>CM045766.1:54114336-54714336 GCA_025200525.1 Camellia lanceoleosa
CGACTCATATGTGGTGGAGGGCACCGGTGAGGCCAACCAAAACCCTTTCTCGAATCCGAAGGGACCGACATACGAGCGGCGTCAATTTACCCTTCTTTCTTCCACAGAGAGCCTCCAGGGGGGCCATTGTCTATACTGAGTGGTATCTCGGGGTGAAAATAAAACTTTAAGTCTACCTCTTTAGTGCTTCTTGTAAACTCTCTTCTTGAATTTGAAACAAATAAATTTGCCAAATTTATGCAGATTGATATGTTTTTTGCGGTAAGAAGTGGGCGGACTTAGTTAGTCAGTCTACAATATACCGAGTCCGAGGGTAGAAAGAACAAAAATCCATAGTCCAAATGCCATTTCCACATTGGAAATGGGAAGAGTTTTGATGTTTTACTTACTTGACATTGTAAGCACTTGGCACATATTCTCGCGATCTCTTGAGCTGAAACCTACCACGTGAAAAATCCAGTTTGGTTTTGTTTTATAATTCTTCTCGTGGGGTTTCAACCGCCGAGAAGAACAAACAAAACCGCGCGCACACTGCGCGATACACTTAGACGGATTTTCAATGGCGACATTCTATCTGAGTCTTGAAAAAATGGAGTGAGTTCAGTACACTTTCCCTGAATGATAAACCATAAATTGTCGACACACCCGTGTTGCATTTTGAACGCCCCTCCTCGAACCATGCAAACACTCTGCTTTGTCTTGTTAGGTTTCACTGTTAATGGTTGGTGTATGTAAACCCGGAATTAGTAGGGTAGCAGCCAAAATTTTACGTTGAATTCTTTGGGGGCAATCCTTGACATTCACAAAGGAGAGCAGATCCTAATTAGGGGAGAACTATTTACTTTGTCGCCTTTTTTTTGTTTCTTTTGTGGAGTAATCACTCCTTTATTATTTTTTTTTTTTCTTTTCCTTCAAACCCCGATTCCGAAAGAAGATTTTCCCTCCTCATATATTGACCTCTCCAAAACTTCGCCTTTTTCATCCGTGTCCACATTGATGCTTAGCCAAGCGAGTTAGCTCAAATTGGGCCTCGTATTCACATATGCTCTTGCTCCTTGTCCGAGAGTCTTTACTTTTTTTCCCATATTTGATTTGGATGGGATATATCATAAACAAAACAAGAGATCATCCCCCCCGTGTTAGCCCGATGGGGTCGTTTCGTGCTCCCAACACCTGTGCCTCCGCTTCTTTCCGTTCTTCTATTCCTTGAAAGAATGGCGGTTTAATCGCAAGCAAGGTCAAGTGGCGTTTCTTTGTCGTCCTACGTTTCATATTTTCTCGTTACATCGTAGTTTCACGTAACGTAACCACGCTTTCCTCTCTATATACTTTCGTGATGTCATGCAAGGACCCTAGTGTAAGATAGCAACTTCTGCTCTACCACTTGTCACGCCCCCCAAACCGCCCCTAAAGCTGGGTGTTGAGTGGACACGTAATAATCGACCAGAAAAAAAGGCGTCCGGAGTTCACTTTAATGAAGCTTCCCCCGAATTTAATATATTGTCCGGCCGAGCGACAAAGACAATATTATCAAAACATTTTATCCGGAGCGGGTAGTCCGAAGAAGGAGATAGAGATGCCATTTTTTTCTCATTTTGACCTCACACGCTTCGCTTATGGCGGACTTCATCATTAAGGCAAGGCTTTTAAATCAAAAATTCAAGAACCCAAACTGTTCCTCTCAAAAAGATGCTCCACGCTTGCCCCAAATCTCACTAAGACTCAAGTATAAATATTCTTAACTAAGCACATAAAGACAAAATTACCTAAAAATTATGCTGATCATAAATATACAATCAATTTTCGACAATTAAGCCATTAAGTAGCCACTGAAAATCCATTGGATTTCAGTGGCTAAAAGGCGAAACAAAGGCCAACACAAATGCTCCAAGGCATGGCTCAAAACATGGTAAAATGAAGTATGCAGGGGGTAGATGACCCCCAACAGAAAAATGATCTAAAACAAACATGTTAAGGGCCTCAAAATAAGACGTTTTTCAGTTTACACCGAATCTCAAATACGCTTGCAAGTAAGGCTAAGAGATGGATCAAAATAATGCTAAAAAGAGGAAATATTGTGTTACCCTTGTAGCTTTAGCAAAACCAACAGCTTTTTGGACCAAAAACCAGCACTTTGAGACCTCTCAAGACCCTCCAAGAACCTTAGATCAATGGTGGAGGTGTGTGGCTATGAGGTGTGGTGTTAAAGGCCAAGAACAAACACCGTCTCTAAGCCTAGAATGTAGAGATATAGAGAGATATATGTGTTTTTCCTTAGACAAATTCTTTTCAAGCTCTCTAAAGGAGACGGAGGCCCTCTTTCATAGAGAAACAAGTGGGTTCAAGCTTCTTGGAGAAGCTAGAGCAAAAGATTCAAGTTTCATGTGAAAGCTAGACCAAAGGTTCAAGCTTCTTGGAGAAGCTAGAGCAAAGGTTCAAAAGGTTCAAGCTTCCTAAGAAGCTAAAACGAAGGTTCGAAAGGTTCAAGCTTCCTCAAGAAGGTAAAACAATGGTTCAGAAAGTTCAAGCTTCCTCAAGAAGCCAAAATAAGTGTTCAAAAGGCTCAGGCTTCCTCAAGAAGGTAAAACGAAGGCTGAAAAGGTTCAAGCTCCCTCAAGAAGCTAAAACGAAGGTTCAAAAGGTTCAAGCTCCGCCAAGAAGCTAAAACGAAGGTTCAGAAGGTTTAAGCTTCCTCAAAAAGCTAAAACAAGGGTTCAAAAAGTTAAAGCTTCCTCAAGAAGCTAAAACAAAGTTTGAAAAGGTTCAAGCTCCCTCAAGAAGCTAAAACGAAGGTTCAAAAGGTTCATGCTCTCTCAAGAAGATAAAACGAAGGTTCAAAAGGTTCAAGCTCTCCAAAAACCTTGCCAAACGGAGAAAGTTATGCGGTCCCAAACCGAGGCGCACGGCCGACGGCTCCGAAAATCGGAAACTAGTCTCGAAACAGGAACAGGGGTCTATGACCACGAAAAGTTGCGTACAGCCACTGAGAGATGGTCTACGAGACCTCTCCCTCCCTTCAGGAAGACAAAAAAAACCTGGTTCGCAAATCGAGGCAAAGCACAAAAGAGTCTCGAGGTCCGGAGTTAAGGCTTTCAGTCGAAACTCCGTAACCTCAGAACGAGCACAACATGCGCAATCACCGAGCGCTCAATCGATGACTTATGATTCTTAAGGTCGGTCGAAAATGGGGGTCTATAGTTGCCCCTCTTTGACAGAACTCGAAAGTCATAAGTGACGGGAGTGAAAGTCAAAGCCCGGAGACGACCCATTTTTGATAAGGCCGAAGACTTAGACAAAAGCAGGCAAGATAACAAAGATATGTGCTCGAAGGCGGGTGAAAAATGCAAGAACAATGAGCCTATGCAGGTCCTAAAACTCATCAAAAATGGCCTGAAACATGGCTTGGAAGCATGCAAATAAGGGCTCCTTTGTAAGGCCAAAAATGATAGAAAACAAAACAAGGAGAGAGAGGGACACCCCCCTCAGATTTTGGCACTCAAAACAGCATGGTAGCCACTGAAAATCCACTGGATTTCAGTGGCTAAAAGCCCAAACAAAGGCCAACACAAATGCTCTAAGGCATGGCTCAAAACAAGGTAAAATGAAGCATGCAAGGGGGTAGATGACCCCCAACAGAAAAATGATCTGAAACAAACATGTTAAGGGCCTCAAAACAAGACTTTTTTCAGTTTACACTGAAGCCGAAATATGCTTGGAAGTGAGGCTAAGAGATGGATCAAAATAATGCTAAAAAGGGGGAATAGTGTGTTACCCCTGTAGCTTAAAAAAAGCCAGCAGCTTCTTGGACCAAAAACCAGGTCTTTAAGACCTCTCACGACCCTCCAAGAACATTAGATCAATGGTGGAGGTGTGTGGCTATGAGGTGTGATGTTAAAGGCCAAGAACAAACACCCTCTCTAAGTCTAGAATGTAGGGATATAGAGAGATATATGTGATTTTCCTTAGTCAAATTTTTTTCAACCTCTCTAAAGGAGAGGGAGGCCCTCTCTTATAGCGAAACAAGGGGGTTCAAGCTTCTTGGAGAAGCTAGAGCAAAGGTTCAAAAGGTTCAACCTTCTTGGAGAAGCTAGAGCAAAGGGTTCAAGCATCTTGGAGAAGCTAGAGCAAAGGTTCAAAAGGTTCAAGCTACCTCAAGAAGCTAAAACGAAGGTTCAGAAGATCCAGGCTTCCTCAAGAAGCCAAAATAAGGGTTCAAAAGGTTCAAGCTTCCTCAGGAAGCTAAAACGAAGGTTCAAAAGGTTCAAGCTCCCTCAAGAAGCTAAAACGAAGGTTCAAAAGGTTCAAGCTCCCTTAAGAAGGTAAAACGACGGTTCCAAAGGTTCAAGCTTCCTCAAAAAGCTAAAACGAAGGTTCAAAAGGTTCAAGTTTCCTCAAGAAGCTAAAATGAAGGTTCAAAAGGTTGAAGCTCCCTCAAAAAGCTAAAACGAAGGTTCAAAAGGTTCAAGCTCTCCGAAAACCGTGCCAAACAGAGAAAATGAAGCGGTCCCGAACCGAGGCGCACGGCCGACGGCTCAGAAAATCAGAAACTGGTCTCAAAACGGGAACAGTGGTCTACGACCACGAAAAGTAGCCTACGGCCACTGAGAGATGGTCAACGAGACCTCTCCCTTCCATCGAGAAGAGAAAACAGAACCTGGCTCACAAATCGAGGCAAAGCACAAAAGAGTCCCAAGGTCCGGAGGTAAGGCTCTCAGCCAAAACTCCGTAAACTCAGAACGAGCACAACATGCGCAATCACCGAGCGCTCAATCGATGACGTCGGTGTCTTAAGGTCGGTCAAAAATGGGGTGCCTACAGTTGCCCCACTTTGATAGAACTCGAAAGTCATAAGTGACGGGTGTGAATGTCGAAGCCCAGAGACGTCCCATTTTTGACAGGGCCGAAGACGTAGAAAAGTACATGCAAGATAACGAAGATATGTGCTCGAAGGTGGGGGAAAAATGCAAGAGCAATGAGCCTATGCAGGTCCTAAAACTCATCAAAAATGGCCTGAAACATGGCTTGGAAGCATGCAAATAAGGGCACCTTTGTAAGGCCAAAAATGATAGAAAACACAACAAGGAGAGAGAGGGTCACCCCTCACTGATTTTGGCACTCAAAACTACATGCTAGCCATTGAAAATCCACTGGATTTCAGTGGCTAAAAGGCCAAACAAAGGCCAACACAAATGCTCTAAGCCATGGCTCAAAACAAGGTAAAATAAAGCATGCAAGGGGATAGATGACCCCCAACAGAAAAATGATCTGAAACAAACATGTTAATGGCCTCAAAATAAGACTTTTTTCAATTTACACCGAAGCTCAAATATGCTTTCAAGTAAGGCTAAGAGATGGATCAAAATAATACTAAAAAGAGGGAATAGTGTGTTACCCTTGTAGCTTCAGCAAAACCAGCAGCTTCTTGGGCCAAAAACCAGCTCTTTGAGACCTCTCAAGACCCTCCAAGAACCTTAGATCAATGGCAGAGGTGTGTGGCTATGAGGTGCGGTGTTAAAGGCCAAGGACAAACACCCTCTCTAAGCCTAAAATGTAGAGATATAGAGAGATATATAGGTGCTTTTCCTTAGACAAATTTTTTTCAACCTCTCTAAAGGAGAGGGAGGCCCTCTCTTATAGAGAAACAAGAGGGTGCAAGCTTCCTCAAGAAACCAAAATAAGGGTTCAAAAGGTTCAGGCATCCTCAAGAAGCTAAAACGAAGGTTCAAAAGGTTCAAGCTTGCTAAAGAAGCTAAAACGAAGGTTCAAAAGGTTCAAGCTCCCTCAAGAAGCAAAAACGAAGGTTCAGAAGGTTCAAGCTTCCTCAAAAAGCTAAAATGAAGGTTCAAAAGGTTGAAGCTCCCTCAAGAAGCTAAAATGAAGGTTCAAAAGGTTCAAGCTCTCCAAAAATCGTGCCAATCGAAGAAAGTTAAGCGGTCCCAAACCGAGGTACACGGTCGACGGCTCCGAAAAATAGAAACTGGTCTCCAAACGGGAACAGTGGTCTATGACCACGAAAAGTAGCCTACGGCCACTGAGAGGTGCTCTACGAGACCTCTCCCTCCCTTCGCGAAGAGAAAACAGAACCTGGTTCACAAATCGAGGCAAAGCATAAAAGAGTCCCGAGGTCCGGAGGTAAGGCTCTAAGCCGAAACTCCGTAACCACAGAACGAGCACAAAATGCACAATCACCGAGCGCTCAAATGATGAAGTCTGTGTCTTAAGGTCGGTCAAAAATGGGGTGTCTCCGTAACCACAAAACTCGAAAGTCATAAGTGACGGGAGTGAATGTCAAAGCCCGGAGAGTGAGGGTCACCCCTCTCTGATTTTGGCACTCAAAACTGCATGCTAGCCACTGAAAATCCATTGGATTTCAGTGGCTAAAGGCCAAACAAAGGCCAACACAAATGCTCTAAGGCATGGCTCAAAACAAGGTAAAATGAAGCATGCGAGGGGGTAGATGACCCCCCAACAGAAAAATGATCTTAAACAAACATGTTAAGGGCCTCAAAATAAGAATTTTTTCAAGTTAGACCGAAGCTCAAATATGCTTGCAAGTCAGGCTAAGAGATGGATTAAAATAATGCTAAAAAGAGGGAATAGGGTGTTATCCTTGTAGCTTCAGCAAAACCAGCAGCTTCTTGGACAAAAAACCAGCTCTTTGAGACCTCTCAAGACCCTCCAAGAACCTTAGATCAATGGTGGAGGTGTGTGGCTGTGAGGTGTGGTGTTAAATGCCAAGAACAAACACCCTCTCTAAGCCTGGAATGTAGAGATATAGAGATATATGTGCTTTTCCTTAGACAAATTTTTTTCAAGCTCTCTAAAGGAGAGGGCGGCCCTCTCTTATAGAGAAACAAGAGTGTGCAAGCTTCTTGTAGAAGCTAGAGCAAAAGTTCAAGCTTCTTGGAGAAGCTACGGCAAAGGTTCAAAAGGTTCAAGCTTCCTCAAGAAGCTAGAGCAAAGGGTTCAAAATGTTCAAGCTTCCTCAAGAAGCTAAAACGAAGGTTCAGAAGGTTCAAGCTTGCTCAAGAAGCGAAAATAAGGGTTCAAATGGTTCAGGCTTCGTCAGGAAGCTAAAACGAAGGTTCAAAAGGTTCAAGCTCCCCCAAGAAGCTAAAACGAAGGTTCAAAAGGTTCAGGCTCTCTCAAGAAGCTAAAACGAAGGTTCAGAAGGTTCAACTTCCTCAAGAAGCTAAAACAAGGGTTGAAAAGGTTCAAGCTTGCTCAAGAAGCTAAAACGCAGGTTCAAAAGGTTCAAGCTCCCTCAAGAAGCTAAAACAAAGGTTCAAGCTGTCCAGAAACCATGCCAAATAGAGAAAGTTAAGCGGTCCCGAACCGAGGCACACGGCCGACAGCTTCGAAAATCGGAAACTGGCCCCCAAAGGGGAACAGTTGTCTATGACCACGAAAAGTAGCCTACGACCACTAAGAGATGGTCTACGCGACTTCTCCCTCCCTTTAGGAAGAGAAAATAGAACTTGGTTCGCAAATCGAGGCAAAGCACAAAAGAGTCCCGAGGTCCAGAGGTAAGGCTCTTAGTCGAAACTCCATAACCTCAGAACGAGCACAACATGCACAATCACCGAGCGCTCAATCGATGACGTCTGAGTCTTAAGGTCAGTCAAAAATAGGGTGTCTGTAGTTGCCCGTTTTTGACAGAACTCGAAAGTCATAGGTGACGGGAGAGAATGTCAATGCCCAGAGACGACCCATTTTTAACAAGGCCGAACACTTAGACAAATGCATGCAAGATAACAAAGATATGTGCTCGAAGGCGGAGGCAAAATGCAAGAACAATGAGCCTATGCAGCTCCTAAAACTCATCAAAAATGGCCTGAAACATGGCTTGGAAGCAGTCAAATAAGGGCTCTTTTGTAAGGCCAAAAATGTTAGAAAACAAAACAAGGAGAGAGAGGGTCACCCCTCTCTGATTTTGGTACTCAAAACAGCATGCTAGCCACTGAAAATCTATTGGATTTCAGTGGCTAAAAGGCCAAACAAAGGCCAACACAAATGCTCTAAGGCATGGCTCAAAACAAGGTAAAATGAAGCATGCAAGGGGGTAGATGACCCCCAACAGAAAAATGATCCTAAATAAACATGTTAAGGGCCTCAAAATAAGACTTTTTTCAGTTGACACCGAAGCTCAAATATGCTTGCAAGTAAGGCTAAGAGATGGATCAAAATAATGCTAAAAAGAGGGAGTAGTGTGTTACCCTTGTAGCTTTAGCAAAACCTGCAGCTTCTTGGACCAAAAACCAGCTCTTTGAGACCTCACAAGACCCTCCAAGAACCTTAGATCAATGGTGGAGGCGTGTGGCTATGAGGTGTGTTGTTAAAGGCGAAGAACAAACACCCTCTCTAAGCCTAGAATGTAGAGATATAGAGAGATATATGTGTTTTTCCTTAGACAAATTTTTTTCAACCTCTCTAAAGGACAGGGAGGCCCTCTCTTATAGAGAAACAAGAGGGTTCAAACTTCTTGGATAAGCTAGAGCAAAGGTTCAATATTCTTGGAGAAGCTAGAGCAAAGATTCAAACGGTTCAAGCTTCTTGGAGAAGCTAGAGCAAAGGTTCAAAAGGTTCAAGCTTCCTCAAGAAGCTAACACGAAGGTTCAAAAGGTTCAACATTCCTCAAGAAGCTAAAATGAAGGTTCAGAAGGTTCAACCTTCCTCAAGAAGCCAAAATAAGGGTTCAAAAGGTTCAGGCTTCCTCAAGAAGCTAAAACGAAGGTTCAAAAGGTTCAAGCTCCCTCAAGAAGCTAAAACAAAGGTTCAAAAGGTTCAAGCTCCCTCAAGAAGCTAAAACGAAGGTTCAGATGGTTCAAGCTTCCTCAAGAAGCTAAAACCAGGGTTCAAAAGGTTCAAGCTTCCTCAAGAAGCTAAAACGAAGGTTCAAAAGGTCCAAGCTCCCTCAAGAAGCCAAAATAAGGGTTCAAAGGTTTAAGCTCCCTCAAGAAGCTAAAACGAAGGTTCAAAAGCTTCAAGCTCCCTCAAGAAGCTGAAACAAAGGTTCAAAACATTCAAGCTTCCTCAAGAAGCTAAAACGAAGGTTCAAAACGTTCAAGCTTCCTCATGAAGCTAAAATGAAGGTTCAAAAGGGCCAAGCTCCCTCAAGAAGTTAAAACAAAGGTTCAAAAGGTTCAAGTTTCCTGAAGAAGCCAAAACGAGGGTTCAAAAGGTTCAAGCTCTCCAAAAACCGTGCAAACGGAGAAAGTTAGGCGGTCCCGAACTGAGGCACCCGGCCGACGGCTCTGAAAATCGAAAACTAGTCTCCAAATTTGAACAATGGTCTTCAACAACGAAAAGTAGCCAACGGCCACTGAGAGATGGTCTACGAGACCTCTCCCTCCCTTCGGGAAGAGAAAACAGAACCTGGTTTGCAAACCGAGGCAAAGCACAAAAGAGTCTCGAGGTTCGGTGGTAAGGCTCTCAGTCGATACTACGTAACCTCAGAACGAGCACAACATGCGAAATCACCAAGCGCTCAATCGATGACGTCTGAGTCTTAAGGTCGGTCAAAGATGGGGTGTCCACAGTTGCCCCTCTTTGACAAAACTCGAAAGTCATAAGTGACGGGAGTGATTGTCAAAGCCCGGAGATGACCCATTTTTGACAAGGCCGAAGAGTTAGACAAAAGCATGCAAGATAACAAAGATATGTGCTTGAAGGCAGGGGCAAAATGCAAGAACAATGACCCTATGCAAGTCCTAAAACACATCAAATATGGCCTGAAACATGGCTTGGTAGCATGCAAATAAGCGCTCCTTTGTAAGGCCAAAAATGCTAGAAAACAAAAAAAGGAGAGAGGGTCACCCCTCTCTGATTTTCACACTCAAAACAGCATGCTAGCCACTGAAAATCCATTGGATTTCCAAGTCTAAAAGGCCAAACAAAGGCCAACACAAATTCTCTAAGGCATTGCTCAAAACAAGGTAAATGAAGAATGCAAGGGGGTAGATGACCCCCAACAGAAAAATGATCTTAAACAAACATGTTAAGAACCTCAAAATAAGACTTTTTTCAGTTTACACCGTCGCTTAAATATGCTTGCAAGTAAGGCTAAGAGATGGATCAAAATAATGCTAAAAAGAGGGAATAGTGTGTTACCCCTGTAGCTTCAGCAAAACCAGTAGCTTCTTGGACCAAAAACCAGCTCTTTGCGACCTCTCAAGACCCTCCAAGAACGGTAGATCAATGGTGGAGGTGTGTGGCTATGAGGTGTGGTGTTAAAGGCCAAGAACAAACACCCTCTCTAAGCCTAGAATATAGAGATATAGAGAGATATATGTGTTATTCCTTAGGCAAATTTTTTTCAACCTCTCTAAAGGAGATGGAGGCCCACTCTTATAGAGAAACAAGAGGGTTCAAGCTTCTTGGAGAAGCTAGAGCAAAGGTTCGAGCTTCTTGGAGGAGCTAGAGCAAAGGTTCAAAAGGTTCAAGCTTCTTGCAGAAGCTAGAGCAAGGGTTCAAGCTTCTTGGAGAAGCTAGAGCAAAGGTTCAAAAGGGTCAAGCTTCCTCAAGAAGCTAAAACGAAGGTTCAAAAGGTTCAAGCTGCCTCAGGAAGCGAAAACAAAGGTTCAGAACGTTAAAGCTTCCTCATGAAGCCAAAATAAGGGTTCAAAATGTTCAGGCTGCGTCAAGAAGCTAAAACGAAGGTTCAAAAGCTTCAAGCTCCCTCAAGAAGCTAAAACGAAGGTTCAAAATGTTCAAGCTCCCTCAAGAACCTAAAACGAAGGTTCAGAAGGTTTAAGCTTCCTCAAGAAGCTAAATCAAGGGTTCAAAAGGTTCAAGCTTCCTCAGGAAGCTAAAACGAAGTTTCAAAAGGTTCAAGCTCCCTTAAGAAGCTAAAAAGAAGGTTCAAAAGGTTCAAGCCCCCTCAAGAAGCTAAAATAAAGGTTCAAAAGATTCAAGGTCTCCAAAAACCATGCCAAACGGAGAAAGTAATGTGGTACCGAACCGAGGCGGACGGCCGACGGCTCCGAAAATCGAAACTTGGTCTCCAAACGAGAACAGTGGTCTACGACCACGAAAAGTAGCCTACGGCCACTGAGAGATGGTCTAGAGCCCTCTCCCTCCCTTTAGGAAGAGAAAACAGAACCTGGTTCGCAAACCGAGGCAAAGCACAAAAGAGTCCCGAGGTCCAGAGGTAAGGCTCTCAACCGAAACTCCGTAACCTCAGAACGAGGACAACATGCGCAATCATCGAGTGCTCAATCGATGACGTCTGAGTCTTAAGGTCGGTCAAAAATGGGGTGTCTACAGTTGCCCCTCTTTGATAGAACTCGAAAGTCATAAGTGACGGAAGTGAATGTCAAAGCCCGGAGATGACCCATTTTTGACAAGGCCGAAGACTTAGACAAAAGCATGCAAGATAACGAAGATATGTACTCGAAGGCGGGGGCAAAATGCAAGAACGATGAGCCTATGCAGGTTCTAAAACTCATCAAAAATGGCCTGAAACATGGCTTGGAAGCATGCAAATAAGGGCTCCTTTGTAAGGCCAAAAATGCTAGAAA
This sequence comes from Camellia lanceoleosa, assembly GCA_025200525.1. Lineage (NCBI taxonomy): Eukaryota > Viridiplantae > Streptophyta > Magnoliopsida > Ericales > Theaceae > Camellia > Camellia lanceoleosa. Next base: position 54,125,856 of record CM045766.1, read on the forward strand.
ACAAAACAAGGAGAGAGAGGGTCACCCCTCTCTGATTTTGGCACTCAAACCAGCTTGCTAGCCACTGAAAATCCGCTGGATTTCAGTGGCTAAAAGGCCAAACAAAGGCCAACACAAATGCTCTAAGGCATGGCTCAAAAGAAGGTAAAATGAAGCATGCAAGGGGGTAGATGACCCCCAATAGAAAAATGATCTGAAACAAACATGTTAAGAGCCTCAAAATAAGACTTTTTTCAGTTTACACCAAAGCTCAAATATGCTTGCAAGTGAGGCTAAGAGATGGATCAAAATAATGGTAAAAAGTGGGAATAGTGTGTTACCCTTGTAGCTTCAGCAAAACTAGTAGCTTCTTGGACCGAAAACCAGCACTTTGAGACCTCTCAAGACCCCCCAAGAACCTTAGATCAATGGTGGAGGTGTGTGGCTATGAGGTGTGGTGTTAAAGGCCAAGAACAAACACCCTCTATAAGCCTAGACTGTGGAGATCTGGAGTGATATATGTGCTTTTCCTTAGACCAATTTTGTTCAACCTCTCTAAAGGAGATGGAGGCCCTCTCTTATGGTGAAACAAGAGGGTTCAAGCTTCTGGGAGAAGCTAGAGCAAAAGATTCCAGCTTCTCGGAGAAACTAGAGCAAAGGTTCAAGCTTCTTGGAGAAGCTAGAGCAAAGGTTCAAAAGGTTCAAGCTTCTTGGAGAAGCTAGAGCAAAGGGATCAAGCCTCTTGGAGAAACTAGAGCGAAGGTTCAAAAGGTTCAAGCTTCCTCAAGAAGCTAAAACAAAGGTTCAAAAGGTTCAAGCTTCCTCAAGAATCTAAAACGAACGTTCAGAAGGTTCAAGCTTTCTCAAGAAGACAAAATAAGAGTTCAAAAGGTTTAGGCTTCCTCAAGAAGTTAAAACGAAGGTTCAAAAGGTTCAAGCTGCCTCATGAAGCAAAAACGAAGGTTCAAAAGGTGCAAAATCCCTCAAGAAGCTAAAACGAAGGTTGAAATGGTTGAAGCTCCCTCAAGAAGCTAAAACAAAGGTTCTGAAGGTTTAAGCTTCCTCAAGAAGCTAAAACGAAGTTTCAAAAGGTATAAGCTCCCTCAAGAAGCTAAAACGAAGGTTCAAAAGGTTCAGGCTCCCGCAAGAAGCTAAAACGAAGGTTCAAAAGGTTCAAGCTCTCCAAAAACCTTGGCAAACGGAGAAAGTTATGCGGTCCCGAACTAAGGCGCACGGCCGACGGCTACAAAAATCGAAAACTGGTCTCCAAACAGGAACAGTGGTCTAGGACCACGAAAAGTAGCCTACGACCACTGAGAGATGGTCTACGAGACCTCTCCCTCACTTCGGGAAGAGAAAACAAAACCTGGTTCGCAAACCGAGGCAAAGCAGAAAATAGTCCCAAGGTCCGGAAGTAAGGCTCTCAGCTGAAACTCCGCAACTTCAGAACGAGCACAACATGCGCAATCACCGAGTGCTCAATCGATGACGTCTGAGTCTTAAGGTCGGTCAAAAATGGGGTGTCTACAGTTGCCCCTCTTTGACAGAACTCAAAAGTCATAAGTGATGGGAGTGAATGTCAAAGTTCGGAGACGACCCCTTTTTGACAAGGCCGAAGACTTAGGCAAAAGCATGCAAGATAACGAAGATATATGCTCGAAGGCAGGGGCAAAATGCAAGAAGAATGAGCCTATGCAGGTCCTAAAACTCATCAAAAATGGCCTGAAACATGGCTTGGAAGCATGCAAATAAGGGCTCTTTTGTAAGGCCAAAAATGCTAGAAAACAAAACAAGGAGAGAGAGGGTCACCCCTCTCTGATTTTGATACTCAAAACAGCATGCTATCCACTAAAAATCCACTAGATTTTAGTGGCTAAAAGGCCAAGCAAAGGCCAACACAAATGCTCTAAGGCATGGCTCAAAACAAGGTAAAATGAAGCATGCAAGGGGGTAGATGACCCCAATAGAAAAATAATCTTAAACAAACATGTTAAGGGCCTCAAAATAAGACTTTTTTCAGTTTACACCGAAGCTCAAATATGCTTGCAAGTAAGGCTAAGAGATGGATTAAAATAATGCTAAAAAGAGGGAATAGTGTCTTACCCTTGTAGCTTCAGCAAAACCAGCAGCTTCTTGGACCAAAAACCAGCTCTTTGAGACCTCTAAAGACCCCCCCAAGAACCTTAGATCAATGGTGGAGGTGTGTGGCTATGAGGTGTGGTGTTAAAGGCCATGAACAAACACCCTCTCTAAGCCTAGAATGTAGAGATATAGAGAGATATATGTGTTTTTCCTTAGACAAATTTTTGTCAACCTCTCTAAAGGTGAGGGAGGCCCTTTCTCATAGAGAAAGAGAGGGTTCAAGCTTCTTGGAGAAGCTAAAGCAAAGGTTCAAGCTTCTTGGAGAAGCTAGAGCAAAGGTTCAAAAGGTTCAAGCTTCTTCGAGAAGCTTGAGCAAAGGGTTCAAGCTTCTTGGAGAAGCTAGAGCAAAGGTTTAAAAGGTTCAAGCTTCCTCAAGAAGCTAAAACGAAGGTTCAGAAGGTTCAAGAGGTTCAAGCTTCCTCAAGAAGCTAAAACGAAGGTTCAAAAGGTTCAAGGTCCCTCAAGAAGCTAAAACGAAGGTTCAAAAGGTTCAAGCTCCTTCAAGAAGCTAAAACGAAAGTTCAAAAGGTTCAAGTTCCCTCAAGAAGCTAAAACGATGGTTCAGAAGTTTCAACTTCCTCTAGAAGCTAAAACAAGGGTTCAAAAGGTTCAAGAAGCTAAAACGAAGGTTCAAAAGGTTCATGCTCCCTCAAGAAGCTAAAACGAAGGTTCAAAAGGTTCAAGCTATCCAAAAACCGTGCCAAACGGAGAAAGTTAAGCGGTCCTAAACCGAGGCGCACAGCCGACGGCTCCGAAAATCGAAAACTGGTCCCCAAACGGGAACAGTGGTCTACGACCATAAAAAGTAGCCTACGGCCACTGAGAGATGGTCTACGACACCACTCCCTCCCTTTGGGAAGAGAAAACAGTGCCTGGTTCGCAAATCGAGGCAAAGCGCAAAAGAGTCCCGAGGTCCGGAGGTAAGGCTCTTAGCCGAAACTCTGTAACCTCAAAACGGGCACAGCATGCGCAATCGCCGAACGCTCAGTCGATGACGTCGGAGTCTTGACGTCGGTCAAAAATGGGGTGTCTACAGTTCCCCCTCTTTGACAGAACTCGAAAGTCATAGGTGACGGGAGTGAATGTCAAAGCTCGGATGTAACGCCCCCAAAATAATACACAAAACCCATCATTCTAGACATGCAATGATATAAGAGAAATCAACACATTTCCATTCATCAGAGTAGTCCTTATAACATTATTACATGTTAACAACAAAAGCAAATGCCCTAAGGGCTTACAGCTTTCCAAGTCAACACTTAGTTACAAAAAGAAGAGTACTAACTCTATACAAGGAAAGCCCCAAGGCTTGGTATACATGTAATACAAACAAAAGAATCAAAAAAGAGTCTTCAACTCTCATCTCCGTCCAAGCTATGTCCTTGGAGGTGGCATGCTACCTGTACCTGAAAATGATGTCCCATATAGGGTGACCCAACGCCCAGTAGAGATATACTAAACACAATATGAGCAATAACTAAGATTTTAGCAATTGATAAATCTTTAACTCACATAAACCAATTCATACACCACTTTTATTACATGACAACTGTATTCGTGTGTCATTTCATTTTCCATTTCTTATCCAATTCACAATTCAACTACAGCTCAGAACCTAGCCAACAACTTAGATGAGACAATAACTCATGTTAAACATTTCCTATTTCCCATTAGATATGCATATGAACTATACCAACAAATCAACCGATAAGCATATGAACTATATCAACAATTCAACAGACAAACATATGAGCTATATCAACAATTCAATAGATAAGCATATGAGCTATATCAACACTTCAATAGATAAGCATATGAGCTGTATCAACACTTCAATACATAAGCATATGAGCTCTATCCACTTCTGGTTTAGAGGTCCAGCCCCCTTTCTTCCAATAAACCGTTGGTTTAGAGGTCCAGCCCATTTCTTCCAATAAACCGCCCACACAAAACAACATATATATATACACATTGGTAGTATACATAATCAATCAATACATAAAATTAATGTATTCATTCAACAGTCATACTCTATGACACGTCCATTCGATTAGTTTTAGTTTGCCTAATCCTCATGCGTTGTCTACAACAATCAAAACTACCCACCACCGGTAGCCCAAGCAATTATTTCTAAACAGATAATAAAAGCTCCAACAGGTAAAACTATCAACATTTTTAAAAGTGAGCGATAAATAAATCCAACTCTACTAGTTCATCTAATAATGAGCCAATTTCATTATATTCACTTCAATTTCACAAATCCATAACTTTCCCAAATTTAATTATACCAATTAATTAATACACAAATTAGGGCTTTCTTCCCCAACTCTCAATATTAACCATAGGTTCAAATATCAACAACCAACACCCAAATCATCATTTTGAGACCCAAAATACATGTTTAAGAATCAAAATAACAAACCCTCTTTTATACCATTTTGAAACCCCAAGTCCCAAAATCAACCAACTTCTACACTTTATCAAATCTACCAATAATCTATGTCAAAGACCATAATAGTGAGTAGGAATCCCTACCTCAAATTCGGAGCTCAAGGAAAGAAGATGACGAAATTCGATGTGCTCCAAAACTCGAAATTTTCGGATCAAAGTAAAGCCCTCGACGATCAACCCAACTTTTGTAAAGACCAAAGGTGAGGAAAACACCCTAGCTAGATCAATACTTAGAGAGAAGTTATGGTTTTAAAGAGAGAGGCTCTCAAATGGCTTTTTTTGGAAAAGTAAGAGAGGGAAATGGGTGTGAAATAGTGAGCCAAAAAGCTGAATCTCGGAACCTTATACCAAGCGCCCCGCTCGGCGTGAAACCCCGCCGGCGCCACTCAGAACTCGCTCGGCGGATGCACACTTCTGAACTTTGCAGACAGGTCCCATGAGCGCCAACTTCGCTCGAGCCAATCCCTCGGCGGCCAAACCCCCGCTCGAGCGTAGAGGCCAAAATCTGGGTAACTGTTTTTGGTCTCTAAGCTCAATCAACCTGTTCTAAACCTTCCCAACACAACCCAAGACTCAAATACAAGGAGTAAAGGATGCGAATGAGGTATAAACAACCACCAACTCCACGGAACCGGGTCCAGATACGACAAATAAAGAAAGGGAAACCGGGATCGCTATAACCTCCCCCCCTTAAAGAATTTCGTCCCCGTAATTAAGGAAACGCCAAAACACAAGGCCAATAGATCACAGAGCACTCAACACCTAAGCCCCAAGGAAAGAAATTACTCTCACAACACACCTTCAATTTATTCTTACCAAGGAAGAGACTAACCAAGGGAGCACGTTCTAAACGAAAACCCTGTAGGCACGAAGGCCTCAACAAAACGAAACCTCCCCCGAAACAATTCACCAACAATCGACTAGCACCCCAAGCTAAGTCACTACTCAACATGCATAATTCCCAACAAAACGACCAAAGTAAATTGTTTGCATAGATAAAAGAAAATCATTTTATGGTTCATGAGACATTTCTCAAAGATGCTTAAATTTTTAATGTTAGTATTCCGAAATAAATTTTGCACTTTCCATGCGAAATTTAAAAGTTTTGTAAACATTTTTTATAAGCAAGGTGTTACTCAAAACACTTGATCACTTACTATTTTGTTTGCCAAGACTTCCCATTGAAATTTCTCAACAATATTACAATTCAATGTTCAACAACCTGACCCATTACTGGTCACTTTATCTCTATTCAACAAGCAATTTACAACATCTGCTATAACATGTATTTCTTCAAATCTAAGAATTCCCAAAATACATGGTTCACAAGTTCATCTCATAGTCAATGTTCATGATATATTCTCCAGTTCTATAATACATTCAACACATGCAATGTTACATTAAACTTTCATTTCATGGCAAGTTTCAAAGTACTTCCGTGAACCAAAATAAATGCAATGTTTTCCAACTTCAGACACCTTCAATGCTCTTAAAGTCCAACAATATACAACACATGCTCAAGCCTCCACAAATAGATCTGGATATTTTTCTCGGATCTGAAATTTACTGACCCAAGTGGTCTTCCCATCCCCGTTATGTTCCCACAACACCTCTATTAATGGAAGGGTCCCGTTTCCCAAGACCCGATAACAATGATAATAGTAAGCCACACGCAACCACTACAATGTTCTGAGACCTCCACTGCGTCTCGACTACCGACAGTACTTACATCAGCATTTAGTACTCACCACCCCGACACAGGAAACATGAGAAACGTTTGTACACGAAGTTTCTGGTTGACTTCCACAAAACAGGAACGCAAGGCGAAGCAAGGGTAAGGAACCACATTACAGCACATTAATACCCCAAAAAAAATTTCAAGGGCTTGCCCCAGACACACAACTGGCCACTTACAACTGGCCATAGCCGAACTCAGAGATTTTCCTCAAATTATTTTCTGAAAGCAGGGATCACAAACCCACATTTCGATTCAAAATCATTTTAGTTCATAAAGAGTACCCAATTTCCCTCAAGCGAATCACAACGTAATCACTCACAAAACCCGCCATACTCACAATAATGACGCAATTCCCAAAAAGTACTACCACAATAGGGGCTCCTAAACGTTTGAAGTTCCCAACAACGCAGCTACATAAAGGGTAACTTTATACACCCCACGCCTTACACCACACAGACAAGACTGAATAAGTCGAAACAACTCTAATAGTGTGCCACACTTACTCCACACACTTGCACCCCCTTACTCGTATTACCACTATCCAAACTGAACAACGGACACTTATGCCAAAGTGACCTAGCTTTACCAAACCTCAAGCCAAATTTCATACTTCAAGCCACAATTCCATTGGTAACCATATTATAGCCTTACCAAGGTATCCGCCAAGGATTCCCTAAGATTAATCCCCTTCTACACATCATCTACTAATAACATATGAACCACACATTAATACGCATCGTACTATGCAAAACTTCTTCACTTAGAGATTTCACCCACCACCTCGACTGAACTCGAAGTAACAGAATTTGCTTACCCCTTCCCTCATACTGAGTTAACTGACAAGGTTTGCTACAACACAACATTTAACATTACCCATCAACCGTTCGTACTGAACACAATCAATCACAACATCTTCATCCGACAATGACCTATAGGGTCCACACTTTATTCCTCATTCTATTTGTCACTCATTCCGAGAGTACAGTCAAGACACTAGGTCTACGTGTCCAACCATTTGCCATTACTACAATCGAACAACTGTCTTACACCAAACCCCGACACCAAAGCATGACGCCGACAAGGCTTTCAAAGACTCACCCTCCTAACTATCCAACAGAGTAAAGGTCCTCACCCTCCTCACTATTAACCCACATCTCTATCCACAAACACCATACCACTGTGACTCCATCCACGGGTCGCACCCTAACTACGGGCTGTACACCTAATCAACCCTCACGATAGCATCTCCCGACCTAACCAGTGTTAAAGTACAAACCTATCACATTCGACCATAATAAAGGAGCCCAAAAACTTAGGAAACATCCATACACTACTACCCGAGATATAGCACCATCTGCTTACGGCACATCACTCCTCGATGCCAACAACCATACCCTCATATAGGGACTAACACTCCCTCAATCGAAACAACCGACCAATACATATGCCAATTCGGCAACGCTACCAACCACGAAGGTACAAGTCTAATCCTAGCAAGATTATGCGCTATGCCCTCGTAAGATACCATGTTAAATACATAGTACACCTAGTATTAATCGCACACTTCCCATTCCGTCGAGGAGTTCTCGCGACAGTAGATCAACGTCACCTTCATGTACATAAGATCGATTAGATGACACTAATGAAATTTGAACACCCGGCAAGTATACTATTCTCGCCTTCTAGTAATCCTGATCGAGATACGCATCCCTCAGTAATCCTTTCAAATTTGAAAACATGGCTCATCAGCCTTCATTTTTCCCCCAACTATATCACACGCAAATGAATGCATTATTACCAAGAATTTTATGGTCTCACAACAACCTATTACGTCAATAAAGCTTTTAGAGTCACTACATGCTCTAATCTGCCCATTTCAGGAAAATAGATAAGCACTGGCACACATAGCTATATAAACATATATATATATAGAAACAAACAACCTTGATGTTCCAACATTTGTAAAACACATTGGTTACACAACAGAATCCAATGATTACAAAACGATAATTCACTGATTACAAAACGGATTAGTCAAAACAAAACCACCTTATCGGTATTACCACCACTACCGTCTCTCACTGGACCGCAAAGTTGGTCATCTACAACCCAAGATAACCTACGAGCTTACGAACCATGGACAAGAACTGCTGATGTGCCCCAGCCGGCCACACCTGGAACAACTGCGGACTTCCCCAACCGGGACTTGGGAACTCGACTCTCCCGAGGCCCTCGAAATCTGGCCTGTTTGTTCCCCAAAACAGTATTGCCCCTGTCCAGTCGAATAAGGCTGGACCCGACTAGGTTGTAAAACCCCCAAAGTAGCCCCTGGCTGAGTACAGAAACGGCTGAAATGACCCGGCTGATTACACACCCAACAAGTAAGCGGCTCCCTAGCATGAGGCTGGTTCAAAGCCTGAGCTGATAGAGGCCCCAAAAGCTGCTTCCCCACTGGGCATTCGATCGGCCCAAAACTTGGCTGGCTAAAAGATTTAGGTGGTGCAACTACTGGTCAGACTGCCAACCCTGCCCTCTTCCTCTGTGGGCAAACCGAATACTTGTGGCCCAGCTGACCGCATTTGAAACAACTAACAAACTCCCTATTTTGAGGCTGGTTTGATGCCTGAACCTCTCTGGACCTCCCAACAAAAGAGTTTGAAATCCCTGACGAAGAAAAGGACTTAACCTGGGACTGAGCATATTTTCGCCTCCACCTCTTACCAGGCCTAGAGTACCTATAAACCGCAGGAGTCTCCGCAATGGCTTCCTCCCTAACCCGGCCAACACCCATCGCCATAGGCTCTTCTCTATTTTGTCCCATAGCTAGCACCGCTACTTCAACATGACTCGCAGCCCTAACAAGCACACTGTAACTCCTATGCCAAGACCCGCGATCCTTTCCCGGATGCTATCACACAGCCTACTCTCAAACTCTGAACAACGTAATTCCTCCGTCTCCACCAATTCCGTGGCAAACCTTGACAGATTCGCGAACCATGCTTCAAACTGCACCAAAGGTGTAGTACCTTGGCGTAACTCCACAAACTGTTTCCACAACTCTTCTCATGTGGTAGGAGGGAAATCAAAACTCCCCCGTCTAGGCATCCTAGTAAAAGCAACAAAGGTATTAGCACAACAACAAAGGTGCCGAAACTATTTCACTAGCGTCCTAACACGATGGACAGTTGTAATTCATTCCACGTAAGCACATAAACACATAAGCACTTACGAATTTCATTTCTAGATGATGATAGTCCCAAGGCGTTACTAGAGTTCCGGTTAGAAACAGCATTGATCAAGTGCTCTTCCAATAAGACTCCTAGAAACCCAAGGATCCAACCAACATCCTAGAAATTAAATCCCATACCCAAGTAGTCACATAAACATGTCATCACATAATCACATAACACTACATCTAAGTCTCTGACCAAGCGAGACAAACCCATTGTGATACTAATCACTTCCCACATACCCAAAGTATTCGAACCCGGTACGCTCTGATACCAAGTTGTAATGCCCTCAAAATAATACACAAAACCCATCATTCTAGACATGCAATGATATAAGAGAAATCAACACATTTCCATTCATCAGAGTAGTCCATATAACAGTATTACATGTTAACAACAAAAGCAAATACCCTAAGGGCTTACAGCTTTCCAAGTCAACACTTGGTTACAAAAATAAGAGTACTAACTCTATACAAGGAAAGCCCCAAGGCTTGGTATACATGTAATACAAACAAAAGAATCAAAAAAGAGTCTTCAACTCTCATCTCCGTCCAAGCTATGTCCTTGGAAGTGGCATGCTACCTGTACCTGAAAATGATGTCCCATATAGGGTGAGCCAATGCCCGGTAGAGATATGCTAAACACAATATGAGCAATAACTAAGACTTTAGCAATTGATAAATCTTTAACTCACAGAAACCAATTCATACACCACTTTCATTACATGACCACTGTATTCGTGTGTCATTTCATTTTCCATTTCTTATCCAATTCACAATTCAACTACGACTCAGAACCTAGCCAACAACATAGATGAGACAATAACTCATTTTAAACATTTCCTATTTCCCATTAGATATGCATATGAACTACACCAACAAATCAACCGATAAGAATATGAGCTATATCAACAATTCAATAGCTAAGCATATGAGTTGTATCAACACTTCAATAGATAAGCATATGAGTTGTATCAACACTTCAATACATAAGCATATGAGCTGTATCAACACTTCAATAGATAAGCATATGAGCTGTATCCACTTCTGGTTTAGAGGTCCAGCCCCTTTCTTCCAATAAACCACCCACACAAAACAACATATATATACACATTGGTAGTACGCATAATCAATCAATACATAAAATTAATGTATTCATTCAACAGTCATACTCTATGACACGTCCATTCGATTAGTTTTAGTTTGCCTAATCCTCAAGCGTTGTCTACAACAATCAAAACTACCCTCCACCGGTAGCCCAAGCAATTATTTCTAAACAGATAATAAAAGCTCCAACAGGTAAAACTATCAACATTTTCCAAAGTGAGTGATAAATAAATCCAACTCTACTAGTTCATCTAATAATGAGCCAATTTCATTATATTCACTTCAATTTCACAAATCCATAACTTTCCCAAATTTAATTATATCAATTAATTAATACACAAATTAGGGCTTTCTTCTCCAACTCTCAATATTAACCATAGGTTCAAATATCAACAACCAATACCCAAATCATCATTTTGAGACCCAAAATACATGTTTAAGAATCAAAATAACAAACCCTCTTTTATACCATTTTGAAACCCCAAGTCCCAAAATCAACCAACTTCTACACTTTATCAAATCTACCAATAATCTATGTCAAATACCATAATAGTGAGTAGGAATCCCTACCTCAAATTCGGAGCTCAAGGAAAGAAGATGACGAAACTCAATGTGCTCCAAAGCTTGAAATTTTCGGATCAAAGTAAAGCCCTCGACAATCAACCCAACTTTTGTAAAGACCAAAGGTGAGGAAAACACCCTAGCTAGATCAATACTTAGAGAGAAGTTATGGTTTTAGAAAGAGAGGCTCTCAAATGGCTTTTTTTGGAAAAGTAAGAGAGAGAAACGGGTGTGAAAAAGTGAGCCAAAAAGCTGAATCTTGGAACCTTATACCAGTCGCCCCGCTCGAGCGTGGAAACCCCCGCTCGAGTGCCACTCACAGACTCCCGCTCGAGCGGCCAATCCCCCGCTCGAGCGGTGGATGCACACTCCCAGAACTTTTGCAGATAGGTCCCCGCTCGAGCGCCCAACTTCCCACTCGAGCGGCACTCACAAACCCCCGATCGACCGGCCAATCCCCCGCTCGAGCGTCCGACACTGCACAGGAAAATACTGGATGGGTGTTTTCCCTACTCGAGGGTCCAAACCCCCGCTCGAGCGGAGAGGCCAAAATTTGGGTAACTGTTTTTGGTCTCTAAGCTCAATCAACCTGTTCTAAACCTTCCCAACACAATCCAAGACTCAAATACAAAGAGTAAAGGATACGAACGAGGTATAAACAACCACCAACTCCACGGAACCGGGTCCAGATACGACAAATAAAAAAAGGGAAATCGGGATCGCTATACCAGAGATGACCCATTTTTGACAAGGCCAAAGACTTAGACAAAAGCACACAAGATGACAAAGATATGTGCTCGAAGGCGGGGGCAAAATGCAAGAACAATAAGCCTATGCAGGTCCTAAAACTCATCAAAAATGGCCTGAAACATGGCTTGGAAGCATGCAAATAAGGGCTGCTTTGTAAGGCAAAAAATGCTAGAAAACAAAACAATGAGAGAGAGGGTCACCCCTCTCTAATTTTGGCACTCAAAATGGCATGTTAACCACTGAAAATCCACTGGATTTCAGTGGCTAAAAGGGCAAACAAAGGCCAACACAAATGCTCTAAGGCATGGCTCAAAACAAGGTAAAATGATGCATGCAAGGGGGTAGATGACCCCCAACAGAAAAATGATCTTAAACAAACATGTTAAGGGCCTCAAAATTAGGCTTTTTTCAGTTTACATCGAAGCTCAAATATGGTTGCAAGTAAGGCTAAGAGATGGATCAAAATAATGCTAAAAAGAGGAAATAGTGTGTTACCCTTGTAGCTTCAGCAAAACCAGCAGCTTCTTGGACCAAAAACCAGCTCTTTGAGACCTCTCAAGACCCTCCAAGAACCTTAGATCAATGGTGGAGGTGTGTGGCTATGAGGTGTGGTGTTAAAGGCCAAGAACAAACACCCTCTCTAAGCCTAGAATGTAGAGATATAAAGAGATATATGTAGTTTTCCTTAGAGTAATTTTTTTCACCCTCTCTAAAGGAGAGGGAGGCCGTCTCTTATAGAGAAACAAGAGGGTTCAAGCTTCTTAGAGAAGCTAGGGCAAAAGGTTCAAGCTTCTTCGAGAAGCTAAAGCAAAGGTTGAAAAAGTTCAAGCTTCCTCAACAAGCTAAAACGTAGGTTCAAAAGGATCAAGCTTCCTCAAGAAGCTAAAACGAAGGTTCAGAAGGTTCAAGCTTCCTCAAGAAGCCAAAATAAGGGTTCAAAAGGTTCAGGCTTCCTCAAGAAGCTAAAACGATGGTTGAAAAGGTTCAGGCTCCCTCAAGAAGCTAAAACGAAGGTTCAAAACATTCAAGGTCCCTCAAGAAACTAAAACGAAAGTTCAAAAGGTTGAAGCTCCCTCAAGAAGCAAAAACGAAGGTTCAGAAGGTTCACGCTTCCTCTAGAGGCTAAAACGAAGGTTCAAAAGGTTCAAGCTTCCTCAATTAGTTAAAACGAAGGTTCAAAAGGTCCAAGCTCTTTGAAGAAGCTAAAACAAAGCTTGAAAAGGTTCGAGCTCCCTCAAGAAGCTAAAACGAAGGTTCAAAAGGTTCGACCTCCCTCAAGAAGCTAAAACGAAGGTTCAAAATGTTCAAGCTCTCCAAAAACCGTGCCAACGAAGAAAGTTAGGCGGTCCCGAACCGAGGCGCACGGCCGACGGCTCCAAAAATCAGAAACTGGTCGCCAAATGGGAACAGTGGTCTTCGACCACGAAAAGTAGCCTACGGCCACTGAGAGATGGTCTACAAGACCTCTCCCTCCCTTTGGGAGGAGAAAACAAAACTTGGTTCTCAAACCGAGGCAAAGCACAAAAGAGTCCCGTGGTCCGGAGGTATGGCTCTCAGCCGAAACTCCGTAACCTCAGAACGAGTACAACATGCGCAATCGTCGAGCGCTCAATCGATGACGTCTGAGTCTTAAGGTCGGTCAAAAATGGGATGTCTACAGTTGCCCCTCTTTGACAGAACTCGAAAGTCATAAGTGACGGGAGTGGATGTCAAAGTCCGGAGACGACCCATTTTTGACAACGCCGAAGACTTAGACAAAAGCATGCAAGATAGCAAAGATATGTGCTCGAAGGCGGGGGCAAAATGCAAGAACAATGAGCCTATGCAGGTCCTAAAACTCATCAAAAATGGCCTGAAACATGGCCTGGAAGCATGCAAATAAGGGCTCCTTTGTAAGGCCAAAAATGCTAGAAAACAAAACAAGGAGAGAGAGGGTCACCCCTCTCTGATTTTGGTACTCAAAATAGCATGCTAGCCACTGAAAATCCACTGGATTTCAGTGGCTAAAAGGCCAAAGAAAGGCCAATACAAATGCTCTAAGGCATGGCTCAAAACAAGGTAAAATGAAGCATGCAAGGGGGTAGATGACCCCCAATAGAAAAATAATCTGAAACAAACATGTTAAGGGCCTCAAAATAAGACTTTTTTCGGTTTACACCGAAGCTCAAATATGCTTGCAAGTAAGGCTAAGAGATGGATCAAAATAATGCTAAAAAGAGGAAATAGTGTGTTAGCCTTGTAGCTTCAGCAAAACCAGCAGCTTCTAGGACCAAAAACCAGCGCTTTGAGACCTCTGAAGACCCCCCAAGAACCTTAGATCAATGGTGGAGGTGTGTGGCTATGAGGTGTGGTGTTAAAGGCCAAGAACAAACACCCTCTCTAAGCCTAGAATGTAGAGATATAGAGAGATATATGTGTTTTTCCTTAGACAAATTTTTTTCAACCTCTCTAAAGGAGAGGGAGGCCCTCTCTTATAGAGAAACAAGAGGGTTCAAGCTTCTTGGTGAAGCTAGAGCAAAGGTTCAAGCTTCTTGAAGAAGCTAGAGCAAAGGTTCAAAAGGTTCAAGCTTCCTCAAGAAGCTAAAATGAAAGTTCGGAAGGTTCAAGAGGTTCAAGCTTCCTCAAGAAGCTAAAACAAAGGTTCAAAAGGTTCAAGCTCCCTCAAGAAGCTAAAACGAAAGTTCAGAAGTTTCAACTTCCTCAAGAAGCTAAAACAAGGGTTCAAAAGGTTCAAGCTTGCTCAAAAAGCTAAAACGAAGGTTCAAAAGTTTCAAGCTCCCTCAAGAAGCTAAAATGAAGTTTCAAAATGTTCAAGCTGTCCAAAAACCGTGCCAAACGGAGAAAGTTAAGTGGTCGTGAACCGAGGTGCACGGCCGACGACTCCGAAAATTGAAAACTGGTCCCCAAACGGGAACAGTGGTCTACGACCATGAAAAGTAGCCTACAGCCACTGAGAGATGGTCTACGACACCTCTCCCTCCCTTTGGGAAGAGAAAACAGAACCTGGTTCGCAAATCAAGGCAAAGCACAAAAGAGTCCTAAGGTCCGGAAGTAAGGCTCTTAGCCGAAACGCTATAATCTCAAAACGAGCACAACATGCGCAATCGCCGAGCGCTTAGTCGAGGACGTCGGAGTCTTAAGGTCGGTCGAAAATGGGGTGTCTACAGTTCCCCTTCTTTGACAGAACTCGAAAGTCATAAGTGACGAGAGTGAATGTCAAAGCCCGGAGACGACCCATTTTTGACAAGGCCGAAAACTTAGACAAAAGCATGCAAGATAACAAAGATATGTGCTCAAAGGCAGGGGCAAAATGCAAGAACAATGAGCCTATGCAGGTCCTAAAACTCATAAAAAATTGGCCTGAAACATGGCTTGGAAGCATGCAAATAAGGGCTCCATTGTAAGGCCAAAAATGCTAGAAAACAAAACAAGGAGAGAGAGGGTCACCCCTCTCTGATTTTGGCACTCAAAATGGCATGTTAACCACTAAAAATCCACTAGATTTCAGTGGCTAAAAGGCCAAACAAATGCCAACCCAAATGCTCTAAGGCATGGCTCAAAACAAGGTAAAATGAAGCATGCAAGGGGGTAGATGACCCCAACAAAAAAATGATCTTAAACAAACATGTTAAGGGCCTCAAAATAGACTTTTTTCAGTTTACACCGAAGCACAAATATGCTTGCAAGTAAGGCTAAGAGGTGGATCAAAATAATGCTAAAAAGAGGGAATAGTGTGTTACCCTTGTAGCTTCAGCAAAACCAGCAACTTCTTGGACCAAAAACCAGACCTTTGAGACCTCTGAAGACCCTCCAAGAACCTCAGATCAATGGTGGAGGTGTGTGGCTATGAGGTGTGGTGTTAAAGGCCAAGAACGAACACCCTCTCTAAGCCTAGAATGTAGAGATCTAGAGAGGTATACGTGCTTTTACTTAGACAAATTTTTTTCAACCTCTCTAAAGGAGAGGGAGGCCCTCTCTTATAGAGAAGCAAGAGGGTTCAAGCTTCTTAGAGTAGCTAGAGCAAAAGGTTCAAGCTTCTTAGAGAAGCTAAAGCAAAGGTTCAAAAGGTTCAAGCTTCCTCAAGAAGCTAAAACGAAGGTTCAAAAGGATCAAGCTTCCTCAAGAAGCTAAAACGAAGGTTCAGAAGGTTCAAGCTTCCTCAAGAAGCCAAAATAAGGGTTCAAAAGGTTCAGGCTTCCTCAAGAAGCTAAAACGAAGGTTCAAAAGGTTTAGGCTCCCTCAAGAAGCTAAAGCGAAGGTTCAAAACGTTCAAGCTCCCTCAAGAAACTAAAACGAAAGTTCAAAAGGTTGAAGCTCTCTCAAGAAGCAAAAACGAAGGTACAGAAGGTTCAAGCTTCCACTAGAAGCTAAAACAAAGGTTCAAAAGGTTCAAGCTCCCTCAATAACCTAAAACGAAGGTTCAAAAGGTCCAAGCTCCCTGAAGAAGCTAAAACAAAGCTTTAAAAGGTTCGAGCTCCCTCAAGAAGCTAAAATGAAGGTTCAAAAGGCTGGAGCTCCGTCAAGAAGCTAAAACAAAGGTTCAAAAGGTTCAAGCTCTCCAAAAACTGTGCCAAACGGAGAAAGTTAGGCGGTCCCGAACCGAGACGCACGGCCGACGGCTCCGAAAACCGAAAACTGGTTGCCAAATGGGAACAGTGGTCTTCGACCACGAAAAGTAGCCTACGACCACTGAGAGATGGTCTACGAGACCTCTCCCTCCCATCGGGAAGAGAAAACAGAACCTGGTTCGCAAACCGATGCAAAGCACAAAAGAGTCCCGACGTCCGGAGGTAAGACTCTCAGCCGAAACTCCGTAACCTCAGAACGAGCACAACATGCGCAATCACGGAGTGCTCAATCGATGACGTCTGAGTCTTAAGGTCGGTCAAAAATAGGGTGTCTGCAGTTGCCCCTCTTTGAGAGAACTCGAAAGTCATCAATGACGGGAGTGAATGTCAAAGCCCGGAGACGACCCATTTTTGACAACGCCGAAGACTTAGACAAAAGCATGCAAGATAACAAAGATTTGTGCTCGAAGGCGGGGGCAAAATGCAAGAACAATGAGCCTATGCAGGTCCTAAAACTCATAAAAAATGGCCTAAAACATGGCTTGGAAGCATGCAAATAAGGGCTCATTTGTATGGCCAAAAATGCTACAAAACAAAACAAGGAGAGAGAGGGTCACCCCTGACCCTCTCTGATTTTTGCACTCAAAATGGCATGTTAACCACTGAAAATCCACTGGATTTTGGCGGCTAAAAGGCCAAACAAAGGCCAACCCAAATGCTCTAAGACATGGCTCAAAACAAGGTAAAATGAAGCTTGCAAGGGGGTAGATGATCCCCAACAGAAAAATGATCTGAAACAAACATGTTAAGGGCCTCAAAATAAGACTTTTTTCAGTTTACACCGAAGCTCAAATATGTTTGCAATTAAGGCTAAGAGATGGATCAAAATAATGCTAAAAAGAGGGAATAACCCTTGTAGCTTCAGCAAAACCCGCAGCTTCTTGGACCAAAAACTAGCTCTTTGAGACCTCTCAAGACCCTCCAAGAACCTTAGATCAATGGTGGAGGTGTGTGGCTATGAGGTGTGGTGTTAAAGGACAAGAACAAACACCCTCTCTAAGCCTAGAATGTAGAGATATATAGAGATATATGTGCTTTTCCTTAGACAAATTTTTTTCAACCTCTCTAAAGGAGAGGGAGGCCCTCTTTTATAAAGAAACAAGAGGGTTCAAGCTTCTTAGAGCAAAAGGTTCAAGCTTCTTGGAGAAGCTAAAGCAAAGGTTCAAAAGGTTGAAGCTTCCTCAACAAGCTAAAACGAAGGTTCAAAAGGTTCAAGCTTCATCGAGAAGCTAAAACGAAGGTTCAGAAGGTTCAAGCTTCCTCAAGAAGCCAAAATAAAGGTTCAAAAGGTTAAGGCTTCCCCAAGAAGCTAAAACGAAGGTTCAAAAGGTTTAGGCTCCCTCAAGAAGCTAAAGCGAAGGTTCAAAACGTTCAAGCTCCCTCAAGAAACTGAAACGAAAGTTCAAAAGGTTGAAGCTCTCTCAAGAAGCAAAAACGAAGGTTCAGAAGGTTCAAGCTTCCACTAGAAGCTAAAACAAAGGTTCAAAAGGTTCAAGCTCCCTCAATAACCTAAAACGAAGGTTCAAAAGGTCCAAGCTCCCTGAAGAAGCTAAAACAAAGCTTTAAAAGGTTCGAGCTCCCTCAAGAAGCTAAAATGACGGTTCAAAAGGCTGGAGCTCCGTCAAGAAGCTAAAACAAAGGTTCAAAAGGTTCAAGCTCTCCAAAAACTGTGCCAAACGGAGAAAGTTAGGCGGTCCCGAACCGAGACGCACGGCCGACGGCTCCGAAAACCGAAAACTGGTTGCCAAATGGGAACAGTGGTCTTGACCACGAAAAAGTAGCCTCGACCACCGAGAGAGATGGTCTACGAGACCTCTCCCTCCCATCGGGAAGAGAAAACAGAACCTGGTTCGCAAACCGATGCAAAGCACAAAAGAGTCCCGACGTCCGGAGGTAAGACTCTCAGCCGAAACTCCGTAACCTCAGAACGAGCACAACATGCGCAATCACGGAGTGCTCAATCGATGACGTCTGAGTCTTAAGGTCGGTCAAAAATAGGGTGTCTGCAGTTGCCCCTCTTTGAGAGAACTCGAAAGTCATCAATGACGGGAGTGAATGTCAAAGCCCGGAGACGACCCATTTTTGACAACGCCGAAGACTTAGACAAAAGCATGCAAGATAACAAAGATTTGTGCTCGAAGGCGGGGGCAAAATGCAAGAACAATGAGCCTATGCAGGTCCTAAAACTCATCAAAAATGGCCTAAAACATGGCTTGGAAGCATGCAAATAAGGGCTCATTTGTATGGCCAAAAATGCTAGAAAACAAAACAAGGAGAGAGAGGGTCACCCCTCTCTGATTTTTGCACTCAAAATGGCATGTTAACCACTGAAAATCCACTGGATTTTGGCGGCTAAAAGGCCAAACAAAGGCCAACCCAAATGCTCTAAGACATGGCTCAAAACAAGGTAAAATGAAGCTTGCAAGGGGGTAGATGATCCCCAACAGAAAAATGATCTGAAACAAACATGTTAAGGGCCTCAAAATAAGACTTTTTTCAGTTTACACCGAAGCTCAAATATGTTTGCAATTAAGGCTAAGAGATGGATCAAAATAATGCTAAAAAGAGGGAATAACCCTTGTAGCTTCAGCAAAACCCGCAGCTTCTTGGACCAAAAACTAGCTCTTTGAGACCTCTCAAGACCCTCCAAGAACCTTAGATCAATGGTGGAGGTGTGTGGCTATGAGGTGTGGTGTTAAAGGACAAGAACAAACACCCTCTCTAAGCCTAGAATGTAGAGATATAGAGAGATATATGTGCTTTTCCTTAGACAAATTTTTTTCAACCTCTCTAAAGGAGAGGGAGGCCCTCTTTTATAAAGAAACAAGAGGGTTCAAGCTTCTTAGAGCAAAAGGTTCAAGCTTCTTGGAGAAGCTAAAGCAAAGGTTCAAAAGGTTGAAGCTTCCTCAACAAGCTAAAACGAAGGTTCAAAAGGTTCAAGCTTCATCGAGAAGCTAAAACGAAGGTTCAGAAGGTTCAAGCTTCCTCAAGAAGCCAAAATAAAGGTTCAAAAGGTTAAGGCTTCCTCAAGAAGCTAAAACGAAGGTTCAAAAGGTTCAAGCTGCCTCAAGAAGTAAAAACGAAGGTTCAAAAGGTTCAAGCTCCGACAAGAAGCTAAAACGAAGGTTCAAAAGGTTCAAGCTCCCTCAAGAAGCTAAAACGAAGGTTCAGAAGCTTCAAGCTTCCTCAAGAAGCTAAAACCAGGGTTTAAGAGGTTCAAGCTTCCTCAAGAAGCTAAAACAAAGGTTCAAAAGGTTCAAACTCCCTAAAGAAGCTAAAATGAAGTTTCAAAAGGTCCAAGCTCTCCAAAAACTGTGCCAAACGGAGAAAGTTAAGCGGTCCCGAACCGAGGCGCACGGCCGACGGCTCTGAAAATCGAAAACTGGTCTCCAAACAGGAACAGTGGTCTACGACCACAAAAAGTGGCCCACGGCCACTGAGAGATGGTCTAAAAGACCTCTCCCTCCCTTCGGGAAGAGAAAATAGAACTTGGTTCGCAAACCGAGGCAAAGCACAAAAGAGTCCCGAAGTCCAGAGGTAAGGCTCTCAGCCGAAACTCTGCAACCTCAGAACGAGCACAACATGCGCAATCATCGGGCGCTCAATCGATGACGTCTAAGTCTTAAGGTCGGTGAAAAATGGGGTGTCTACAATTGCCGCTCTTTGACAGAACTCGAAAGTCATAAGTGACGGGAGTGAATGTCAAAGCTCGGAGATGACCCATTTTTGACAAGGCCGAAGACTTAGGCAAAAGCATGCAAGATAAAAAAGATATGTGCTCGAAGGCGGGGGCAAAATGCAAGAACAATGAGCCTATGTAGTCCCTAAAACTCATCAAAAATGGCCTGAAACATGGCTTGGAAGCATGCAAATAAGGGCTCCTTTGTAAGGCCAAAAATGCTAGAAAACAAAACAAGGAGAGAGAGGGTCACCCTCCTCTGATTTTGGCACTCAAAATAGCATTCTAGCCACTAAAAATCCACGGGATTTCAGTGGCTAAAAGGCCAAACAACGGCCAACACAAATGCTCTAAGGCATGGCTCAAAACAAGGTAAAATGAAGCATGCAAGGGGGTAGATGACCCCCAACAGAAAAATGATCTGAAACAAACATGTTAAGGGCCTCAAAATAAGACTTTTTTCAATTTATACCGAAGCTCAAATATGCTCGCAAGTAAGGCTAAGAGGTGGATCAAAATAATGCTAAAAAAAGGGAATAGTGTGTTACCCTTGTAGCTTCAGCAAAACCAGCAGCTTCTTGGACCAAAAACTAGCTCTTTCAGACCTCTCAAGACCCTCCAAGAGCCTTAGATCAATGGTGGAGGTGTGTGGCTATGAGGTGTGGTGTTAAAGGCCAAGAACAAACACCCTCTCTAAGCCTAGAATGTAGAGACATAGAGAGATATATGTGGTTTTCCTTAGACAAATTTTTTTCAACCTCTCTAAAGAAGAGGGAGGCCCTCTCTTATAGAGAAAGAAGAGGGTTCAAGCTTCTTGGAGAAGCTAGAGCAAAGGGTTCAAGCTTCTTGGAGAAGTTAGAGCAAAGGTTCAAAAGGTTCAAGCTTCCTCAAGAAGCTAAAACAAGGGCTCTAAAGGTTCAATCTTTCTCAAGAAGCTAAAACGAAGGTTCAGAAGGTTCAAGCTTCGTCAAGAAGCCAAAATAAATTTTCAAATGGTTAAGGCTTCCTCAAGAAGCTAAAACGAAGGTTCAAAAGGTTCAAGCTGCCTCAAGAAGCTAAAACGAAGGTTCAAAAGGTTCAAGCTCCCTCAAGAAGCTAAAACGAAGGTTCAGAAGCTTCAAGCTTCCTTAAGAAGCTAAAACGAGGGTTCAAGAGGTCCAAGCTTTCTCAAGAAGCTAAAACGAGGGTTCAAGAGGTCCAAGCTTTCTCAAGAAGCTAAAACGAAGGTTCAAAAGGTTCAAGCTCCATCAAGAAGCTAAAACGAAGGTTTTAAAGGTCCAAGCTCTCCAAAAACCGTGCCGAACGGAGATAGTTAAGCGGTCCCGAACCGAGGCGCACGGCCGACGGCTCCGAAAACTGAAAACTGGTCTCTGTAGACACCCCATTTTTGACCATCCTCAAGACTTGGACGTCACCGCTTGAACACTCGGTGATTACTCATGTTTGTGTTTCGTTTTGAGTTCCCGAAGGTCTCGGCTATGCGCCTTGCATCAGGATCTCTCAACTCGACTGTACTGTGTTTGGTTTTGCACCAAACACTTGTGTTTTTGTTTCTAAGGGTACAGAGTAACTTGTTAGCTACCCCTAGAACCCACCAGCCATGGCTTGGGGCCACCGGCCATGTTTTGAGGCTACCGGCCATTGGTGAAGTATACCATTGGCCGGTCGGCATTCAGTGTGGCCGGCCAGCCATCTGTTTGGCCGGTGGCCTACCTTTCTGGCCGGTAGCACTTTTTTTGCCTTTTTCAGGCATGGTGCATGCCAATTTGTCTTTTGGAATGCACTAACCCCGCCTGCATAAGTGTGGTCAGTTGCCCCTTTTGCACCCTTTTGGTCCAGCTTCTTGAGGAAGCTTGGACCTTTGTCTTAGCTTCCTCAAGAAGCTTGCCAGCTGTCCCAGCTTCCTCAGGGAGCCTTGCCCCCCTTGCTCCCCTTGCCCTTTTTTTGTTTAGCTTCTTTGAGAAGCTTCAAGTCATTTGCATTGTCTATATAAGAGCCCCTCCTCCTCCATTGTTAAGGGTTGAGCAAAAAACCAGAGCAATATACATACATATATCTGTCATATACTTTCTCGCTCTATATCTCCCTCTCTCTCATCCTTTGTGTGTGTTTGGAAGCCTAAAAGTGTGTTTTGACCTTAGTTTTGCACTAAGACACACACCATTACACCATACTTTGACCTTGAGAGGCTTTGAGGGTTTGTTCTTGAGGTTTTGGACTAGTTTTGATCAAAGGAAGGAGGCTGCACTTGCTGTTCATCAAGGGTTCTTCAAGGGTAACCTTTTCACTTTAGATTCCCCAATCTTGCACTAGACTTTTTCCTATCTTGCTTATTGTTTTAGACTTTGTATATAATTGAGAAAAGTCTTGTGTTTGCATGCTTGAGATCTTTCATTAAGGATATTTTGTTGTTTGGGGTTGACCTCCCCCTTCTAGGCCTTGTTTGGCCCTTTTGGTGCTCTCTTTGTTAAGCTTTGGTTACTCTTGTGTATTGACCTTTTCACCACTGAAATCCAGTGGATTTTCAGTGATGAAGAAGGGGTTTTGAGGTCTTGCATAGGGGAGGGACAGCCGTCTCCCTTGGTCTCTCTCTTGTTTGCATATTTGGCTCAATATGATAGCATGCACGCCTAGTCTTGTTTGGCTTTATTTCAGAGCTTATTTGGTGTTCATTTAGCATATTTTATCTCTGCCTTATGTTGATTTGTTGGCCTTTTGCACTTATAATACACTTGCTTTGAAATCCCATCATTTGGCTTAAAGTGTTTTATGTTGTAGCATATCATTTGAGCATGATTTTGGTTTGGTCCTAAGAAGGTTTTAGTATTATTTTGCCGTGCTTGAGGTCTGTAGGTTACTGATTTGGTCATGTTTGACATGTGTGATATGGTTGCTATGCATTTTGGCTTGTGAGCCCTAAGTATGTGAGTCATAAACACGTCTTAGTTGGTCTATTTCAATAATTTGGAATCATTTGTCATGCCATTTCAGTCCCCAAACCATGCTTATATGCTTGCATTCATCACCTCTTTCATGCTTTGAAGATTGTGTCCTTTTGTGCCTTGAAATGAGCATTGTGCATGCTTAAGTATTTAAACCTTTGGGGCTGCCATATCAGTGGGTTTTGGGACTTATTTTGGTGCCTTAAAACTCTGTTTTGGTTGTATAGCTTATGCCATGTTTGCTTAGGGTAGTGGTAGTAGAATGCTCTTTTGTTATGCCTTAGTCTTGAGCCTATTGGTGTGCATGCTTACATGAGTATTTATCCATCATTTTAGGCATCTTTTGTCGCTGTTTTGGGGGTGGGCTGAGGACTGCCCCTTAGTGTTTTGGGCCCATCATTGCATGATTGTATTGCATTACTATGGTTTCATGCTTACATTGTACGATAGGATGTATCACATTGCATTTTGTATGATAAGTCACTTCGCATTTGGCATGCTTTGTACCTATTAGCCTCATGTTGCATACTTGAGCCACCTTGCATACATTGCATTACATTTTGCTTGGTTTAGGGTGTCAAACCAAGTATGAGGATTGAGAAGTGTTCATACTCCAAGTGATGTAACACGTCTCAACCCTCGGTCGTCAATCCCCATGACCTCAACATGATAGGGTATTGGCATTCATCTCTTTTGGTTGCATGCATTTACATTGAATTGCGAAATTTGGCCTCTTAGGCCATCATGCATCAAAATGCACAATTGATGGCCCGAGGGTCGAGGATCATGCTCCCTTGAGTCCATTGCAAGATAGGGAGTGCGGCCATGCTTACATTTGCTTAAAAATTCCACGCCATACACTGCATGCCCTCTGTTGCTGTCAAAACCAGTTTCTGCAGGAAGCTTTGGCCGGCCGGCCATCTCTAGTTCCGGCCGGCCATCTCTAGTATCGACCGGCCATCTATAAATGGCCGATAACTTCGTCAACGGCCGGTGACCATTTCCCATAGCCGGTGGCCATTCCTCCTAGCCGGTGGTGCTCCACACTGTGCAAAGAACCTAACCCAAGACTTGTGCAGTCTTTAGAGGAGCTAGGCAGTGTAAACAGAGGCAGGAATGCTATGGCAGCGAGTTTTCGAGCAAGGCGAGTCAAGCATGCATCATTCGCGCATTCCGAGGCAGAGCTGTGGTAGTCTCTTTAAGCTTCACATTTAGTTTATTTTGTAATTAATTTGTTAATTAATTAAGGGCCTATAATAATTAATTAGCTAGGATAATTGATTTGTTATTCGGACTGTATTATTCTTTCGGACCCTCCGAGCGGGGGCAATTGTGTAATAAGTGGGCGTGAGTGTGTGTGCGTCTTCCAACCTCATGTCTTTCTTCCCTTTTATTTACTAGCTTTCAATGGGTAGTTTAGGACATGTTTTCAGTTAGCATACAGTATGATAGCATGTTTGCATCCATCCACTGGGCTCGGCGCATCATTCTAACTGCGTTTATATTTCAATTTCAACTTGAAAACGTGTTAGTTGTAGCATTTCACATGTCATTGTAGATTAGCCGAGCCTATCCTAGTTGCATTTCGCATGTGTTGCATTAGCCACCTTAACGTGAACTAGGATCATGCATATGATTACTAACTAATTTCTGTTTTGGCTCGGAGTACTCTATAAGTTCTTTTGCTTTAGCATCCTTGCATGCGTGTGAGTGTTACCATGACAGCATGATTGCCATGAGACTAGTTGCTTATGTGACATAACTGCTTGAATGCCTGTGGATGGAGGTTAAATTACCTAAATTGGAATAATGCATTAAGACTGCGAGTTTTAAGCCCACTTGAGGGTGGCAAAAATCTGCATTTTTTAGCCTACTTGTGAGTAGCAAACCATTTTCAAAACAAACATGAAATGTTTTGTTCCAATTTAGGCGATTTGGTCTATACTTGTTTGCTGCGCGCATAACATAGTAATTCTAGGCTAATAACCGGAATAAGAGCATATAATGTTTTCAAAACAAGATATCACTGTTAGTAGAGGCCGATCTTTGATCAGGCGAGAGGGGGTGCTCATAGCTGACCTTCCCCAATCGTACCCAAGTTCCCGAGCCGAGGCAACTTTGGTGATGACGGACACATGACCTTTGGCACCGAGTCAGGGTTTCCTAAATTCCCCCAAAATAAATATTTAGGTGGTGACTCTGTATCTGGCAAAGCAGTCCATGTTTGGCACTTCTTTCAAAAAAATTTGTTTTCAAAAACGATTTGCCGGATTTGGACTCTTTGGTTAAGATTAAGAACCGTGACACAAATTGAGTCCGAACTATAGTGAGGCCCAAGGGCATGTCTACAGTTTTTGGCGACTCTGCTGGGGAGTTTAGAGAACTTGACTCGAACTCGTGATATCTTGTTTTGACTACACTTATGTGTTTCTTTGCATTGCATGTGCATTAGTGCGCCTAGGACACCGTGTTGGCCATCTGCTATTCTTGAGCGGTTTGCCGGAGGCTTGACTTTGCCAAAACATGCCATAAGGCTGACCGGTTGCGGGCTCTGTCAGTATGGGAACACAAACCCCGGTTTTTACCGGGGCACCCTTTTCGACCATTCGACCTAGTGCATATCGAAATCCATAGTGACCATTCCAAACTAGGACAGGTTGCTTACCCGATATTAGGTTGTTTGAAACCGCTACGTGCATAGTGAAACCCTAGCTCCTGACAAAATAGGACAGGGAAACCCTACCCCAACATAGGGGTGTTTTCGCTCTCTTTTACTTGCTATGTGCTTTTAGAGTGTATCTCTACAGGAACACACATATCAGTTTGCAAATTTGAGTATTAGGCCTACGGGCATCAATGTTTTTGGGAATCAGTTATCTGCGGGTATCAGATTCAGACTTGGGGGCAACGATTTGGAAACAGTGATCAGTGATTAAGGAATAGTATATTCAGCTTATTGGCAGGATGTTGTGATACCCAACTCTGTGCTGCGTATTTATTTTACGCTGTTACGCTGTCCATTTGTCTATTTATTTATTTCCTTATACGCTTTATTTATCTTCTTGCTAGGTAGTTGAGCACGATTGCTTCTGACCCAGTAGATATTCCCCAAGCACTCTGGACTAGAGGTCGTCGACTCCATCGATCTGAGGATCTGGTAGACGGACAACCAGTGTACCACTCTCTACCCCCGGTTACTAGACGGAGGGTAGTTAGGCAGAGGGCATCAGTTCAGCAGTTAGTTCAGAGGGCCTTATCTACCCCACCTGAGTACAGTAGGGATCAGGGTTCTGTTTCACCTACAGAGAGGGAATATATACCGGCAATTCAATCAGATCAGAACAGTATGGCCAGCTTAGAGGAGATGGTGCGCCAACTCCAAGAGAGTATGAAAATGATGCAGCAGGATGCTGTCTGACAGGCAGAGTTCGCCAAGCAGCAGGCCACGGTTATGAATGAACAAGCAGAGTTAATCATGAGGTTACAACAGCAAGCCGGAGCATCTGCTTCGTAGCAAGCTCCTCCCCCGCCAGGAGTTCCAACCCTCGGGAGACAGCTAATGTTCAGAATGATACAGACATTCCCACAGGACCGCCTCCACCCCCGATCCTAGCCCCAATCCCACCCCACTTATCCAAAACACCCACCAACCTACCGAACTCTCCCTTTGAGTTTGAGACAGATCCCACAGCACTGAGGTTGAGCAAGCTTGAAAAGCTGTTCAAGAGATCCAAGGGAGTCAAGACCATCCCTGACATTGAAGACGGATATACCAACGCAGCTGTGACGCTGCCAAACAGATTCAAGATGCCGCACATTGACCGATTTGATGGATCCGGGGATCCCATGGTGCACCTGAGATTGTTTTCAGATATCTTAAGGCCAATGGGCCTCTCCAGACTGCAGAAGTTGTCTTTATTCGGCCGGACCCTATCGGGTGTAGCGGCCATATGGTGTGCCAAATTAGAAGATGACGTCAAGAGAAATTGGGACGAGATGGCTGAGGCCTTCATTGCGCAATACTCATACAATACACAAATCGAGATTACGACCCGTGATCTCGAAACAACAAGGCAAGAGCCTAAAGAGAGCTTCTCAGAATTCGTGACCAGATGGAGGGCGAAGG
This sequence comes from Camellia lanceoleosa, assembly GCA_025200525.1. Lineage (NCBI taxonomy): Eukaryota > Viridiplantae > Streptophyta > Magnoliopsida > Ericales > Theaceae > Camellia > Camellia lanceoleosa. The sequence goes on from CM045766.1 coordinate 54,153,188, forward strand.
CTTCGATGATGACCTTGAGGCCCACAGACAAAGATCATATTTGGATGATTGTGCGCAATCTTCAGCCGAAGTTAATGCAGAAGATGATTGTACTCCCCTTTCCTACCTTTTCCGATCTACATGAAATGGGGGTACATATTGAGGATGCCATGAAGCAAGGCTTAATTGATAATGACCGGGAGCAACCCCGAAGAACTTTCAACTGCAACACTAATGCGGGCCCGAGCGGCGCTACAACTACAAGAGCCTCTGAAGTGAGCATGGTCATCACAAACCTCCCTCCAAGAACCATGGCAGCTACGCCATTCTTCGGCGTGTCCGGAAGCCATACACAAACAGCCAAATACCCACCCAAAAACACAAGAACCTTTGCTCCACTGTATATGCCCCTGTCCAAAGCTCTGGGGTTTTAATTAGAAAAGGGCACTTGAAGCCCCTAGAGCCGCGGCCATTATCGGAAAAAGTTCCCCATACCCACAATCCAGCCAAATATTGCACATTTCACCAACAGCACGGTCATGACACCGATCTGTGCTACCGATTACGTCATGAGATTCAAGATCTCATCGATAACGGGGTGATTCTGCCTCCCGAGAAACCCAATGTTACAACAAACCCTCTCCCTACACATAACGAAGCTCCACCTCCCAAAAGAATCAATTTCATCCAGACTGGGGTCGTGTCTTACGATCCAAGCATCTATATCACTCCTTCCCATTTGCCTAAACCGGAGGTACTCCTTCCTGATTGCACCGACTTGTGCATGATGGACATCTCCATAACCCAACCTAAGCCCATGGTGGTGACTGTCGAGGACAGAAGAGGGGAGATTTCAGAGGAGAAGAGGGTTGTTGAGCCAGAGTTTGAGAAATCTGGGAGTTCTGTTGAGAAAGTGTACAGTCTGAGCAACTACATTTCGTCAATAGGCCAGGATGGGCTAGATGTGGGATTGCCGACGGAGGCAGAGCTGTGTGCGATCCAAGGGGATGGTTTGGGATAGAGGACGGATGACTTGACAGCTGTGGAAGAGGACCTTGCCAACCTCCAGTTTTATAGTGACCAAGATCCAAGGGACGCAGCAGTCAACTGGTTTGATTATGGGGAATCGGTAGAGGCTACCGGGTGGTTGGATGATCAACCGGATGTGGTGGAAGAGTTCCAACCAGAACAGGGCGCGGCAGGGGTAAGAAGGTCAGTGACGGCCGGAAGGGTCGGAGAACAGAGTACATCGCCGGAAAACGTCGGTGTCAAGAATTTCGCTCAGGATTGGAGCATTTTGAATATAGGAATTATTGAACAGCCAGCTGTATTGACACAGTCGGAACAGGAATGATTTGAAGATTCCGAGAGAATCAGGAAGGCAAAGGCCCATGTGGGGACTGAAACTGCTATGAGCACAGAAACAGAGAATGTTGCGAGCATAGGGATAGAAGGTACCACAAGTACGAGAACAGTCATACCAGAGTCGAACAGGTGTTTGTCGGCTGCGGATGGAATGTGGTGGGAGGACGATGATTTATGTCTTGCCCACACGGATGAAGATTGGGGGAACAACCAACCCGACGACACCTGGTACATTAGAGAAGTCGACCATATGACAAGGAGCGGGCGGTACTTCAAACCCCCGCACCTAGATCAACCAGAGGCTTCTGGGAAAGATAGGGAGACTGAGAAACAGAAGGAGAAACAACTTGAAGAGGAGGCTGTGCTCAAACAGTTAAAAAAGATACAAGCAAACATCTCCATCTGGGGACTGCTTATGGCATCACGAGTGCATAGACAGGCTGTCTTATCGGCCATGGACAAGGCCAAGCTTTTGATAGAAACCACGCCAGAACAGCTGGTGGGATTAGTCTTTCCGGGAGGAGCTACCCCGACGCTAATGTTTTCTGACAAAGAATTGCCACCTGAGGGGGCAAACCACAACAAGCCACTCTACATCTCTATGGAGTGTAAGAATAAATGGATACCGGTGGTTCTTGTTGATACCGGATCCGCCATCAACGTCTGCCTAGCTAGGACATCGTATGCAATCGGTTTGAAAACCGCGAACTTTATACTGACAGCCCAGGTGATTAGGGCATACAACAACATGAGCAGAGAAGTCATGGGGACGGTGAAAATTCAGACTAAAGTTGGGCCAGGACAGCATGAGATAGATTTCCATGTCTTAGAAGTTCCGACAACTTTCAACCTGCTTTTGGGGCGGCCGTGGCTGCATCAGGTAAAGGCAGTGTCGTCCACTTTGCATCAAATGGTGAAATACCCCCATGGGAAGGGAGTAGCCATTGTTTTTGGAAATTCATCGATTCATCCACCACCGGAGGTATCTACGCCTGTTCTAGAAATTGAGCATGGTATGGAGGATGTGTTCATATCGAGTTTTACCCTGGCTGAGGCTCGGGTTGTACAGAACATCATGGCTGCTAACGAGGGGATATATGTCAGTGCTCAAGCAGTATACTTCATGAACAAGCTCTAACACATCCCCGGGATGGGATTGGGAAGGAGCAGCCGGAAGGGCGTCGCAGCATTGGCCGAAATGCCACACAACCCTCATACCTTTGGCTTTGGTTATCTGCCCACCAAGGAGGATTGGGTAAGGAAAGGAAAGGAGATGGCCGGGAGAGCTAGAGCGAAACAAATGGGAAAACCTTTTGAGTTGATGCACCGGCCCATCTGGGGTATCCTGAACGGACGCTTCGTCCGGGAGGGGGAGGACTTTCCATTCTGTGGCTTTCCAAAGCCATGGTTGAACGCGGAGAGGAAGCGCGTGCTGGGGTTCGAGATTTTCTTTGGCCTACAGTTATCTGGGGATGATGTTGCCAAAGAGGAGACAGACTCGACAATTATGGTTGAGCAGAGCAAGCAAATGGAGTCTGAGGACGCCGAACTTGAAATGGGGGTAGCACTGGCATGTCTACTTTCAGATCCTCCGATCGAACAGAAGTGCTTGAGGGATAACTTCTCGGTGTCCATGATTGGGAATGAAACGACTGTGGGCCTACCATCAACTATTTTGGATGCATCCATCGCACCATCTCTCGTTGGCAATACGAAGAGGGATTTTTGTCAAACAACACCGGGTCAGGTAGTGAGCCGGAATCTGATTCCACCGAGTCTTGTGAGTCGGAATCAAGTTCCAGCTCAACTGAGTCTGAGTCCGGTATTTCTGGGGGTAATAACCCGGATGCCACAGTCCTGTTCGGGTCGTCTTTTTCTTTCTCTTTTGAGTCTGTTGTAACAGAAGAATCGGACGGTTTGGATGTGCTTAATGAGAACGACGTGGATATGGTTTCTGAGTACTTTTCTGTGCCTTTGATTTATTGCTTGAATCAGGACTTTCAAAATTTTGATGAAAACGACGAGGAAGAAATTCCTCCGGTTTTGCAACACTTAATTGATCAAGAGCAGAAAAGATTTGTTAAACCTTTAATGGATGAAATCACTACTGTGAATATTGGTACTGAGAAGGACCCGCAGCTGGTCCAGATTGGGTCCACGTTGTCTTCGGAGGAACGCGAGCGGTTAGTCGCTTTATTAAAAGATTTCAAAGATGTTTTCGCGTGGTTCTACGAAGACATGACTGGGATCGATCCTGAGATTGTACAGCACCGGATCCCTCTTGACCCCGAGGCCCGACCTATCAAACAGAAACTCAGAAGGATCCGCCCTGACTGGACCATCAAGATTAAGGAAAAGGTCACCAAGCAAATCGATGCAGGCTTCTTGCTAGTATCCGAATACCCAACTTGGTTGGCCAACATTGTTCCGGTACCAAAGAAAGATGGCAGGATCCGAGTGTGCGTGGATTTCAGGGATTTGAACAAAGCTAGTCTGAAGGACGACTTTCCCTTGCCGCATATTGATGAGTTGGTGGATTTCACAGCGGGGCATGCTTTGCTTTCGTTTATAAATTGCTTCTCAGGCTACAATCAGATAGTGATGGCACCTGAAGACCGGGAAAAAACTGCCTTCACCACCCCGTGGGGGACCTACTGCTACAGAGTGATGCCGTTTGGGTTAAAGAATGCGGGAGCTACATATCAACGGGCCGCGACCACGATATTGCATGACATGATCCACAGAGAGGTTGAGGTGTACGTGGACGACATGATTGTCAAGTCCAAAGAAAGAGAGGGCCACTACACCGCCTTGCAAAAGTTCTTTCAAAGGATCAGAGAATTTCGGTTGCAGCTGAATCCTTAGAAGTGTACGTTCGGTGTTACAATAGGGAAAATGCTAGGGTTTCTGATTACACAAAGGGGCATCGAAGTCGACCCTTCCAAAATCAAGGCCATCTTAGAAATGCCACCACCAAGGACTAAAAAGGAGGTGCGAGGCTTTCTAGGTAAAGTGCAATTCATAAGATGGTTTATCTCAAAATTAACCTTGACTTGTGAACCACTTTTTGGCCTCCTAAAGAAAGGAAAGAAATTCCAATGGGATGGCCGATGCCAAGCTGCTTTTGAACAGATCAAGGAATACTTACAGAACCCGCCTATGTTGTCACCACCAGAACCAGGGAGACCGTTGGTATTGTACCTTTCAGTGACTGGAACTACAATGGGCTGTATGCTCACGCAGGAATCAGAGGACAAGGTGGAGAGGGCCATTTACTATTTGAGCAAGAAGATGCTGGAGTATGAGACTCGCTACACACCGTTGGAGAAGGCTTGCTTAGCCTTGGTATGGGCTACTAGGAAGCTACGGCACTACCTGTTAGCTCACTCTATAATGTTGGTTTCATGGCTGGATCCCATCAAATATCTTTTCGAGAAACCGGCACTTACGGGGTAGACTAGCTCGTTGGTTGATGTTGCTTTTCGAATTCGATCTGAAATATGTGACACGCAAGTCAGTCAAGGGAAGAGCAGTAGCAAAATTCTTAGCCGATCATCCAGTAGAAGGGGGTGAAGCAGTTGAGTACTTATTCCCAGATGAGACCATTTTTCACATCGAAGATGAAACTTGGACAATGTACTTTGACAGAGCGTCAAACCAGTACGGGTATGGGATAGGAATGTTGTTGATAGCACTCGACAATTCCCGTATCCCTCTAGCATTCAAACTCCGGTTCAAAGTCTCGAACAACGAAGCGAAATATGAGGCATGCATTGCCGGTCTAGAAGCAGCCCTGGAATTAGGAGCAAAACGGTTGGACGTCATTGGGGACTCGAACCTTGTTGTATCTCAAGCAAAAGGAGATTGGAAAGTCAAGGAAGAAAAGATGATCATGTACCACCAAACCTTGGACTTGTTAATTCCTCGGTTTGAGAAGCTAAATTTCGCTCATCTGTTAAGAGAGAACAACAGGTTCGCAGATTCACTAGCAACTCTATCTTCCATGATAGACATCCCGTTTGGAGTCCGGATGCGTCTAGTCATTATTGACCAGAAGTTTGCGCCAACATATGAATCAATTGCTGCTATAGATGAGGTTCAGGACGACAACCCCTGGTATTACGACATTTGGAACTTCTTGGAGAAGGAAGCATACCCACTAGGGGCAAATGCCAAGGATAAAAGGGCAATCAGAAGAATGGCTGTTCAGTTCATCATCTGCGGGGGTAAGCTGTATAAGAGAGGTCATCTGGGAATGCATAAGCTGTGTGTAGAAGCTGAAGAGTCAAACCGCCTGATGGAGGCCATCCATGGAGGAGAATGTGGTGCACATATGAACGGGGTAATGTTGGCTCGGAAGATCCTCAGGCAGGGTTACTACTGGTCTACTATGGAGGAGGATTGTATTGACTTTGTTCGGCGATGCCACAAATGTCAGATCCATGCAAACCGCATGAACATCCTGCCGTCGAAGCTGTACAACATGACTTCGCCGTGGCCATTTTCAATTTGGGAAATCGATGTGATCGGGGCTGTTACTCCAAAGGGGTCGAATGGGCATGAGTTCATCCTGGTCGCGATAGATTACTTTACAAAGTGAGTCGAGGCCCAATCTTATGCGGTGTTGAAGGCTTCACATGTCGCGAAGTTTATCAGAAACAACATCATCTGTCGTTATGGGGTCCCAAACGAGATCATTTCGGATAACGGTTCCCATTTCAAGAAGGAGGTGATTGACTTGTTGGAAAAATACAACGTGGCTTTTCATAAGTCATCCACATACCAGCCGCAAACCAATGGAGCGGTTGAGGCCGCCAACAAGAACATCAAGCACATACTGCAGAAGATGGTGGAAACCTACCGGGATTGGCCAGATAAGTTGCCGTTTGCTCTGTGGGGCTATCGGACTTCAATCAGAACTTCTACTGGGGCGACTCCATATTCCTTGGTTTATGGGATGGAGGCCGTTCTATCTATTGAAATTGAGGTTTCGTCTTTGTGAGTGTTGGCTGAGTGCCAGATAGCCGAAGCAGAGTGGCAGTAGAGTAGATTTGAGGAACTCATGCTATTTGACGAGAGGAGATTGAAAGCACTGTACCATGTTCAAGGTTATCAATGCAAAATTGCCCAGGCTTTCAACAAGAAAGTTAAGTCCAGGAATCTGAAGGAAGGAGATTTGGTGCTTAAGAACAACCGAGCTCCCATCCACGACCCAAGGGGCAAGTTCAGACTCAATTGGACTGGTCCCTACATCATTAAGTCTATTTGGTCAGGTGAAGCTGTCGTTTTGATGGATCTAGATGGCCTAGAGTTCTCATAACCGATCAACATGGACAAGTTGAAAAAATATTACCCCTGAGAGGCTCGCTAGGTCGAAAACCCGAAAGGGCGGCCTAGGCAAAAGTTAGAGCATTGAAAAATTTGAAATTATAAAAACTGAGCTCGCAAGATTGAAAACCCGCAAAGGGCAGCCTTGGCAAAAGTTAGAGCGCAAAAGGAGAGTGAAAATACTCGAGTGAACCCAAGCCTAAACTACGTAAGGCTTGATTCCCATCTTTGGGATACATAGGCAACTTCATCCTGAAGTCCAGCCATAAACTTTTCCCCGATCAACTTTGTCCATTTGATCAGCTCGGTCATCTTGGCCTATTCAGTATTCAAAAGCTTTGATTGTATTCTCCGGTGCAGTGCTATTCAGACTAGGGGCAACTTTCCGTTGCTATGCAGTGCCGCGGTACTATTCAGAATAGGGGCAACTTTCCAGTTGCTGGAATCTGGGGTTGTACATCTTAGTGACAGATCTCAGGCGTGTCCAGTTCTGATCCATATCGAAGATAGTTTTGAAAAGTTTTAATATAAGTTGACTTTGTTCAAATAAATCTTTTTACAACTAAGACCATTTCTTGACCAAAACGGGAAATTTTCAGTACCACAACCTTCAATTTCATTGATTTCAATACAGAGTTCTCCTGCACTTACATACAAATTAAAGTTACTTTTTATTACATTAGAAAAAAAACTTGGGAGTACTAATAAAGCAATAAATCCGGGGCATAGGTAAGTCAGGTGTTCCTACGCCCCCTCCCAAAGCTGGTCGAAGCCTCTAATGCCAAGCTAGGCCCGATCTGTGCCTCTTCGTTGAGCCAATCTACACACTCATCAGACAAAGTGCAACTGAAAGTGGGAGCGGGGGCCAGGAGCTCTCTAGTCCTCCATGCTGTCATATACCGGGCAAGCTGTGCGCCTCGAATCGGGAATGTAGCCGGATACTCTATTCCCTCTGGTGGACAAGTCTGATCATGACCAAATTGGCGCTGAAACCGGAATGGGAAGTAGAACACACAGTGAGTCAAGCCAATCAGCTGAATCCCGGGTTGGCGGGTCATGCTATAGCCCATTGCCGGTAGATTGAGCCAAGGGCACCGCCAAGCAATGAGGTCTGTGGACAAGCTACACATCCAATCAAACCACCAACCCTCATCAAGGGCATTGACTAGGTGTTGCCTAAAGAAGTAACCTCGAGCTGAGTATGTTGGGCAAGAGTCCACATCCTGCAACTTGTCCATCAACCACACCTGGGAAGGGATGAAAATGAGAGAATGAAGAATAGAGAGATGTACGATGAGAGAAAAAGTGAGAAAAAGGGTTTTGTGAGAAAACCGAGCTTGAGGGACGAGTGATATGAGCAATACATATGAGAGATTGGGTGGGAAACTTTACCTGCAGTAGTAGTGGACTCCCCGCAAATTTGGTCGTTTTGCGACGATAGAAAGCATCCAAGCCCATCAACGTCTCAGCCAAAGTCATGGCGATGCAACTCTTACCCTCCTTCAAACCTTGGGCAACCTCGATCAACCAAACACTAGATCCTCCGGAGCTTGAGGCAAGTAAGAAATGAGATAGCATGCACAAACAAAGTGCGTGTTGCCGAAAACCTTGCCAATAACGGTCGCCGCGGTTACCGGCATCAGAAAAACGGCAAATCAAACTTGGAATATCCGGCATTCCGTCACAAATCAAAGATCGAGCGTCGGGTATTGAGAGCCCACACATTTGTCCTAAGGCTTGGGCATGGCCAAAACGAAGTTGGGGCAGGATCTCTTCGTTGCGCTCGGACTCCATTAAAGCTTGAAAATCTTCAAAGGTAGGACATACCTCTTGCCTGCCGAAGCTAAAAACATGTGTCACCGGATTCCAAAACCTTGCCGCGGCATGGAGAAACGGAAGGTGCAGCGGGGTGCGACCCAAAGTGAATAGTGCGTTTATGCCGAAGCCTCGGAAATTCAGCTTTTCCGAGCCATCCAAGTTGTTAATCCAAGTTGTGAGATTTTGGGCAAGTAGCGCTTCCATTTGGGGCAAATCAGTGTTGAATTGAGAAGAACCACGAAGCTGAGGCCTTTTTGTAGAAGATAAGGTTGAGTGGAGGACAGATGTTAGCATTCTGCTAGTTCTGGCAATTCATGGCCGGCCAGCCAAATATAGTGCCGACCGACCACCACTTTTGGCCGATTGATCAAAGTTCTGGCCGATGGCCATTTCTCATGGTCAATGTCCTTTACCCCTGGCCGGTGGTCATCCTCCTTGTTCTCTAAGCTGTTTATGCTGAGGATTGGGGAATGCCACCACTTCCAATGCCCTCTGGTGATCGATTCTTGCGGAGTCACGCCTATTTGCTTATCGAGTTGTTGTACATTTACTTATCGAGTTGTATTTCACTCTCTTTAAGTCTTTGATTTGCTTATCGAGTTGTACTCGCACTTGGTTGGTTATGTCGAGTCTCTCTGTTTTGCTTATCGAGTTGTAGATTGGTTCACTACCTGATTATTACGATGCAAATGCTCTATTTTCAAACGAATTTCATTCACATTGTTATGTGATGCCATGCGATGCAATGCATAGAACGTACCAATGCAACACATTTTGAACAAAATAGCAGTTTCATTTCCATCATGTATTTTGCAAAAATACGCAGTTTTTTAAATAAAACCTGCCTGAGGCAGTACAATGTGCATAAACTACCAGTAAAAAGGAAAGTAAAGCAAAAAGAAGGAGCAAGGCAGCAAAGTATCAGGGTTGATACCGGTAGCCCCTCCCTTGTGGTCAATACATCTCTCACGCCCTTGTTTGGATCAATTGTATGGTTTGGCACCTTCATTTCTCGAGGCAGTGCAAGGAAGTACACCTTCAGAACATTCATCGACCTCCGAGATGGCCTTAAGTTGTGTCTGCTATGAGCGATGCTCTGTACGTACGAGGAACATCCCTTCCCATATCCTTTATGTATCTTGTGAACTCCACGAATCACTTCAATCATACTATGCCGCAGTGCTCTGCATTTCAACATCATGAATAGCTTGTCTTTACCATGCTTTAAGTTTTTATACACATTGCATGCATTGTCGCGTTATGCTTTACTTAGATATGTTCAAATCCCTTTTATACACATTGCATGCGTTGTCGCGTTATGCTTTACTTACATGTGTTCAAGTCCCTTTTATACACATTGCATACGTTGTCGCGTTATGCTTTACTTACATGTGTTCAAATCCCTTTTATAGACATTGCATGCGTTGTCGCGTTATGCTTTACTTACATGTGTTCAAATTCCTTTTATACACATTGCATGCGTTGTCACGTTATGCTTTACTTACATGTGTTCAAGTCCCTTTTATACACATTGCATGCGTTGTCACGTTATGCTTTACTTACATGCGTTCAAATTCCTTTTATACACATTGCATGCGTTGTCGCGTTATGCTTTACTTACATGTGTTCAAATTCCTTTTATACACATTGCATGCGTTGTCGTCTTATGCTTTACTTACATGTGTTCAAATTCCTTTTATACACATTGCATGCGTTGTTGCGTTATGCTTTACTTACATGTGTTCAAATCCCTTTTATACACATTGCATGCGTTGTCGCGTTATGCTTTACTTACATGTGTTCAAATTCCTTTTATACACATTGCATGCGTTGTCCCGTTATGCTTTACTTACATGTGTTCAAGTCCCTTTTATACACATTGCATGCGTTGTCGCGTTATGCTTTACTTACATGTGTTCAAGTCCCTTTTATACACATTGCATGTGTTGTCGCGTTATGCTTTACTTACATGTGTTCAAGTCCCTTTTATACACATTGCATGCCTTGTCGCGTTATGCTTTACTTACATGTGTACAAGTCCCTTTTATACACATTGAATGCGTTGTCGCGCTATGCTTTACTTACATGTGTTCTAGTCTCTTTATACACATTGCATGCATTGTCGCGTTATGCTTTACTTACATGTGTTGAAATTCTTTTTATACACATTGCATCCGTTGTCGCGTTATGCTTTACTTACATGTGTTCAAATCCCTTTTATACACATCGCATGCGTTGTCGCGTTATGCTTTACTTACATGTGTTCAAGTTCCTTTTTATACACATTGCATGCATACGTGCATTGCTTTACTTGCATGTGTTCAAGTTCATTTTATACACATTGTATACATCGTCGCGTATACTTTATTTACATGTGTCTACATCTTCACACATTGCGCACGTTGTCCCGTGTTCTTTACTTACTTGTGTTTGTGCCTTCACAGCATTGTTATGCTTCCCACTTGCTTTCCGCCGTGGCGCACTTTCAATTGCATTGATGTGCACGTTGTGCATGTTGCTAACAATATTGTACCTGTTAAGTTGCTTTCATTTCCAGGCACGATATTGTACGTACGGTTCATTTGAGGTTTGGCACAACCGCATTTAACCGCACAGGTATTGTACTCTCCGCGTGAAACGTAGCGAGAATTGCATAATTCTCTTACATCCCCTCTACATTGTAGTGTAGTTGGATTTGTGTATGCTAGCTTAAAACTATCGCATGTTATGCTTCATTACAGCACTCTTTGCATGATCATAAATTATGTTCGGCTTTGTGCATTGCCTTGTATTTGCCCCTGCCCTCGGGCGCATATCTTTATCTGCGGCTTGTATGCCTTGTCTAAGTCTTCGGCCTTGTCAAAAATGGGTCGTCTCTGGACTTTCGAGTTATAACAACGACGGGTTATGACTTTCGAGTTCTGTCAAAAAGGGGCAACTGTAGACACCCTATTTTTGACCGTCCTCAAGACGTGGACGTCACCGCTCGAACACTCGGTGATTACTCATGTTTATGTTTCGTTTTGAGTTCCCGAAGGTCTCGGCTACGCGCCTTGCCTCAGGATCTCTCAACTCGACTGTTCTTGGTTTGGTTTTGCACCAAACACTTGTGTTTTTGTTTCTAAGGGTACAGAGTAACTTGTTAGCTACCCCTGGAACCCACCGGCCGTGGCTTGAGGCCACCGGTCGTAGCTTGAGGCCACCGGCCATGTTTTGAGGCTGCCGGCCATTGGTGAAGTATACCATTGGCCGGTCGGCATTCAGTGTGGCCGGCCGACCATCTGTTTGGCCAGTGGCCTCCTTTTCTGGCCGGTATCACTTTTTTTGCCTTTTTCAAGCATGGTGCATACCAGCTGTGCCGGCTGGAATGCACTAACCCTGCATAAGTGTGGCTATTTTGCCCCTTTTGCACCCTTTTGGTCTAGCTTCTTGAGGAAGCTTGGACCTTTGTCTTAGCTTCCTCAAGAAGCCTTGCCCCCGTTGCCCCCGTTGCCCTTTTTTTGTTTAGCTTCTTTGAGAAGCTTCAAGTCATTTGCATTGTCTATATAAGAGCCCCTCCTCCTCCATTGTTAAGGGTTGAGCAAAAAAACCAGAGCAATATACATACATATATCTGTCATATACTTTCTCGCTCTATATCTCCCTCTCTCTCATCCTTTGTGTGTGTTTGGAAGCCTAAAAGTGTGTTTTGACCTTAGTTTTGCACTAAGACACACACCATTACACCATACTTCGACCTTGAGAGGCTTTGAGGGTTTGTTCTTGAGGTTTTGGACTAGTTTTGATCAAAGGAAGGAGGCTGCACTTGCTGTTCATCAAGGGTTCTTCAAGGGTAACCCTTTCACTTTAGATTTCCCAATCTTGCACTAGATTTTTGCCTATCGTTCTTATTGTTTTAGACTTTGTATATAACTGAGAAAAGTCTTGCATTTGCATGCTTGAGATCTTTCATTAAGGATATTTTGTTGTTTGGGGTTGACCTCCCCCTTCTAGGCCTTGTTTGGCCCTTTTGGTGCTCTCTTTGTCAAACTTTGGTTACTCTTGTGTATTGACCTTTTCACCACTGAAATCCAGTGGATTTTCAGTGGGGAAGAAGGGGTTTTGAGGTCTTGCATAGGGGAGGGACAGCCCTCTTCCTTGGTCTCTCTCTTGTTTGCATATTTGGCTCAATATGATAGCATGCACGCCTAGTCTTGTTTGGCTTTATTTTAGAGCTTATTTGGTGTTCATTTAGCATATTTTATCTCTTCCTCATGTTGATTTGTTGGCCTTTTGCATGTATAATACACTTGCTTTGAAATCCCACCATTCGGCTTAAAGTGTATCATGTTGTAGCATATTATTTGAGCATGATTTTGGTTTGGTCCTAAGAAGGTTTTAGCACTATTTTTCCATGCTTGAGGTCTGTAGGTTACTGATTTGGTCATGTTTGACATGTGTGATATGGTTGCTATGCATTTTGGCTTGTGAGCCCTAAGTATGTGAGTCATAAACACGCCTTAGTTGGTCTATTTCAATAATTTGGAATCATTTGCCATGTCATTTCAGTCCCCAAACCATGCTTGTATGCTTGCATTCATCACCTCTTTCATGCTTTGAAGATTGTGTCCTTTTGTGCCTTGAAATGAGCATTGTGCATGCTTAAGTGTTTAAACCTTTGGGCCTGCCATATCAGTGGGTTTTGGGACTTATTTTGGTGCCTTAAAACTCTGTTTTGGTTGTATAGCTTATGCCATGTTTGCTTAGGGTAGTGGTAGTAGAATGCTCTTTTGTTATGCCTTAGTCTTGAGCCTATTGGTGTGCATGCTTACATGAGTATTTATCCATCATTTTAGGCATCTTTTGTCGCTGTTTTGGGGGTGGGCTGAGGACTGCCCCTTTGTGTTTTAGGCCCATCATTGCATGATTGCATTGCATTACTATGGTTTAATGCTTACATTGTACGATAGGATGTATCACATTGCATTTTGTATGATAAGTCACTTCGCATTTGGCATGCTTTGTACCTATTAGCCTCATGTTTGCAAACTTGAGCCACCTTGCATACATTGCATTACATTTTGCTTGGTTTGGGGTGTCAAACCAAGTATGAGGATTGAGAAGTGTTCATACTCCAAGTGATGTAACATGTCTCAACCCTCGGTCGTCAATCCCCATGACCTCAACATGATAGGGTGTTGGCATTCATCTCTTTTGGTTGCATGCATTTACATTGAATTGCGAAATTTGGCCTCTTAGGCCATCACGCATCAAAATGCACAATTGATGGCCCGAGGGTCGAGGGTCATGCTCCCTTGAGTCCATTGCAAGATAGGGAGTGTGGCCATGCTTACATTTGCTTAAAAATTCCATGCCAAACACTGCATGCCCTATGTTGCTGTCAAAACCAGTTTCTGCAGGAAGCTTTGGCCGGCTGACCGGCCATCCATAAATGGCCGATAACTTCGTCAGCGGCCGGTGACCATTTCCCATAGCCGGTGGCCATTCCTCCTAGCCGGTGCTGCTCCATAGTGTGCAGAGAACCTAACCTAAGACTTGTGCAGTCTTCAGAGGAGCTAGGCAGTGTAAACAGAGGCAGCAATGCTATGGCAGCGAGTTTTCGAGCAAGGCGAGTCAAGCATGCATCATTCACGCATTCCGAGGCAGAGCTGTGGCAGTCTCTTCAAGCTTCACATTTAGTTTATTTTGTAATTAATTTGTTAATTAAGTAAGGGCCTATAATAATTAATTAGCTAGGATAGTTGATTTGTTATTCGGACTATATTATTCTTTTGGACCCTTCGAGCGGGGGCAATTGTGTAATAAGTGTGCGTGAGTGTGTGTGCGTCTTCCAACCTCACGTCTTTCTTCCCTTTTATTTACTAGCTTTCAATGGGTAGTTTAGGACATGTTTTCAGTTAGCATACAGTATGATAGCATGTTTGCATCCATCCATTCGTTTTGCATGCACCGGGCTCGGCGCATCATTCTAACTGCGTTTATATTTCAATTTCAACTTGAAAACGTGTTAGTGGTAGCATTTCACATGTCATTGTAGATTAACCGAGCCTATCCTAGTTGCATTTCGCATGTGTTGCATTAGCCACCTTAATGTGAACGAGGACCATGCAAATGATTACTAACTAGTTTCTGTTTTGGCTCGGAGTACTCTGTAAGTTCTTTTGCTTTAGCATCCTTACATGCGTGTGAGTGTTACCATGACTGCATGATTGCCATGAGGCTAGTTGCTTATGTGACATAACTGCTTGAATGCCTGTGGATGGATGTTAAAATACCTAAATTGGAATAATGCATTAAGACTGCGAGTTTTAAGCCCACTTGAGGATGGCAAAAATCTGAATTTTTTAGCCTACTTGCGAGTAGCAAACCATTTTCAAAACAAACATGAAATGTTTTGTTCCAATTTAGGCGATTTGGTCTATACTTGTTTGCTGCGCGCATAACATAGTAATTCTAGGTTAATAACCAGAATAAGAGCATATAATGTTTTCAAAACAAGATATTACTGTTAGTAGAGGCTGATCTTTGATCGGGCGAGAGGGGGTGCTCATAGCTAACCTTCCCCAATCGTACCCAAGTTCCCGAGCTGAGGCAACTTTGGTGATGACGGACACGTGACCTTTGGCACCGAGTCAGGGTTTCCTAAATTCCCCCAAAATAAATATTTAGGTGGCGACTCTGTATCTGGCAAAGCAGTCCATGTTTGGCACTTCTTTAAAAAAAATCTGTTTTCAAAAGCGATTTACCGGATTTGGACTCATTGGTTCAGATTAAGAACCGTGACACAAATTGAGTCCGAACTGTAGTGAGGCCCAAGGGCGCGTCTATAGTCTCCAAACGGGAACAGTGGTCTACGACCACGAAACGTAGCCTACGGCCACTGAGAGATGGTCTACGAGACCTCTCCCACCCTTCGGGAAGAGAAAACAGAACTTGGTTCGCAAACCGAGGCAAAGCATAAACGAGTCCCGGGGTCCGGAGGTAAGGCTCTCAGCCAAAACTCCGTAACCTCAGAACGAGCACAACATGCGCAATCACCGAGCGCTCAATCGATGACGTCTGAGTCTTAAGGTCGGTCAAAAATAGGGTGTCTACAGTTGCCCCTCTTTGACAGAACTCGAAAGTCATAAGTGACGGGAGTGAATGTCAAAGCCCGGAGACGAACCATTTTTGATAAAGTCGAAGACTTAGACAAAAGCACGCATGATAACAAAGATATGTGCTTGAAGGCGGGGTCAAAATGCAAGAACAATGAGCCTATGTAGGTCCTAAAACTCATCAAAAATGGCGTGAAACATGGCTTGGAGCATGCAAATAAGGGCTCCTTTGTAAGGCCAAAAATGCTAGAAAACAAAACAAGGAGAGAGAGGGTCACCCCTCTCTGATTTTGGCACTCAAAACAGCATGTTAGCCACTGAAAATCCACTGGATTTCAGTGGCAAAAAGGTCAAACAAAGGCCAACACAAATGCTCTAAGGCATGGCTTAAAACAGGGTAAAATGAAGCATGCAAGGTGGTAGATGACCCCCAATAGAAAAACGATCTGAAACAAACATGTTAAGGGCCTCAAAATAAGACTTTTTCAGTTTACACCGAAGCTCAAATATGCTTGCAAGTAAGGCTAAGAGATGGATCAAAATAATACTAAAAAGAGGGAATAGTATGTTACCCTTGTAGCTTTAGCAAAACCAGCAGCTTCTTGGACCAAAAACCAGCTCTTTGAGACCTCTCAAGGCCCTCCAAGAACCATAGATCAATGGTGGAGGTGTGTGGCTATGAGGTGTGGTGTTAAAGGCCAAGAACAAACACCCTCTCTAAGCCTAGAATGTAGAGACATAGAGAGATATACGTGCTTTTCCTTAGACAAATTTTTTTCAACCTCTCTAAAGGAGAGGGAGGCCCTCTCTTATAGAGAAACAAGAGGGTTCAAGTTTCTTGGAGAAGCTAGAGCAAAAGGTTCAAATTTCTTGGAGAAGCTAGAGCAAAGGTTCAGGCTTCTTGGAGTAGCTAGAGCAACGGTTCAAAAGGGTCAAGCTTTTTGGAGAAGCTAGAGCAAAGGGTTCAAGCTTCTTGGAGAAGCTGGAGCAAAGGGTTCAAGCTTCTTGGAGAAGCTAGAGCAAAGGTTCAAAAGGTTCAAGCTTCGTCAATAAGCTAAAATGAAGGTTGAAAAGGTTCAAGCTTCCTCAAGAAGCTAAAACGAAGGTTCAGAAGGTTCAAGCTTCCTCAAGAAGCCAAAATAAGGGTTCAAAAGGTTAAGGCTACCTCAAGAAGCTAAAATGAAGGTTCAAAAGGTTCAAGCTGCCTCATGAAGCTAAGAAGAAGGTTCAAAAGGTTCAAGCTCCCCCAAGAAGCTAAAACGAAGGTTCAAAAGGTTCAAGCTCCCTCAAGAATCTAAAACGAAGGTTCAGAAGCTTCAAGCTTCCTCAAGAAGCTAAAACTAGGGTTCAAAAGGTTCAAGCTTCCTCAAGAAGCTAAAACGAAGGTTCAAAAGGTTCAAGCTCCCTCAAGAAGCTAAAACGATGGTTCAAAAGGTCCAAGCTCTCCAAAAATTGTGCCAAATGGAGAAAGTTAAGCGGTCCTGAACCGAGTCGCATAGTCGACGGCCCCAAAAATTGAAAACTGGTCTCCAAACGGGAACAGTGGTATACGACCATGAAAAGTGGCCTACGGCCACTGAGAGATGGTCTACAAGAACTCTCCCTCCCTTCGGGAAGAGAAAACAGAACCTGGTTCGCCAGCGGAGGCAAAGCACAAAAGAGTCCAAAGGTCCGGAGATAAGGCTCTCAGCCGAAACTTCGTAACCTCAGAACGAGCACAACATGCGCAATCACCAAGCGTTCAATCGATGATGTCTGAGTCTTAAGGTCGGTCAAAAATGGGGTGCCTACAGTTGCTCCTCTTTCACAGAACTTGAAAGTCATAAGTGACGGGAGTGAATGTCAAAGCCCGGAGACGACCCATTTTTGACAAGGCCGAAGACTTAGACAAACGCATGCAAGATAACAAAGATACGTGCTCAAAGGCGGGGGCAAAATGCAAGAACAATGAGCCTATGCAGGTCCTAAAACTCATCAAAAATGACTTGAAACATGACTTGGAAGCATGCAAATAAAGGCTCCTTTGTAAGGCCAAAAATGCTAGAAAACAAAACAAGGAGAGAGAGGGTCACCCCTCTCTGATTTTGCCAATCAAAATAGCATGGTAGCCACTAAAAATCCACTGGATTTCAGTGGCTAAAAGGCCAAACAAAGGCCAACACAAATGGTCTAAGGCATGGCTCAAAATAAGGTAAAATAAAGCATGCAAGGAGGTAGATGACCCCCAACAGAAAAATGATCTTAAACAAATATGTGAAGGGCCTCAAAATAAGACTTTTTTCAGTTTACACCGAAGCCCAAATATGCTTGCAAGTAAGTCTAAGAGATGGATCAAAATAATGCTAAAAAGAGGGAATTGTGTGTTACCCTTGTAGCTTCAGGAAAACCAACAGCTTCTTGGACCAAAAACCAGACCTTTGATACCTCTCAAGACCCTCCAAGAACCTTAGATCAATGGTGGAGGTGTGTGGCTATGTGGTGTGGGGTTAAAGACCAAGAACAAACACCCTCTCTAAGCCTAGAACGTAGAGATATAGAGAGATATACGTGCTTTTCCTCGGACAAATTTTTTTCAACCTCTCTAAAGGAGAGGGAGGCCCTCTCTTATAGAGAAACAAGAGGGTTCAAGTTTCTTGGAGAAGCTAGAGCAAAAGGTTCAAGCTTCTCGGAGAAGCTAGAGCAAAGGTTCAGGCTTCTTGGAGAAGCTAAAGCAAAGGTTCAAAAGGGTCAAGCTTCTTGGAGAAGCTAGAGCAAAGGTTCAAGTTTTTTGGAGAAGATAGAGCAAAGGGTGCAAGCTTCTTGTAGAAGCTAGAGCAGAGGTTCAAAAGGTTCAACCTTCGTCAAGAAGCTAAAACGAAGGTTCAAAAGGTTCAAGTTTCCTCAAGAAGCTAAAACGAAGGTTCAGAAGGTTGAAGCTTCCTGAAGAAGCCAAAATAAGGGTTCAAAAGGTTAAGGCTTCCTTATGAAGCTAAAACGAAGGTTCAAAAGGTTCAAGCTGCCTCAAGAACCTAAAACGAAGGTTCAAAAGGTTCAAGCTCCCTTAAGAAGATAAAACGAAGGTTCAAAAGGTTCAAGCTCCCTCAAGAATCTAAAACGAAGGTTCAGAAGCTTCAAGCTTCCTCAAGAAGCTAAAACTAGGGTTCAAAAGGTTCAAGCTTCCTCAAGAAGCTAAAACGAAGGTTGAAAAGGTTCAAGCTCCCTCAAGAAGCTAAAACGAAGGGTCAAAAGGTCCAAGCTCTCCAAAAACGGTGCCAAACGGAGATGGTTAAGCGGTCCTGAACCGAGGCGCATAGCCGACGGCTCCAAAAATCGGAAACTGGTCTCCAAATGGGAACGGTGGTATACGACCAGGAAAAGTGGCCTACGGCCACTGAGAGATGGTCTACAAGAACTCTCCCTCCCTTCGGGAAGAGAAAATAGAACCTGGTTCGCAAGCCGAGGCAACGCACAAAAGAGTCCCGAGGTCCGGAGGTAAGGCTCTCAGCCGAAACTCCATAACCTCAGAACGAGCACAAGATGCGCAATCACCGAGCGCTCAATCGATGACGTCTGAGTCTTAAGGTCGGTCAAAAATGGGGTGTCTACAGTTGCCCCTCTTTGACAGAACTCGAAAGTCATAAGTGACGGGAGTGAATGTCAATGCCCGGAGACGACCCATTTTTGACAAGGCCGAAGACTTAGACAAACGCATGCAAGATAACAAAGATATGTGCTCGAAGGCGGGGGCAAAATACAAGAACAATGAGACTATGCAGGTCCTAAAACTCATCAAAAATGGCCTGAAACATGGCTTGGAAGCATGCAAATAAGGGCTCCTTTGTAAGGCCAAAAATGCTAGAAAACAAAATAAGGAGAGAGAGGGTCACCCCTCTCTGATTTTGCCAATCAAAATAGCATGCTAGGCACTAAAAATCCACTGGATTTTAGTGGTTAAAAGGCCAAACAAAGGCCAACACAAATGCTCTAAGGCATGGCTCAAAACAAGGTAAAATAAACCATGCAAGGAGGTAGATGACCCCCAACAGAAAAATGATCTTAAACAAACATGTTAAGGGCCTCAAAATAAGACTTTTTTCAGTTTACAGCGAACCTCAAATATGCTTGGAAGTAAGGCTAAGAGATGGATCAAAATAATGCTAAAAAGAGGGAATAGTGTGTTACCCTTGTAGCTTCAGGAAAACTAGCAGCTTCTTGGACCAAAAACTAGACCTTTGAGACCTCTCAAGACCCTCCAAGAACCTTAGATCAACGGTGGAGGTGTGTGGCTATGAGGTGTGGTGTTAAAGGCCAAGAACAAACACCCTCTCTAAGCCTAGAATGTAGAGATATAGAGAGATATACGTGCTTTTCCTTGGACAAATTTTTTTCAACCTCTCTAAATGAGAGGGAGGCCCTCTCTTATAGAGAAAAAAGAGGGTTCAAGTTTCTTGGAGAAGCTAGAGCAAAGGTTCAGGCTTCTTGGAGAAGCTAGAGCAAAGGTTCAGGCTTCTTGGAGAAGCTAGAGCAAAGGTTCAAAAGGGTGAGGCTTCTTGGAGAAGCTAGAGCAAAGGTTCAGGCTTTTTGGAGAAGCTAGAGCAAAGGGTTCAAGCTTCTTGTAGAAGCTAGAGCAAAGGTTCAAAAGGTTCAACCTTCGTCAAGAAGCTAAAACGAAGGTTCAAAAGGTTCAAGTTTCCTCAAGAAGCTAAAACGAAGGTTCAGAAGGTTGAAGCTTCCTGAAGAAGCCAAAATAAGGATTCAAAAGGTTAATGCTTCCTTATGAAGCTAAAACGAAGGTTCAAAAGGTTCAAGCTGCCTCAAGAACCTAAAACGAAGGTTCAAAAGGTTCAAGCTCCCTTAAGAAGCTAAAACGAAGGTTCAAAAGGTTCAAGCTCCCTCAAGAATCTAAAACGAAGGTTCAGAAGCTTCAAGCTTCCTCAAGAAGCTAAAACTAGGGTTCAAAAGGTTCAAGCTTCCTCAAGAAGCTAAAACGAAGGTTGAAAAGGTTCAAGCTCCCTCAAGAAAATAAAACGAAGGGTCAGAAGGTCCAAGCTCTCCAAAAACCGTGCCAAACGGAGAAAGTTAAGCAGTCCTGAACCGAGGCGCACAGCCGACGGCTCCGAAAATTCGAAACTGGTCTCCAAACGGGAACAGTGGTATACGACCATGAAAAATGGCCTACGGCCACTGAGAGATGGTCTACAAGAACTATGCCTCCTGTCGGGAAGAGAAAATAGAACCTGGTTAGCAAGCCGAGGCAACGCACAAAAGAGTCCCGAGGTCCGGAGGTAAGGCTCTCAGCCGAAACTCCGTAACCTCAGAACAAGCACAACATGCGCAATCACCGAGCGCTCAATCGATGATGTCTGAGTCTTAAGGTCGGTCAAAAATGGGGTGTCTACAGTTGCCCCTCTTTGACAGAACTCGATAGTCATAAGTGAGGGGGTTAAATGTCAAAGCCCGGAGACGACCCATTTTTGACAAGGCCGAAGACTTAGACAAACGCATGCAAGATAACAAAGATATGTGCTCGAAGGCGGGGGCAAAATGCAAGAACAATGAGCCTATGCAGGTCCTAAAACTCATCAAAAACGGCTTAAAACAAGGCTTGGAAGCATGCAAATAAGGGCTCCTTTGTAAGGCCAAAAATGCTAGAAAACAAAACAAGGAGAGAGAGGGTCACCCCTCTCTAATTTTTCCAATCAAAGTAGCATGCTTGCCATTTAAAATCCACTGGATTTCAGTGGCTAAAAGACCAAACAAAGGCCAACACAAATGCTCTAAGGCATCGCTCAAAACAAGGTAAAATAAAGCTTGCAAGGGGGTAGATGACCCCCAATAGAAAAATGACCTTAAACAAACATGTTAAGGGCCTCAAAATAAGACTTTTTTCAGTTTACACCGAAGCTCAAATATGCTTGCAAGTAAGGCTAAGAGATGGATCAAAATAATGCTAAAAAGAGGGAATAGTGTGTTACCCTTGTAGCACCAGAAAAACCAGCAGGTTCTTGGACCAAAAACCAGACCTTTGAGACCTCTCAAGACCCTCCAAGAACCTTAGATCAATGGTGCAGGTGTGTGGTTATGAGGTGTGGTGTTAAAGGCCAAGAACAAACACCCTCTCTAAGCCTAGAATGTAGAGATATACGTGCTTTTCCTTAGACAAATTTTTTTCAACCTCTCTAAAGGAGAGGGAGGCCCTCTCTTATAGAGAAACAAGAGGGTTCAAGTTTCTTGGAGAAGCTAGAGCAAAAGGTTCAAGCTTCTTGGAGAAGCCAGAGCAAAGGTTTAGGCTTCTTGGAGAAGCTAGAGTAAAGGTTCAAAACGGTCACGCTTCTTGGAGAAGCTAGAGCAAAGGTTCAAGCTTCTTGGAGAAGCTAGAGGAAAGGGTTCAAGCTTCTTGGAGAAGTTAGAGCAAAGGTTCAAAAGGTTCAAGCTTCGTCGAGAAGCTAAAATGAAGGTTCAAAAGGTTCAAGTTTCCTCAAGGAGCAAAAACGAAGGTTCAGAAGGTTGAAGCTTCCTGAAGAAGCCAAAATATGGGTTCAAAAGGTTAAGGCTTCCTCAAGAAGCTAAAATGAAGGTTCAAAAGGTTCAAGTTGCCTCAAGAACCTGAAACGAAGGTTGAAAAGGTTCAAGCTGCCTCAAGAACCTAAAATGGAGGTTCAAAAGGTTCAAGCTCCCTCAAGAAGATAAAACGAAGGTTCAAAAGGTTCAAGCTCCCTCAAGAATCTAAAACGAATGTTCAGAAGCTTCAAGTTTCCTAAAGAAGCTAAAACGAAGGTTCAAAAAGTTCAAGCTTCTTCAAGAAGCTAAAACGAAGGTTCAAAAGATCCAAGATCTCCAAAAACCGTGCCAAACGGAGAAAGTTAAGCGGTCCTGAACGGAGGCGCACAGCCGACGGCTCCAAAAATCAAAAACTGGTCTCCAAATGGGAACAGTGGTATACGACCACGAAAAGTGGCCTACGGCCACTGAGAGATGGTCTACAAGACCTCTCCCTCCCTTCGGGAAGAGAAAATAGAACCTGGTTCGCAAGCCGAGGCAAAGCACAAAAGAGTCCCGAGGTCCGGAGGTAAGGCTCTCAGCCGAAAGTCCGTAACCTCAGAACGAGCACAACATGCGCAATCACCGAGCGCTCAATCGATGACGTCTGAGTCTTAAGGTCGGTCAAAAATGGCGTGTCTATAGTTGCCCCTCTTTGACAGAACTCAAAAGTCATAAGTGACGGGAGTGAATGTCAAAGCCCGGAGACGACCCATTTTTGACAAGGCCGAAGACTTAGACAAACGCATGCAAGATAACAAAGATATGTGCTCGAAGGCGGGGGAAAAATGCAAGAACAATGAGCCTATGCAGGTCCTAAAACTCATCAAAAATGGCCTGAAACATGGCTTGGAAGCACGCAAATTAGGGCTCCTTTGTGAGGCCAAAAATGCTAGAAAACAAAATAAGGAGAGAGAGGGTCACCCCTCTCTGATTTTGCCAATCAAAACAGCATGCTAGCCACTGAAAATCCACAGGATTTCAGTGGCTAAAAGGCCAAACAAAGGCCAACACAAATGCTCTAAGGCATGGCTCAAAACAAGGTAAAATAAACCATGCAAGGGTGTAGATGACCCCCAACAGAAAAATGATCTCAAACAAACATGTTAAGGGCCTCAAAATAAGACTTTTTTCAGTTTACACCGAAGCTCAAATATGATTGCAAGTAAGGCTAAGAGATGGATCAAAATAATGTTAAAAAGAGGAATAGTGTGTTACCCTTGTAGCTTCAGGAAAACCAGCAGCTTCTTGGACCAAAAACTAGACCTTTGAGACCTGTCAAGACCTTCCAAGAACCTTAGATCAATGGTGGAGGTGTGTCACTATGAGGTGTGGTGTTAAAGGTCAAGAACAAACACCCTCTCTAAGCCTAGAATGTAGAGATATAGAGAGATATAGGTGCTTTTCCTTAGACAAACTTTTTTCAACCTCTCCGAAGGAGAGGGAGGCCCTCTCTTATAGAGAAACAAGAGGTTTCAAGCTTCTTGGAGAAGCTAGAGCAAAGGTTCAAAAGGTTCAAGCTTCTTAGAGAAGCTAGAGCAGAGGTTCAAAAGGTTCAAGCTTCCTCAAGAAGCTAAAATGAAGGTTCAAAAGGTTCAAGCTCCCTCAAGAAGCTGAAACGAAGATTCAAAAGGTTCAAGCTTCCTCAAGAAGCCAAAATAAGGGTTCAAAAGGTTCAAGCTTCGTCAAGAAGCTAAAACGAAGGTTCAAAAGGTTCAAGCTCCCTCAAGAAGCTAAAACGAAGGTTGAAATGGTTCAAGCTCCCTCAAGAAGCTAAAACGAAGGTTCAAAAGGTTCAAGCTCCCTCAAGAAGTTATAAGGAAGATTTAGAAGGTTCAAGCTTCCTCAAGAAGTTAAAACGAAGGTTCAAAAGGTTCAAGCTTCCTCCAGAAGCTAAAACGAAGGTTGAAAAGGTTCAAGCTCCCTCAAGAAGCTAAAACGATGGTTCAAAAGGTCCAAGCTCTCTAAAAACTGTGCCAAACGGAGAAAGTTAAGCGGTCCCGAACCGAGGCGCACGGCCGACGGCTCTGAAAAACGAAAACTGGTCTCCAAATGGGAACAGTGGTATACAGCCACGAAAAGTGGCCTACGGCCATTGAGAGATGGTCTACAAGACCCCTCTCTTCCTTCGGGAAGAGAAAACAGAACCTGGTTCGCAAGCCGAGGCAAAGCACAAAAGTGTCCCGAGGTCCGGAGGTAGGGCTCTCAACTGAAACTTCGTAACCTCAGAACGAACACAACATGCACAATCACCGAGCGCTCAATCAATGACGTCTGAGTCTTAAGGTCGGTTAGAAATGGGGTGTCTACAGTTGCCCCTTTTTGACAGAACTCGAAAGTCATAAGTGACGGGAGTGAATGTCAAAGCCCGGAGACGACCCATTTTTGACAAGGCCGAAGACTTAGACAAACGCATGCAAGATAACAAAGATATGTGCTCGAAATTGGGGGCAGAATGCAAGAACAATGAGCCTATGCAGGTCCTAAAACTCATCAAAAATGGCTTGAAACATGGCTTGGTAGCATGCAAATAAGGGCTCCTTTGTAAGGCCAAAAATGCTAGAAAACAAAATAAGGAGAGAGAGGGTCACCCCTCTCTGATTTTTCCAATCAAAACAGCATGCTAGCCGCTGAAAATCCACAGGATTTCAGTGGCTAAAAGGCCAAACAAAGGCCAACACAAATGCTCTAAGGCATGGCTGAAAACAAGGTATAATAAAGCGTGCAAGGGGGTAGATGAGCCCCAACAGAAAAATGATCTTAAACAAACATGTTAAGGGCCTAAAAATAAGACTTTTTTCAGTTTACACCGAAGCTCAAATATGCTTGCAAGTAAGGCTAAGTGACAGATCAAAATAATGCTAAAAAGAGGGAATAGTGTGTTACCCTTGTAGCTTCAGCAAAACCCACAGCTTCTTGGACCAAAAACTAGACCTTTGAGACCTCTCAAGACCCTGCAAGAACCTTAGATCAATGGTGGAGGTGTGTGGCTATGAGGTGTGGTGTTAAAGGCCAAGAACAAACACCCTCTCTAAGCCTAGAATGTAGAGATCTAGAGAGATATACGTGCTTTTCCTTAGACAAATTTTTTTCAACCTCTCTAAAGGAGGGGGAGGCCCTCTGTTATAGAGAAACAAGAGGGTTCAAGCTTCTTGGCGAAGCTAGAGCAAAGGTTCAAAAGGTTCGAGCTTCTTGGAGAAGCTAGAGCAAAGGGTTCAAGCTTCTTGGAGAAGCTAGAGCAGAGGTTCAAAAGGTTGAAGCTTCGTCAAGAAGCTAAAACAAAGGTTTAAAAGGTTCAGGCTTCCTCAAGAAGCTAAAACGAAGGTTCAAAAGGTTCAAGCTTCCTCAAGAAGCTAAAACGAAGGTTCAAAAGGTTCAAGCTCCCTAAAGAAGCTAAAACGAAGGTTCAAAAGGTTCAAGGTTCCTCAAGAAGCCAAAATAAGGGTTCAAAAGGTTCAAGCTTCCTCAAGAAGCCAAAATAAGGGTTCAAAACGTTCAAGCTCCCTCAAGAAGCCAAAACAAAGGTTCAAAACGTTCAAGCTCCCTCAAGAAGCTAAAATGAAGGTTCAAAAGGTTCAAGCTCCTTCAAGAAGTTAGAACAAATGTTTAGAAGGTTCAAGCTTCCTCAAGAAGTTAAAATGAAGGTTCACAAGGTTCAAGCTTCCTCAAGAAGCTAAAATGAAGGTTCAAAAGGTTCAAGCTCCCTCAATAAGCTAAAACGAAGGTTCAAAAGGTCCAAGCTCTCCAAAAACCGTGCCAAATGGAGAAAGTTAAGCGGTCCCGAACTGAGGCGCACGGTCGACGGCTCCGAAAACCGGAAACTGGTCTCCAAACGGGAACAGTGGTCTACGACCACGAAAAGTAGCCTACGACCACTGAGAGATGGTCTATGAGGCCTCTCCCCCTTTTTGGTAAGAGAAAATAGAACTTGGTTCACAAACCGAGGCAAAGCACAAAAGAGTCCGGAGGTAAGGCTCCTAGCCGAAACTCCGTAACCTCAGAACGAGGACAACATGCGCAATCACCGAGCGCTCAATCGATGACGTCTGAGTCTTAAGCTCGGTCAAAAATGGGGTGTCTACAGTTGCCCCTCTTTGACAGAACTCGAAAGTCATAAGTGACGGGAGTGAA
Organism: Camellia lanceoleosa; assembly: GCA_025200525.1. Taxonomy (NCBI): domain Eukaryota; kingdom Viridiplantae; phylum Streptophyta; class Magnoliopsida; order Ericales; family Theaceae; genus Camellia; species Camellia lanceoleosa. The sequence goes on from CM045766.1 coordinate 54,179,425, forward strand.
TGTCAAAGCCCAGAGACGACCCATTTTTGACAAGGCCGAAGACTTAGACAAAAGCATGCAAGATAACAAAGATATGTGCTCGATGGTGGGGGCAAAATGAAAGAACAATGAGCCTATGCAGGTCCTAAAACTCATCAAAAATGGCCTGAAACATGGCTTGGAAGCATGCAAATAAGGGCTCCTTTGTAAGGCCAAAAATGCTAGAAAACAAAACAAGGAGAGAGAGGGTCACCCCTCTCTGATTTTGGCACTCAAAATAGCATGCTAGCCACTGAAAATCCACTGGATTTCAGTGGCTAAAAGGCCAAACAAAGGCCAACACAAATGCTCTAAAGCATGGCTCAAAACAAGGTAAAACGAAGCATGCAAGGGGGTAGATGACCCCCAACAGAAAAATGATCTGAATCAAAAATGTTAAGGGCCTCAAAATAAGACTTTTTTCAGTTTATATCGAAGCTCAAATATTATTTCAAGTAAGGCTAAGAGATAGATCAAAATAATGCTAAAAAGAGGGAATAGTGTGTTTGTAAGCGGACTTTGGGGTTTTCAGCAATTTTTGAGTTGTGATTCTCGGTTCAAGCATGTGGATTCATTTTTGATGTTCTTCTTAGTGTATTTGAAATGTTCTTACCTTATTTTGGGATATTAATCGAGATGATAAGATGATGGTAATGTAAGATGGGACTAAAAACTTTAATTGGAATAATACCAACCGTCATTCATTTGCTTTTCTTTTTCCTCACTTTGAATTTGGATGTGAGGTTAGAACCATTGGAAAGCTTATTTCCGGGGCTTCAATTTGAACACAAGAACGACCTAAAACGGAGTCCGGATGGGAGAGTTACACCTATTTGAAGTTTTGGGAATAGTCCGCTCGAGCGGGAATATGGACGGAATTACGGGACAGCAGCTCTAAAACGAGATTTTGAGATATTTTTCCACATCTTCTTTCCCTTTCTTATTTCCTCTTCTCCTAGGTCTGAAACCCTTCAAACCCTAGCCCAAAACCTTGATCTCCTCTAGTTTGAGCAACAATCTACCATGATTTTGGCATCAAGGATGGAGAATAAGAGAAGAGCAACGCTTTTAACCGAACTTGGATTTGCGGAGGTTTCGCCTCAAGCTTGCTCCTTTGTTGATTCTTGAGGTAAGGGTTCTAATCTCCTTCAAGATTTACATTAAGAGCTAGAGTGGTGGTAGTTCCATTGTATTAATGTATAAATTTGCATTTTTGAAGCATATTGAGTAACTTATAAGATTTGGGAATTTCGGATTTGAGGCATGGAGGGGCCAATTGATGGGTTTAAATGATGAATTATGGATCCTAGATGTTTAATCAATGGAAAAAAATTAGAATATAAAGTGTTGGGTTATAAGTTAATTATTTCTTGAATTTTCACTATTTTCTTGGAACCCTAGATCGATTAAGGTTGATAACCAAAGAGTTGGTCCAAATCGAAAGTAGAATAATGAAATTAGGGCATTGAATTAGATATATACAAGTTTAATTGGAATTTGGTGAGACTTGGAAATTATGTTTAAAATTTACGAATGAACTTCAATTAGGGACATGGTGAATCATGCTATTATGTGAGATGAAAATTAAGGAACAAGATCATTAATGTTAAGGATGATAAGAGTCTTAGGATGAAATGATGAAATGGGATTTAAGACTTCACTTTGAAGGATGTTGAATTATATTTAGGGGTGATAAGTTGAATTGCCAAATGGTACAGCTTATATTGGCTTGTATTGAGATATGAATGAATTGAGATATGAATGAAGAAGTGTGTTGAGTTAATGATGTGAATTGCAACTTGATATGTATTTTAGTATAAAGAGAATAACAAGTTTAAAACGGAAGAAACTATATGTGACCCGATTTTTATGTGTATTCAATTGTGTAGGGTCAACTACAAAAGCATCCAATGCGAGTAATAGTACGAAGATTTATATATTTTATTTATCATTGACAATTATTAGCACTAACGCTTTTGTTTATTGTAAGTATTACATGAACATGTTACACAACCAATTGTGATGATTAAAGCAAACATCGGTATGACTTTAAATGGACCTATGTTCGCCTTAAACCAAGTATCCGTATGAAATTGAGATGATTTGTGTATCCTATGGTTTGACGATATTCGATGACTTTGGGATTAATCTACTCTTATGTATTCTGCTTATATATTTGTCTTTTATGATGTAGCATGATATGTATTGTTGGTTTTAAAACTTATTACTTACACTTTATGCATTGATAAGCCATGGCTATTTTGTATCTTTATGGCTATTTTATTTGAGCATATGAACATTTTGGATCCTCTGTACATACTAAGTTAAAGAACTGGACTCATGATTGTTGAGTTATATTCTGAGTAATTAAACATATACTTATGCGCTTATATACTTTATTGTTTGAGTTGAATATTACATGACTTACGTACAATTATTCACGAGCTTGACTCACTTTATTTTATGTGAGGTCAACCTGCCAAGCCTTGAGTGTCTAAGCCATTAGATGTTGACCGCTTAAGTTTTGGAGTTTTGTTAAGTTTTAATTTGTACCCTAAGTGTTTATTAAGCTCGATGTATATGTATATGTATTTAGCTATCTCCAAACACACGTCAATGTATATTTATCGCATTATGTCGCATAGTAGTGGTAGCTCAATGGATATTATTTTATACTATTATGATATTAAATGGCCCCATAGGTAATATTTATCGTTTGGTGTCCAATTTGAATGGGTCATGCCCAAATTTTAGGGGATTTGGGGCGTGGAGTGGTATACGAGCACGAAGTTGCTATCTCACACACGGATCCATTGGATGTCTAGAAAAGACTTAGGCTTCATGCATGACATCCTTAATGCATATGAAAAGAGTAATTTTTTCATTATGAACCATGTCTATTTTGAAAAGCGCTTTTGATGACATTATGGTTGTTCCGCTATGATACTTTTGCTTATAATATGACATGATGAGACTTATTGACTTGGTGTGGAGCAAAGTACTAAGTGCCACCTCTAGAAAAGGCTATCCAACATGCCAACTGTTAAAATGGTATAAGTAATTGTGGCACCCTTAATTTTATCAACTTTGTGGTCATTAGACTGGCTGTTGTGGTCTTGGACCCAGGTCTTTGTTCTTCTGACCTCACAGGTCATGGTCATTAGACCCTGTGGTCTTCTTGGACCTACCCTGTCTTCTCTGACCACCACCCTATGGTTTTTTATTATTCATTGTGGTGGGTCTTCGGACACCACTGGGTCTCTCTTCTCCACCACTGTTGGTTCATTAGACATGGTGGTCTGTCTCCGGACCAGGTCAGTAGTCATTGGACCCAGGTTGTGGTCTTGGACCCACCGATCCGATAGTTAGCCATATATGATCCGATGAAATGTAAATATGAATATGATTATGAGCATGTATTTGTCATAAATTGCTTCAACACTAAGAATGAAAGATTTAGTTATGATATAGTGATGCCTTTCTTATCATGCTATTGTTTGGACCTATGATTTAAAAAGGTATTGTGGTATGTATTTTGATAAGTTGTGTTTTGGATAATAGTTGGACCCATGTAAGAAATGACTTATTCTATGACAATGACATGATATGACAATTTCATTTAATTAAAGAATGATGATCCATGTATGTAAAAATATTAAGAACCCTTGGGGGTAAAGTATAAGTATGTTACAAGATATCTCTTGCCATGGATTATGATCAAGTATAAGTTCGATTTTGTTTCGATTCAAGTATAACTAAGAATCTGCACAAATATGCTTCTATTTATCTGTTTAGTTTATGCTATGTCATAACATGATGTGGATTGATAGTGTCGAATGAGTTTAATTAAGATGATTTGTGATATATGAGGGTGATAAAAAAATATAATAATAATAAATGAAAGAAATATTGACTACTAAGTCAACCTAAATGATCAAGAAGTAGCTAAGCTATTGCAAGAATTCAAATCTTTGTATATTAAGTGACTTAGGATTGAGAAAATCATTCGAACTATTTTATGTGACTATGCAAATGTTAGAGGTTGTGACATTGTTATCACCTATATGGAAGTTATGATGTCAAAAGGACATGAAAATATTTCGTTTTGATAATGGGTTAGCAATACATATTGGCCATTTACTTTCTCTTACATGTTTAGACAACTTTGGACAATATTCACTACATAATTATAATTGATTGACTCGCACGCATTGAGTTATTCTACCAATTACGCTTTTATTAAGAATTATGAATTTTGATGTTGTGAAATCAAATTACTCCTTTGTTATACTATTGCATAGGTTTTGACAATCTAGAAGGATTTGATTCTTATAGTTCTTGATTTATGATCCTATGAATGAACTTGGTAGAATCTCGATAATTACAAGTGGTGAATACGAAACCATGTGATTGACCTCGTGTTTTCGAAGAAAAAGAGAAGAATTGTTTGAATGATAGAAAAATTATGAATGATTAGTCAAGTATGATTTTGAATTCAATTTCGCCTTGTTTTGATAATTGTCTTTGTTATTTAGATTCCTACATATGATGGCGTGATCAGTGTCTATAATGGGGATTTTTGATCTTGTTAAAAAGTAGAGAAGGTGGGTTAAATCTACATAATGATGTGATTTTGATATGTTTAAATGGAAGATATGGTACAACCTTATTTGGTAGGGTCTAAGATCCGATTCAATGTTGCCTATCGGATTTAAGTCTAACCATGTAATTCATTAGAAGATAAGTTAACATATACTCTCTAATTAAAATTGTAGTTAGAGACTTTGTGGAGGGTACTTAACTCATTTTGCATAATTGAATAAGAAATTTGAAACTTTAAAGGTTTAATTAAAATTGATTATGTATTTGTGACATAATTTTATGTAATCTTAAGTATGTTGATTTCCATTTTGGAATGTTGGATTGTATCCCATATGTTCTATGTATGACCATCTATATATATCCAAGTCTTACGTCTAGAAAGAAATAAGGATTGAAAAGAAAAGAAGTAAATGAGAAAGTGAAAAAGGGTGTATAGATTTTAAGGTTTAAGGAATGTTGAGCTTTTGATTGACCTCTATGTGAGTGTCTTTAAGGGGTAATTGTATGATGGTCCTCACTATTCTATGTTTTTAGTGTCAATGAAATAAAAAGTTGGCGATAATTGAAGTACAATATGAATTGTCTTTGAAATTGAGAAGTTGTTATGGGCCTTGGGATTATAACGTTAGTGTTGTTGAAATTTTGATCGTATATGTTGATCGAAAGTATTTGTGATCCTTTCTATCCCAAGTGTGGATCTAGTTTTGGAACATTTGTGTTTCAGATATGTTTGACCTATTTTCTATTTATTTTCTCAAATTTCGAGTGGATTCATTTTTGATGTTCTTCTTAGTGTATTTGAAATGTTCTTACCCTATTTTGGGATATTAATCGAGATGATAAGATGATGGTAATGTAAGATGGGACTAAAAACTTTAATTGAATAATACCAACCGTCATTCATTTGCCTTTTTTTTTCCTCACTTTGAATTTGGATGTGAGGTTAGAACCATTGGAAAGCTTATTTCCGGGGCTTCAATTTGAACACAAGAACGACCTAAACGGAGTCCGGATGGGAGAGTTACACCTATTTGAAGTTTTGGGAACAGTCCGCTCGAGCGGGAATATGGACGCCGAGGGGAATTACGGGACAGCAGCTTCTAAAACGAGATTTTGAGATATTTTTCCACATCTTCTTTCCCTTTCTTATTTCCTCTTCTCCTAGGTCTGAAACTAGCCCAAAACCTTGATCTCCTCTAGTTTGAGCAACAATCTACCATGATTTTTGCATCAAGTATGGAGAATAAGAGAAGAGCAATTTTAACCGATTGGAACTTGGATTTGTGGAGGGTTTGCCTCAAGCTTGCTCCTTTGTTGATTCTGAGGTAAGGGTTCTAATCTCCTTCAAGATTTACATTAAGAGCTAGAGTGGTGGTAGTTCCATTGTATTAATGTATAAATTTGCATTTTTGAAGCATATTGAGTAACTTATAAGATTTGGGAATTTCGGATTTGAGGCATGGAGGGGCCAATTGATGGGTTTAAATGATGAATTATGGATCCTAGATGTTTAATCAATGGAAAAAAATTAGAATATAAAGTGTTGGGTTATAAGTTAATTATTTCTTGAATTTTCACTATTTTCTTGGAACCCTAGATCGATTAAGGTTGATAACCAAAGAGTTGGTCCAAATCGAAAGTAGAATAATGAAATTAGGGCATTGAATTAGATATATACAAGTTTAATTGGAATTTGGTGAGACTTGGAAATTATGTTTAAAAATGAACTTCAATTAGGGACATGGTGAATCATGCTATTATGTGAGATGAAAATTAAGGAACAAGATCATTAATGTTAAGGATGATAAGAGTCTTAGGATGAAATGATGAAATGGGATTTAAGACTTCACTTTGAAGGATGTTGAATTATATTTAGGGGTGATAAGTTGAATTGCCAAATGATATTGGCTTGTATTGAGATATGAATGAATTGAGATATGAATGAAGAAGGTGTTGAGTTAATGATGTGAATTGCAACTTGATATGTATTTTAGTATAAAGAGAATAACAAGTTAAAATGAAGAAACTATATGTGACCCGATTTTTATGTGTATTCAATTGTGTAGGGTCAACTACAAGTGAGTAATAGTACGAAGATTTATATATTTTATTTATCATTGACAATTATTAGCACTAACGCTTTTGTTTATTGTAAGTATTACATGAACATGTTACACAACCAATTGTGATGATTAAAAGTCGTGAGAAGCGTTGAAAAAGGCAGCAAACATCGGTATGACTTTAAATGGACCTATGTAAACCAAGTATCCGTATGAAATTGAGATGATTTGTGTATCCTATGGTTTGACGATATGATGACTTTGGGATTAATCTACTCGCTTATATATTTGTCTTTCGATCCGCTTATGATGTAGCATGATATGTATTGTTGGTTTTAAAACTTATTATACGCTATTCTTACACTTTATGCATTGATAAGCCATTAAAGGCTATTTTGTATCTTTTGATGATGGCTATTACATTATTTGAGCATATGAACATTTTGGATCCTCTGTACATACTAAACTGCTTTGTTAAAGCTGGACTCATGATTGTTGAGTTATATTGAGTAATTAAACATATACTTATGTTATATACTTTATTGTTTGAGTTGAATATTACATGACTTACGACAATTATTCACCGAGCTTGACTCACTTTATTTTATGTAGGCACTCATCCCGAGGTCAACCTTAACAAGCCTTGAGTGTCTATTAGATGTTGACCGCTTAAGTTTTGGAGTTTTGTTAAGTTTTAATTTGTACCCTAAGTGTTTATTAAGCTCGATGTATATATATATGTATTTAGCTATCTCCAAACACACGTCAATGTATATTTATGCATTATGTCTGTGATCCCGCATAGTAGTGGTAGCTCAATGGATATTATTTTATACTATTATGATATTAAATGCTTGCCCCATAGGTAATATTTATCGTTTGGTGTCCAATTTGAATGGGTCATGCCCAAATGTTACCCTTGTAGCTTCAACAAAACCAGCAGCTTCTTGGACCAAAAACCAGCTCTTTGAGACATCTCAAGACTCTCCAAGAACCTTAGATCAATGGTGGATGTGTGTGGCTATGAGGTGTGGTGTTAAAGGCCAAGAACAAACACCCTCTCTAAACCTAGAATGTAGAGACATAGAGAGATATATGTGCTTTTCCTTAGACAAATTTTTTTCAACCTCTCTAAAGGAGAGGGAGGCCCTCTCTTATAGAGAAACAAGAGGGTTCAAGTTTCTTGGAGAAGCGAGAGCAAAAGGTTAAAGCTTCTCAGAGAAGCTAGAGCAAAGGTTCAAAAGGTTAAAGCTTCTCAGAGAAGCTAGAGCAAAGGGTTCAAGCTTCTTGGAGAAGCTAGAGCAAAGGTTCAAAAGGTTCAAGCTTCCTCAAGAAGCTAAAATGAAGGTGTAGACACCCCATTTTTGACCATCCTCAGGGCTTGGACGTCACCGCTTGAACACTCGGTGATCCTCTTTGTTTGTGTTCGTCTTGAGTTCCCGAAGGTCTTGGCTGTGCGCCTTGCCTCAGGATCTCTCGGCTTGACTGTTCCGTGTTTGGTTTGAAGGGCAGAGAATGGCTTGTTTTTGGCTTGTTTGGTTTTGGCACCAAACACTTGTGTTTTTTCCTTGAAGGGCAGAGAATGGCTTGTTGGCCATCCCCACATCCGACCGGCCTTCCCCTAACATCACTGGCTATTTATGGGTGCCACCGGCCATGGTTTCTTAAAACCAATGGCCGGTCGGTACTATATTTGGCCGACCGGCACTTTATTTTGCCGGTGACCTCTCTTGCTGGCCGGTGTGACTCCTTTGCACCCTTGAGGCATGGTGCATGCCAGCTGTGCCAGTTGGAATGCACCATCACTCCTCCCCGTGCAGTTTTTGGCTGATGTGAACCTTTGAACCCCCTTTCCTTCTAGAAGCTTGAACCCTTTGGCCAAGCTTCTTGGGGAAGCTTGGCCAGCTGTATTAGCTTCTCCAAGAAGCCAAGAACCCTTTGCACCCTTTGCCCCTTTCATCTAGCTTCTTGGAGAAGCCTAGAACCTTGGCCTTTGCCTATATAAGCACTCATCCTCTCCCTTTGTGATGGGTTAGAACTTTTGAATCAAAAAAATAGAGCTTCTATATCTATATATCTGATAGATCATCCTCTCCCTCTATATCTCCCTCTCTCTCATCCTTAGGGTGTGTTTGGAAGCCTAAAAGTGCATTTTGACCTTACTTTTGCAGTAACACACCATTAGACCTTGCTCTGAGATTGAGAGGCATTGAGGGTTGTTTGTTGAGGTTTTGGACTAATTTTGATCAGTAGAGGGTGGCTGGATCATCTGTTCTTCAAGGTTTCTTCAAGGGTGAGACATTTGCTTTAGTTTCCCCAATCTTGCACTAGTTTTCTACCTGTCTTGCATGCTGATTTAAGCTTTGTGTATAACATGAAAAAGTCTTGTATTTTCATGCTTAACATCTTTCATTAAGGGTGTTTTGGCATTGGGGGTCGAACCCCCCCCCCCCTTAGGCCTCTTTTGGCCTATTTTGGTGCCCTTTTCTTTAAGCTTTGTTTACTTTGTTGTGTTGGCCTTCTCACCACTGAAATCCAGTGGATTTTTAGTGGTGATGGAGTGATTTTGAAGTCTTGTGTAGGGGAGGGACACCCCTCTCCCCTTTGTCCTTCTTTTACCTTTATTTTTGGCTTAAAGGGCAACAAGCATGCTTGGTTGTTTTTGGTCCCATCTCAGAGGTTTTTGGGTGTCTTTTAGTCATGTTATATCTCTGTCTTTGGTTGGATTTATAGCCCTTAGCATGCATCTTATACTTGCTTTGTAATTCCTTATCTTGCCTAGAAATGTGCCATGTAATAGCCCGACCCTCGCATGTGTTTCTAATATGTGTAATCTCTTCTTTTGGTGCTTTGAGATGCTTAATGTGAAATGTTTGAGATTTTATCTGTTGGTTAAGAAAGACATCTGTTACTCTTAAATTGTTCAGAATAGAAATTGAGAGCTTTAGAGACATAATAATTCGAAATTGATGTTATATTTGGATTCAGCATAATTTTTAGGTAATATTAAGCTTATCTGTGAAATTTTAATTTCGGATGATTAAATGATTGAAATTTGTCTTTTTCTCACTTTAGGCCTCTCATATATATAAATATCTATGTCTTGTGTTTTATGTTTTGACATCACTCAACACTTAGTCTAGAAGAAAGGTTGAGGTTTGGAAAGGGGTTGAGAGGTGGAGAAAAGAGAATTCTCCAAGAGGGTTGAAGAGTAGAAGACTTGAGTTCAAGGTATGTAAATATTTTGTGATATCTTGGATAGAAGTTGTTGGTAAATAGAATTGTGTTCTTGATATGGGGATTCATAAGTTATGTATGGCATGAATTGAAGGGTAAGTTGATGTTAGTTTGATTAAGAGGGTCTTGTATTCTATCCTTTATATTTGTGTGATTATGCTTAATTATAAATTTGGATGATCCTCTCTAAGTCTATGAACTTGATTTGCACCTTGATATACATCTATTGTGAACTCATGGAACATGGATTATGTTGTGGAATTTAGATTATAATTGATCATCATAGGTTTCCACTCTTAAATCACATGACATTTGAATGATATTTAAAGCATAATTTGAGCATTTAAAAGTCCATCTTGAAGCCTCTTGTTGCCACCAAAAAATTCCATTTTTGAAGATTTTCGGACAGATTTTTGGCAGATTCGCCGCACGTGCGGGGATCATTGCCACACGTGCGGCATTTTGGGCAATTTTGGGCGAAGCACACTGCCAAAACCGCACGTGCGGGGCATCACTATCGCATGTGCGGGAGGAGTTGCTGCACGTGCGGGGCTCACAGCCGCACGTGCAGCCCAAGACCAAAAAGTTGGGATGTTTCTTTTGACCTGTTTGACCCTCTAAAATGTGTAAAATGACCATTTAAAATTGTTACAATGTGCTTTTATTTATTAGAAGTTATGGACTGAAACGCAAATGCGAATGTAAGGGAATTTTGAACTAACTTATGGGTTCTATGTGTGTGTGGGACACACTCCAGGAGGAAGCCGTGTTCTGCCATCACACTGTAAGTAATAGTGCAAAGAATATGTATTCGTTTGCTATTGATGATTACTTAAGTTCTATTTCCGTCTGCTTTCCGTATATTCCTACCTTTCTTGAGCTTGAATAACATGTGATATGAATGAGATGTAAATGTGGAAAGAATTTGTAACATTCTGGGCCGAGGGCCATTTTGTGACATTTTGTGACAATTTGTAACACTCTGGGCCGAGGGCCATTCTGTGACATTTTGTGACATTTAGTAACATTCTGTAACATTCTGGGCCGAGGGCCATTCAGTGACATTCTGTGATATTCTGTAACATTCTGTAACATTATGTAACATTCTGGGTCGAGGGCTAACTATAACATTCTGGGTCATGAACCACTCGGTAGCATTGGATTAATTTCATGAACTTCGCAATTACATACATATAGTTATGAGTTATAATTTCAATTACGCGTTGGATTATCTTGGTACTATTATTCACTGAGCTTCGCTCATTCCTCATATTGTCTGTTGCTGTAGGTCATCAACCCGGGAACCAGTCTTAACTACCGAAGTTCATTCCTTTTTGTCAACCCTTATGGTCAGGCACAGAAGAAGACCCGTTCAACGTTTGTAGACTTTTGTCAAGTTTTGGCTTGTAATCTACGTACCTATTTTTGGGTAGTCTGTAATTAATATTTTTGTATATGCCCACTCCTAGGGAAGGGCCTGTATGTATGTGTAAAAGTAACCGGTGCATAGCTGTATGGTTTGATATATTATTTTTCTGTTAAATGTGCATGATCCTGGCAAGTCAGTAGTAGCTCAATGGACATGGTAGGCTATTGTTTTATAATGCTTCCGTTCTGGCCCCTACATTACATTACATTATATATATATATATCAGGTCTAGTGCCCATTTCGGCATAGGTCATGCCCAAACTTTTAGGGGTAGTTTTGGGGTGTGACAAGTGGTATCAGAGCACGAGTTGCCATCTCACACACGGATCCATTGAGCTGTAGGGTGTCTAGAAAAGAGTTAGGTACCATGCATGACATCCTAAAAAGTATAAGACTCGTTGATGGCAACAGTAGGAGTACTCTGATAATGCTAACAACATTGAACTATATCTATTGTATATGATTGACTATTGTGTAGATCATGGTGAGAACAAGGACAGAGGAGCAGGAAGATGCTACTACTACAGGGCTGGATAGGATGGAGAGAATGATTATGGAACTGGCGGAGACCATACGACAGCAACAACCACAAGAGCAACCGCCACCTCCACCGGTACCACCCGGTAGTACCAGAGTACCATGCTGAGGACCGAACTATCACTCATACTAAGGAGTTTAAAAAGATGAAGCCACCATCTTTCAAAGGGGGAATCGAACCGATGAAAGCTGAGGCCTGGGTGTTGGGCATAGAAAAATTATTTGAAGTTTTCCCTTGCACCGAAGCTCAAAAAGTGCAATTGGCTGCCTTCACCCTTGAAGATGAAGCATGGAGATGGTGGATGCGTACGAGAACAATCCATCCAGGCCTGACATGGGATAGATTTCTGGAGCTGTTTTATGATAAGTATTTTCCCCAAAGTATGCGAGACATGAAGGTGACCGAGTTTGAGACTCTTCGTCAAGGGAACAAAACTGTTGCGGAATACGAAGCTCAGTTTGCAGAACTAGCACGGTTTGCCCCTCATATGGTAGATACGGATTACAAGAAGGCACGCAAATTTGAAGGGGGATTACGGAGTGCAATATTGGACAGAGTTAATATGTTGAAGTTACCCACCTATGTCGATGTATTAGAGAGAGCTGTTATAGCAGAAGGCAATCTTGCAACCCAAAACCGAGTTTCTGAATGGAAGGGAAAGAGGCAAAATACGCAGTGGTCAAAGGGAACAACTACCCCGCCAGCTAAGAAGCAAAATTCAGGGACCTCTAGCATAACCACTCCTCCTCAAGATTTAGCTCCAATATGTTCAGAGTGCGGTTGGAGGCATCATGGGGTCTGTCACCGACTGTCTGGCGCATGTTTTCGATGTGGCAAGGTGGGTCACCTGATAAGAGATTGTCCTTAGGGGAAGCAACAAGCTAATAACAAAGCTGCGACAAGTTCAGTAGGGTCTGCACCAAAGTCTAATTCCAATGCTAAATCTGTTACCAAACCCGCGAACAACAAAGATACTACGAGGCAAGGTAGGGTATTTGCATTAGTGCCGGGGGACGTGCAAAATGCTGCGACGGTGGTATCAGGTACATTTATGGTTTATGGTCATTCCGCTTATGTCTTATTTGATTATGGCTCTACCTGTTCCTTTGTGTCCAAATTATTTGCGAAATATTTAGACAAGCCCGAGAAAGATTTAACTTACGTGTTGTGTGTATCTTCACCTATGGAAACCACTATGATCTGTACTTCTGTATATCCTGCGTGTGAACTTCTGATTGGGGATGTCCGTGTATATGCTAATTTGTTACCTCTTTACATGAACTCTTTTGATATTATTCTAGGAATGGATTGGTTGAGTGAAAATGGGGCAACTATAGACTGTCTAAACAAGCAAATCAGTTTTCACCCTCCGGGACAACTAGATTCTATCTTTCAGGGACAGGAAGTGACATCACCCCCATACTTGATTTCTTCAGCGAAGGCTTGCAAATTAATCCAGAAAGGGTGTCAAGGGTTCTTATGCAGTGTTTTGAAAGGACAAGAGATGAATGGAAATATTGAATTAATTACAGTTGTTTGCGAATTTCCAGATGTTTTTCCGGAAGAATTGCCAGGGCAGTTAATAGACCGTGAAATTGAGTTTACAATTGAAGTGGCACCAGGAACTCAACCTATTTCTAAGACTCCGTACAGGATGTCGCCAGCTGAAATGAAAGAGTTAAAGCTTCAACTACAAGATTTACTTGATAGGGGATTCATCCGTCCGAGTGTGTCTCCCTGGGGTGCACCAGTACTGTTTGTAAAGAAGAAGGACGGAACACTTCGACTATGTATTGATTATAGGGAACTCAATAAGGTAACAATCAAGAATAAATACCCACTGCCACAGATTGATGATTTGTTTGACCAACTCCAAGGAGCACAAGTTTTCTCAAAAATTGATTTGCGGTCGAGATACCACCAACTGAAGGTCAAAACTGATGATGTAGAAAAAACGGCTTTTCGAACCCGATACGGTCATTACGAATTTCTAGTTATGCCCTTTGGCATTACTAACGCACCAGCAGCCTTTATGGATCTGATGAACCGAGTCTTTAAGCCGTATTTGGATGAATTTGTTGTGATCTTAATTGATGATATCCTTATTTACTCGAAGAGTACAGAAGCTCACGAGAACCATCTCCGTCTGATCCTCAAAACAGTCCGCGAAAAGAAATTGTATGCAAAGTTAAAGAAGTGTGAATTCTGGCTACATGAGGTAGCATTTTTGGGGCATGTGATAACAAAAGACGGTGTCTCTGTTGATCCACACAAAATTGAGGCAATCGTGAATTGGCCAACTCCTACCAATGTGACTGAGGTCTGTAGTTTTATGGGGTTAGCCGGTTATTACAGGCGGTTTGTTCAAGATTTTTCCAAAATGGCTGTGCCGCTTACACAATTAACTCGAAAAGGAGTTACATTCGAATGGTCAGAAGAACGGCAAGCCGCTTTTCAAGAGTTGAAAACGAAGTTAACTACAACACCAGTTTTAGCTTTACCATCCGGTACCAAGGGGTTTGTGATTTATAGCGATGCTTCGCATAAAGGGCTTGGTTGTGTGCTTATGCAAAATGGAAGGGTTATTGCTTATGCGTCTCGACAGCTGAAACCTCATGAAATGAATTACCCCACCCACGATCTTGAGCTAGCGGCCGTCGTTTTTGCTCTAAAGATATGGCGGCATTACCTGTATGGTACTACTTGTGAAGTTTATACCGATCACAAAAGCCTTAAGTATCTTTTTACCCAGAAGGAGTTAAATATGTGACAACGGTGTTGGTTAGAGTTAATTAAGGATTATGATTTGGAAATCCACTATCATCCTGGTAAAGCCAACACAGTCGCTGATGCACTAAGTCGGAAAAGCATTGGGGATTTGGCGAATCTACTTACGAGGGAAAAGGAATTGGTGGTTGAATTGGGTAAGCTAAATGTGGAAGTGATTACACCGGGACAGAAGGCCATAATAGCAGCAATGATGGCTCAACCAACCTTACTCGAAGAGATTAAAATGTATCAAATGGAAGATGAAGCCCCACAAAAAGTATGTGATGAATTGGAGATAAAACCAAAACCGGGGTTTAGTGTAGTGGATTCGGTGCTCAAGTTTCAAAGCAAAATTTGTGTCCCTAAAGTACTGGAATTTAGGCGAAAACTAATGGAAGAAGCACATGCCTCAAAGTTTTCAATACATCCAGGAAGTAACAAAATGTATAGGGATTTGAAACAACACTTTTGGTGGCCAGGTATGAAGAGGGAGATCGCAGAGTTTGTTTCTAAATGTCTACAATGTCAGCAAGTAAAAGCAGAACATCAAAGACCAGCGGGACTGTTGCAACCCCTCCCAATTCCGGAATGGAAGTGGGAACACTTAACTATGGATTTCGTTGTGGGATTACCACGGACTCCTCGGGGTATGAATTCTATCTGGGTCATTGTTGACCGATTGACTAAGTCCGCTCATTTCCTTCCAGTAAAAACTCAGTATAATGCCGATAAACTCGCGGTGCTTTATGTAAATGAAATTGTACGCCTTCACGGTATTCCGGTTTCCATTGTATCAGATAGGGATCCAAAGTTTGTTTCGAGATTTTGGCAAAGTTTGCAAGAAGCGATGGGTACGGAACTTAAATTCAGTACAGCTTTTCACCCTCAAACCGACGGTCAATCCGAGAGGACGATACAAACTCTAGAAGATATGCTCCGTATGTGTGTATTGGATTTTCAAGAAAGTTGGGAAACCCACTTACCCTTGATAGAATTTGCATACAACAATACTTATCATTCGAGCATTGAGATGGCCCCTTATGAAGCAATATATGGAAGACCGTGTCGTTCCCCTGTGTGCTGGGCCGAAGTTGGAGACAGAACATTGATAGGACCTGAACTTGTGCAGTTAACAACTGAGAAAGTCAAACTTATTCGGGAAAGATTGAAAACGGCTCAAAGCAGACAGAAGAGTTATGCAGATAACCGGCGAAGGGATTTGACATTTGACATGGGTAATCATGTGTTTGTGAAAGTTACACCGATGAAGGGGCATCCGAGATTTGGAAAAAGGGGTAAGTTAACACCCCGATATGTTGGCCCCTTTCAGATTTTGGAGAAAGTAGGTCCAGTAGCATATCGAGTTGCCCTTCCACGAAGTATGAGGCAAGTCCACAATGTGTTCCATGTTTCTATGCTCTGAGGGTACCTTCCGGACCCGTCACATGTGATAGACTTTCAACAAATTGTGTTAGATGACAAGTTAACGTATGTCGAGAAACCAATTAGGATTCTGGACCGACAAGTGAAGCAATTGCGAAATCGAGATATTCCGATGGTAAAGGTAGAATGGCAAGAACACTACGGAACCGAAGCAACTTGGGAAAAAGAAGAGGATATGCTCCGTCAATACCCACATCTGTTTCAGTCCTGAGGTAAAGCAAGTTTGGGGGACCAAACTTATTTAAGGGGGGGAGAGTGTAATAGCCCGACCCTTGCATGTGTTTCTAATATGTGTAATCTCTTCTTTTGGTGCTTTGAGATTCTTAATGTGAAATGTTTGAGATTTTATCCGTTGGTTAAGAAAGACATCTGTTACTCTTAAATTGTTCAGAATAGAAATTGAGAGCTTTAGAGACATAATAATTCAAAATTGATGTTATATTTGGATTCAGCATAATTTTTAGGTAATATTAAGCTTATCTGTGAAATTTTAATTTCGGATGATTAAACGATTGAAATTTGTCTTTTTCTCACTTTAGGCCTCTCATATATATAAATATCTATGTCTTGTGTTTTATGTTTTGATATCACTCAACACTTAGTCTAGAAGAAAGGTTGGGGTTTGGAGAGGGGTTGAGAGGTGGAGAAAAGAGAATTCTCCAAGAGAGTTGAAGAGTAGAAGACTTGAGTTCAAGGTATGTAAATATTTTGTGATATCTTGGATAGAAGTTGTTGGTAAATAGAATTGTGTTCTTGATATGAGGATTCATAAGTTATGTATGGCATGAATTGAAGGGTAAGTTGATGTTAGTTTGATTGAGAGGGTCTTGTATTCTATCCTTTATATTTGTGTGATTATGCTTAATTATAAATTTGGATGATCCTCTCTAAGTCTATGAACTTGATTTGCACCTTGATATACATCTATTGTGAACTCATGGAACATGGATTATGTTGTGGAATTTAGATTATAATTGATCATCATATGTTTCCACTCTTAAATCACATGACATTTGAATGATATCTGAAGCATAATTTGAGCATTTAAAAGTCCATCTTGAAGCCTCTTGTTGCCACCTAAAATTCCATTTTTGAAGATTTTCGGACAGATTTTTGGCAGATTCGCCGCACGTGCGGCATTTTGGGCAATTTTGGGCGAAGCACACTGCTAAAACCGCACGTGCGGGGCATCACTGCCGCACGTGCGGGGCTCACAGCCGCACGTGCGGCCCAAGACCAAAAAGTTGGGATGCTTCTTTTGACCTGTTTGACCCTCTAAAATGTGTAAAATGACCATTTAAAATTGTTACAATGTGCTTTTATTTACTAGAAGTTATGGACTGAAACGCGAATGCGAATGTAAGGGAATTTTGAACTAACTTATGGGTTCTATGTGTGTGTAGGACACACTCCAGGAGGAAGCCGTGTTCCGCCATCACACTGTGAGTAATAGTGCAAAGAATATGTATTCGTTTGCTATTGATGATTACTTAAGTTCTATTTCCGTCTGCTTTCCGTATATTCCTACCTTTCTTGAGCTTGAATAACATGTGATACGAATGAGATGTAAATGTGGAAAGAATTTGTAACATTCTGGGCCGAGGGCCATTCCGTGACATTTTGTGACATTTTGTGACATTCCGTAACATTCTGTGACAATTTGTAACATTCTGGGCCGAGGGCCATTCTGTGACATTTTGTGACATTCAGTAACATTCTGTAACATTCCGGGCCGAGGGCCATTCTGTGACATTCAGTGACATTCTGTGATATTCTGTAACATTCTGTAACATTCTGGGCCGAGGGCTAACTATAACATTTTGGGTCATGGACCACTCGGTAGCATTGGATTAATTTCATGAACTTCGCAATTACATACATATAGTTATGTGTTATAATTTCAATTACGCGTTGGATTATCTTGGTACTATTATTCACTGAGCTTCGCTCATTTCTCATATTGTCTGTTGCTGTAGGTCATCAACCCGGGAACCAGTCTTAACTACCGAAGTTCATTCCTTTTTGTCAACCCTTATGGTCAGGCACAGAAGAAGACCCGTTCTACCTTTGTAGACTTTTGTCAAGTTTTGGCTTGTAATCTACGTACCTATTTTTGGGTAGTCTGTAATTAATATTTTTGTATATGCCCACTCCTAGGGCAGGGCCTGTATGTATGTGTAAAAGTAACCGGTGCATAGCTGTATGGTTTGATATATTATTTTTCGGTTAAATGTGCATGATCCTGGCAAGTCAGTAGTAGCTCAATGGACATGGTTGGCTATTGTTTTATAATGCTTCTGTTCTGGCCCCTACATTACATTACATTATATATATCAGGTCTAGTGCCCATTTCTGCATAGGTCATGCCCAACATGCGCAATCACCGAGCGCTCAATCGATGATGTCTGAGTCTTAAGGTCGGTCAAAAATGGGGTGTCTATAGTTGCCCCTCTTTGACAGAACTCGAAAGTCATAATTGACGGGAGTGAATGTCAAAGCCTGAAGACGACCCATTTTTGACAAGGCCGAAGACTTAGACAAAAGCATGCAAGATAACAAAGATATGTGCTCGATGGCGGGGGCAAAATGGAAGAACAATGAGCCTATGCAGGTCCTAAAACTCATCAAAAATGGCCTAAAACCTGGCATGGAAGCATGCAAATAAGGGTTCCTTTGTAAGGCCAAAAATGCTAGAAAACAAAACAAGGAGAGAGTGGGCCACCCCTCTCTGATTTTGGCACTTAAAACAGCATGCTAGCCACTGAAAATCCACTAGTTTTCAGTGGCTAAAAGGCCAAACAAAGGCCAACACAAATGCTCTAAGGCATGGCTCAAAACAAGGTAAAATGAAGCATGCAAGGAGGTAGATGACCCCCAACAGAAAAATGATCTAAAAAAAACATGTTAAGGGCCTCAAAATAAGACTTTTTTCAGTTTACACCGAAACTCAAATATGCTTGCAAGTAAGGCTAAGAGATGGATCAAAATAATGCTAAAAAGAGGGAATAGTGTGTTACCCTTGTAGCTTCAGCAAAACCAGCAGCTTCTTGGACCAAAAACCAGCTCTTTGAGACGTCTCAAGACCCTCCAAGAACCTTAGATCAAGGGTGGAGGTGTGTGGCTAAGAGGTGTGGTGTTAAAGGCCAAGAACAAACACCCTCTCTAAGCCTAGAATGTGGAGATATATAGAGATATATGTGCTTTTCCTTAGACAAATTTTTTTCAACCTCTCTAAAGGAGAGGGAGGCCCTCTCTTATAGAGAAACAAGAGGGTTCAAGCTTCTTGGTGAAGCTAGAGCAAAAGGTTCAAGCTTCTTGGAGAACCTAGAGCAAAGGTTCAAGCTTCTTGGAGAAGCTAGAGCAAAGGGTTCAAGCTTTTTGGAGATGCTAGAGCAAAGGTTGAAAAGGTTCAAGTTTCCTCAAGAAGCTAAAACGAAGGTTCAAAAGGTTCAACCTTCCTCAAGAAGCTAAAACGAAGGTTGAGAAGGTTCAAGCTTCCTCAAGAAGCGAAAATAAGGGCTCAAAAGGTTCAGGCTTCCTCAAGAAGCTAAAACGAAGGTTCAAAAGGTTCAAGCTGCCTCAAGAAGCTAAAACAAAGGTTCAAAAGGTTCAAGTTCTTCAAAAACCGTGCCAAACGGAGAAAGTTAAGCAGTCCCGAACCGAGGTGCGCGACCGACGGCTCCGAAAATCGGAAACTGGTCTCCAAAGGGGAACAGTGGTCTATGGCCACTGAGAGATGGTCTAAGAGACCTCTCCCTCCCTTCGAGAAGAGAAAACAGAACCTGGTTCGCAAACCGAGGCAAAGCCCAAAAGAGTCTCGAGGTCCGGAGGTAAGGCTCTCAGCCGAAACTCCGTAACCTCAGAACGAGCACAACATGCGCAATCACCGAGTGCACAATTGATGACGTCTGAGTCTTACTGTCGGTAAAAAATGGGGTGTCTACAGTTGCCCCTCTTTGACAGAACTCGAAAGTCATAAGCGACGGGAGTAATGTCAAAGCCCGGAGAGGACCCATTTTTGACAAGGCTGAAGACATAGACAAAAGCATGCAAGATAACAAAGATATGTGCTCGAAGATGGGGGAAAAATGCAAGAACAATGAGCCTATGCAGGTCCTAAAACTCATCAAAAATGGCCTGAAACATGGCTTGGAAGCATGCAAATAAGGGCCCTTTTGTAAGGCCAAAAATGCTAGAAAACAAAACAAGGAGAGAAAGGGTCACCCCTCTCTGATTTTGGCACTCAAAACAGCATGCTAGCCAATGAAAATCCACTGGATTTCAGTGGTTAAAAGGCCAAACAAAGGCCAACGCAAATGCGCTAAGGCAAGGCTCAAAACAAGGTAAAATAAAGCATGCAAGGGGGTAGATGACCCCCAACAGAAAAATGATCTTAATCAAACATGTTAAGGGCTTCAAAATAAGACTTTTTCAGTTTACAACGAGGCTCAAATATGCTTGCAAGTAAGGCTAAGAGATGGATCAAAATAATGCTAAAAAAAGGGAATAGTGTGTTATCCTTGTAGCTTCAGCAAAACCAGCAGCTTCTTGGACCAAAGACCAGCTCTTTGAGACCTCTCAAGAATCTCCAAGAACCTTAGATCAATGCTGGAGGTGTGTGGCAATGAGGTGTGGTGTTAAAGGCCAAGAACAAACACCCACTCTAAGCCTAGAATGTAGAGATATAGAGAGATATATGTGATTTTCCTTAGGCAAATTTTTTTCAACCTCTCTAAAGGAGAGGGAGGCCCTCCCTTAGGGAGAAACAAGAGGGTTTAAGCTTTTGGAGAAGCTAGAGCAAAGGGTTCAAGCTTCTTGGAGAAGCTAGAGCAAAGGTTCAAAAGGTTCAAACTTCCTCAAGAAGCTAAAACGAAGGCTCAAAAGGTTCAAGCTTCCTCAAGAAGCTAAAATGAAGGTTCAGAAGGTTCAAGCTTCCTCAAAAAGCCAAAATAAGGGTTCAAAAGTTTCAAGCTTCCTCAAGAAGCTAAAATGAAGGTGCAAAAGGTTCAAGCTCCCTCAAGAAGCTAAAACGAAGGTTCAAAAGATTCAAGCTCCCTCAAGAAGCTAAAACGAAGGTTCAAAAGGTTCAAGCTCTCCAAAAACCGTGCCAAACGAAGAAAGTTAAGCGGTCCCGAACCGAGGCGCACGGCCGACGGCTCCGAAAATCGAAAACAGGTCTGCAAACGGGAACAATGGTCTATGACCACGAAAAGTAGCCTACGGCTACTGAGAGATTGTCTACGAGACCTCTGCCTCCCTTCGGGAAGAGAAAACAGAACCTGGTTTCGCGAACCGAGGCAAAGCACAAAAGAGTCCCGTGGTCCGGAGGTACGGCTCTCAGCCGAAACCCCGTAACCACAGAACGAGCACAACATGCGCAATCACCGAGCGCTCAATCAATGACGTCTGAGTCTTAAGGTCGGTCAAAAATGGGGTGTCTACAGTTGCCCCTCTTTGACAGAACTCGAAAGTCATAAGTGACGGGAGTGAATGTCAAAGCTCGGAGACGACCCATTTTTGACAAGGCCGAACACTTAGACAAAACAATGCAAGATAACGAAGGTATGTGCTCGATGGCGGGGGAAAAATGCAAGAACAATAAGCCTATGCAGGTCCTAAAAGTCATCAAAAATGGCCTGAAACATGGCTTGGAAGCATGCAAATAAGGGCTCCTTTGTAAGGCTAAAAATGTTAGAAAAAAAAACAAGGAGAGAGGGGGTCTCCCCTCTCTGATTTTGGCACTCAAAACAGCATGCTAGCCACTAAAAATCCACTGGATTTCTGTCGCTAAAAGGCCAAACAAAGGCCAACACAAATGCTCTAAGGCGTGGCTCAAAACAAGGGAAAATGAAACATGCAAGGGGTAGTTAACCGCCAACAGAAAAATGATCTTAAACAAACATGTTAAGGGCCTAAAAATAAGACTTTTTTCAGTTTACACCGAAACTCAAATATGCTTGCAAGTAAGGCTAAGAGATGGATCAAAATATTGCTAAAAAGAGGGAATAGTGTGTTACCCTTGTAGCTTCAATGAAACCAGCAGCTTTTTGGACCAAAAACCAGCTCTTTGAGAGTTCTCAAGACTCTCCAAGAACCTTAAATCAATGGTGGAGGTGTGTGGCTAAGAGGTGTGGTGTTAAAGGCCAAGGACAAACACCCTCTTTAAGCCTAGAATGTGGAGATATAGAGAGATATATGTGCTTTTCTAAGACAAATTTTTTTCAACCTCTCTAAAGGAGAGGGAGGCCCTCTCTTATAGAGAAACAAGAGGGTTCAAGCTTCTTGGAGAAGCTACAGCAAAAGGTTCAAGCTTCTTGGAGAAGCTAGAGCGAAGGTTCAAGCTTCTTGGAGAAGCTAGAGCAAAGGGTTTAAGCTTTTTGGAGAAGCTAGAGCAAAGGTTGAAAAGGTTCAAGCTTCCTCAAGAAGCTAAAACGAAGGTTCAAATGGTTCAAGGTTCCTCAAGAAGCTAAAACGAAGGTTCAGAAGGTTCAAGCTTCCTCAAGAAGCCCAAATAAGGCTTCAAAAGGTTCAGGCTTCCTCAAGAAGTTAAAACGAAGGTTCAGAAGGTTCAAGCGTCCTCAACAAGCTAAAACAAGGTTCAAAAGGCTCAAGCTCCCTCAAGAAGCTAAAACGAAGGTTCAAAAGGTTCAAGCTCCCTCAAGAAGTTAAAACGAAGGTTCAGAAGGTTCAAGCTTCCCCAAGAAGCTAAAACAAGGGTTCAAAAGGTTCAAGCTTCCTCAAGAAGCTAAAACGCATGTTCAAAAGGTTCAAGCTCCCTCAAGAAGCTAAAACGAAGGTTCAAAAGGTTCAAGCTCCCTCAAGAAGCTAAAACGAACGTTCAAAAGGTTTAAGCTCTCCAAAAATCGTGCCAAATGGAGAAAGTTAAGTGGTCCCGAACCGAGGCGCACGACCGACGGCTCCGAAAACTGGAAACTAGTCTCCAAACGGGAACAGTGATCTACAACCACGAAAAGTAGCCTACGGCCACTGAGAGATGGTCTATGAGACCTCTCCCTCCCTTCGGGAAGAGAAAACAGAACCTGGTTCGCAAACCGAGGCAAAGCACAAAAGTGTCCCGAGGTCCGAAGGTAAGGCTCTCAGCCGAAACTCCATAACCGCAGAACGAGCACAACATGGGCAATCACCAAGCGCTTAATCGATGATGTCTGAGTCTTACGGTCGGTCAAAAGTGGGGTGGCTACAGTTGCCCCTCTTTTACAGAACTCAAAAGGTTCAAAAGGTTCAAGCTTCCTCAAGAAGCTAAAACGAAGGTTCAAAAAGTTCAAGCTGCCTCAAGATGCTAAAACGAAGGTTCAGAAGGTTCAAGCTCCGTCAAGAAGCCAAAACGAAGGTTCAGAAGGTTCAAGCTTCCTCAAGAAGCTGAAACGAAGGTTCAAAAGGTTCAAGCTGCCTCACGAAGCTAAAACGAAGGTTCAAAAGGTTCAAGCTCCCTCAAGAAGCTAAAACGAAGGTTGAACAGGGTTCAAGCTTCCTCAAGAAGCCAAAACCAGGGCTCAAAAGGTTCAAGCTCCCTCAAGAAGCTAAAACGAATGTTCAAAAGGTTCAAGCTCCCTCAAGTGGGTTCAAGCTTCTTGGAGAAGCTAGAGCAAAGGTTCAAGCTTCTTGGAGAAACTACAGCAAAGGTTCAAAAGGTTCAAGCTTCCTCAAGAAGTTAAAACGAAGGTTCAAAAGCTTCAAGCTTCCTGAAGAAGCTAAAACGAAGGTTCAGAAGGTTCAAGCTTTCTCAAGAAGCCAACACCAGGGCTCAAAAGGTTCAAGCTCCCTCAAGAAGCTAAAATGAAGGTTCAAAATGTTCAAGCTCCCTCAAGAAGCTAAAACGAAGGTTCAGAAGGTTCAACTTCCTCAAGAAGCTAAAACAAGGGTTCACAAGGTTCAAGCTTCTCAAGAAGCTAAAACGACGGTTCAAAAGGTTCAAGCTTCCTCAAGAAGCTAAAACGAAGGTTCAAAAGGTTCAAGCACTCTCAATAAGGTAAAACGATGGTTCAAAAGGTTCAAGCTCTCCAAAAACCGTGCCAAATGGAGAAAGTTAAGCGGTCCCGAACCGAGGCACATGGCCGACGGGTCTGAAAACTGAAAACTGGTCTCCAAACGGGAACAGTGGTCTACGAGACCTCTCTCTCCCTTCAGGAAGAGATAACAGAACCTGGTTCGCAAATCGAGGCAAAGCACAAAGATATGTCCTCGAAGGCGGGGGCAAAATGCAAGAACAATGAGCCTATGCAGGTCCAAAAACTCATCAAAAATGGCCTGAAACATGGCTCGAAAGCATGCAAATAAGGGCTTCTTGTAAGGCCAAAAATGCTAGAAAACAAAACAAGGAGAGGGAGCGTCACCCCTCTCTGATTTTGGCACTAAAAACAGCATGCTAGCCACTGAAAATCCACTGGATTTCAGTGGCAAAAGGCCAAACAAAGGCCAACACAAATGCTCTAAGGCAGGGCTCAAAATAAGGAAAAATGAAGCATGCAAGGGGTAGATGACCCCCAATCGAAAAATGATCTTAAACAAACATCTTAAGCGCCTCAAAATAAGACTTTTTTCAGTTTACACCAAAGCTCAAATATCCTTGCAAGTAAGGCTAAGAGATGGATCAAAATAATGATAAAAAGAGGAAATTGTGTGTTACGCTTGTAGCTTCAGCAAGACCAGCAGCTTCATGGACCAAAAACCAGCTCTTTGAGACCTCTCAAGACCCTCCAAGAACCTTAGATCAATGGTGGAGGTGTGTGGCTATAAGGTGTGGTGTTAAAGGCCAAGAACAAACACCCTCTCTAAGCCTAGAATGTAGAGATATAGAGAGATATATGTGGTTTTCCTTAGACAAATTTTTTTCAACCTCTCTAAAGGAGAGGGAGGCCCTCTCTTATAGAGAAACAAGAGGGTTCAAGCTTCTCGGAGATGCTAGAGCAAAAGGTTCAGGCTTCTTGGGGAAGCTAGAGCAAAGCTAGAGCAACGGGTTCAAGCTTTTTGGAGAAGCTAGAGCAAAGGTTCAAAAGGTTCAAGCTTCCTCAAGAAGCTAAAACGAAGGTTCAAAAGGTTCAAGCTTCCTCAAGAAGCTAGAACGAAGGTTCAGAAGGTTCAAGCTTCCTCAAGAAGCCAAAACGACGGTTCAAATTGCTTAAGCTTCCTCAAGAACATAAAACGAAGGTTCAAAAGGTTCAGCTTCCTCAAGAAACTAAAACGAAGGTTCAGAAGACTCAAGCTTCCTCAAGAAGCCAAAACGACAGTTCAAAAGGTTTAAGCTTCCTCAAGAAGCTAAAATGAAGGTTCAAAAGGTTCAAGCTCCCTCAAGAATCTAAAACGAAGGTTCAGAAGGTTCAAGCTTCCTCAAGAAGCTGGAATGAAGGTTCAAAAGGTTCAAGCTTCCTCAAGAAGCTAAAACGAAGGTTCAAAAGGTTCAAGCTCCCTCAAGAAGCTAAAACGAAGGTTCAAAAGGTTCGAGCTCCCTCAAGAAGCTAAAACGAAGGTTCAAAAGGTTCAAGCTCTCCAAAACCCGTGCCAAACGGAGAAAGTTAAGCGGTCCCGAACCGAGGCGCACGGCCGACGGCTCCGAAAATCAAAAACTGGTCTCCAAACGGGAACAGTTGTCTACGAACACAAAAAGTAGCATACGGCCACTAAGGGATGGTCTACGAGACCTCTCCCTCCCTTCGGGAAGAGAAAACAGAACCTGGTTCGTAAACCGAGGCAAAGCACAAAAGAGTCCCGAGGTCGGGAGGTAAGGCTCTCAGCCAAAACTCCGTAACCTCAGAACGAGCACAACATACGCAATCACCGAGCGCTGAGTCGATGACGTCTAAGTCTTAAGGTCGGTCAAAAATGGGGTCTTTACAGTTGCCCCTCTTTGACAGAACTCGAAAGTCATAAGTGATGGCAGTGAATGTCAATGCCCGGAGACGACCCATTTTTGACAAGGCCGAAGACTTAGACAAAAGCATGCAAGATAACAAAGATATATGCTCGAAGGCGAGGGCAAAATGCAAGAACAATGAGCTTATGCAGGTCCTAAAACTCATCGAAAATGGCCTGAAACATGGCTTGGAAGCATGCAAATAAGGGCTCCTTTGTAAGGCCAAAAATGCTAGAAAACAAAACAAGGAGAGAGGGTCACCCCTCTCTGATTTTGGCACTCAAAATAGCATGCTAGCCACTAAAAATCCACTGGATTTCAGTGGCTAAAAGGCCAAACAAAGGCCAAAACAAATGCTCCAAGGCATGGCTCAAAACAAGGTAAAATGAAGCATGCAAGGGGGTAGATGACCCCCAACAGAAAAATGATCTTTAACAAACATGTTAAGGGCCTGAAAATAAGACTTTTTTCAGTTTACACTGAAGCTCAAATATGCTTGCAAGTAAGGCTAAGAGATGGATCAAAATAATGCTAAAAAGAGGGAATGATGTGTTACCCTTGTAGCTTCAGCAAAACCAGCAGCTTCTCGGACTAAAAACCAGCTCTTTGAGACCTCTCAAGACCATCCAAGAACCTTAGATCAATGGTGGAGGTGTGTGGCTATGAGGTGTGGTGTTCAAGGCCAAGAACAAACACCCTCTCTAAGCCTAGAATGTAGAGATATAGAGAGATATATGTGCTTTTCGTTAGACAAATTTTTTTCAACCTCTCTAAAGGAGAGAGAGGCCCTCTCTTATAGAGAAATGTGGGAGCCAGAAAATTATAGGTACTAGCTTATTGGGCCTAACCCAAACAAAGCCTAGAAAGGTCCAGCCCAAATAAATATCACACCCCCCATCTGTATAAAGGGGGGGGGATCCCAAGTGAAAGGTATGTCTGTTCTCCCTCCACCACACACACACACCCCTTCTAATATAGATATATACTATTTCATGATTCAGGGACTGACTTCATCATCGGAGTACTCCCGGCCGGCAACCCCGGTTGGGTGGCAACGACTATGTTCCTCATTGCAGATCTATAGGGGTGCAGCTCTTCTCTTCGTTGGATCTCCACAACAACCATGTGAGAGGATGTTTCATGGTCTCACAATTGGCGCCGTCTGTGGGAACGACTGAATGAGATCAACGAAGAACACAACAAATATACTACTGTAAGTTAACATATTTGGGTTGCTTTAAGGTTAGTGCACTTTCTACAAAAGCAAAATCAATCCCAAGTAATGCGGCCCACAGCTGGGTCTCTTATTTTCATTTTGATTCAACTTGATTCGCAATATACATATCTATGTACATATAATATTGTATATCTAGGATGCCAGTTGTGGTGGGTTGATCTTTTGAATATCATTTTTTGTGTAGCTAAAACCAACAAGAACAAAAACAAAGTAGAGCGTTTTCACTCATTCTTTCTAAAAATGGGTTTCAGCTCTTTTCGGCATCACTAGTAGGGTTTCTCGGCCAAATTCATGCGAGATCTATTCATCGCTAAGTGGGTCTTCACTTTTCTCTCTCTAGACTAAATTGACATAAATAAAGCCATAAGTTATTATCACAAGTAATTTAACTTTTTTACTTCATAATTTATGAGAATATGGAGCAATCTATATGGCTCTTGTTGCCCAACTAATTTTTGATGTTATATAAAAGAGGTTTGAGAGCTCCATCATCGACCTCATATACAAACTGTTCGGCACTTCATTCATAGAGACCAACCCCACAAAACTTGGCACTGTGCCTTAGTATAGCACCAGAACCTCGGCTTCATTGTTCAGCAGTTTAGTTCGGCATCACAATTAACCATCTTGGCCAAGCCAAGCTACTACTCGGCAACCTACCGCTGAAGTCGACAATCCGACAAGGCTATTCGGTAGCTCTTCCTCCCTTCTCGGCAACCGACTACACGGCACTGCCCAACTTTACAAATCGGCATCGTCATTATTCATTATTCACATATTTCATGATGTGCAATTATTCTATTGTTAAAGGAATTAGGACAAGGTAATCTGAATCATGTAACTAGAATGACATTGATGATATTCTGGTCTGTCATCATTCCTCTACATGTGCTTTAAATCTTTCCAACCATATATGGAGCTGTTGTTCTGGGGCAAGGCCTCATGTTCCTTAATTACATCAAACACCCAAGGTAGTTGGTTCACAGTATGAGTGTAACACTGAAGAATTCAACAAATGGTAGCTGTTGGTTCCATAGATTTCTTTCCTTGATAATTTCAATGTATCTTGCTAACTGTCTATAAAAATCAATGGTTGTTCTCATGTTAACCTGCAAAATGGTAATTATGCAAATACATGTTCTTGTATTTAATCTGGATTCATTGATTTTGCTCATGTTTCTACACCCACTCCAGTTAATTTAAATAGTTAGGATTTGGAAAATTTTCATCTTCATTGAGTACTTGACATGGATGATATGAGTATTTTATTCGGCAAGCTATAGTTGGGTTTACATCATTGCTCGGCAAAATAATTCGGCGGTGTCCTGGTAGTGCCGAGTCGCTACCGCCTCGAATCTCAATATAATTCTCAGAAATATCACCACTACACGGCGCTACTATCACGGCATATCATATTACCATCTCGGCTTCGAAAACACTATTCGACTTCGACGTTGCTTATCAACTTACTTACGGTACTCGGCAAACATCATATCGTATTGCTTATCCTCTGTAATTCGGTACATCATTCGGCCTATTATCAATTGCATATTAACACAACTATGCATATTCGGCAACCACCAACGAACCAACTTGCATCCATAGGCCCAACGAACAATTCGGCAATTTTATTGGCTTACTCGGCATATTATCAACAAGGAGTTTCGGCAAACCTTATAACTTATTTGGCAAAAATTACACCGCAACATTTCTTATTCGGTACATTCTTTGACAAGTTTACAATTATTCTGCAACAATATTCGACAACTTTATGTCTTATTCGACACTAATATCTCGCCTTAGAACTATCATCTTGGCTTGCCAAAATCCACATCTAAACATATCACAGGATTCATATCGGCTCAAAGGGTCCAAACCCACCAACCCGAGAAGTCAAGAAGCAACCAAAGTATGCCGAAAATTGCGATACGGCTCACATTTTCTGACAACTGAAATTTTCAAAGCTGTCAAACTCAAATTTTGCCCATACCAACGTGAAGTACTCATTGAGACGAGTCCAACGTAACAAACCGCGTCAAAATCGGAGCTCAAACGAAGCCGTACAGGCCACTCAAAGTTTGCCTAGAAAATGAATTCTTTCGCTAGAGAAGATGATCCAGCAAGACATGAAAAATAATCATGTGCTTCGCGGTCGCATTACACCCTGTTGATCTAAGCCATTAAATCTATTTTGGCTATAATTACGCCATCAGGAGTCTGATCACAGCAATCCAATAGCCCTTTCCAGCTATTTGACGCATTTCGGGTCCATCCGTACACTCAAAATTTGCAATTTCAGCTCGCAAAAAATATATATATCTAAATAAATAAATAAAAATACAAATAAATTGCAGATTTGACTTCGATATCACCAAGTACCCTACTTTGTCTCGGCTACATTCTGATTTCGCCACGGCACCGAGCAAGGGCACAGAATTCATTTCGAATCATTATCGGCCTACTCGGCAACTTTGGCCCAAGTCAATTTTATTCCTTCCGAATAACAAATCTTATTCAAAAGCAATGGGGCAAATATACGTTGGACAAGACGCTCAACTTCACTAAATTGGCAACCATTGCCAACCAAGTTCTTCGCAAAACTAACTCCGAAGGAATGCCGACACATCGCGAAGCTAAGAAAAATCGCCGACCAAACGACGGGAACAGTCACCAACCCAAGTGTAAACGGACACCGGTGTTTTGACACTAGACACTCGGCAGTGCATCAACTTTATTTGGCTAAGCAACATTATTTGTCAACTTTATGCATTGTCAAACTTTATGCAGCAACAGTGGCCACAGTATTCGGCAACTTTATTTGCTTAACAACATTATTTGGCAAAACAATTGCCCACTGGGACATCAGTCAATTTTCCGCTTTCCAATTGGGGCACATCAACCGATCATCATCTCAGCACCTTTGATATACATGCATACTCAGCCAACTTGGTACAAACATTACAATGACGTTTACTTGAGTTACAAACTCCCGCTCCTTTTCACACAGCTTGAAGCAAGCGCCCGTTTTGGGGCAATACAATACACTTAGCAGTCGACAGTTTTCATATTTTTGCCCGTCGTCATTTTACCAAAGTCGAATCTTCCCCGCAACATAGGGCAATAAGAATCTACATTCCTTCCGACTAACACCTGTCGTTCGAAAGCAATGGGGCTAGTCTACCTTGGACTAAACGCAAACTGAGCAACTCGGCAATTAAATAGTTGGCCCACTATCTACTTAGCAATTCCCTACAAGCGGAGCAATATTATTGGTGATTAACACGTCCACCTTATTCGGTACAGGATACATTATTCAAAGTCCTTGCCATATTGGCACTTAGTTGCCACTTAAAATCAGCAAAAGTCTCCGAGCACAGCGCAATCTTCGCACTCGGGACAGAGCGCCGTTAGCAAAGGCCTATACCCTTGCCCGGGGTTATAATACCTCAGGTCTACACCCTCACCCGGGGGTAATAATACCGTGGTCGATTTTTTGATTGATATATCTACTTTATTTAAATCTGTCTTACTTGATTCAGGCAATCATTTTTCTGTGCTTGGCATATAGAAATATTTCTAGCTCGGCATGAAATTCCATATTTGAAAGCAATCTTTACACTCGACAATATATTACACCCTTGCCCGAGGTTATAATACCACGGCCTGCACCCAAGCCCAGGGGTTAGAATACCGTGGCCTACACCCATGCCCGGGGGTTAGAATACCGCAGCCTACACCCTCGCCCAGGGGTCATATTACCGCGGCCTACAGCCCTTGTCCGGGGGTAACAATATCGTGGCCCATCGTTATGATTTGTTTGTATTCCTTTCTGGGTTTTAGCTCAACCCCCCTCATCTTATGATCAACATATATACATTTATACATACATTCAAAACATACATACATTTATACATACATTCAAGACATACGTACATTTATACATACATTCAAGACATACGTACATTTATACATACATTCAAGACATACGTACATTTATACATACATTCAAGCATGCATTCAAGCATACATGCAGTCATCCATTCATATATTTTATTCATTTATCCAAAGTGTTCTTTATCAAAAAACCTAACAACTATTTGAATAGCGTAACTTGGCAAGAAAAAACTCTCATTCCTTCTACCACAGACAATGAAAGTTTTGGGGCAATTGTGGGAGCCAGAAAATTATAGGTACTAGCTTATTGGGCCTAACCCAAACAAAGCCTACAAAGGTCCAGCCCAAATAAATATCACACCCCCCATCTATATAAAGGGGGGGGATCCCAAGTGAAAGGTATGTCTGTTCTCCCTCCACCACACACACACACCCCTTCTAATATAGATATATACTATTTCATGATTCAGGGACTGACTTCATCATCGGAGTACTCCCGGCCGGCAACCCTGGTTGGGTGGCACCGACTATGTTCATCATTGTAGATCTACAGGGGTGCAGCTCTTCTCTTCGTTGGATCTCCACAACATCCATGTGAGAGGATATTTCATGGTCTCACAAGAAACAAGAGGGTTCAAGCATCTTGGAGAAGCTAGAGCAAAGGTTCAAGCTTCTTGGAGAAGCTAGAGCAAAGGTTCAAAAGGTTCAAGCTTCTTGGAGAAGCTAGTGCAAAGGGTTCAAGCTTCCTGGAGAAGCTAAAGCAAAGGTTCAAAAGGTTCAAGCTTTCTCAAGAAGCCAAAACGAAGGTTCAGAAGGTTCAAGCTTCCTCAAGAAGCCAAAATAAGGGTTCAAAAGGTTCAGGCTTCCTCAAGAAGCTAAAACAAAGGTTCAAAAGGTTCAAGCTGCCTCAAGAAGCTAAAACGAAGGTTCAAAAGGTTCAAGCTCCCTAAGAAGCTAAAACGAAGGTTCAAAAGGTTCAAGCACCCTAAAGAAGCAAAAACAAAGGTTCAGAAGGTTAAAGCTTCCTCAAGAAGCTAAAACAAGGGTTCAAAAGGTTCAAGCTTCCTCGATAAGCTAAAACGAAGGTTCACAAGGTTCAAGCTCCCTCAAGAAGCTAAAACGAAGGTTCAAAAGGTTCAAGCTCCCTCAAGAAGCTAAAACGAAGGTTCAAAAGATTCAAGCTCTCCAAAAACCATGCCAAGTGGAGAAAGTTAAGCGTTCCCGAACCGAGGCGCACGACCGACGGCTCCGAAAATTGGAAACTAGTCTCCAAATGGGAACAATGGTCTACGACCACGAAAAGTAGCCTACGGCCACTAAGAGATGGTCTACGAGACCTCTCCCTCCCTTCGGGAAGAGAAAACAGGACCTGGTTCGCAAACCGAGGCAAAGCACAAAAGAGTCCTGAGGTTGGAGGTAAGGCTCTCAGCCGAAACTCCGTAACCTTAGAACGAGCATAACATGGGCAATCACCGACTGCTCAATCGATGACGTTTGAGTCTTAAGGTCGGTCAAAAGTGGGGTGGCTACAGTTGCCCCTCTTTGAAAGAACTCGAAAGTCATAAGTGACGGGAGTGAATGTCA
Source organism: Camellia lanceoleosa (assembly GCA_025200525.1). Taxonomy (NCBI): domain Eukaryota; kingdom Viridiplantae; phylum Streptophyta; class Magnoliopsida; order Ericales; family Theaceae; genus Camellia; species Camellia lanceoleosa. The sequence goes on from CM045766.1 coordinate 54,212,107, forward strand.
AAGCCCGGAGATGACCCATTTTTGACAAGGCCGAAGACTTAGACAAAAACATGCAAGATAACAAAGATATGTGCTCGAAGTCGGGGGAAAAATGCAAGAACAATGAGCCTATGCAGGTCTTAAAACTCATCAAAAATGGCCTGAAACATGGCTTGTAAGCATGCAAATGAGGGCTCCTTGAAAGGCAAAAAATGGTAGAAAACAAAACAAGGAGAGGGAGGGTCACCCCTCTCTGATTTTGGCACTCAAAATAGCATGCTAGCCACTGAAAATCCACTGGATTTCAGTGGCTAAAAGGCCAAACAAAGGCCAACACAATTGCTTTAAGGCATGGCTCAAAACAAGGTAAAATGAAGCATGCAAGGGGGTAGATGACCCCCAACGGAAAAATGATCTTAAACAAACATCTTAAGGGCCTCAAAATAAGTCTTTTTTCAGTTTACACCGAAGCTCAAATATGCTTGCAAATAAGGCTAAGAGATGGATCAAAATAATGCTGAAAAGAGGGAATAGTGTGTTACTCTTGTAGCTTCAGCAAAACCAGCAGCTTCTTGGACCAAAAACCAACTCTTTGAGACCTCTCAAGACCCCCCAAGAACCTTAGATCAATGGTGGAGGTGGGTGGCTATGAGGTGTGGTGTTAAAGGCGAAGAACAAACACCCTCTCTAAGCCTAGAATGTCGAGACATAGAGAGATATATGTGCTTTTCCTTAGACAAATTTTTTTCAACCTCTCTAAAGGAGAGGAAGGCCCTCTCTTATAGAGAAACAAGAGGGTTCAAGTTTCTTGGAGAAGCTAGAGCAAATGTTCAAAAGGTTCAAGCTTCTTGGAGAAGCTAGACCAAAGGTTCAAGCTTCTTGGAGCAAAGGTTCAAAAGGATCAAGCTTCCTCATGAAGCTAAAACGAAGGTTCAAAAGGTTCAAGCTTCCTCAAGAAGCTAAAACGAAGGATCAAAAGGGTCAAGCTCCCTCAAGAAGCCAAAATAAGGGTTCAAAAGGTTCAGGCTTCCTAAAGAAGCTAAAAGAAAGGTTAAAAAGGTTCAAGCTGCCTCATGAAGCTAAAACGAAGGTTCAAAAGGTTCAAGCTCTCTAAGAAGCTAAAACGAAGGTTCAAAAGGTTCAAGCACCCTAAAGAAGCAAAAACAAAGGTTCAGAAGGCTAAAGCTTCCTCAAGAAGCTAAAACAAGGGTTCAAAAGGTTCAAGCTTCCCCGAGAAGCTAAAACGAAGGTTCTAATGGTTCAAGCTCCCTCAAGAAGCTAAAACAAAGGTTCAAAAGGTTCAAGCTCCCTCAAGAAGCTAAAACAAAGGTTCAAAAGGTCCAAGCTCTGCAAAAACCATCCCAAGTGGAGAAAGTTAAGCGTTCCCGAACCGAGGCGCACGACTGACGGCTCCGAAAACTGGAAACTAGTCTCCAAACGGGAACAATGGTCTACGACCACGAAAAGTAGCCTACGGCCACTGAGAGATGGTCTACAAGACCTCTCCCTCCCTTTGGGAAGAGAAAATAGAACTTGGTTCGCAAACCGAGGCAAAGCACAAAAGAGTTCTGAGGCCCAGAGGTAAGGCTCTCAGCCGAAACTCCGTAACCTTAGAACGAGCACAACAAGGGCAATCACCGAGCGCTCAATCGATGACGTCTGAGTCTTAAGGTTGGTCAAAAGTGGGGTGGCTACAGTTGCCCCTCTTTGACAGAACTCGAAAGTCATAAGTGACAGTAGTGAATGTCAAAGCCCGAAGATGACCCATTTTTGACAAGGCCGAAGACTTAGACAAAAACATGCAAGATAACAAAGATATGTGCTCGAAGTCGGCGGCAAAATGCAAGAACAATGACCCTATGCAGGTCCTAAAACTCATCAAAAATGGCCTGAAACATGGCTTGGAAGCATGCAAATGAGGGTTCCTCGTAAGGCCAAATATGGTAGAAAACAAAACGAGAGGGAGGGTCACCCCTCTCTGATTTTGGTACTCAAAACAGCATGCTAACCACTGAAAATCCACTGGATTTCAGTGGCTAAAAGGCCGAACAAAGGCCAACACAAATGCTCTAAGGCATGGCTCAAAACAAGGTAAAATGAAGCATGCAAGGGGGTAGATGACCCCCAACAGAAAAATGATCTTAAACAAACATCTTAAGGGCCTCAAAATAAGACTTTTTTCAGTTTACACCGAAGCTCAAATATTCTTGCAAATAAGGGTACAAGATGGATCAAAATAATGCTGAAAAGAGGGAATAGTGTGTTACTCTTGTAGGTTCAGCAAAACCAGCAGCTTCTTGGACCAAAAACCAACTCTTTGAGACCTCTCAAGACCATCCAAGAACCTTAGATCAATGGTGGAGGCGGGTGGCTATGAGGTGTGGTGTTAAAGGCGAAGAACAAACACCCTCTCTAAGCCTAGAATGTAGAGACATAGAGAGATATACGTGCTTTTCGTTAGACAAATTTTTTTCAACCTCTCTAAAGGAGAGGGAGGCCCTCCCTTATAGAGAAACAGGAGGGTTCAAGCTTCTTGGAGAAGCTAGAGCAAAGGTTAAAGCTTCTTGGTGCAAAGGTTCAAAAGGATCAAGCTTCCTCAAGAAGCTAAAATGAAGGTTCAAAAGGTTCAAGCTTCCTCAAGAAGCTAAAACGAAGGTTCAGAAGGTTCAAGCTTCCTCAAGAAGCCAAAATAAGGGTTCAAAAGGTTAAGGCTTCCTCAAGAAGCTAAAACGAAGGTTCAAATGGTTCAAGCTGGCTCAAGAAGCTAAAACGAACATTCAAAAGGTTCAAGCTCCCTCAAGAAGTCAAAATAAGGGTTCAAAAGGTTCAGGCTTCCTCAAGAAGCTAAAACAAAGGTTCAAAAAACATGGCCTGGAAGCATGCAAATAAGGGCTTCTTTGTAAGGCCAAAAATACTAGAAAACAAAACAAGGGGAGAGAGGGTCACCCCTCTATGATTTTGGCACTCAAAAGAGTATGCTAGCCACTGAAAATCCATTGGATTTCAGTGGCTAAAAGACCAAACAAAGGCCAACACAAATGCTCTAAGGCATGGCTCAAAACAAGGTAAAATGAAGCATGCAAGGGGGTAGATAACCCCCAATAGAAAAATGACCTGAAACAAACATGTTAAGGGCCTCAAAATAAGACTTTTTTCAGTTTACACCGAAACTCAAATATGCTTGCAAGTAAGGCTAAGAGATGGATCAAAATAATGCTAAAAAAGAGGGTATAGTGTGTTACCCTTGTAGCTTCAGCAAAACCAACAGCTTCTTGGACCAAAAACCAGCTCTCTGAGACCTCTAAAGACCCTCCAAGAACCTTAGATCAATGGTGGAGGTGTGTGGCTATGAGGTGTGGTGTTAAAGGCCAAGAACAAACACCCTCTTTAAGCCTAGAATGTAGAGATATAGAGTGATATATGTGCTTTTCCATAGACAAATGTTTTTCAACCTCTCTATAAAAGAGGGAGGCCCTCTCTTATAGAGAAAGAAGAGGGTTCAAGCTTCTTGGAGAAGCTAGAGCAAAGGTTCAAAAGGTTCAAACTTCTTGGAGAAGCTACAGCAAAAAGGGTTCAAGCTTCTTGGAGAAGCTAGAGCAAAGGTTCAAAAGGTTCAAGCTTCCTCAAAGATCTCAAACGAAGGTTCAGAAGGTTCAAGCTTCCTCAAGAAGCAAAAACAAGGTTTCAAAAGGTTCAAGGTTCCTCAAGAAGCCAAAACGAAGGTTCAGAAGGTTCAAGCTCCCTCAAGAAGCTAAAACGAAGGTTCAAAAGGTTCAAGCTCCCTCAAGAAGCTAAAACGAAGGTTCAGAAGGTTCAACTTCCTTAAGAAGCTAAAACGAGGGTTCAAAAGGTTCAAGCTTCCTCAAGAAGCTAAAACGAAGGTTCAAAGGGTTCAAGCTCCCTCAAGAAGCTAAAACGAAGGTTCAAATGGTTCAAGCTCTCCAAAAACCGTGCCAACGGAGAAAGTTAAGCGGTCCCGAACCGACGCGCACGGACGACAGCTCCGAAAACTGGAACCTGGTCTCCAAACGGGAACAGTGTTCTACGACCTCGAAAAGTAGCCTACAGCCATTGAGAGATGGTCTACAAGACCTCTCCCTCCCTTCTGGAAGAGAAAATAGAACCTAGTTCGCAAATCGAGGCAAAGCACAAAAGAGTCCCGAGGCCTGAACGAGCACAACATGCGCAATCACCGAGCACTCAATCGATGACGTCTGAGTCTTAAGGTCGGTCAAAAATGGGGTGTCTACAGTTGCCCCTCTTTGACAGCACTCGAAAGCCATAAGTGACGGGAGTGAATGTCAAATCCCGGAGACGACCCATTTTTTCCAAGGCCGAAGACTTAGACAAAAGCATGCAAGATAACACAAAGATATGTGCTCGAAGGCGGGGGAAAAATGCAAGAACAATGAGCCTATGCAGGTCCTAAAACTCATCAAAAATGGCATGAAACATGGCTTGGAAGCATGCAAATAAGGGCTCCTTTGTAAGGCCAAAAATGCTAGAAAACAAAACAAGGAGAAAGAGGGTCACCCCTCTCTGATTTTGGCACCCAAAACAGCATTTTAGCCACTGAAAATCCACTGGATTTCAGTGGCTAAAAGGCCAACACAAATGCTCTAAGGCATGGCTCAAAACAAGGTAAAATTAAGCATGCAAGGGGGTAGATGACGCCCAACAGAAAAATGACCTCAAACAGACATGTTAAGGGCCTCAAAATAAGACTTTTTTCAGTTTGCACCGAAACTCAAATATGCTTGCAAGTAAGGCTAAGAGATGGATCAAAATAATGCTAAAAAAAGGGGAATAGTGTGTTACCCGTGTAGCTTCAGCAAAACCAGTAGCTTCTTGGACCAAAAACCAGCTCTTTGAGACCACTTAAGACCCTCCAAGAACCTTAGATCAATGATGGGGGTGTGTGGCTATGAGGTGTGGTGTTAAAGGCCAAGAACAAACACCCTCTCTAAGCCTAGAATGTAGAGATATAGAGAGATATATGTGTTTTTCCTTAGACAAATTTTTTTCAACCTCTCTAATGGAGAGGGAGGCTCTCTCTTATAGAGAAACAAGAGGGTTCAAGCTTCTTGGAGAAGCTAGACCAAAAGGTTCAAGCTTTTTGCAGAAGCCAGAGCCAAGATTAAAGCCTCTTGGAGAAGCTAGAGCAAAGGTTCAAAAGGTTCGAGCTTCTTGGACAAGCTAGGGCAAAGGCTCAAAAGGTTCAAGCTTCCTCAAGAAGCTAAAACGAAGGTTCAAAAGGTTCAAGCTTCCTCAAGACACTAAAACGAAGGTTCAGAAGGTTCAAGCTTCCTCAAGAAGTCAAAATAAGGGTTAAAAAGGTTCAGGCTTCCTCATGAAGCTAAAACGAAGGTTCAAAAGGTTCAAGCTTCCTTAAGAAGCTAAAACAAAGATTCAAAAGGTTCAAGTTCCCTCAAGAAGCTAAGACGATGGTTCAAAAGGTTCAAGCTCCCTCAAGAAGCTAAAACGAAGGTTCAAAAGGTTCATGCTCCCTCAAGAAGCTAAAACGAAGTTTCAGAAGGTTCAAGCTTCCTCAAGAAGCTAAAACTAGGGTTCAAAAGGTTCAAACTCCCTCAAGAACTTAAAATGAATGTTCAAAAGGTTCAAGCTCCCTCAAGAAGCTAAAACGAAGGTTCAAAAGTTTCAAGCTGCTAAAAAACTGTGCCAAACGGAGAAAGTTAAGAGGTCCCGAACCGAGGCGCACAGCCGACGGCTCCAAAAATCTGAAACTGGTCTCCAAACGGGAACAGTGGTCTACGACCACGAAAAGTAGCCTACGGCCACTGAGGGATGGTCTACGAGGCCTCTCCCTCCCTTCGGGAAGAGAAAACAGAACCTGGTTCGCAAATCGAGGCAAAGCACAAAAGAGTGCCGAGGTCCGGAGGTAAGGCTCTCAGCCGAAACTCCGTAACCTCAGAACGAGCACAACATGCGCAATCACCGAGCGCTCAATCGATGACGTCTAAGTCTTAAGGTCGGTCAAAAATGGGGTTTCTACAGTTGCCCCTCTTTGAGAGAACTCGAAAGTCATAAGTGACGGGAGTGAGTGTCAAAGCCCGGAGACGACCCATTTTTGACAAGGCCGAAGACTTAGACAAAAGCATGCATGATAACGAAGATATGTGCTCGAAGGCGGGGGCAAAATGCAAGAACTATGAGCCTATGCAGGTCCTAAAACTCAGCAAAAATGGCCTAAAACATGGTTTGGAAGCATGCAAATAAGGGCTCCTTTGTAAGGCCAAAAATGCCAGAAAACAAAACAAGGAGAGAGAGGGTCACCCCTCTCTTATTTTGGCACTCAAAACAGCATGCTAGCCATTGAAAATCCACTGGATTTCAGTGGCTAAAAGGCCAAACAAAGGCCAACACAAATGCTCTAAGGCATGGCTCAAAACAAGGTAAAATGAAGCAGGCAAAGGGGTAGATGACCCCCAACAGAAAAATGATCTGAAACAAACATTTAAAGGGCCTCAAAATAAAACTTTTTTCAGTTTACACTGAAGCTCAAATATGCTTGCAAGTAAGGCTAAGAGATGGATCAAAATAATGCTAAAAAGAGGGTATAGTGTGTTACCCTTGTAGCTTCAGCAAAACTAGCAGCTTCTTGGACCAAAAACCAGCTCTTTCAGACCTCTCAAGACCCTCCAAGAACCTTAGATCAATGGTGGAGGTGTGTGGCTATGAGGTGTGGTGTTAAAGGCCAAGAACAAACACGCTCTCTAAGGCCAGAATGTAGAGATACAGAGAGATATATGTGCTTTTCTTTAGACAAATTTTTTTAACCTCTCTAAAGGAGAGGGAGGCCCTCTCTTACAGAGAAAGAACAGGGTTCAAGCTTTTTGGAGAAGCTAGAGCAAGGGTTCAAAATGATCAAACTTCTTGGAGAAGCTAGAGCAAAAGTTCAAGCTTCTTGGAGATGCTAGAGCAAAGGGTTCAAGCTTCTTGGAGAAGCTAAAGCAAAGGTTCAAAAGGTTCAAGCTTCCACGAGAAGCTAAAATGACGGTTCAAATGGTTCAAGCTTCCTCAAAGATCTCAAACGAAGGTTCAAGCTTCCTCATGAAGCTAAAACAAGGTTTCAAAAGGTTCAGGCTTCCTCAAGAAGCCAAAACGAAGGTTCAGAAGGTTCAAGCTCCCTCAAGAAGCTAAAACGAAGGTTCAAAAGGTTCAAGCTCCCTCAAGAAGCCAAAACGAAGGTTCAGTAGGTTCAACTTCCTTAAGAAGCTAAAACGAGGGTTCAAAAGGTTCAAGCTTCCTCAAGAATCTAAAACGAAGGTTCAAAAGTTTCAAGCTTCCACAAAAAGCTAAAACGAAGGTTCAAAAGGTTCAAGCTCCCTCAAGAAGCTAAAATGAAGATTCAAAAGGTTCAAGCTCTCCAAAAACTGTGCAAACGGAGAAAGTTAAGCGGTCCCGAACAGAGGCGCACGGCCAACGGCTCCGAAAACCGAAAACTGGTCTCCAAACGGGAACAGTGGTGTACGACCACGAAAAGTAGCCTATAGCCATTAAGAGATGGTCTACAAGACCTCTCCCTCCCTTCTGGAAGACAAAATAGAACCTAGTTCGCAAATCGAGGCAACACACAAAAGAGTCCCGAGGTCCGGAGGTAAGGCTCTCAGCCGAAACTCCATAACCTCAGAACGAGCAGAACATGCGCAATCACCGAGCGCTCAATCGATGACATTTGAGTCTTGAGGTCGGTCAAAAATGGGGTGTCTACAGTTGCCCCTCTTTGACAGAACTCGAAAGCCATAAGTGACGGGAGTGAATCTCAAAGCCCGGAGACAACCCATTTTTGCCTAGGCCGACGACTTAGACAAAAGCATGCAAGATAACAAAGATATGTGCTCGAAGGCGGGGGCAAAATGCAAGAACAATGAGCCTATGCTGGTCCTAAAACTCATCAAAAATGGCCTGAAACATGGCATGGAAGCATGCAAATAAGGGCTCCTTTGTAAGGCCAAAAATGATAGAAAACAAACCAAGGAGAGAGAGGGTCACCCTTCTCTGATTTTGACACTCAAAATAGCATGTTAGCCACTGAAAATCCACTGGATTTCAGTGGCTAAAAGGCCAAACAAAGGCCAACACAAATGCTCTAAGGCATGGCTCAAAAGAAGGTAAAATGAAGCATGCAAGGGGGTAGATAACCCCCAATAGAAAAATGACCTTAAACAAACATGTTAAGGGCCTCAAAATAAGACTTTTTTCAGTTTACACCGAAACTCAAATATGCTTGCAAGTAAGGCTAAGAGATGGATCAAAATAATGCTAAAAAGAGGGAATAGTGTGTTACCCTTGTAGCTTCAGCAAAACCAGCAGCTTCTTGGACCAAAAACCAGCTCTTTGAGACCATTCAAGACCCTCCAGGAACCTTAGATCAATGGTGGGGGTGTGTGGCTATGAGGTGTGGTGTTAAAGGCCAAGAACAAACACCCTCTCTAAGCCTAGAATGTAGAGATATAGAGAGATATATGTGTTTTTCCTTAGACAAATTTTTTTCAACCTCTCTAAAGGAGAGGGAGGCTCTCTCTTATAGAGAAACAAGAGGGTTCAAGCTTCTTGGAGAAGCTAGACCAAAAGGTTCAAGCTTTTTGCAGAAGCTAGAGCCAAGGTTAAAGCCTCTTGGAGAAGCTAGAGCAAAGGTTCAAAAGGTTCGAGCTTCTTGGAGAAGCTAGGGCAAAGGTTCAAAAGGTTCAAGCTTCCTCAAGAAGCTAAAACGAAGGTTCAAAAGGTTCAAGCTTCCTCAAGACGCCAAAACGAAGGTTCAGAAGGTTCAAGCTTCCTCAAGAAGTCAAAATAAGGGTTAAAAAGGTTCAGGCTTCCTCACGAAGCTAAAACGAAGGTTCAAAAGGTTCAAGCTTCCTCAAGAAACTAAAATGAAGATTCAAAAGGTTCAACCTCCCTCAAGAAGCGAAGACGATGGTTCGAAAGGTTCAAGCTCCCTCAAGAAGCTAAAACGAAGGTTCAAAAGGTTCATGCTCCCTCAAGAAGCTAAAACGAAGTTTCAGAAGGTTCAAGCTTCCTCAATTAGCTAAAACCAGGGTTCAAAAGGTTCAAGCTGCTATAGAGAGACAAATGTATTTTTCCTTAGTCTAATTTTTTTCAACCTCTCCAAAGGAGAGGGAGGCCCTCTCTTATAGAGAAAAAAGAGGGTTCAAGGTTCTTGGAGAAGCTAGACCAAAAGGTTCAAGGTTTTTCGAGAAGCTAGAGCAAAGGTTAAAGCTTCTTAGAGAAGCTAGAGCAAAGGTTCAAAAGGTTCGAGCTTCTTGGAGAAGCTAGAGCAAAGATTCAAAAGGTTCAAGCTTCCTCAAGAAGCTAAAATGAAGGTTCAAAAGGTTCAAGCTTCCTCAACAAGCTAAAACGAAGGTTCAGAAGGTTCAAGCTTCCTCAAGAAGTCAAAGTAAGGGTTAAAAAGGTTTAGGCTTCCTCACGAAGCTAAAACGAAGGTTCAAAAGGTTCAAGCTCCCTCAAGAAGCTAAAACGACGATTCAAAAGGTTCAAGCTCCCTCAAGAAGCTAAGACGAAGGTTCAAAAGGTTCAAGCTCCATCAAGAAGCTAAAACGAAGTTTCAAAAGTTTCATGCTCCGTCAAGAAGCTAAAACGAAGTTTCAGAAGGTTCAAGCTTCCTCAAGAAGTTAAAACCAGGGTTCAAAAGGTTCAAGCTCCCTCAAGAAGTTAAAACAAAGCTTCAAAAGGTTCAAGCTCCCTCAAGAATCTAAAACGAAGGTTCAAAAGGTTGCAGCTGCTGAAACACCGGGCCAAACGGAGAAAGTTAAGAGGTCCCGAACTGAGGCGCACAGCCGACGGCTCCAAAAATTAGAAACTGGTCTCCAAACGGGAATAGTGGTCTATGACCATGAAAAGTAGCCTACGACCACTAAGAGATGGTCTACGAGACCTCTCCCTCCCTTCGGGAAGAGAAAACAGAACCTGATTCGCAAATCGAGGCAAAGCACAAAAGAGTCCCGAGGTCCGGAGGTAAGGCTCTCAGCCGAAACTCCGTAACCTCAAAACGAGCACAACATGCGCAATCACCGAGCGCTCAATCAATGACGTTTGAGTCTTAAGGTCAGTTAAAAATGGGGTGTCTACAGTTGCCCCTCTTTGAGAGAACTCGAAAGTCATAAGGGACGGGAGTGAGTATCAAAGCCTGGAGATGACCCATTTTTGGCAAGGCCGAAGACTTAGACAAAAGAATGCAAGATAACGAAGATATGTACTCGAAGGCGGGGGTAAAATGCAAGAACAATGAGCCTATGCAGGTCCTAAAACTCATCAAAAATGGCCTGAAACATGGCTTGGAAGCATGCAAATAAGGGCTCCTTTGTAAGGCCAAAAATGCTAGAAAACAAAACAAGGAGAGAGAGGGTCACCCCTCTCTTATTTTGGCACTCAAAACAGCATGCTAGCCACTGAAAATCCATTGGATTTCAGTGGCTAAAAGGCCAAACAAAGGCCAACACAAATGCTCTAAGGCTTGGCTCAAAACAAGGTAGAACAAAGCATGCAAGGGGGTAGATGACCCCCAATAGAAAAATGATCTTAAACAAACATGTTAAGGGCCTCAAAATAAGTCATTTTTTAGTTTACACCGAAGCTCAAATAAGCCTGCAAGTAAGGCTAAGAGATGGATCAAAATAATGCTAAAAAGAGGGAATAGTGTGTTACCCTTGTAGCTTCAGCAAAACTAGTAGCTTCTTGGACCAAAAACCAGCTTTTTGAGACCTCTCAAGACCCTCCAAGAACCATAGATCAATGGTCGAGGTGTGTGGCTATGAGGTGTGGTGTTAAGGCCAAGAACAAACACCCTCTCTAATCCTAGAATGTAGAGATATAGAGAGATATATGTGCTTTTCCTTAGACAAATTTTTTTCAACGTCTCCAAAGGAGATGGAGGCCCTCTCTTGTAGAGAAACAAGAGGGGTCAAGCTTCTTGGAGAAGCTAGAGCAAAGGTTCAAGCTTTTTGGAGAAGCTAGAGCAAAGGTTCAAAAGGTTCAAGCTTCCTCAAGAAGATAAAACGAAGGTTCAAAAGGTTCAAGCTTCCCCAAGAAGCTAAAACGAAGGTTCAAAAGGTTCAAGCTTCCTCAAGAGGCCAAAACCGGGGTTCAAAAGGTTCAAGCTCCCTCAAGAAGTTAAAACAAAGGTTCAAAAGGTTCAAGCTCCCTCAAGAATCTAAAATGAAGGTTCAAAAGGTTCAACCTTCCTCAAGAAGTTAAAATGAAGGTTCAGGAGGTTCAACTTCCCCAAGAAGCTAAAACAAGGGATCACAAGGTTCAAGCTTCCTCAAGAAGCTAAAACGAAGGTTCAACAGGTTCAGGCTTCCTCAAGAAGCTAACATGAAGGTTCAAAAGGTTCAACCTCCCACAAGAAGCTAAAATTAAGGTTCAAAAGGTTCAAGCTGTCAAAAAATCGTGCCAAACGGAGAAAGTTAAGAGGTCCCGAACCGAAGCGCACGGCCAATGGCTCCAAAAATTAGAAACTGGTCTCGAAACGGGAACAGTGGTCTACGACCATGAAAGGTAGCCTACGGCCACTGAGAGATGGTCTACAAGACCTCTCACTCCCTTCAGGAAGAGAAAACAGAACCTGGTTCGCAAATCGAGGCAAAGCACAAAAGAGTACCGAGGTCCGGAGGTAAGTCTCTCAACCAAAACCCCGTAACCTCAGAACGAGCACAACATGTGCAATCTCCGAGCGCTCAATCGATGACGTCTGAGTCTTAAGGTCGGTCAAAAATGGGGTGCCTACAGTTGCCCCTCTTTGACAGAACTCGAAAGTCATAAGTGACGGGAGTGAGTGTCAAAGCCCGGAGACGTCCCATTTTTGAGAAGGCCGAAGGCTTAGACAAAAGCATGCAAGATAACGAAGATATGTGCTCGAAGGTAGGGGCAAAATGCAAGAAAATGAGCCTATGCAGGTCCTAAAACTCATAAAAAATGGCCTGAAACATGGCTTGGAAGCATGCAAATAAGGGCTCCTTTGTAAGGCCAAAAATGCTAGAAAACAAAACAAGGAGGGAGAGGATCACCCATCTCTGATTTTGGCACTCAAAACAGCATGCTAGCCACTGAAAATCCACTGGATTTCAGTGGCTAAAAGGCCAAACAAAGGCCAACACAAATGCTCTAAGGCATGGCTCAAAACAAGGTAAAACGAAGCATGCAAAGGGGTAGATGGCCCCGAACAGAAAAATGATCTTAAACAAACATGTTAAGGGCCTCAAAATAAGACATTTTTGAGTTTACACTGAAGCTCAAATATACTTGCAAGTAAGGCTAAGAGATGGATCAAAATAATACTAAAAAGAGGGAATAGTGTGTTACCCTTGTAGCTTCAGCAAACCTAGCAGCTTCCTGGACCAAAAACCAGCTCTTTGAGACCTCTCAAGACCCTCCAAGAACCTTAGATCAATGGTGGAGGTGTGTGGCAATGAGGTGTGGTGTTAAAGGTCAAGAACAAACACCCTCTCAAAGCCTAGAATGTGGAGATATAGACAGCTATATGTGCTGTTCCTTAGACAAATTTTTTTCAACCTCTCTAAAGGAGAGGGAGGCCATCTCATATAGAGAAACAAGAGGGTTCAAACTTCTTGGCGAAGCTAGAGCAAAAGGCTCAAGCTTCTTGGAGATGCTAGTGCAAAGGTTCAAAAGGTTCAAGCTTCTTGGAGAAGCTGGAGCAAAGGGTTAAAGCTACTTGGAGAAGCCAGAGCAAAGGTTTAAAAGGTTCAAACTTCCTCAAGAAGTTAAAATGAAGGTTCAAAAGGTTCAAGCTTCCTCAAGAAGCTAAAACGATGGTTCGGATGGTTCAAGCTTCCTCAAGAAGCCAAAACAAGGGTTCAAAAGCTTCAAGCTCCCTCAAGAAGCTAGAACGAAGGTTCAAACGGTTCAAGCTATCTCAAGAAGCTAAAACGAAGGTTCAAAAGGTTCAAGCTATCCAAAAACCCTGCCAAACGGAGAAAGTTAAGCGGTCCCGAACCGAGGCGCACGGCCGACGGCTCCGAAAATCAGAAACTGGTATCCAAATGGGCACAGTGGTCTAAGACCATGAAAAGTAGCCTACGGCCACTAAGAGATGGTCTACGAGACCTCTCCCTCCCTTCGGGAAGAGAAAACAGAACCTGGTTCGCAAATTGAGGCGAAGCACAAAAGAGTCCCGAGGTCCGGAGGTAAGGCTCTCAGTCGAAACACCGTAACCTCAGAACGAGCACAACATGCGCAATCACCGAGCACTCAATCCATGACGTCTGAGTCTTAAGATCGGTCAAAAATGGGGTGTCTACAGTTGCCCCACTTTGACAGAACTCGAAAGTCATAAGTGATGAAAGTGAATGTCAAAGCCCGGAGACGACCCATTTTCGACAAGGCCGAAGACTTAGACAAAAGCATGCAAGATAACGAAGATATGTGCTCGAAGGCGGGGGAAAATGCAAGAACAATGAGCCTATGCAGGTCCTAAGACTCATCAAAAATGGCCTGAAACAAGGCTTGGAAGCATGCAAATAAGGCCTCCTTTGTAAGGCCAAAAATGCTAGAAAACAAAACAAAGAGAGAGAGGGTCACCCCTCTCTAATTTTGGAACTCAAAATAGCATGCTTCCTACTGAAAATCCACTGGATTTCAGTGGCTAAAAGGCCAGACGAAGGCCAACACAAATGCTCTAAGAGATGGCTCAAAACAAGGTAAAATGAAGCATGCAAGGGGGTAGATGACCCCCAACAGAAAAATGATCTTAAACAAACATGTTAAGGGCCTCAAAATAAGACTTCTTTCAGTTTACACCGAAGCTCAACTATGCTTGCAAGTAAGGCTAAGAGATGGACCAAAATAATGCTAAAAAGAGGGAATAGTGTGTTACCCTTGTAGCTTCAGCAAAACCAGTAGCTTCTTGGACCAAAAACCAGCTCTTTGAGAACTCTCAAGACCCTCCAAGAACCTGAGATCAATGGTGGCGGGCTGTGGCTATGAGGTGTGGTGTTAAAGGCCAAGAACACACACCCTCTCTAAGGCTAGAATGTTGAGATATAGAGAGATATATATGCTTTTCCTTGGACAAAATTTTTTCAACCTCTCTAAAGGATAGGGAGGCTGTGACGACCCAGAACTTTTCCCTCCGCTCGAGCGGAAGAGTTAACGCTCGAGCGGACTATTGGGGTTCCCAGCAAATTCGCAGACGGCCTGAGATTCTGTAAGTGCTGTATGGAGCTAAGTGCTACACTTTGGTGGGAGCCACCTCTAGAATCCGTACGAGCCACCTCTTGAGTCCATATATATATGTATACTGAGCTTAAAGCCGATGTGAAAGTTATGAGGCCGAGAGCCATTTGTGAAATATGAATCTATGAGGCCGAGAGCCATTTGTGAAATATGAATCTATGAGGCCGAGAGCCATTTGTGTAATATGAATCTATGAGGCCGAGAGCCATTTGTGAAATATGAATCTATGAGGCCGAGAGCCATTTGTGAACTTATGAGGCCAAGGGCCGACTTGTGAATTTGTGAACTTATGAGGCCGAGGGCCAACTTGTGAATTTGTGAACTTATGAGGCCGAGGGCCAACGTGTGAAACTATGAATTCAAAGGGCCAAGGGCAAGTTGTGAAGTTATGAATCTCAATTATGAATCTATAAAGCCAAAGGCTAATTGTGAATATGTGAACCCACCAGGCCAAGGGCCAGTCTGTGAATTTGTGAACCAACAAGACCGTTCTGACATTAGTACGGAATCAGATTAACTACCTGTCTTTTATATTATATAAACTATGATTTGCATTATAATTCAAGTTGAACATTGAGTTATTCACGTACTATTATTCACTGAGGTTATCTCACTATGTATTTTGTCTGATTCCGTTGGTCCTGTGTTTGGAGGTCAGCCTCAACTTTTAATGCTCGTCTTCCTTTGTTAGCCTCTATGTGTCCCAGCATTTGGGTGAAGCCTACCCGTTTGGTGAAGTTTTGGCTTAGATTCTGATTGTCTATAATATGTTGTAACTTCTAATGTTTTTTATTATACGCCCAAACACGGGCGGGGTTGTATATGTGTATGTAACTATTACTATCTGTCTATTTGTGATCCTGGCATGATAGTGGTCGCTCAATGGATGTAGCTCTTTCCTTGCATGTTATTATATAAAATTTATGCTTCCACTCTGGCCCCATATGTTATATATAACAGGTTAAGTGTCCGTTTCTGACGTGGTCATGCCCAAACTTCTAGGGGCGGGTTTGGGGCGTGACAAGTGGTATCAGAGCACGAGTTGCCATCCCACACACGAATCCATTGAGCTTTAGGATGTCTAACAAGACTTAGGCGTCATGCATAACATTCTTAGAGTATATGAAAAGATTGATGGCAACGTTTAATGTATATGTTGTATCTGCTATTTCTGAGGACTGTAATCTATGTCTGTTTATCTTATATAGATTGGTGAATAAAACAAGACATGCAGATGGGATCAAGTTAACAATGTTGCACTGCGGAGGTGTGGTAAGAATTTGAACTGGTCGGTAAGTCAGCTTATATATAAATGGTTAGATATAAGTGTGTTATCGATTGAGCATTATCTGTGGGAAATGATGGTGATATAATTGTGCTGTTTTACACCTATGTGAGTAAATTGATTAAATTTTAAGTATCAGATATATCTAAGATTAAAGAAAATGTTATATGTGTGTTACCTTATGGCCTGTTATGTCTCCCTTGCTGTAACAATGATTAGATCAGTGATTCTAAGAAGCTACTGTATTGGAATATTTTGATAAGATGTGTTTTATGTAATAATTGAGGTTGTGTTAAGTATGACCGGCCATAAGAAAGCATTCTGCATGTAGTGACTCTTTTAAAATTGGGAATTTGCTTCTAGCTGACAATTTCAATAGGCCGAAAGGCTGTTTTGGACCGAAAGGCCGTTCTGATTATTCTGGGCCAATAGGCCATTCTGTAATAGCTGTAATACTAGACTAAAGGCCGTTCTGAAAGTAAACCACTATCAGACTCACTATTGGATCTCATGTTTCTGTGAATGCATTGTTGTGCATTGTGAGCTATGTTTGGGAAATTGGTTATTGACCTTGAGACAGTATGCAAGTAATATGATTTTGTGAACTAAGGAAATTACTAATGACTTCTGCTAGGGAATTATTGATGGTGTCTAATGAGTATTGTTTATGTGTACTTAGGATGTGAATGCGAGAATCTGTATTCTGCACTCTGTACTCTGTACTCTCATACATGTCTGCAATCAAATCAGAAGTGTAACTGCTGTCTATATGTAACCTGTAATCTATAATTGAGACTTCTTATAAGAAACAGTCAAATGACATGCGGAACCCCGCTTATGATATGTGTCTGTCTATGTAGCACTCGCAAAACAATAGAGAATCATTAACGAATTTGATATCACATCTAAATGATTGATATTTTGATAAGTTATTGCAAGAATTCGAATCTTGCTTCTGTGAAGTGATAATTTATGATTGAGGAATTATTTATGTGATATAATTCTGTGTAGATAATACAAATTGTCAAACCAATCCCTATTTCATATTTAAAGGCCCTAATATAACCGTTCTGCATGACACTGTGAAATATCGGTATAAAATTAATTCAAGGCTTGTTCCTTTAATGTGATTTGTAAACAAGTGATTATCAGCATGAAACCTATGCGATCCGTGTTTTTTTTTTTTTTTTTTTGGGTGAATAAGACATGAAATAAAAAAACAACAAATTACACAGCTACAAGGGGCATACCCCAGGACCTAACGAAAAACTATACAAGATCAGAAAAACAAAAAACACCAAACCAGAAAAGCAAAGCCAGGACACAAACAGCTAACTAGACATAATTGGAAACAAGCATAGAATAGGAATTAACCCCAAAATATGTGCATGGGCCGCATACATAAGAATGAGGACCATGAACACATCCAAATAGCAGCCTATATCTGTAACAAAATAGCCCAGCCCGTAAGTAAAGTTTAAAACCCATAGCAATCTCAAAACTAAAAAGCCATACACAACCCGTATGGCTAGGCCAAAAAGTGACAATTTAACAAACCAACATAGGTCCAGACACATAACAAAGCAAGAAAATAAAGGAAAGACAACCATCCACAAAGGCGCCATAAGCGACCATCACCCAATGCCAATGAACTCGGAGACCCAAAGCATTCAACATCCCGAAGACTAGCAAGACCAAGAACTTGCAATGGTGGTGGCGATCCGCCATTCCATGCTATCATCGAGCTCAAACATTGTAATAAACCTTGAAAGGACAGTCACGAGTAAGTACTTCCAAGAGGTATACAACAATCTGCTAGAACATAGAACAAAAACAATGCACTCAATATAGATTCTCACAGCACTCGGCCCACTATTTAGGGGCTCACACCACTCAAGAGACTCATCCTTATCCTGCACAAAAGGATATACAATAGATATTAACTCAATATAGGGTCTCACTCCACTCAACCCACGGTAACTAAGCTCACACCACTCAACTTGTGTTTCCTTACCCTGCAAAAAAAGAAATACAGTAGATAGTAACATTAGTAAAGAATATGGTAGCTGAATACACTCGACCCTCATGTGTATTGATCCGTGTTATTGATAGATGTCATGCCATCAATTAAGTTGGGTACTTCCGACATAGATGAATAAAGTATGACCTTGTGTGAGTTGACCATGGGCCTAAATGAGTAATGATTTTGGAAATAGCTATGCTATACGATATTTAATGAAATCCATATCGTGGGTTACGAAATGCTTTACATGATAAGTATTTTCTGAAATGATAAAAATGCTATGAACTTCCGATATATTTATGATATGATAAGCTTTCCGACTAATTGCTCCAAATTGACTAGATATGCTACGAAACTCCGAATGTTCAAGATATGACTAATTTGCTATGTATGAATAAGTCCTTTAATTGATAATTGATGAAGGCTCTATGTTGAGCTACAAGCTATTCTGTCTTATCTGTTGTAAGTTGGCTTGGAGCTTGTTCTGTCAAAGTTTACATCAGTTTAATACTATTGGGAATTAATTCCTTATCTGATATCTTTGAACGGTATGATAAGTTTCTGAGTACTGTCTCTGAACAACGTGTAATTATGAAATATATATTCAAATGTTATGATAAATGTATTATGTGCTCAATGTCAAACATGGATTTTAAATGGTCATACCATATTGTAATTTGGGAATTGTGTAAGGGTTGATCTGTATGTAATTTTACTAATAAGTTACTTTGAACATGTAATTCCTTGATATGGGAGTTGAGTTGTTATTTGGAGTCTGTTAAAAATTTGATTTGACCTGATAAGTCTAATTCTGATAGTAAACAAGGAGCCCCAAAGTCATTGATTTAGAACGTGTTTGTGAACCTAAAGAGGTTGAACCAAGTATGACAGCTTATGGGTCACATGTGGTCGAATACTTGAATAAACCCATTTCTGAATGTCTTTAAGCTGATATAGCATTTGGAAGGCATGACCTTTGGGTCAACAAATTGAAATATACGAGGAATGTGAATAATGAGATGAAGCTTTGGTGTTATTGAGAATGTTAATGGAAATTTTTAGAACTATTGAGGAAAAGTAATTGAAATTGAGGTTTGGGCATTCATTAGACGTGGTCCGTTTAGTTGTTAACTGAGAAGTTGTTATGGACCTTGGAATTATAAATGGCTCCTTGCTGTTGAAATCCTGATACGTGTATATTGATCGAAGGTATTTGTGACTCTTTCCTATCTCAAGTGTGGATCTAGTTTTGGAACATTACAGAATGTGTTTCCGTTTATATTTGAACTGTCTTTTATTTGGTTTTCTTTAATTTCGAGGACGAATTTTTTTTTAAGGAGGGAAGGGTGTGACGACCCAGAACTTTTCCCTCCGCTCGAGCGGAAGAGTTAACGCTCGAGCGGACTATTGGGGTTCCCAGCAAATTCGCAGACGGCCTGAGATTCTGTAAGTTGTAAATCTCCACTCGAGCGGAGAAGTTGACGCTCGAGCGGACGACTTTATTGGTCTGTGAACGCTCGAGCGGGTGAGGTGGCGCTCGAGCGTGGAAAGTAAGATTGTCCTTGACATTTTATTAGTGTACTTAGAACCTTCTTATGTTATTTTGGAATATGGGTTGAGGTGGTACAATGAAGGTAGAGTAGGAAGGAACCAAAAGCTTTAATTTGAATGATTCATCTACGATCAGTCATCACTCTTTTGCCCTTTTCTTTTTCCACACTTTGAATTTGGATGTGAGGTTAGAACCATTGGAAAGCTTATTTCCGGGGCTTCAATTTGGACACAAGAACGACCTAAAACGGAGTTCGGATGGGAGAGTTATACCTGTTCAAAATTTCGAAATCTGTGCTGAAAACAGGTCCGCTCGAGCGGGAATTTCTCCGCTCGAGCGGGAATTACGGGACAGCAGCTTAAAAAGAGATTTTTTTGATCATTTCTCACGCTTTCCTTTTCCCCTCTTCTCTCCTCTCTCCCTAGGTCCGAAAACCCTAGAGTTTTGACCTAAATCCTCACCATTTCTCTAAGTTTTGATCAAGATTTTCCACCAAGGAATGAAGAAGGCATGAAGATCAACATTTGCAACCGATTGGAATTCCGAAATTATGGAGGAATCTCACCAAGGCTTGCTTAATTCTTGAGGTAAGGAATCTTGAGAGTTAACTTGATGGGTTGAATTGATGGACCATGTATCCTAGGTGTTTAATCAATGGAAAAATTGGAATGAAAAGTGATGGGTTAATAAGTTTGAATTTTTGTTTGAATTTCAATGTTTTCTTGAAACCCTAGGTTGGGTAATGATGTTAATTGATGATTTGGCCCAAATTGGAATTAGAATCATGAAATTAGTAGGTTGAATTACATATGTGCAAGTTTAATTGGAATTTGGTGATACTTGAAAATTATGTTTAAAATTTGCGAATGAACTATGGTATAAACATTGTAATTCATGTTGTAATGTGAAGGGAAAATTGGGAAAATAATCTATTAATGATATAGATGATATGAACTTGGTTTTAGAATGTTGGAATATGATTCAAGGATTTATGTTGCATTATGTTGAATTGCAAATGGTGTTAATAAACTAAGTGGTGTTGACCTTGTTGGATTATATTTTGTTAACTAATATTGACTTGAATATACCATGATAAATTATGTTTGAATTACGTGAATTGTATAGGATTGCTGAGGCGTACCAAGCACCTGAACACTGTGAGTAGTAGTATTTCGATGTATCTTTAACCATTAATGATTATTGTTATTGACGTTATGATCTTCGTCGTAAGAATTATGTTGACATGTATGTTATGTATGCTACGTAAGAAATATTTATGAAATTAAGGAAACACCAAGGGTGTATGTCATATGAGGACCATTGTGGAATTATGTTAAATAATGGATTAACCTCTGAATGACTCAATTCGGAGAAAAAATTGAATGTCAATAACACAATTATGTGACTCACGTTATGATGTGAATGGCTCCACTCTTATTAATATAATAGAGCATATACCTTATGTTTATTGTTAATAATGTTATTCTATTATTGTGGGATAATTATGTCACCTTATGAGAAACCATGGGAAGATCTAAGAGCATTATTGTGCACCTCGTTTTGTTTATTGTTGATAATGGATATTAACACACTGTTATCTGTAAGTCAGTTGTATGGATTTATGAAGGACAAGTGGAATGTAAGTGCATTACGAGACTACGGTATCTTCATATCTCTGGACTCGTTAACATGTAATAACATTCTGTTATCTATGAACTAGTGGCATTAATTCATGACAAACAAATGGGATGTGACTGCATTATGAAGTTCAATTTGTGAATAGTTGCTATTAGCACTCTGTTCAACGCAGCATAACTATGTTAACTCATGTGAATAATTAGAAGGAACTATGTGCTTCTGTATGAACTATTATATATTTCTGATATGGAGTAAAGTGCTGTATGGAGCTAAGTGCTACACTTTGGTGGGAGCCACCTCTAGAATCCGTACGAGCCACCTCTTGAGTCCATATATATATGTATACTGAGCTTAAAGCCGATGTGAAAGTTATGAGGCCGAGAGCCATTTGTGAAATATGAATCTATGAGGCCGAGAGCCATTTGTGTAATATGAATCTATGAGGCCGAGAGCTATTTGTAAAATATGAATCTATGAGGCCGAGAGCCATTTGTGTAATATGAATCTATGAGGCCGAGAGCCATTTGTGTAATATGAATCTATGAGGCCGAGAGCCATTTGTGAAATATGAATCTATGAGGCCGAGAGCCATTTGTGAACTTATGAGGCCAAGGGCCGACTTGTGAATTTGTGAACTTATGAGGCCGAGGGCCAACTTGTGAATTTGTGAACTTATGAGGCCGAGGGCCAACGTGTGAAACTATGAATTCAAAGGGCCAAGGGCCAAGTTGTGAAGTTATGAATCTCAATTATGAATCTATAAAGCCAAAGGCTAATTGTGAATATGTGAACCCACCAGGCCAAGGGCCAGTCTGTGAATTTGTGAACCAATAAGACCGTTCTGACATTAATGCAGATCGATTAACTACATCTTTTATATTATATAAACTATGATTTGCATTATAATTCAAGTTGAACATTGTGTTATTCACGTACTATTATTCACGAGGTTATCTCACCACGATTTTGTCTCGATTAGTAGGTCTGTGTTTGGAGGTCACCAACTTTTAATGCTCGTCTTCCTTTGTTAGCCTCTATGTGTCCAAGCATTTGGGTGAAGCCTACCCGTTTGAAGTTTTGGCTTAGATTCGATTGTCTATAATATGTTGTAACTTCTAATGTTTTATTATCGCCCAAACAGGCGGGTTGTATATGTGTATGTAACTATTATTATCTGTCTATTTGTGATCCTGGCATGATAGTGGTCGCTCAATGGATGTAGCTCTTTCCTTGCATGTTATTATATAAAATTTATGCTTCCACTCAGGCCCCATATGTTATATATAACAGGTTAAGTGTCCGTTTCTGACGTGGTCATGCCCAAACTTCTAGGGGCGAGTTTGGGGCGTGACAGAGACCCTCTCTTATAGGGAAGCAAGAGGGTTGAAGCTACTTGGAGAAGCTAGAGCAAAAGGTTCAAGCTTCTTGGAGAAGCTAGAGCAAAGCTTCAGGCTTCTTGAAGAAGCAAGAGCAAAGGTTCAAGCTTCTTGAAGAAGCAAGAGCAAAGGTCCAAAAGGTTCAAGCTTCTTAGAGAAGCTAGGGCAAAGGGTTCAAGCTTCTCGGAGAAGCTGGAGCAAAGGTTCAAAAGGTGCAAGCTTTCTTAAGAAGCTAAAACGAAGGTTCAAAAGGTTCAAGCTCCCTCAAGAAGCTAAAACGAAGGTTCAGAAGGTTCAACTTCCACAAGAAGCTAAAACAGGGGTTCAAAAAGTTCAAGCTTCCTCAAGAAGCTAAAACGAGGGTTCAAAAGGTTCTAGCTTCCTCAAGAAGCTAAAATGAAGGCTCAAAAGGCTCAAGCTCCCTCAAGAAGCTAAAACGAAGTTTCAAAAGGTTCAAACTGTCCAAAAACCATACCAAACGAAGAAAGTTAAGCGGTCCGGCCCGAGCCGCCAGACGATGGCTCAAAATCGACGGTCTCCAAACAGAACAATGGTCTCTGAGACGAAGGTAGCCTCTGACCACTCAGAGACGGTGTACAAGCCCTCTCCCTCCCTTCGGGAAGAGAAAACAGAACCTGGTTCGCAAATTGAGGCAAAGCACAAAAGAGTCCCGAGGTCCAGACGTAGGGCTCTCGGCCGAAACTCCATAACCTTAGAACGAGCACAACATGCGCAATCACCGAGCGCTCAATCGATGACGTCTAAGACTTAAGGTCGGTCAAAAATGGGGTGTCTACAGTTGCCCCTCTTTGATAGAACTCGAAAGTCATAAGTGACGGGAGTGAATGTCAAAGCCGGAGACGACCCATTTTTGACAAGGCCGAAGAGACAAAAGCATGCAAGATAACGAAGATATGTGCTCGAAGGCGGGGGCAAAATGCAAGAACAATGAGCCTATTCAGGTCCTAAAACTCATCCAAAAAGGCCTGAAACATGGCTTGGAAGCATACAAATAAGGGCTCCTTTGTGAGGCCAAAAATGCTAGAAAATAAAACATGGAGAGAGAGAGGGTCACCCCTCTCTGATTTTGGCACTCAAAAGAGCATGCTAGCCACTGAAAATCCACTAGATTTCAGTGGCTAGAAGGCCAACAAAAATGCTCTAAGGCATGGCTCAAAACAAGGTAAAATGAAGCATGCAAGGGGGTAGATGACCCCCAACAGAAAAATGATCTGAAACAAACAACTTAAAGGCCTCAAAAGAAGACTTTTTTCAGTTTACACCAAAGCTCAAATAGGCTTGCAAGTAAGGCTAAGAGATGGATAAAAATGACACTAAAAAGTGGGAATAGTGTGTTACCCTTGTAGCTTCAGCAAAACCAGCAATTTCTTGGACCTAAAACCAGCTCTTTGAGACCCCTTAAGACCCTCCAAGAACGTTAGATCAGTGGTGGAGGTGTGTGGCTATGAGGTGTGGTGTTAAAGGCCAAGAACAAACACCCTCTCTAAGCCTAGAATGTAGAGATATAGAGAGATATATGTGCTTTTCGTTCAACAAATTTTTTTCAACCACTCTAAGGAGTGGGAGGCCCTCTCTTATAGAGAAACAAGAGGGTTCAAGCTTTTTGGAGAAGCTATAGCAAAGGTTCAAGCCTCTTCGAGAAGCTAGATCAAAGGTTCAAAAGGTTCAAGCTTCCTCAAGAAGCTAAAATGAAGGATAAAAAGGTTCAAGCTTCCTCAAGAAGCTAAAATGAAGGTTCAGAAGTTTCAAGCTTCCTCAAGAAGCCAAACCAAGGGTTCAAAAGGTTCAAGCTCCCTCAAGAAGCTAAAACAAAGGTTCAAAAGGTTCAAACTCCTCCAAGGAGCTAAAACGAAGGTTCAGAAGGTTCAACTTCCTCAAGAAGCTAAAACAAGGGTTCAAAAGGATCAAGCTTCCTCAAGAAGCTAAAACGAAGGTTCAAAAGGTTCAAGCTGTCCAAAAACCGTGCCAAACGGAGAAAGTTAAGCGGTTCCGAACTGAGGCACACGGTCGACGGCTCGAAAAACCAGAAACTGGTCTCCAAACGGGAACAGTGGTCTACGACCACGAAAAGTACCCTATGGCCACTGAGAGATGGTCTACAAGACCTCTCCCTCCCTTCGGGAAGAGAAAACAGAACCTAGTTCGCAAAACGAGGCAAAGCATAAAAGAGTCCCGAGGTCCGTAGGTAGGGCTCTCAGCCGAAACTCCATAACCTCAGAACGAGCACAACATGCGCAATCACCGAGCGCTCAATCGATGATGTCTGAGTCTTAAGGTCAATCAAAAATGGGGTGTCTACAGTTTCCCCTCTTTGACAGAACTCGAAAGTGACAGCAGTGAATGTCAAAGCCCAGAGAAGAACCATTTTTGAAGAGGCCGAAGACTGATACAAAAGCATGCAAGATAACGAAGATATGTGCTCGAAGGCGGGGGCAAAATACAAGAACCATGAGCCTATACAGGTCCTAAAACTCATCAGAAATGGCCTGAAACATGGCTTGGAAGCATGCAAATAAGGGCTCCTTTGTAAGGCCAAAAATGCTAGAAAAGAAAACAAGGAGAGAGAGGGTCACCCCTCTCTGATTTTGGCACTCTAAATAGCATGCTAGCCACCGAAAATCCACTAAATTTCAGTGGCTAAAAGGCCAAACAAAGGCCAACACAAATGCTCTATGGCATGGCTCAAAACAAGGTAAAATGAAGCATGCAAGGGGGTAGATGACCCCCAACAGAAAAATGATTTTAACCAAACATGTTAAGGGCCTCAAAATAAGACTTTTTTCACTTTACACTGAAGCTCAAATATGCTTGCAAGTAAGGCTAAGAAATGGATCAAAATAATGCTAAAAAGAGAGAATAGTGTGTTACCCTTGTACTTCAGCAAAACCAGCAGCTTCTCGGACCAAAAACTAGCTCTTTGAGACCTCTCAAGACCCTCCAAGAACTTTAGATCAATGGTGGAGGTGCGTGGCTTTGAGGTGTGGTGTTAAAGGCCAAGAACAAACACCCTCTCTTGGCCTTGAATGTAGAGATATGGAGAGATATATGTGCTTTTCTTTAGACAAATTTTTTTCAACCTCTCCAAAGGAGAGGGAGGCCCTCTCTTATAGAGAAACAAGAGGGTTCAAGCTTCTTGGAGAAGCTAGTGCAAAGTTTCAAGCTTCTTGGAGAAGTTAGTGCAAAGGCTCAAAAGGTTCGAGCTTCTTGGAGAAACTAGAGCAAAGGGTTCAAGCTTCTTGGAGAAGCTAGAGCAAGGGTTCAAAAGGTTCAAGCTTCCTCAAGGATCTAAAACGAAGGTTCAAAAGGTTCAAGATTCCCGAAGAAGCAAAAACGAAGGTTCAGAAGGTTCCAGCTTCCTCAAGATGCCAAAACAAGGGTTCAAAAGGTTCAAGCTTCCTCAAGAAGCTAAAACGAAGCTTCAAAAGGTTCAAGCTGTCAAAAAACCATGCCAAACGGAGAAAGTTAAGCGGTCCCGAACCGAGACGCACGACCGACGGCTCCAAAAACCGGAAACTAGTCTCCAAACGGGAAGAGTGGTCTATGACCATGAAAAGTAGCCGACGGCCACTGAGAGATGGTCTACAAGACCTCTGAATCCCTTCGAAAAGAGAAAACAGAACCTAGTTTGCAAATCGAGGCAAAACACAAAAGAGTCCCGAGGTCCGGAGGTAAGGCTCTCAGCTGAAACTCCGTAACCTCAGAACGAGCACAACATGCACAATCACCGAGCGCTCAATCGATGATGTCTGAGTCTTGAGGTCGGTCAAAAATGGGATGTCTACAGTTGCCTCTCTTTGACAGAACTCGAAAGTCATAAGTGACGGGAGTGATGTCAAAGCCCGGACACTACCCATTTTTGACAAGGCCGAAGACTTAGACAAAAGCATGCAAGATAACAAAGATATGTGCTCGAAGGCGGGGTCAAAATGCAAGAACAATGAGCCTATGCAGGTCCTAAAACTCATCAAAAATGGCCTGAAACATGGCTTGGAAGCATGCAAATAAGGGCTCCTTTGTAAGGCCAAAAATGCTAGAAAACAAAACAAAGAGAGAGAGGGTCACCCCTCTCTGATTTTGACACTCAAAACAGCATGCTACCACTGAAATCCACTGGATTTCAGTGGCTAAAAGGCCAAACAAAGGCCAACACAAATGCTCTAAGGCATGGCTCAAAACAAGGTAAAGTGAAGCATTCAAAGGGGTAGATGACCCCCAACAGAAAAATGATCTTAAAAAAACATGTTAAGGGTCTCAAAATAAGATTTTTTTCAGTTTACACCGAAGCTCAAATATGCTTTCAAGTAAGGCTAAGAGATGGATCAAAATAATGCTAAAAAAAGGGAATTGTGTGTTACCCTTACAGCTTCAGCAAAACCAGCAGCTTCAACCTCTGTAAAGGATGTAGAGATATAGAGAGATATATGTGTTTTTCCTTAGACAAATTTTTTTCAACCTCTCTAAAGGAGAGGGAGGCTCTCTCTTATAGAGAAACAAGAGGGTTCAAGCTTCTTGGAGAAGCTAGAGCAAAGGTTCAAAAGGTTCTGGCTTCTTGGAGAAGCTAGAGCAAAGGTTCAAGCTTCTTGGAGAAGCTAGAGCAAAGGTTCTAAAGGTTCAAGCTTCGTCAAGAAGCTAAAACGAAGGTTCAAAAGGTTCAAGCTTCCTCAAGAAGCTAAAACGAAGGTTCAGAAGGTTCAAGCTTCCTCAAGAAGCCAAAACCAAGGTTCAAAAGGTTCAAGCTTCCTCAAGAAACTAAAACGAAGGTTTAAAAGGTTCAAGCTCCCTGAAGAAGCTAAAACGAAGGTTCAAAAGGTTCAACCTCCATCAAGAAGCTAAAACGAAGGTTCAAAAGGTTCAAGCTCCATTAAGAAGCTAAAATGAAGGTTCAAAAGGTTCAAGCTGCCCATAAACTGTCCCAAACGAAGAAAGTAAAGCGGTCCCGAACCGAGGCACACAGCAGACGGCTCCGAAAATTTGAAACTGGTCTCCAAACGGGAATAGTGGTCTACGACCACGAAAAGTAGCCTACGGCCACTGAGAGATGGTCTACGAGACCTCTCCCTCCCTTCGAGAAGAGAAAACGTAACCTGGTTCACAAATCGAGGCAAAGCACAAAAGAGTCCCGAGGTCCGGAGGTAAGGCTCTCAGCCGAAACTCCGTAACCTAAGAACGAGCACAACATGCGCAATCACCGAGCGCTCAATCGATGACGTCCGAGTCTTAAGGTCGGTCAAAAATGGGGTGTCCACAGTTGCCCTTCTTTGACAGAACTCAAAAGTCATAAGTGACGGGAGTGAATATCAAAGCCCGGAGGCGACCCATTTCTAACAAGGCCGAAGACTTAGACAAAAGCATGCAAGATAACAAAGATATGTGCTTGAAGGCGGGGGCAAAATGCAAGAACAATGAGCCTACGCCGGTCCCAAAACCCATCAAAAATGGCCTGAAAACATGCAAATAAGGGCTCCATTGTGTGGCCAAAAATGCTAGAAAACAAAACAAGGGGAGAGAGGGTGACCCCTCTCTGATTTTGGGACTCAAAACAGCATGCTAGCCATTGAAAATCCACAGGATTTCAGTGGCTAAAAGGCCAAACAAAGGCCAACATAAATGCTCTAAGGCATGGCTCAAAACAAGGTAAAGTGAAGCATTCAAGGGGGTAGATGACCCCCAACAAAAAAATCATATGAACCAAACATGTTAAGGGCCTCAAAATAAGAGTTTTTTCAGTTTACACCAAAGCTCAAATATGCTTGCAAGTAAGGCTAAGAGATGGATCAAAATAATGCTAAAAAGAGGAAATAGTGTGTTACCCTTGTAGCTTCAGCAAAACCAGCAGCTTCTTGGACCAAAAACCAGCTCTTTGAGACCTCTCAAGACCCGCCAAGAACCTTAGATCAATGGTGGAGGTGTGTGGCTATGAGGTGTGGTGTGAAAGGCCAAGAACAAACACCCTCTCCAAGCCTAGAATGTAGAGATATAGAGAGATATATGTGCTTTTCCTTAGACAAATTTTTTTTAACCTCTATAAAGGAGAGGGAGGCCCCCTCTTATAGAGAAACAAGAGGGTTCAAGCTTCTTGGAGAAGCTAGAGCAAAGGTTCAAAAGGTTCAGGCTTCTTGGAGAAGCTAGAGCAACGGTTCGAGCTTCTTGGAGAAGCTAGAGCACAGGGTTCAAAAGGTTCAAGCTTCCTCAAGAAGCTAAAACGAAGGTTCAAAAGGTTCAACCTTCCTCAAGAAGCTAAAACGAAGGTCTAGAACGTTCAAGCTTCCTCAAGAGGACAAAACAAGGGTTCAAAAGGTTCAAGCTCCCTCAAGAAGCTAAAAGTATGGTTCACAAGGTTCAAGCTCCCTCAAGAAGATAAAACGAAGGTTCAAAAGGTTGAAGCTCCCTCAAGAAGCTAAAACGAAGGTTCAAAAGGTTCAATCTGTCCAAAAACCGTGCCAAACGGAGAAAGTTAAGCGGTCCCGAACCGAGGCGCACGGCCGACAGCTCCAAAAACCAGAAACTGGTCTCCAAACGGGAACAGTGGTCTACGACCACGAAAAGTAGCCTACAGCCACTGAGAGATGGTCTACGAGGCCTCCCCCTCCCTTCGGAAAGAGAAAACATAACCTGGTTCGCAAATCGAGGCAAAGCACAAAAGAGTCCCGAGGTCCGGAGGTAAGGTTCTCAGCCGAAACTCCGTAACCACAGAACGAGGACAACATGTGCAATCACCGAGCGGTCAATCGATGACGTCTGAGTCTTAAGGTCGGTAAAAAATAGGGTGTCTATAGTTGCCCCTCTTTGACAGAACTCGAAAGTCATAAAAGACGGGAGTGAAGGTCAAAGCCTGGAGACGACCCATTTTTGACAAGGCCGAAGACTTAGACCAAAGCATGCAAGATAACAAAGATATGTGCTCGAAGGTGGGGTCAAAATGCAAGAACAATGAGCCTATGCAGGTCCTAAAATTCATCAAAAATGTCCTGAAACATAGCTTGGAAGCATGCAAATAAGGGCTCCTTTGTAAGGCCAAAAAAGCTAGAAAACAAAACAAGGAGAGAGGGGGTCACCCCTCTCTGATTTTGCCACTCAAAACAGCATGCTAGCCACTAAAAATCCACTGGATTTCAGTGGCTAAAAGGCCAAACAAAGGCCAAGACAAATGCTCTAAGGCATGGCTCAAAACAAGGTAAAATGATGCATGCAAGGGGGTAGATGACCCCCGACAGAAAAATAATCTTAAACAAACATGTTAAGGGCCTCAAAAGAAGACATTTTTCAGTTTACACCAAAGCTGAAATATGCTTGCAAGTAAGGCTAAGAGATGGATCAAAATAATGCAAAAAAGAGGGAATAGTGTGTTACCCTTGTAGCTTCAGCAAAACTAGCAGCTTCTTGGACCAAAAACCAGCTCTTTGAGACCTCTCAAGACCCTCCAAGAACCTTAGATCAATGGTGGAGGTGTGTGGCTATGAGGTGCGGGGTCAAAGGCCAAGAACAAACCCTCTCTCTAAGCCTAGAATGTGGAGTTACAGAGAGATATACGTGCTTTTCCTTAGACAAATTCTTTTCAACCGCTCTAAAGGAGAGGGAGGCCCCCTCTTATAGAGAAACAAGAGGGTTCAAGCATCTTGGAGAAGCTAGAGCAAAAGTTTCAACCTTCCTGGAGAAGCTAGAGCAAAGGTTCCAGCTTCCTGGAGAAGCTAGAGCAAACATTCAAACGGTTCAAGCTTCTTAGAGAAGCCAGAGCAAAGGGTTCAAGCTTCCTGGAGAAGCTAGAGCAAAGGTTAAAAGGTTCAAGCTTCCTCAAGAAGCTAAAATGAAGGTTCGAAAGGTTCAAGCTTCCTCAAGAAGCCAAAACCAGGGTTCAAAACGTTCAAGCTTCCTCAAGAAGCCAGAACAAGGGTTCAAAAGGTTCAAGTTTCCTCAAGAAGCTAAAGCGAAGGTTCAAAAGGATCAAGCTCCCTTAAGAAGCAAAAATGAAGCTTCAAAAGGTTCAAGCTATCCAAAAACCGTGACAAACGGAGAAAGTTAAGTGGTCCCGAACCGAGGCGTACGGCCGACGGCTCTGAAAATCGAAAAACGGTCTCCAAACGGGAACAGTGGTCTACGACCACAAAAAGTAGCCCACGGCCACTGAGTGATGGTCTATGAGACCTCTCCCTCCCTCCGGGAAGAGAAAACTGAACCTGATTCGCAAATCGAGGCAAAGCACAAAAGAGTCCCGAGGTCCGGAGGTAAGGCTCAGCCGAAACTCCGTAACCTCAGAACGAGCACAACATGAGCAATCACCGAGCGCTCAATCGATCTCGTCTGAGTCTTAAGGTCGGTAAAAAATGGGGTGTCAACAGTTGCCCCACTTTGACAGAACTCGAAAGTCATAAGTGACGGGAGTGAATGTCAAAGCCCCGGAAACGACCCATTTTTAACAAGGCCGAAGACTTAGACAAAAGCAAGCAAGATAACAAAAATATGTGCTCGAAGGTGGGGGCAAAATGCAAGAACAATGAGCCTATGCAGGTCCTAAAACTCATCAAAAATGGCCTGAAACATGGCTTGGAAGCATGCAAATAAGGGCTCCTTTGTAAGGCCAAAAATGTTAGAAAACAAAAGAAGGAGAGAGAGGGTCATCCCTCTCTAATTTTGGCACTCAAGACAGCATGCTAGCCACTGAAAATCCACTGGATTTCAGTGGCTAAAAGGCCAAACATAGGCCAACATAAATGCTCTAAGGCTTGGCTCAAAACAAGGTAAAATGAAGCATGCAAGGGGGTAGGCGGCCCCCAACAGAAAAATGATCTTAAACAAACATGTTAAGGGCCTCAAAATATGACTTTTTTCAGTTTACACCGAAGCTCAAATATGTTTGCAAGTAAGGCTAAGAGATGGATCAAAATAATGCTAAAAAGAGGGAATAGTGTGTTACCCTTGTAGCTTCAGCAAAACCAGTATCTTCTTGGACCAAAAACCATCTCTTTGAGACCTCTCAAGACCCTCCAAGAACGTTAGATCAGTACCGAGGCGCACGGCCGACGGCTCCAAAAATCAGAAACTGGACTCCAAACGGGAAGAGTGGTCTACGACCACGAAAAGTAGCCTACGGCCACTGAGAGATGGTCTACGAGACCTCTCCCTCCTTTCGGGTAGAGAAAACAGAACCTGGTTCTCAAATCAAGACAAAGCACAAAAGAGTCCCGAGGTCCGGAGGTAGGGCTCTTAGCCGAATCTTCGTAACCTCAGAACGAGCACAACATGCGCAATCACTGAGTGCTCAATCGATGACGTCCGAGTCTTAAGGTCGGTCAAAAATGGGATGTCTACAGTTGCCCTCTTTGACAGAACTCGAAAGTCATAAGTGACGGAAGTGAATGTCGAAGCCCGCGAACGACCCATTTTTGACAAGGCCGAAGACTTAGACAAAAGCATGCAAGATAACAAAGATATTTGCTCGAAGGTGGGGCAAAATGCAAGAACAATGAGCCTATGTAGGTCCTAAACCTCATTAAAAATGGCCTGAAACATGGCTTGGAAGCATGCAAATAAGGACTCCTTTGTAAGGCCAAAAATGCTAGAAAACAAAACAAGGAGAGAGAGGGTCGCCCCTCTCCGATTTTGGCCCACAAAACAGCATGCTAGCCACTAAAAAGCCACTGGATTTCAGTGGCTAAAAGGCCAAACAAAGGCCAACACAAATGCTCTAAGGCATGGCACAAAACAAGGTAAAATGATGAGTGCAAGGGGGTAGATGACCCCCAACAGAAAAATGATCTGAAACAAACATGTTAAAGGCCTCAAAATAAAACTTTTTTCAGTTTACACCGAAGCTCAAATATGCTTGCAAATAAGGCTGAGAGATGGATCAAAATAATGCTAAAAAGAGGGAATAGTGTGTTACCCATGTAGCTTCAGCAAAACCAGCAGCTTCTTGGGCCAAAAACCGTCTCTTTGAGACCTCTCAAGACCCTCCAAGAACCTTAGCTCAATGGTGGAGGTGTGTGGCTATGAGGTGTGGTGTTAAAGGCCAAGAACAAACACCTTCTCTACGCCTAGAATGTAGAGATATAGAGAGATATATGTGCTTTTCCTTAGACAATTTTTTTTCAACCACTCTAAAGAAGAGAGAGGCCCTCTCTTAAAGAGAAACAAGAGGGTTCAAGCTTCTTGGATAAGCTAGAGCCAAAGGTTCAAGCTTCTTGGAGAAGCAAGAGCAAAGGTTCAAAAGGTTCAAGCTTCCTCAAGAAGCTAAAACGAAGGTTTAAAAAGTTCAAGCTTCCGCAAGAAACTAAAACGAAGGTTCAGAAGGTTCAAGCTTCCTCAAGAAACGAAAACCAGGGTTCAAAAAGTTCAAGCTTCCTCAAGAATCCAAAATGAAGGTTCAAAAGGTTTCCGCTCCCTTAAGAATCTCAAACGAAGGTTCAAAAGGTTGAAGTTTCCTCAAGAATCTAAAACGAAGGTTCAAAGGGTTCAAGCTCCCTCGAGAAGCTAAAACGAAGGTTCAGAAGGTTCAACTTCCTCAAGAAGCTAAAACAAGGGTTCAAAAGGTTCAAGCTTCCTCAGGAAGCTAAAACGAAGTTTCAAAAGGTTCAAGCTCCATCAAGAAGCTAAAACGAAGGTTCAGAAGGTTCAAGCTCCCTCAAGAAGCTAAAACGAAGGTTCAAAAGATTCAAGCTCCCTCAAGAAGCTAAAACGATGGTTCAAATCGTTCAACTTCCTGAAGAAGCTAAAGCAAGGGTTCAAAAGGTTCAAGCTTCCTCAAGAAGCTAAAATGATGGTTCAAAAGGTTCAAGCTTCCTTAAGAAGCTGAAACAAAGGTTCAAAAGGTTCAAGCTCCCTGAAGAAGCTGAAACGAAGGTTCAAAAGGTTCAAGCTCTCCAAAAACCATGCCGAACGGAGAAAGTTAAGCGGTTCCGAACTGAGGCACACGACCGACGGCTCCGAAAATCGAAAACTGGTCTCCAAACGGGAACAGTGGTCTACGACCACGAAAAGCAGCCTACGGCCACTGAGAGATGGTCTAGGAGACCTCTCCCTGCCTTCGGGAGGACAAAACAGAACCTGGTTCGCAAACTGAGGCAAAGCACAAAAGAGTCCCAAGGTCCGGAGGTAAGGCTCTCAGTCGAAACTCCATAACCTCAGAACGAGCACAACATGCGCAATTACCGAGCGCTCAATCGATAACGTCTAAGTCTTAAGGTTGATCAAAAATGGGCTGTCTAGAGTGCCCCTCTTTGACAGAACTCGAAAGTCATAAGTGACGGGAGTGAATGACAAAGCCCGGAGACGACCCATTTTTGACAAGGCCGAAGACTTAGACAAAAGCATGCAAGACATCAAAGATATGTGCTCGAAGGCGGGGGCAAAATGCAAGAACAATGAGCCTATGCAGGACCTAAAACTCATTAAAAATGGCCTGAAACATGGCTTGGAAGCATACAAATAAGGGTTCCTTTGTAAGGCCAAAAATGCTAGAATACAAAACAAGGAGAGAGAGGGTTCTGATTTTGGCACTCAAAACAGCATGCTAACCACTGAAAATCCCCTGGATTTCAGTGGCTAAAAGGCCAAACAAAAGCCAACACAAATGCTTTAAGGCATGGCTCAAAACAAGGTAAAATGAAGCATGCAATTGGGTAGATGAACCCCAAAAGAAAAATGATCTTTAACAAAAATGTTAAGGGCCTCAAAATAAGACTTTTTTCAGTTTACACCGAAGCTCAAATATGGATCAAAATAATGCTACGAATAGCGAATAGTGTGTTACCCTTGTACCTTCAGCAAAACCAGCAGCTTCTTGGACCAAAATCCAGCTCTTTGAGACCTCTCAAGACCCTTCAAGAACCTTAGCTCAATGGTGGAGGTGTGTGGCTATGAGGTGTGGTGTTAAAGGCCAAAACAAACAACCTCTCTAAGCCTAGAATGTAGAGATATAGAGAGATATATGTGCTTTTACTTACACAAATTTTTTTCAACCTCTCTAAAGAAGAGGGAGGCCCTCTCTTATAGAGAAACAAAAGGGTTCAAGCTTCTTGGAGAAGTTAGAGCCAAAGGTTCAACCTTCTTGGAGAAGCTAGAGCAAAGGTTGAAAAGGTTCAAGCTTCTTGGAAAAGCAAGAGCAAAGGGTTCAAGCTTCTTGGAGAAGCAAGAGCAAAGGTTCAAAAGGTTCAAGCCACCTCAAGAAGCGAAAATGATGGTTCAGAAGGTTCAAGCTTCCTCAAGAAGCGAAAACCATGGTTCAAATGGTTCAAACTTCCTCAAGAAGCTAAAACGAAGGTTCAAAAGGTTCAAGCTCCCTCAAGAAGCTAAAACAAAGGTTCAGATGGTTCAACTTCCTCAAGAAGCTAAAGCAAGGGTTCAAAAGGTTCAAGCTGTCCAAAAATCGTGCCAAACGGAGAACTTTAAGCGGTCCCAAACTGAGGCGCATGGCCGACGGCTCTGAAAACCAGAAACTGGTCTCCAAACGGGAACAGTGGTCCACGACCACGATAACTAGCCTACGGCAATGGAGAGACAGTCTACGAGACCTCTCCCTGCCTTCGGGAAGAGAAAACAGAACTTGGTTCGTAAACTGAGGCAAAGCACAGAAGAGTCCCAAGGTCCGGCGGTAAGGCTCTCAGCCGAAACTCCGTAACCTCAGAACGAGAACAACATGCGCAATTACCGAGCGCTCAATCGATAACATCTAAGTCTTAAGGTTGGTCAAAAATGGGATGTCTAGAGTGCCCCTCTTTGACAGAACTCGAAAGTCACAAGTGACGGGAGTGAATGCCAAAGCCCGGAGACGACCCATTTTTGACAAGGCCGAAGACTTAGACAAAAGCATCCAAGATAACAAAGATTTGTGCTCAAAGGCGGGGGCAAAATGCAAGAACAATGAGCCTATGCAGGTCCTAAAACTCATCAAAAATGGCCTGAACCATGGCTTGGAAGCATACAAATATGGGCTCCTTTGTAAGGCCAAAAATGCTAGAAAAAAAAAACAGGGAGAGAGAGGGTCACCCCTCTCTGATTTTCACACTCAAAACAGCATGCTAGCCACTGAAAGTCCCCTGGATTTCAGTGGCTAAAAGGCCAAACAAAAGCCAACACAAATGCTTTAAGGCATGGCTCAAAAGAAGGTAAAATGAAGCATGCAATTGGGTAGATGACCCCCAAAAGAAAAACGATCTTAAACAAACATGTTAAGGGCCTCAAAATGAGACTTTTTTCAGTTTACACCGAAGCTCAAATATGCGTGCAACTACAGCTAAGAGATGGATCAAAATAATGCTACAAAGAGGGAATAGTGTGTCACCCTTGTAGCTTCAGCAAAACCAGCAGCTTCTTGGACCAAAAACTAGCTCTTTGAGACCTCTCAGGACCCTCCAAGAACGTTAGCTCAATGGTGGAGGTGTGTGGCTGTGAAGTGTGGTGTTAAAGGCCAAGAACAAACACGCTCTCTAAGCCTAGAATGTAGAGATATAGAGAGATATATGTGCTTTTACTTAGACAAATTTTTTTCAACCTCTCTAAAGAAGAGGGAGGCGCTCTCTTATAGAGAAACAAGAGGGTTCAAGCTTCTTGGAGAAGCTAGAGCAAAGGTTGAAAAGGTTCAAGCTTCTTGGAGAAGCAAGAGCAAAGGGTTCAAGCTTCTTGGGGAAGCAACAGCAAAGGTTCAAAAGGTTGAAGCTTTGTCAAGAAGATAAAACAAAGGTTCAGAAGCTTTAAGCTTCCTCAAGAAGCGAAAACCAGGGTTCAAAAGGTTCAAGCTTCCTCAAGAAGCTAAAACGAAGGTTCAAAAGGTTTCAGCTCCCTCAAAAAGCTAAAACGAAGGTTTAAAAGATTCAAGCTCCCTCAAGAAGCTAAAACGAAGGTTCAAAAGGTTCAAGCTCCCTCAAGAAGCTAAAATGAAGGTTCAGAAGGTTCAACTTCCTCACGAAGCTAAAACGAGGGTTCAAAAGGTTCAAGCTTCCACAAGAAGCTAAAACGAAGGTTCAAAAGGTTCAAGCTCCCTCTAGAAGCTAAAACGAAGGTTCCAAAGGTTCGAGCTCCCTCAAGAAGCTAAAACGAAGGTTCAGATGGTTCAACTTCGTCAAGAAGCTAAAGCAAGGGTTCAAAAGGTTCATGCTTCCTCAAGAAGCTAAAACGAAGGTTCAAACGGTTCAAGCTTCCTCAAGAAGCTGAAACAAAGGTTCAAAAGGATCAAGCTCCCCCAAGAAGCTAAAACGAACGTTCGAAAGGTTCAAGCTGTCCAAAAACCGTACCAAACAGAGAACGTTAAGCGGTCCCGAACCGAGGCGCACGGCCGACGGCTCTGAAAACCGGAAACTGGTCTCCAAACGGGAAGAGTGGTCCACGTCTACGAAAACTAGCCTACGGCCATGGAGAGATGGTCTACAAGACTTCTCCCTACCTTCGGGAAGGGAAACAGAACCTGGTTCGCAAACCGAGGCAAAGCACAAAAGAGTCCCAAGGTCCGGACGTAAGGCACTCAGCCGAAACGCCGTAACCTCAGAATGAGCACAACATGCGCAATCACCGAGCGCTCAATCGATGACGTCTGAGTCTTAAGGTTGGTCAAAAATGGGGTGTCTACAGTTGCCCCACTTTGACAGAACTAGAAAGTCATAAGTGACGGGAGTGAATGTGAAAGCCCGAAAACGACCCATTTTTAACAAGGCCGAAGACTTAGACAAAAGCATGCAAGATAACAAAAATATGTGCTCGAAGGTGGGGGCAAAATGCAAGAACAATGAGCCTATGCAGGTCCTAAAACTCATCAAAAATGGCCTGAAACATGGCTTGGAAGCATGCAAATAAGGGCTCCTTTGTAAGGCCAAAAATGCTAGAAAACAAAACAAGGAGAGAGAGGGTCACCCCTCTCTTATTTTGGCACTCAAAACAGCATGCTAGCCACTGAAAATCCCCTGGATTTCAGTGGCTAAAAGGCCAAACAAAGGCCAACACAAATGCTTTAAGGCATGGCTCAAAACAAGGTAAAATGAAGCATGCAATTGGGTAGATGACCCCCAAAAGAAAATTGATCTTAATCAAACATGTTAAGGGCCTCAAAATAAGACTTTTTTCAGTTTACACCGAAGCACAAATATGTTTGCAACTAAGGCTAAGAGATGGATCAAAATAATGCTAAAAAGAGGAAATAGTGTGTTACCCTTGTAGCTTCAGCAAAACCAGCAGCTTCTTGGACGAAAAACCAGCTCTTTGAGACCTCTCAAGACCCACCAAGAGCCTTAGATCAATGGTGGAGGTGTGTGGCTATGAGGTGTGGTGTTAAAGGCCATGAACAAACACCCTCTCTAAGCCTAGAATCTAGAGAGATAAAGAGATATATATGTTTTTCCTTAGACAAAATTTTTTCAACCTCTCTAAAGGAGAGGGAGGCCCTCTCTTATAGAGAAACAAGTGGGTTCAAGCTTCTTGGAGAAGCTAAAGCAAAGGTTCATGCTTCTTGGAGAAGCTAGAGCAAAGGTTCAAAAGGTTCAGGTTTCTTGGAGAAGCTAGAGCAAAGGTTCAAGCTTTTTGGAGAACCTGGAGCAAAGGTTCAAAAAGTTCAAGCTTCCTCCAGAAGCTAAAACGAAGGTTCAAAAGGTTCAAGCTTCCTCAAGAAGCTAAAACGAAGGTTCAAAGGGTTCAAGATTCCCCAAGAAGCCAAAACGAAGGTTCAAAAGGTTCAATCTTCCTCAAGAAGCTAAAACGAAGGTTCAAAAGGTTCAAGCTCCCCCAAGAAGCTAAAACGAAGATTCAAAAGGTTCAAGCTCCTTCAAAAAGCTAAAACGAAGGTTCAAAAGGTTGAAGCTCTCTCAAGAAGCTAAAACAAAGGTTCAGAAGGTTCAACTTCCTCAAGAAGCTAAAACAAGGGTTCAGAAGGTTCATGCTTCCTCAAGAAACTAAAACGATGGTTCAAAAGGTTCAGGCTTACTCAAGAAGCTAAAACGAAGGTTCAAAAGGTTCACGCTCCCTCAAGAAGCTAAAATGAAGGTTCAAAAGGTTCAAGCTGTCCAAAAACTGTGCCATACGGAAAAAGTTAAGCGGTCTCGAATCGAGGCGCGCGGCCGACGGCTCCGAAAATCGAAAACTGGTCTACAAACGGGAACAGTGGTCTACGACCACGAAAAGTAGCCTACGGGCACTGAGAGATGGTCTACGAGGCCTCTCCCTTCCTTCGGGAAGAGAAAACAGAACCTGGTTTGCAAATCGAGGCAAAGCACAAAAAAGTCCCGTGGTCTGGAGGTAAGGCTCTCCGCCGAAACTCCGTAACCTCAGAACGAGCACAACATGCACAATCACCGAGCGCTCAATCGATGATGTCCGAGTCTTAAGGTCGGTCGACAATGGGGTGTCTACAGTTGCCCCTCTTTGACAGAACTCGAAAGTCATAAGTGACGGGAGTGAATGTCAAAGCCCAGAGACGACCCATTTTTGACAAGGCCGAAGACTTAGACAAAAGCATGCAAGATAACGAAGATATGTGCTGGAAGGCGGGGGCAAAATGCAAGAATAATGGGCCTATGCAGGTCCTAAAACTCATCAAAAATGGCCTGAAACATGGCTTGGAAGCATGCAAATAAGGGCTCCTTCGTAAGGCCAAAAACGCTAGAAAACAATACAAGGAGAGAGAGGGTCACACCTCTCTGATTTTGGCACTCAAAACAGCATGCTAGCCACTAAAAATCCACTGGATTTCAGTGACTAAAAGGCCAAACAAAGGCCAACACAAATGCTCTAAGGCATGGCTCAAAACAAGGTAAAATAAAGCATGCAAGGGGGTAGATGACCCCCAACAGAAAAATGATCTTAAACAAACATGTTAAGGGTCTCAAAATATGACTTTTTTCAGTTTATACCGAAGCTCAATTATGCTTGCAAGTAAGGCTAAGAGATGGATCAAAATAATGCGAAAAAGTGGGAATAGTGTGTTACCCTTGTAGCTTCAGCAAAACCAGTAGCTTCTTCGACCAAAAACCAGCTCTTTGAGACCTCTCAAGACCCTCCAAGAACCTTAGATCATTGGTGGAGGTGTGTGGCTATGAGGTGTGGTGTTAAAGGCCAAGATTAAACACCCTCTCTAAGCCTAGAATGTAGAGATATAGAGAGATATATGTGATTTTCCTTAGAATTTTTTTTTTCAACCTCTCTAAAGGAGGGGGAGGCCCTCTCTTATGGAGAAACAACAGGGTTCAAGCTTCTTAGAGAAGGTAGAGCAAGGGTTCAAGCTTCTTGGAGTAGCTAGAGCAAAGGGTTCAAGCTTCTTGGAGAAGCTGGAGCAAAGGTTCAAAAGGTTCAAGTTTCCTCAAGAAGCTAAAACGAATGTTCAAAAGGTTCAAGCTTTGTCAAGAAGCCAAAACCAAGGTTGAAAAGGTTCAAGCTTCCTCCAGAAGCTAAAACGAAGGTTCAAAAGGTTCAAGCTCCCTCAAGAAGCTAAAACGAAGGTTCAAAAGGTTCAAGCTTCCTCAAGAAGCTGAAACGAAGGTTTAGAAGGTTCAAGCTTCGTCAAGAAGCTAGAACGAGGGTTCAAAAGGTTCAAGCTTCGTCAAGAAGTTAAAACGAAAGTTTAAAAGCAATGTTTTCAAAACCGGACCGGTGAGCGAACTGGAAAAGGGACCGGGTGGACGGGTCACCGGTTCAACTGTCGGGTCAAAGCCGTCGAACCGTGATGTCATAATTAATATTATATAATTAAAAAATTTAATTATGAATTACAAATAAATAAAAATATATATAAATAATCAAATAAAAATAAAAATTGTTGCATAGTATTTATTAATAATATTTAATAAAGTCATAATTGATAAAAAAAAAAAAAGTCGCTTATTTCAAAGAAATTTAAATTTTTAAACATTCCCTCCAAATAAATTGATTGAATGCTAGATTTAATTTTGGAGGGAAATGAAATTTTCAACTCTCCCTCCAATCAATATGTTTCAAATAATTTGATTGAATCCCACATAGAATTTTGTAGGTTCTCTTTGAAAAATCTTCTTCTATAAAAAGGAATAGAATTTCATAATCTTCTCAAGCTTTCAATGAGACTCTTTCTTATGAGAGGAGACTCTTGAAATAAGAATTTTTAGTCAAAATTTTGAAATATATTTATATATATATATATAAATATAAATATATAAGAAAGAAAGAAAGAAAAAAAAAAAGTAAAACCCAAAAAAAAAAAAAGACCGGTTTTGGCCGGTTCGACCATTGGGTCCCCGGTTTTACTAGTTCGACCACTGGGTCACTGGGTTTTCCCGGTTTTGGACCCAATCCGGGATTAGGGGGTTGACCGGACCGGAACAAGGCCCGGTTCCCGATTCAACCGGTCCGACTGGCCGGTCCGGTTCGGGTTTGAAAACAATGTTCCAAAGGTTCAACTTCCTCAAGAAGTTAAAACCAGGGTTCAAAAGGATCAAGCTTCCTCAAGAAGCTAAAACGAAGGTTCAGAAGGTTCAATGTAACGACCCAGAAATCCTTTCCTCCGCTCGAGCGGAGGAGTGGCTGCTCGAGCGGAATTTTGGGGTTTCCAGCAATTTTTCAGATGGCTTGAGATTCTGGGAGTTGTGGTTCTCCGCTCGAGCGGGGGAGTTTACGCTCGAGCGGACGACTTTGTTGGTCTGCGCGCTCGAGCGCAAGGTTGGGCGCTCGAGCGGGTCGCCTGGGTAAGTTTGATTCTGAAGCATGTGGATTCATTTTGATGTTCTTCTTAGTGTATTTGAAATGTTCTTACCTTATTTTGGGATATTAATTGAGATGATAATATGATGGTAGAGTAAGATTGGATCAAAAACTTTAGTTTGAATAATTTGTTTGTGACCAACCGTCACTCATTTGCCCTTTTCTTTTTCCACACTTTGGGTTTGGATGTGAGGTTCGAATCATTGGAAAGCTTATTTCCGGGGCTTCAATTTGGGCACAAGAACGACCTAAAACGGAGTCCGGATGGGAGAGTTACGCATGTTTGAAGTTTCGGAATTTGTGCTGAAAACAGGTCCGCTCGAGCGGGAATTCCTCCGCTCGAGCGGGAATTACGGGACAGCAGCTTAAAAAACGGGATTTTGAGATCTTTTTCTACATTTTCTTTCCCCTCTCTTGTTTCTTCTTCTCCTAGGTCCGAAACCCTTCGAAACCCTAGCCCCAAAACCTTGATCTTCTCTAGTTTGAGCAACAATCTACCATGATTTTGGCATCAAGGATGGAGAATAAGCGAAGAGCAATGTTTTTAACCGATTGGAATTTCGAGATTTGGGGGATTCGTCTCAAAGCTTTGCCCCTTGCTTGATTCTTGAGGTAGGGACCCTTATTCTTTTACAATACTTGAATTCATGGATGGATTGTGGTATTTTGAGTATATAAATGCAAAATTTATGGTTTTGAACATTTGGTGTCAAACTTGAGATTTGGGGTTTTATAGTTTGTGATGTTGGGAGTTAAATTGATGAGTTTAAATGATGGATTGTGAATCCTAGGTGTAGAATCATTGGGAAAATTGGAATTAAAGTTGATGATTTAAGAAGTTTGAATTTTTGCTAAAGATCCTCATTATTCTTGAAACCCTAGATTAGTTGGTGATGATAAATCTTGAGGTTGCCCAAATTAAACATAGAATCGTGGAATTGGTGGGGTGAATTATGCGTGTACAAGTTTAATTGGATTTCTGAGATGTGTCGAAATTATGTTTAAATTTAGCGAATGAACTTTGTTAAAAATGTGGAATTCATGTAATAAAGTAAAGGAAAAATTAGGGAAATAATTTAGTAAGGATCTGGATGACATGAACTCAATTGTGGGTGTTGAAATGGGATTCAAAGATTTAGTTTGAATTATGTTGAAGTGCAAAGTGATGTGTGATTGGAATAAAGAGAATTAATTAAGAACGAAATAAGTTTATGTGATTCGATTTCTTTGTGTATTACAAATTGTGTAGGGACAACTACTGAGGCACCAAGCGACAAAACAACATGAGTAATAGTACAAAGATATACATTTTATTTAGCATCGATAATTATTATCACTAACGCCTGCTTTCTTGTAAGTGTTACACGAACATGTTACACAAACATTTATGATGGTTGAAAGTCAATGTGAGCGTTGAAAGGTCGGCATACATCGGTATGACTTTGAAATGACCCTGTTACATTGATGATGAATAATAATTCTCTATTATCTATAAGCAATTCTTAATGAATAAACGGAATTATGTTTATCTTTAAACCAAATATCTCAGATGAAACTAAGAATATTCCATTGTGTTACACATGGACCAAGTCGTTGAGAATCTATGATACGCATGTAAATGTTTAACATTATTACGAGACTCACGTTAGAATGTGGGTCATTCTCATCCTTATTAAGCGAACGGTATTTTAAGAAAACTGATGTTATTTCCATTATCGTTCGGTTGTACGCATAACATGATATTAACTTCGCTTGATTCAATGTATGTTTTGTGACATAATGTTCGTTAATGACCTTCGATTTCCGCCGGCCACAATATTACCATATGTGTTGATTGGAACTCAATGAGAATGAAATGTTGAAAAGATATACGCATAGTAGTATGTTAGGCGGGCAAGTCTGCTACGGGCGAAAGGCTATTCTCATATTTCGGTGATAAGTCGCCTTATTTTAAACTAGACCCATGTGTGTTTGAGACATCTTTTCAGAATGTAGTTAACCATATACTTCTACAGTTATATACTTTATTGTTTGAGTTGAATATTACATGA
Organism: Camellia lanceoleosa; assembly: GCA_025200525.1. NCBI lineage: Eukaryota > Viridiplantae > Streptophyta > Magnoliopsida > Ericales > Theaceae > Camellia > Camellia lanceoleosa. The sequence goes on from CM045766.1 coordinate 54,254,906, forward strand.
TTTACTTACTATTATTCACTGAGCTTGACTCACTTTATTTTATGTCTGTTTCTGTAGGCACTCAACCTGGGGGTCAACCTTAACCTGTGGCTTCCGTTACCAGTTGCCAAGCCTTGAGTATCTAGATTCTTAGGTGTTGACCGTTCAAGTTATGGAGTTTTGCTAAGTTTTAATTTGTACCCTAAGTGTTTATTAAGCTTGATGTATATGTATATGTATTTAGCTATCTCCAGATATACGTCAATGTATATTTATCTGCATTATGTTCTGTCTGTGATCCTGGCATAGTAGTGGTAGCTCAATGGATATTATTTCATACTATTATATGATATTAAATGCTTCCGTTCAGGCCCCATAGATAATATTTATCAGGTTTGGTGTCCATTTTGAATGGGTCATGCCCAAATTTTTAGGGGCGGATTTGGGGCGTGACATTCAAGCTTCCTCAAGAAGCCAAAACCACGGTTCAAAAGTTTCAAGCTTCCTCAAGAAGCTAAAACGAAGGTTCAAAAGGTTCAAGCTCCCCCAAGAAGTTAAAACGAATGTTCAAAAGGTTCAAGCTCCCTCAAGAAGCTAAAACGAAGGTTCAAAAGGTTCAAGCTTCCTCAAGAAGGTAAAACGAAGGTTCAGAAGGTTCAACTTTCTCAAGAAGCTAAAACAAGGGTTTAAAAGGTTCAAGCTTCCTCAAGAAGCTAAAACGAAGGTTCAAAAGGTTCAGGCTTCCTCAAGAAGCTAAAACAAAGCTTCAAAAGGTTCACGCTCCCTCAAGAAGCTAAAACGAAGGTTCAAAAGGTTCAAGCTGTCCAAAAACCATGCCAAACGGAGAAAGTTAAGCCTTAACCGGCAAAAAGACAAAATGACTCAAAAATCAAAAATTGGTCTACAAACGGGAATAGTGGTCTACGACCACGAAAGTAGCTTACGGCCACTGAGAGATGGTCTATGAGACCTCTTCCTCCCTTCAGGAAGAGAAAATAGAACCTGGTTCGCAAATCGAGGCAAAGCACAAAAGAGTCCCGAGGTCTGGAGGTAAGGCTCTCAACCGAAACACCGTAACCTCAGAACGAGCACAACATGTGCAATCACCGAGCGCTCAATCGATGACGTCTGAGTCTTAAGGTCGGTCAAAAATGGGGCATCTACAGTTGCCCCTCTTTGACAGAACTCGAAAGTCATAAGTGACGGGAGTGAATGTCAAAGCCCGGAGACGAACCATTTTTGACAAGGCCGAAGACTTAGACAAAAGCATGCAAGATAACAAAGATATGTGCTCGAAGGCGGGGGCAAAATGCAAGAACAATGAGCCTATCCAGGTCCTAAAACTCATCAAAAATGGGCTGAAACATGGCTTGAAAGCATGCAAGTAAGGGCTCCTTTGTAAGGCCAAAAATGCTAGAAAACAAAACAAGGAGAAAGAGGGTCACCCCTCTCTGATTTTGGCACTCAAAACAGCATGCTAGCCATTCAAAATCCACTGGATTTCAGTGGCTAAAAGGCCAAACAAAGGCCAACACAAATGCTCTAAGGCATGGCTCAAAACAAGGTAAAATGAAGCATGCAAGGGGGTAGATGACCCCCAACAGGAAAATGATCTTAAACAAACATGTTAAGGGCCTCAAAATAAGACTTTTTTCAGTTTACATCGAAGCTCAGATATGCTTGCAAGTAAGGCTAAGAGATGGATCAAAATAATGCTTAAAAGAGGGAATAGTGTGTTACCCTTGTAGCTTCAGCAAAACCAGCAGCTTCTTGGACCAAAAACTACCTCTTTGAGACCTCTCAAGACCCTCCAAGAACCTTAGATCAATGGTGGAGGTGTGTGGCTATGACGTGTGGTGTGAAAGGCCAAGAACAAACACCCTCCCTATGCCTAAAATGTAGAGATATAGAGAGATATATGTGCTTTTCCTTAGACAAATTTTTTTCAACCTCTCTAAAGGCGAGGGAGGCCATCTCTTATATGGAAACAAGAGGGTTGAAGCTTCTTGGAGAAGCTAGAGCAAAGGTTCAAGTTTCTTGGAGAAGCTAGAGCAAAGGTTTAAGTTTCTTGGAGAAGCTAGAGCAAAGGTTCAAAAGGTTCAAGCTTCTTGGAGAAGCTAGAGCAAAGGGTTCAAGCTTCTTGGAGAAGCTAGAGCAAAGGTTCAAAAGGTTCAAAAGGTTCAAGCTTCCTCGAGATGCTAAAACGATAGTTCGAAAAGTTTAAGCTTCCTCATGAAGCTAAAACAAAGGTTCAGAAGGTTCAAGCTCGCTCAAGAAGCCAAAACAAGGGTTCAAAAGGTTCAAGCTTCCTCAAGAAGCCGAAACGAAGGTTCAAAAGGTTGAAGCTCCCTCAAGAAGCGAAAACGAAGGTTCAAAAGGTTCAAGCTCCCTCAAGAAGCTAAAACGAAGGTTCAGAAGGTTTAACTTCCTCAAGAAGCTAAAACAAGGGTTCAAAAGGTTCAAGCTCCCTCAAGAAGCGAAAACGAAGGTTCAAAAGGTTCAAGCTCTCCAAAAATCGTGCCAAACGGGAGAAAGTTAAGCGGTCCCGAACCGAGGCGCACGGCCGACGGCACTGAAATCCGAAAACTGGTCTCCAAACGGCAATAGTGGTCTACGACCACGAAAAGTAGCCTGCGACCACTGAGAGATGGCCTACGAGGCCTCTCCCTCCCTTTGGGAAGAGAAAACAGAACCTGGTTCGCAAATCGAGGCAAAGCACAAAAGAGTCCCGAGGTTCGGAGGTAAAGCTCTCAGCCGAAACTCCGTAACCTCGGAACGAGCACAACATGTGCAATCATCGTGTGCTCAATCGATGATGTCTGAGTCTTAAGGTCGGTCAAAAATGGGGTATCTACAGTTGCCCCTCTTTAACAGAACTCGAAAGTCATAAGTGACGGGGGTGAATATCAAAGTCAGGAGGCGATCCATTTTTTACAATGCCGAAGACTTAGACAAAAGCATGCAAGATAACGAAGATATGTGCTCGAAGGTGGGGGCAAAATGCAAGAACAATGAGACTATGCAGGTCTTAAAACTCAACAAAAATGGCCTGAAACATGGCTTGGAAGCATGCAAATAAGGGCTCCTTTGTAAGGCCAAAAATGCTAGAAAAAAAAAAAAAAACAAGGAGAGAGAGGGTCACCCCTCTCTGATTGTGGCACTCAAAACAGCATTCTAGCCACTGAAAATCCACTGGATTTCAGTGGCTAAAGGGGCAAACAAAGGCCAACACAAATGCTCTAAGGTATGGCTCAATACAAGATAAAATGAAGCAGGCAATGGGGTAGATGACCCCCAACAGAAAAATGATATGAAACAAACATGTTAAGGGCCTCAAAATAAGACTTTTTTTAGTTTACACCGAAGCTCAAATATGCTTGCAACTCACGCTAAGAGATAGATCAAAATAATGCCAAAATGAGGGAATAGTGTGTTACCCTCGTAGCTTCAGCAAAACCAGCAGCTTCTTGGACCAAAAACCAGCTCTTTGAGATCTCTCATGTCCCTCCAAGAACCTTAGATCAATGGTGGAGGTGTGTGGCTATGAGGTGTGCTGTTAAAGGCCAATAACAAACACCCTCTCTAAGCCTAGAATGTAGAGATATAGAGAGATATATGTGCTTTTTCTTAGAATTTTTTTTTTCAACCTCTCTAAAGGAGAGGGAGGCCCTCTCTTATAGAGAAACAAGAGGGTTCAACCTTCTCGGAGAAGCAAGAGCAAAGGTTCAAGCTTCTTGGAGAAACTAGAGCAAAGGTTCAAAAGGTTCAAGCTTCCTCAAGAAACTAAAACAAAGGTTCAAAAGGTTCAAGCTTCCTCAAGGAGCTAAAACAAAGGTTCAGAAGGTTCAAGCTTCGTCAAGAAGCCAAAACTTGGGTTCAAAAGGATCAAGCTTCCTCAAGAAGCTAAAATGAAGGTTCAAAAGGTTCAAGCTCCCTCAAGTAGCTAAAACGAAGCTTCAAAAGGTTCAAGCTCCCTCAAGAAGCTAAAATGAAGGTTTAGAAGGTTCAACTTCCTCAAGAAGCTAAAACAAGGGTTCAAAAGGTTCAAGTTTCCTCAAGAAGCTAACACGAAGGTTCAAAAGTTTCAAGCTCCCTCAAGAAGCTAAAATGAAGGTTCAAAAGGTTGAAGCTGTCCAAAAACCGTGCCAAACGGAGAAAGTTATGCGGTCCCGAACCGAGGCGCACGGCCGACGGCTCTGAAAATCGAAAACTGGTCTCCAAATGGGAACAGTGGTCTACGACCACGAAAAGTAGCCTACGGCCATTGAGTGATGGTCTACGAGACCTCTCCCTCCCTTCAAGAAGAGAAAATAGAACCTGGTTCACAAATCGAGGTAAAGCACAAAAGAGTCCCGAGGTCCGGAGGTAAGGCTCTCAGCCGAAACTCCGTAACCTCAGAACGAGCACAACATGCGCAATCACCGAGCGCTCAATCGATGACGTATGAGTCTTAAGGTCAGTCAAAAATGGGGTGTCTACAGTTGCCCCTCTTTGACAGAACTCGAATGCCGTAAGTGACGGGGGTGAATGTCTAAGCCCGGAGACGACCCATTTTTGACAAGGCCGAAGACTTAGACAAAAGCATGCAAGATAACGAAGATATGTGCTCGAAGGCGGGTGCAAAATGTAAGAACAATGAGCCTATGTAGGTCCTAAAACTCATCAAAAATGGCCTGAAACATGGCTTGGAAGCATGCAAATAAGGGCCCCTTTGTAAGGCCAAAAATGCTAGAAAACAAAACAAGGAGAGAGAGGGTCGCCCCTCTCTGATTTTGGCAGTCAAAATAGCATGGTAGCCAATAAAGATCCACTGGATTTTAGTGGCTAAAAGGCCAAACAAAGGCCAACACAAATGCTCTAAGGCATGGCTCAAAACAAGGTAAAATGAAGTATGCAAGGGGGTAGATGACCCCCAACACAAAAATGATCTGAAAGAAACCTGTTAAGGGCCTCAAAATAAGACTTTTTTTAGTTTACACCGAAGCTCAAATATGCTTGCAAGTAAGGCTAATAGATGGATCAAAATAATGCTAAAAAGAGGGAATAGTGTGTTACCCTTGTAGCTTCAGCAAAACTAGCAGCTTCTTGGACCAAAAACCAGCTCTTTGAGACCTCTCAAGACCCTCCAAGAACCTTAGATCAATGGTGGAGGTGTGTGGCTATGAGGAGTGGTGTTAAAGGTCAAGAACAAACACCCTCTCTAAGCCCAGAATGTAGAGATATAGAGAGATATATGTGCTTTTCCTTAGAAATTTTTTTTTCAACCTCTCTAAAGGAGAGGGAGGCCATCTCTTATAGGGAAACAAGAGGGTGGAAGCTTCTTGGAGAAGCTAGAGCAAAGGTTCAAGTTTCTTGGAGAAGCTAGAGCAAAGGTTCAAAAGGTTCAAGCTTCTTCGAGAAGCTAGAGCAAACGTTCAAGCTTCTTGGAGAAGCTAGAGCAAATGTTCAAAAGGTTCAAGCTTCCTCAAGAAACTAAAACAAAGGTTCAAAAGGTTCAAGCTTCCTCAAGAAGCTAAAACGAAGGTTCAGAAGGTTCAAGCTTCGTCAAGAAGCGAAAACTAGGGTTCAAAAGGTTCAAGCTTCCTCAAGAAGCTAAAACAAAGGTTCAGAAGGTTCAAGCTCCCTCAAGAAGCTAAAACAAAGGTTCAAAAGGTTCAAGCTCCCTCAAGAAGCTAAAATGAAGGTTTAAAAGGTTCAACTTCCTCAAGAAGCTAAAACAAGGGTTCAAAAGGTTCATGCTTCCTCAAGAAGCTCAAACGAAGGTTCAAAAGGTTCAGGCTTCCTCAAGAAGCTAAAACAATGGTTCAAAAGCTCAAGCTGTCCAAAAACTCTGCCAAACGGAGAAAGTTAAGCGGTCCCAAACCGAGGCGCACGGCCGATGCCTCCAAAAATCGGAAACTGGTCTCCAAATGGGAACAGTGGTCTACGACCATGAAAAGTAGCCTACGGCCACTGAGAGATGGTCTACAAGACTTCTCCCTCCCTTCTGGAAGAGAAAAGAGAACCTGGTTTGCAAATCGAGGCAAAGCACAAAAGAGTCCCGAGGTCCGGAGGTAAGGCTCTCAGCAGAAACTCCGTAACCTCAGAATGCGCACAACAAGCGCAATCACCGAGTGCTCAATCGATGACGTCTGAGTCTTAAGGTCGGTCAAAAATGGGGTGTCTATAGTTGCCCCTCTTTGACATAACTCGAAAGTCATAAGTGATGGGAGTGAATGTCAAAGCCCGGAGACGACCCATTTTTGACAAGGCCGAAGACTTCGACAAAAGCATGCAAGATAATGAAGATATGTGCTCGAAGGCGGGGGCAAGATGTAAGAACAATGAGGCTATGCAGGTCCTAAAACTCATCAAAAATGGTCTGAAACATGGCTTGGAAGCATGCAAATAAGGGCTCCTTTGTAAGGACAAAAATGCTAGAAAACAGAACAAGGAGAGAGAGGGCCACCCCTCTCTGATTTTGGCACTCAAAATAGCATGGTAGCCACTGAAAATGCACTGGATTTCAATGGCTAAAAGGCCAAACAAAGGCCAACACAAATGCTCTAAGGCATGGCTCAAAACAAGGTAAAATGAAGTTTGCAAGGGGGTAGATGAATCCCAACAGAAAAATGATCTTAAACAAACATGTTAAGGGCCTCAAAATAAGACTTTTTTCAGTTTACACCGAAGCTCAAATATGCTTGCAAGTAAGGCTAAGAGACGGATAAAAATGATGCTAAAAAGAGGAAATAGTGTGTTACCCTTGTAGCTTTAGCAAAACCAACAGCTTCTTGGACCAAAAACCAGCTTTTTGAGACCTCTGAAGACCCTCCAAGAGCCTTAGATCAATGGTGGAGGTGTGTGGCTATGAGGTGTGGTGTTAAAGGCCAAGAACAAACACCCTCTCTAAGCTTAGAATGTAGAGATATAGAGAGATATATGTGCTTTACCTTAGAAATTTTTTTTTCAATCTCTCTAAAGGAGAGGGAGGCCCTCTCTTATAGAGAAACAAGAAGGTTCAAGCTTTTGGAGAAGCTAGAGCAAAGGTTTAAAAGGTTCAAGCTTCTTGGAGAAGCTAAAGCAAAGGTTCAAGTTTCTTGAAGAAGTTAGAGCAAAGGGTTCAAGCTTCTTGGAGAAGCTAGGGCAAAGGTTCAAGCGGTTCAAGATTTCTTAAGAAGCTAAAACGAAGGTTCAAAAGGTTCAAGCTTCCTCAAGAAGCAAAAACGAAGGTTCAGAAGGTTCAAGCTTCGTCAAGAAGCCAAAACCAGGGTTCAAAAGGTTTAATCTCCCTCAAGAAGCTAAAACGGAGGTTCAAAAGGTTCAAGCTCCCCCAAGAAGCTAAAACGAAGGTTCAAAAGGTTCAAGCTCCCTCAAGAAGTATAACGAAGTTTCAAAAGGTTCAAGCTCCCTCAAGAAGCTAAAACGAAGGCTCAGAAGGTTCAACTTCCTCATGAAGCTAAAACAAGGGTTTAGAAGGTTCAAGCTTCCTCATGAAGCTAAAACGAAGGTTCAAAAGGTTCAGGCTTGCTCAAGAAGCTAAAACGAAGGTTGAAAAGGTTCAAGATCCCTCAAGAAGCTAAAACGAAGGTTCAAAAGGTTCAAGCTATCCAGAAACCATGCCAAACGGCGAAAGTTAAGCTGTCTCGAACCGAGGCGCACGGTTGACGGCTCCGAAAATCGAAAACTGGTCTACAAACGGGAACAGTGGTCTAGGGCCACGAAAAGTAGCCTACGGCCACTGAGAGATGGTCTACGAGGCCTCTCCCTCCCTTCGGAAAGAGAAAATAGAACCTGGTTCGCAAATCGAGGCAAAGCACAAAAGAGTCCCGAGGTCCAGAGGTTAGGCTCTCAGCCGAAACTCCGTAAGCTCAGAACGAGCAGAACATGCGCAATCACCGAGCGCTCAATCGATGACGTCTGAGTCTTAAGGTCGGTCAAAAATGGGGTGTCTACAGTTGCCCCTCTTTGACAGCACTCGAAAGTCATAAGTGACGGGAGTGAATGTTAAAGCCGGAGACGACCCATTTTTGACAAGACCGAAGACTTAGACAAAAGCATGCAAGATAACGAAGATATGTGCTCGAAGGCGGGGCAAAATGCAAGAACAATGAGCCTATTCAGGTCCTAAAACTCATCCAAAATGGCCTGAAACATGGCTTGGAAGCATACAAATAAGGGCTCCTTTGTGAGGCCAAAAATGCTAGAAAATAAAACATGGAGAGAGAGGGTCACCCCTCTCTGATTTTGGCACTCAAAACTGCATGGTAGCAACTAAAAATGCACTGGATTTCAGTGGCTAAAAGGCCAAACAAAGGCCAACACAAATGCTCTAAGGCATGGCTCAAAACAAGGTAAAATGAAGCCTGCAAGGGGGTAGATGAACCCCAACAGAAAAATGATCTTAAACAAACATGTTAAGGGCCTTAAAATAAGACTTTTTTCAGTTTACACCGAAGCTCAAATATGCTTGCAAGTAAGGCTAAGAGATGGATAAAAATAATGCCAAAAAGAGGGAATAGTGTGTTACCCTTGTAGGTTCAGCAAAACCAGTAGCTTCTTGGACCAAAAACCAGCTCTTTGAGACCTCTGAAGACCCTCCAAGAGCCTTAGATCAATGGTGGAGGTGTGTGGCTATGAGGTGTGGTGTTAAAGGCCAAGAACAAACACCCTCTCTAAGCTTAGAATGTAGAGATATAGAGAGATATATGTGCTTTACCTTAGAAATTTTTTTTTTCAATCTCTCTAAAGGAGAGGGAGGCCCTCTCTTATGGAGAAACAAGAGGGTTCAAGCTCCTTGGAGAAGCTAGAGCAAAGGTTCAAAAGGTTCAAGCTTCTTGGAGAAGCTAAAGCAAAGGTTCAAGCTTCTTGAAGAAGCTGGAGCAAAGGGTTCAAGCTTCTTGGAGAAGCTACGGCAAAGGTTCAAAAGATTCAAGATACCTCAAGAAGATAAAATGCAGGTTCAAAAGGTTCAAGGTTCTTCAAGAAGCAAAAATGAAGGTTCAGAAGGTTCAAGCTTCGTCAAGAAGCCAAAACCAGGGTTCAAAAGGTTCAATCTCCCTCAAGAATCTAAAACGGAGGTTCAAAAGGTTCAAGCTCCCCCAAGAAGCTAAAACGAAGGTTCAAAAGGTTCAAGCTCCCTCAAGAAGCTAAAACAAAGTTTCAAAAGGCTCAAGCTCCCTCAAGAAGCTAAAACGAAGGTTCAGAAGGTTCAACTTCCTCAAGAAGCTAAAACAAGGGTTTAAAAGGTTCAAGCTTCCTCAAGAAGCTAAAACGAAGGTTCAAATGGTTCAGGCTTCCTCAAGAAGCTAAAACGAAGGTTCAAAAGGTTCAAGATCCCTCAAGAAGCTAAAACAAAGGTTCAAAAGGTTCAAGCTGTCCAAAAACCCTGCTAAACGGAGAAAGTTAAGCTGTCTCGAACCGAGGCGCACGACTGACGTCTCCGAAAATCGGAAACTGGTCTACAAACGGGAATAGTGGTCTACGGCCACGAAAAGTAGCCTACGACCACTGAGAGATGGTTTACGAGGCCTTTCCCTCCCTTCGGAAAGAGAAAACAGAACCTGGTTCGCAAATCGAGGCAAAGCACAAAAGAGTCCCAAGGTCCAGAGGTTAGGCTCTCAGCCGAAACTCCGTAACCACAGAACGAGCACAACATGTGCAATCACCGAGCGCTCAATCGATGACGTCTGAGTCTTAAGGTTGGTCAAAAATGGGGTGTCTACAGTTGCCCCTCTTTGACAGAACTCGAAAGTCATAAGTGATAGGAGTGAATGTCAAAGCCCGGAGACGACCCATTTTTGACAAGGCCGAAGACTTAGACAAAAGCATGCAAGATAACAAAGATATGTGCTCGAAGGCGGGGGAAAAATGCAAGACCAATGAGCCTATACAGGTCCTAAAACTTATCAAAAATGGCCTGAAACATGGCTTGGAAGCATGCAAATAAGGGCTCCTTTGTAAGGCCAAAAATGCTAGAAAACAAAACAAGGAGACAGAGGGTCACCCCTCTTTGATTTTGGCACTCAAAACAGCATGCTAGCCACTGAAAATCCACTGGATTTCAGTGGCTAAAAGGCCAAACAAAGGCCAACACAAATGCTCTAAGGCATGGCTCAAAACGAGGTAAAATGAAGCATGCAAGGGGGTAGATGACCCCCAAACATGTTAAGGGCCTCAAACTAAGACTTTTTTCAGTTTACACCGAAGCGCAAATATGCTTGCAAGTAAGGCAAAGAGATGGATCAAAATAATGCTAAAAAGAGGGAATAGTGTGTTACCCTTGTAGCTTCAGCAAAACCAGCAGCTTCTTCGACCAAAAACCAGCTCTTTGAGACCTCTCAAGACACTCCAAGAACCTTAGATCAATGGTGGAGGTGTGTGGCTATGAGGTGTGGTGTTAAAGGCCAAGAACAAACACCCACTGTAAGCCTAGAAGGCGGAGATATAGAGAGATATATGTGCTTTTCCTTAGAAATTTTTTTTTCCACCTCTCTAAAGGAGAGGGAGGCCCTCTCTGATAGAGAAACAAGAGGGTTCAAGCTTCTTGGAGAAGCTAGAGCAAAGGGTCAAGCTTCTTGGAGAAGCAAGAGCAAAGGTTCAAAAGGTTCAAGCTTCTTGGAGAAGTTAGAGCAAAGGTTCAAGCTTCTTGGAGAAGCTAGAGCAAAGGTTCAAAAGGTTCAAGCTTCCTCAAGAAGCCAAAACGAAGGTTCAAAAGGTTCAAGCTTCCTGAAGAAGCTAAAATGAAGGTTCAAAAGGTTCAAGCTTCCTGAAGAAGCTAAAACGAAGGTTCAGAAGGTTCAAGCTTCGTCAAGAAGCCAAAACCAGGGTTCAAAAGGTTCAATCTCCGTCAGGAAGCCAAAACGAAGGTTCAACAAGTTCAAGCTCCCCCAAGAAGGTAAAACAAAGTTTCAAAAGGTTCAAGCTCCCTCAAGAAGCTAAAACGAAGGTTCAAAAGGTTCAAGCTCCCTCAAGAAGCTAAAACGAAGGTTTAGAAAGTTCAACTTCCTCAAGAAGCTAAAACAAGGGTTCAAAAGGTTCAAGCTTCGTCAAGAAGCTATAACGAAGGTTCAAATGGTTCAGGCTTCCTCAAGAAGCTAAAACGAAGGGTCAAAAGGATCAAGCTCCCTACGAGGCGCACGGCTAACGGCTAACGGCTAACGGCTCCAAAATCGAAAACTGGTCTCCGAATGGGAACAGTGGTCTACGACCACGAAAATAGCCTACGGCCACTGAGAGATTGTCTACGAGACCTCTCCCTCCCTTCGGGAAGAGAAAACAGAACCTGGTTCGCAAATCGAGGCAAAGCACAAAGGAGTCCCGAGGTCTGGAGGTAAGGCTCTTAGCCGAAACTCCGTAACGTCAGAACGAGCACAACATGAGCAATCACTGGGCGTTCAATCGATGACGTCTGAGTCTTAAGGTCGGTCAAAAATGGGGTGTCTACAGTTGCCCCTCTTTGACAGAACTCGAAAGTCATAAGTGAAGGGAGTGAATGTCAAAGCCTGGAGACGACCCATTTTTGACAAGGCCGAAGACTTAGACAAAAGCATGCAAGATAACAAAGATATGTGCTCGAAGGCGGGGGCAAAATGTAAGAACAATGAGCCTATGCAGGTCCTAAAACTCATCAAAAATGGCCTGAAACATGGCTTGAAAGCATGCAAATAAGGGCTACTTTGTAAGGCCAAAAATGCTAGAAAACAAAACAAGGAGAGAGAGGGTCACTCCTCTCTGATTTTGGCACTCAAAACAGTATGGTACCCACTGAAAATGCACTGGACTTCAGTGGCTAAAAGGCCAAACAAAGGCCAACACAAATGCTCTAAGGCATGGCTCAAAACAAGGTAAAATGAAGCATGTAAGGGGGTAGATGACCCCCAACAGAAAAATGATCTTAAACAAACATGTTAATGGCCTCAAAGTAAGACTTTTTTCAGTTTACACCGAAGATCAAATATGCTTGCAAGTAAGGCTAAGAGATGGATCAAAATAATGCTAAAAAGAGGGAATAGTGTGTTACCCTTGTAGCTTCAGCAAAACCAGTAGCTTCTTGGACCAAAAACCACCTCTTTGAGACCTCTCAAGACCCTCCAAGAGCCTTAGATCAGTGGTGGAGGTGTGTGGCTATGAGGTGTGGTGTTAAAGGCCAAGAACAAACACCCTCTTTAAGCCTGGAATGTAGAGATATAGAGAGATATATGTGTTTTTCCTTAGAATTTTTTTTTTCAATCTCTCTAAAGGAGAGGGAGGCCCTCTCTTATAGAGAAACAAGAGGGTTGAAGCTTCTTGGACAAGTTAGAGCAAAGGTTAAAAAGGTTCAAGCTTCTTGGAGAAGTTAAAGCAAAGGTTCAAGCTTCTTGAAGAAGCTAGAGCAAAGGGTTCAAGCTTCTTGGAGAAGCTAGGTGTAGACACCCCATTTTTGGCCGTCCTCAAGACTTGGATGTCACCGCTTGAACACTCGGTGATCATCCATGTTTGTGTTCGTCTTGAGTTCCCGGAGGCCTTGGCAATGCGCCTCGTCTCAGGACCTCTCGACTCGACTGTTTTGCGCTTGGTTTGGCATCAAACACTTGTGTTTTGCCTTTGAGAGGCAGGGAATGCCTTTTGAGGCATCCCCACACACCACCGACTGTCTTTTGTTGCCATCGGCCAAATGTTTGGCCGACAGGCACTATTTTTGGCCGACCGGCCATAAGTTTTGGCCAAAGTCACTTTTGGCTGGCCGACCACTGTTCATCTTCTTTTAGCAGATATTTGGTGCCAGCTGTGATAGCTGGCACCCACTCTGTTCCCCTCCATACACGTGTATGGAGGGATTTCCCTCTTGGATGGCTTGTTTTGGAAGCCTTACAAGAGGGAGTTGCCTATAAGAGAGGGCTTCTTCTCTTGGTCAGGGGGTTAGACATTTTTGGGCAACATTTTTAGGGTTTGAGTTCTAGGGTTAGGGTTTGTTCATCTCCCATCTCCCTATCTCTCTCTTGTGTGTGTTTATACTTAGATTTGCACACAAACACACACCACCACACCTTTCCTTGGAGTTGAGGCCCTTGAGGGTTGTTTTTAGAGTTTTGAAGTTGATTTCAACCACAAGAAGCTGCTGGAGCTCCATTGTTGAAGAAGGTCTACAAGGGTAATCACTTTTCCCTTTTATTCCCCATTTTTGCACACTACTTTTACCTATCTTGCAACTGTTTTTTGGCTTCACATATAATACGTAAAAGTTCTATTTTTAAGGCCTCTAAATAGTTTGTTAAGAGTGTGTTTAAGCTTTGGGGTTTTTTTGACCCTTCTTAAGCCTTGTTTGGCCCTTGTTTTGTGCCATTTTGTGTGAGCTCCGGGACCATAATGTTTGGGCCTCCTCACCACTGAAATCTTGAGGGATTTCAGAGGTGAGGATGGTGCCTTGAGGTCCTAGGAAGGAGAGGGCCACCCCCTCTCCTTGTTGTCCTTGAAAGGGGCACTTTTTTCCTCTTGAGGGATCACCTAGTTTAGGTTCATGTTGGCCATGCCTTAACTAATTTTTATGCTTATTATGCCATGAAATAGCATTGAGTTGAGTTGGTTTTGGTACACCATGCTTGCTTAGCATACATGCCTTGTAATGCCATTTTGTTGCCTTAATATGCATCTAGGTTTTAACCCTTGTTCAAGCATGCTTTAGGCCTAGCTTTGTGAAGCTTTCATGTTTATTTTGCCATGTTTAAGGTCTATCCTTGGCTGTTTTGGTCGACCATAGCTTGCATTGCATGCCCCTTAACATGTTATTTCAGGTCCTTATAACATGCCTATATGCTTGCATTTAATCCTCCTTCAATGTGTTTAAAGGTTGTTACCTTATGCCCCTTGCTTAGGCCTCGAAGTATGCTTGCACTTTTAGACCACTTAGATGCCATCTAAGTGCACCCTTGGCTTTGTTTAAGTCTGCATTTGACTTGTTTTAAGTCCCCTTAGCCTTGTGAGGTTTGGTGGACTTGACCTTGGTTTAAGCCTCCTTGGCTTGACTTAAGCACTTGGCCATTGTGGCATGTTTTGCTTGTCTTGTTTAAATTGATTTGGCATCATCTTATAACATGATTTTAGAGCTTAATGCATGCCATATGTCCATGTTTGCATCCTCTTGAGTGTGCTTGAGAATTGCACTTTAATGCTTGAAGTGTTGGAGATCATTTGCATGCATGTTTGTGTGCCTATTAGTCCTTCATTTTTGAGCACCTTGGCCATTGTTTTAGGCCTAGTAAGGGCTGCCTAAACCATGTTTAAGTCCACCTCTTTGCTTGTTGCATGTACTCCTTGTATGTTGTAGCATATTGATGAGGTGTTGCATGTTTGAACTTACATGATTGAATCAAGTCACATGCTTGCTCGCATGCTTAAACACCCACATTGTACCTTGCATGCTTATTGGTTGCATTGTCTCATGCCTTGCATGTTTTGTATGCTTCTTTGCATCTCCATGTTGCATGCTAGCTAACATGCTTAGGTTGCATTGCATTAGCATGCATACTTGGCCTCTTGAATTGCTTATGATAGAGGTTAAGTTCCCCTTGGTTTGATCATGTGCATTGCATTCCATATTAAATGTGCACACTTGGCTTCTTGGGCCATCATGCATGGAAATGCGCGATTGGTGGTTCGAGAACCAAGGTTCATGTCCCTTTGAGTCATAAACATGATATGGGGTGTGATTGGTGCATACATTGCTTGAAATGCATTGCCATGCCAAGTATTACCCTCTGCTGCTGTCAAACCAGATTTTGCAGGAATTTTTGTCCGGTCGGCTAAATACAGTGTCGACCGGCTATCATTTTTGGTCGGTGGATTAAATTCATGGCCGGTGACCATTCTACATGGCCGGTGGTGTTCTCCTTTAGTCGGTGGTGTTTCTCAGCATCCAGAGAGTAAACCCTGAGGCTTTGGCAGTCTTCAGAGGAGCAGAGCAGGGAAAACAGAGGCATCTTGTGCATGGAGGCGGATTTCCGAGCAAAACCGAGCGCGCACTCCATTGGGTCTTCATCCCGGGACTGTTTATTGCTTAAATTAGATTAATTAATTTGCTTAATTAATTTAGTTGGTCTGTGATGAGTAATTAGCTAGGATAGTTGATTATTTATTCAGTCTGTATTATTCTTTCGGTCCTTCCGAGTGAGGGCAAGTTTGTAATAAGTGTGGGTGAGTGTGTGGATGTCTTCCAACCCCCACTTCTTTCTCCCTTTTACTTACCTGCTTTGATGGTTAGTATTCGGACATGTTTACTTTAGCATACCTCATGTTATGCATGCGTGCATCATTCGTCAAGATGTGCATGCACCTCGGCGCCTACAAGATCATGCTAATTGCATTATATTTCAAATTTAATTTGAATACATGCTTCTGTGCATCTCACATGCCATCCTTAGATTAATGAGCCTATTCGAAGTGACATTTTGCATGTGATGCATTAGGCACTTAACATGGACTTGGATCATGCATTGATCGCTAACATGTTTTTATTTTGGCATGGAGTACTTTGTAAGTATTTATGCTTTAGCATACCACATGCGTGTGAATGGTACCATGACAGCATTCTTACCATGTGGCTAGATGCTTATGTAATAAATTGCCTGAATGCCTGTAGGTGAAGGTTGGATTGTTTGAGTTGGAACAACTCGTTAAAATCCGTATTTTAGCCTACTTGAGAGTAGCAAATTTCAAAACGTTTCCAAACAAACGGATATGCAATGCTTTGTTCCAAATTAGGCGATCTAGTCTATACTTGTTTTGCTGTGCGCATCACATAGTAATTCTAGCTAATTAATCGGAATAAGAACACATAACGTTTTCAAAATCGGATATCATGGTTAGTAGAGGCCGATCTTCGGATCGAGCGAGAGGGGGTGCTCATAGCTGACCTTCCCCAATCGTACCCAAGTTCCCGAGCCGAGGAAACTTTGGTGATGACGGACACGTGGCCTTTGGCACCGAGTCAGGGTTTCCTAAATTTCCCAAAATAAAATATTTAGGTGGCGACTCTGTATCTGGCAAAGCAGTCCATGTTTGGCACTTCTTTCAAAAAATCTATTTTTCTCAAAACGATTTGCCGGATTTCGACTCTTTGGTTCAGATTAAGAACCGACAGCAAAAGGGAGTTCGAATTGTAGAGTGAAGCCCAAGGGCACGTCTACAGTTTCTGGTGACTCTGCTGGGGAATTAGAGAGCTTGACTCGAACTCGTGATATCCTGTTTTGATTTCATTTATGTGCCTCTTTGCATTGCATATGCGTTGGTGCGCCTAGGACACCATGTTTGCCATCTGCCATTCCTGAGTGGTTTGCCGGAGGCTTGTCTTGTCAAGGCATGACCATAGGGCTGACCGGTTATGGGCTCTGACAAACCCCGGTTTTACCGGGGCACCCTTTTTGACGATTCGACCTAGTGCATATTCGGAATCCATAGTGACCATTCCAAACTAGGACAGGTTGCCTACCCGATATAGGTTGTTTGAAACCGCTGCGTACGTAGTGAAACCCTAGCTCCTGACAAAATAGGACAGGGAAACCCTACCCCAACATAAAGGTGTATTGGCTCTCATTTAGTTGTTATGTGCTTTTAGAGTGTATCTCTACAGGGAGTGCATATACCAGTTTGCAAGTTTGAGTATCAGGCCTGAGGGCACCAGTATCAGTATTTGTGAGAATCAGTTATATCTGCGGGTATCCGATTTAGTGTTATTGCGGCGATGTCTGATGATTACGGAAAGCAGTGATCGAAGCGATCTGCGATTGTTTAGCTACACCGTGTTTGATCCGTTTGAAATCTTTGTTTGTTTGCCCTTTTAGGGGTTGAAGAGTTGATCGAGAATAGTTAGTGCTCCCCATTCTTTGGCGGGACTTATAATGACGCAGAGTCGGAGGAGATTGTGGTTATGACAATTTGCCTTTGGATCAGGAAATCACTCTGCAAAGTGAGACCAATGTTGATGTGCCGCATCCTCCCAGGTCGCCTGGTGCGCACCCGGTCTGGGGCCCCCAGTTATATCAGGCTCGCGAGCCTACTACATTTGAACTAATGGGGATGATAGGTGATCTCCAGAGGTCCGTGGTAGATCTCGCCTACGGAATGTCAGCTTCACTGCCAGCCGTACCATATGCCGGGAGTTTTGTACCCCAGGAGCCCCCGCTATTAGGGCGGATTGTGATTGAACTTAGCCAACCAGAGATGGCCTCCAGCTATGGCAATGACGTATCGACATCAACCTAAACCCTCGATCAGGCTGAGGCCAGAGGTAAGGACAAAATGAAGGCGGATGCCGATCCTATCGAACAACTGCTGTGGGCAATCGAGGCTTTGAAAGCTGGGGGGATGAACAAGCAACAGATATCTGCAGTTATGACAAAAGCTATGGATGATGCTTTCCCCACTCCACCTGAGGGTAGTACAAGTCAGTCAGAAAGCCAGGATAGGCCCCGTCATGCCAGAACCATTCCTTCCGCTCCCAACCCTGCACCTGGGAAAGATCCGAAAGCCAAAGCGGCACTTGCCGACCCTTTCGCTAGTACATCTAGCAAGACTGCCCTGGCTTCGAAGTACCTGCCCCGAGGGCGCAGGGTCTTCCATGCTCTCTACATGCCGTAGTCCAAGGCACTCCAGATCCTAGCTAAAAGAGGGCATCTTAAACCCTTGGAGCCTCGACCTCTGCCGAAGAATCTCCCTACTGCACATGATGCTGCTCTGTACTGTGCGTACCACCAACAAACTGGTCATGCTACCGATAATTGCTTCCGCCTCCGTCATGAGGTGTAGGATTTGATTGACAACGAGGTTATCCTCCCGCCCATCTCAGCCAAGTCCATTGCTACCCAGTTATTGGATTTTGAGGACACTGATACGGCGAGTATGTAATCGGGAAGTGAACCACCTGCGGGCGACGTTCGGTATTTTGGATGTGGCGTTTGGCACGCATTTTTTAGCATTTACGAATGCTAGTTTTGTAAATTTCGGCTTGGATATTGAGTCGGTATTTTGCTTTGTTTTGAGTCGGTCTCATTATCGTGAGTCAGTCCTTTCTGCTTAAGGGTCTGTCTTGTATAGGATGTCAGGTGATTCCGGGGTTGTTGCCCCGAACACTGTTTTGTTTTGTAATTACCCGTTTTGCCTTCTTTTGAGTCTGTCTCTGCTGTGGAGCCAGTTGCACTGTGGACATCTGAATGAAAAAGCTGCGGCTATCTTGTTCCCGCGCTTACTTATTGTTTGTTTTGAACTAGTTATGCCAGAGGATTTGAATGGAACGACAGTACATTCTACCTACTCTCTTGTGCCCTGAAAATCATTACAATGACCTAAGTTTTTCAAAAAAAAAACTCTTTTGAACACTGCGGTGACGAAAACGAAGAGGAAGGAATTCCTTGGGATTTGCAAAACTTTGATCAATTGAGAGAAAGAGAGACATGCTAGGCCCTTAATGATTGAGATCATGCTTGTTAATGTGAGTACTGGGAAGGATCCTGGCTTGATCCAGATTGGCTCCACACCGTCTTCAGCGCGAGCGATTAGTCGCTTTCTTAAAAGATTTCAAAAAATATTTTGCGCAATCCTGCGAAGACCTGTGTGGAATCGCTCTTGAGATTGCGCAACTTAGGATCGCTCTCAGCCTTGAGACTCGACCCCTTGCTTTCAAAACCTTGGACCTTACTTTAGAGTGTTCAACGGTCAACTACAATGTGAGGCCTGCGTGGCCAGATTCAAAGCAGCCCTCGAACAAGAGGCAAGAAAGTCAGATCAAGAAGATCAGATATCATCAGAAGAAGCTTATGAAGTTAGAACAGAAGCATCCTTCCAACTAGGGGCAAAATTGTCCGATGTGCTCGCAGAACCGAAGATGGATTCTTCTGCAAATCAACGCAACAGTCACTCTCCTGTATACAGAGGGCTGCGATTTCAAAACCATTTGGCATGGACTTGCTACACTTTTACCCTTTGAGAGGCTCGCTGGGCCGAAAACCCAGAACGGTGACCCAGGCAAAAGTTAGAGCAAGAGAAAAATACAAGAAAGAAAAAAGTACAAAAAATACAAGAAAAAGATCAAGAATTGAAAAAGAAAAAAAAAAAGAAAGAATGAAAAGAAAAGAAAAACAAAAGCTCGCAAGGTCGAAAACCCGCATCGGGCGCCTTGGCAAAAGTTAGAGCCTAAAAAGTGAAGGTTAAAATACTCGAGTGTACCTCAACCGGAACTCCGTAAGGCTTGATTCCCATGTTTGGGATACGTAGGCAACTTCATCCTGAAGTCCAGCCCCCAACGCTTTCATAGCGTCTCAGTCCATGAAATGTTTTTGATCACCTTTGCCTCCTCTGCATCCGATAGTCCAGTTGTCACAACCGGAACCACGAAGTCAACTTTCTCCGGAAGTCCAACCACCGACGCTTCCGCAGTGACTGTGTCCATATATTGGTTTTTGACCGTCTTCATCTTCTCCGTGCCCGAGAGTACGCTTGCAATGATCATCACCGATGAGGATTGGTTTACAACATCCTGCGGCATCATCCAAACAAGGGGCAACTTTCTGTTGCCATGCGTTGCCATAAGTTGCCCTGAGTTGCCGTCCAAACCAGGGCCAACTTTACGTTGCCATGTCCCCCTCTTTAAGCCAGGAGCAATTTTCCATTGCCTCTGATCCGAGGTTGCGCATCTCGAGGGTAGGTTCCGTGCTCATTTAGCATTGGCCGTTTGCAAAAATAGTTTTTTTTTGAAAATTTTTACTGAGGTTGACTATTTTCTCGAAAACTATTTCATTTTCCAAAATCGGACCTTTTTCTTGGACCCAATAAGGAAAATTTTCAGCGCTCATAGCCTGACTTGCATGATTTTCAAATCAAAAATTGAACGAGTATGCTAATCCGACTCTCATTTTGGTCAAAGCTGTTTTAGTAAAAGAAAACCAAAAAATGGTCAAAGTGATGAACTAGGGGCACGGTTGAGTCAGGTGTTCTGTCTTTCCCCCGCCGTCAACATACTTGCCAGAGAGGCACCATATTTGCCAGATAAAGATACACCATTTCCTGTCTGGAACACCGACCGGACGTCATCGAAAGAAATAGCCGCGAGCTAGTAGTGTTGGGCGTAAACCCGCAACTTCCTATTGACCCATCGATCGCCCTGGGGAGGGATGAAAAATGAGAGAATAAAGAATAGAGAGGTGTAAGACGAGAGAAAAGTGAGGAATAGGGTTTTTGAGAGAAAAACCGAGCTTGAGGGCCGAGTAATGTGAGAATCGCAAATCAGAAAGGGTGGGAACCATACTCAGAGGAACTGGCTCCTCGAGATCTGAGGTCTCATTTTTGTAAACACGTCTGTGTGTCGTGTCTTTTGTCTTGTTTACCTCAACTTTCGTTTTGAGTCTTTTCCGAGCGTGTCTCGTTGTGTTTAGGTCGCGCACCTTTTGTTTGGATCTTTCTCGCTGTGTCCAGTTATAGGCTCAATACCCAGGCTTGAAAAAAAACCCTTATTTAATTTCAAAAATCATTTATGTTCAGGGTGCTGTGCCATTCTCTACATTTACACAAAGCAAAAGAAGAAAAGGGAAAATTTGGGACATCTGAGTGTGTTTCAACTTCAACCGTTTCAACCTTTGTAGTCCGTCTTGTTAGATTGGGTTGTTTGTTCAAGGTTTGCCGTGTGCAGGACGAACCGAGTGCTGTGATATGGGTACGTATCAGAGACTAATCCCCAACAGAGTATGAGCTGTGTGTTCAGGTTAAACTGTCGTTTGCTTGATTATTTTGCTATTGGCTGGTTGGTTATCTAATTATTACAGTGCAAGTGCTCAATTTTCAGACAACAGATCAATTTCACTTACATTGAGATGTAGCATGATGTGATGCGATGCAATACATGAGATATGTAAATGTAACACTTTTTAAACAAAAAGTTTGTTTCACTTCATCATCTTTTCAAGTACATAGTTTTGGAAACAAAAATCTGCCTGCGGCAGTACAAAGTACTCCTAGCTACCAAAAAGGAAAAAGTACAGAAAAGAAGAAGAAAACAGCAAAAGTCTGTATCAACATCAAAAGGTCTCAGGCCTGGGAGCTCGTCCTAGTCCTCTTCCTGGACGAAGGTCCAGGAGCATCATCAGGAGCATCATCATCTGAGCCCGAGTCCGATCCGTCTCCGGTCCCCTCCTTCGATGACTCTGCCTCCGCCTCCGCCTCCGACTCGTCGTCGTCTTGAACAGGCACCCGGGAGCTGCTCCCAGCATGAGTGCGCCCCGCCCTAGTGCAGGGAAATACTCTGCCCTCCTCATCTCTCCCTCGAGCAGGAACGGAAGGTCCAGCCGGAGCACCGCCTACAGCGGGAATTTGGAAGGGAGGCTGAAAAGTACATAAGAGGCAAATGCATCAGTATGCGCAGAACAGAATATTAGTGCAGAATGCAGTGTATGAGTACAGTGTGTATGCCGTGAGTAGTGGATTAGTGCAAAATGCAGTGTATGAGTACAGTGTATCAGATGCCAGTAAGGGCCGTATGTCAAGTGTTGTATTATGTATCAGATTATGTCAAGCAGTTTATGTATGGTTTGAGACGGTGGTTAGAAGAACATACCGGAATACTGTAGAGGGCCAGAAGGTCGAAAGTCCGCTGTAACATCCCCATCATGGAGGCATTCAACTCCAATGACTGCCGGGTGTACTCGGAGGAAGCCTGTAGAAATATCAGATGCATCAATATTCCGTGGAATATCAAATAAACTGAAAATGAAATGACAATGCAAGGTGCAAGAATGCAGTAATACATACCGGAGGCAGGTCATGGAAACTGACCAACTCGTGATCAGCCGGAGGAGGAGCAAAAGGGATCTGATAAGTCGCCCCGCCCTGTCCTCTATACGTCATCATCGTGGGCAGTGCTGGCCAACTAGCCCCCCGCCCTCTCCGAACTCCGCTCCCGCCACGGACCCGAGCCCTCCTCGATGTCCCTACCCCTGCGCCTGCCCTGGCTGTGGGCACCGCAGGTCTCACTCTCTCAGCTCGGCAACCACCGCTCAGAGGCCGCATAAGGAAGGTCCGGATGAACTCCGTGTAGTCACCTATGCTCCTATGGCATATCGCATCCCAACCGACTGTGTACTCGATCATCTGCTCGAGAGTGTACCTCTCGGTATCCCTCATGTCCTCAGGGGGAGGAGCTGGGACTATCTGCTCTGGTAGACCCAGGGTTTGGCACAAGAAGCGCTCGCCTAGGTACCAGGCCTAACAGACTAGTCCCTCCAAAAGGATCTTGAACCGGGCAGTCTCAACCGCGCCGGCGAATCGCTCCCAAATCTCAGTCGGCAGTGGGGCCCAAGGCCGCCAAGTGATCTGAAAAAATGAAATGCAATTTGTTATCTACTATCATTGACAATACAGTGAAAAGCGAAGCTTAAACAAACCCTAAAGACTGAACGTACCTCCGCGGCGGTCATGGTGTCAAAGTAGTGACGGAAGAAGATGAACGTCTCCCGTGGTCTCCGCACACACCTCACGTCGAAGCGTCGCGAGAACGGGACGACGAGAGGGGTCTCTACATCAGGAACTGGGGCTAGCCTAGGAAAGTAGGCGTAGACCCACAACTGCAGAATGAATACTAATACGCCTATCAGATAAAGCAGAAAGCAGAATAAAAGTGGAAATAACAGAACAGTGAGTTATGCAGTGTATAGTGTGAACAGTGTACAATTAGTGTAAAGAAGAGTATGTGTGTGCCGTGTGTACGATATCTGAAGGTGTAAAAGCAGACTACGATTATTAATGCGATGTACGAAATCTGATGCTGATCTGAAAGTGGAAGCGAAATGTAAAGCAGAAAAAGAAAACGCACCTCCCAAGTGCGCCCGGTAGCCCGAAAGCTGTCACGCCACGGAAGCTGAGCTCATATACCCATAGAGTGTGGCCAGAGCAGCGCCACCCCAGTCATAGTCAAAGATCCGGGTGACGTCCACTAAAGCGCTGAGCAAGCACAAGGGCACAGTATTCGCCCGGTCGGCGAAAATAGTCATCCCGAGAACATCGAAGCCGCAGCATCTTGCTCCTGACCTCACAGGTCATCGAGCCTCCACCAACGCGGGCTGGACCCTTAACTGCACCTCAAACCAAGAATAGCGGACGAAGCCTGGATAGGCGAGAGGCGGCACCTCGCCGAGTAGATAAATCTGGGCAACAGTCCACTCGTCCATATCAGTATCGAAGGGGATCAGATCACCCCCTACCCCGATGCCTGTGAGCATCGAGAAGTCGACTTGAGTCATCGTCATCTCCCCGGCAACATAAAGGTGGAACGAGTTGGTGGTGTCCCACCATCTCTCCACTGGAGCAGCAAGGAGAGGTCTGCATGTGGTAAGACGGGGAAGTCCCTGCGAGAATCTTGGCCGGCACCGTCCACAATGTGACGAACGGCGTCTGGTAGCTCCATATACCAGTCTCGAGCGGCAACGTTCCCATACCCGCGGACGGTATGGGAATCTCCTTGTTCAAAAACAAACCGTGGCGAAGCAATGATAAATATACCAGTTTTGTAAGGCACGCAGAATTGAGGAAAATACAACATGTGTGCATGTTTTCAGATTCAAACAGTCTGGGTGCGGTGTGCTTCTGATGAACTAGCGTGTGATACATCAGCGTGTTGGAGTGGTTCAGCGCAAATACAGCATGTGTGCATGTTTTCAGATTCAAACAGATACCGGGTGTCGGTGTGCTTACAATGAACTACAACATGTGATGCGTCAGCGTGTTTTGGTGATTCGATGCAAATATAGCATGTGTGCATATTTTCAGATTCAAACAGATATCGGGTATCGGTGTGCTCGTAGTGAACTACGGTGACTGATGTGTCAGTGTGTTTGAGTGGTTCGGGGCAAGTGCAGTGTGTGTGCGCGTGTTCAGTCTCAAATAGATTATCAGTTGCAAGTATGATTACAGTCAACTACGGTATACAGTGCATCAGTGTATTCGGGCTAAGTAGTTAAAGAAATGATTAAGTAGGGGAGATGTTACCTCGGAAGCGCCAAAGGATACGTAAGATGCCGGCTCGCGCAGAAGCAGGTCCTGTGGCACGCTCCGGTCGAAGCTCCTGAACTGATGAAGTCCATCAGGGGGCAATACATGAATCGCCGGCCGGTAGGTCGCCGGGTCGAAGGGACGGATGCTCAAAGGTAGGAGCTCAGCCCCAGGATCCATCTCGTGATCCGGGGGAGTCCCACCATGTGGAATGTCGTCGGCCATGTCAATGAAAAGTCAACCCCCGGGAGGGCGAAAAATGACCGGAAAGGCTGGGAAGTGGAAAGTGCACGGAAATCAAGAAAAACACGGATCGAAGGTGGGAAAATGCTCTAGAGAGAAGGAGGAGAGGATTTCGGCCTAAGAGAAATGAAAGAAATAGGGTTTAAAACCCTATTTTAAAAGACCCGGGGTGAAAAGAGCAAACTGTCCCGACTCAGCAACTTTTGGCCGGTCGGCTACATTTTTGGCCAGTCGGCCAAATATTTGGCCGGTGGAATGTATTGATGGCCGATGGACAGCCGGTGGCTTCCTCTTCCGGCCGGTGAGCCTCCCACAACCTTGTTTTGGTTAGATGTGTAGTTTGGGGCCTTCATTGCTCCAGATAGTGCAAGAACAGTGCATTTTCGAAGCTCAACCAGCCTCCGTTTTGCCCCCGGACTGTGTCTTATGTGCGTGGCACTCAAATATGCGCAAGGCGTATCCTTTTTGTATCCTTTTGTCTCTTATAATATTCAAAAGTTGCCCCACGTGCAATGCGTTACAACGCTTTGTCGTGAACACGCGCTAATTATGCGGCATTTTATCCGCATTGTTGTGCATGTCATACCTGCATCATCTTGCATTTTCTCACGGTCTGGTGAGACCTTAAACCCGCACGGTCTGGCGAGACGTTAAACCCGCTTGGTCTGGCGAGACCTTAAAACCGCCTGGTTGCATTGTCATGCATTGTCATGCATTTCAAAGTCACGCGTTGTCACGCACTCTAAGTTCACTTGTATTATTATGCATTTCCCCAGCAGCAGTCTAGGAGACCTTAAATCCTTGGGAGGTGCAAGACCTCCCGTGCATTGATGTGCACAGTTCGCTTGCATTACCATGCATTTCGAAAGCCGCGTGTTTAAAATTTATGTCATTCCCATGCATCTCAAGCCGCGCGTCGTCGCGCATTAGAAAATCCATGCATTGTCTTGCATTTCAAAGCGACTTGCATTGTCGTGCATTCCAAGCAACATGCATTCCATGCATCATTTGCATTTCAAAAACAAAAAACAAAAAAACATGCATTTGTCATGCATCCATTGTAAATAGTGCATTGTCATGCATACATGGTAAATATTGCATTGTCATGCATCGTAGAAAATAAACATGCATTGTCATGCATTTCCACTATAAATATTGCATTGCATATTCGTAAATATTTGCATTGTAGTTTACATGCATTCACTGCATCACCTTCCATCCATGGCTCGCGCCTTTCCATGCTGAGCTTGGTCTGGTATGTGCCCATACTTTTCACGTTAAAGCACAGTTCTGCATGTGTACGCGCCTATTCCACGCTGGTATGTTGGTTTGAGGGTTGCGACACCTTTTCTGCGATTAGACGCGGTTTGTATGCGTACATGCCTTTCCTAGGCAAGATTCGGTTTGGCCCGCGTGCCATATCCATTGTATCCATTACATTGCATTGCATTGTAATTTGCATGCATTCATTGCATTACCTTCCATCTATGGCTTGCGCCTTTCCATGTTGAGCTTGGTCTGGTATGTGCCTATACTTCTCGTGTCGAAGCATAGTTCAGTGGACCGTTCTATGTTAGACGTGGCTTGTATGCGTACATGCTTTGCCTAGGCAAGATTTGGTTTGGCCCGCATGCCATATCCATTGCCATTTTCCCCAGCATTTTCATTATATATTACATTGTAGTGTAATTTTGCATCCAACATTAGGATCGTTGTCCTTTCCCCAGCGGGTCGTTTCCCCACTTATGTCATTCCCCTCCAATACTTGTTCTTGTGTCCGTCTACATTACTCATAGTTCAGTAGACCGTTCTATGGTAGACGGACTTGCTACCTCCATCAATCTATTTGACATTTGTGTGGTTTTGAACCGCTCATGATTGGATCATGATTCAATTGCTTTGCATATAGTTTGCATTGTTTCAATTGCATTGCATTTTCATTTGCGTTGTTTATACATTGTTTTGTATATATTGCATATCATTTTGCATTCATTCTTGCATTGTCATGCATGTTACTAATAACATCGTACCTGTTAAGTTGTTTTCTTTGCAGGCACGATATTGTATGTACGGTTCATTTGCGACTGGTGGAACCAAACGAACCGGACAGGTATTGAATCCTCCGCGTGAGACGTATCGAGAATCGCATAATTCTCTTACATCCTTTCTGCATTGTAGTGTAGTTTGGTGTATGATAGCTTAAAACTGTTGCATGTGTGCTTCGTTACAGCATTCTTTGCATGATCATAAGTTATGCTCGGCTTCGTGCATTGTCTTGCATTTTGCCCCTGCCTTCGGGCACATATCTTTTTTGTCTTGCATGCGTTGTCTAAGTCTTCGGCCTTGTCAAAAATGGGTCGTCTCTGGGCTTTGACATTCACTCCCGTCATTGTTATGACTTTCGAGTTCTGTCAAAGAGGGGCAACTGTGGACACCCCATTTTTGACCGTCCTCAAGACTTGGACGTCACCGCTTGAACACTCGGTGATCATCCATGTTTGTGTTCGTCTTGAGTTCCCGGAGGCCTTGGCAACGCACCTCGTCTTAGGACCTCTCGACTCGACTGTTTTGTGCTTGGTTTGGCACCAAACACCTGTGTTTTGCCTTTGAGGGGCAGGGAATGCCTTTTGAGGCATCCCCACACACCACCGGCCATGGCTTGAGGCCACCGGCTGTCTTTTGTTGCCATCGGCCAAATGTTTGGCTGACCGGCACTATTTTTGGCCGACCGGCCATAGGTTTTGGCCAAAGTCACTTTTGGTGGGCCGACCACTGTTCATCTGCTTTTAGCCGATATTTTGTGCCAGCTGTGATAGCTGGCACCCACTCTGTTCCCCTACATACACGTGTATGGAGGGATTTCCCTCTTGGATGGCCTGTTTTGGAAGCCTTACAAGAGGGAGTTGCCTATAAGAGAGGGCTTCTTCTCTTGGTCAGGGGTTAGACATTTTTGGGCAACATTTTTAGGGTTTGAGTTCTAGGGTTAGGGTTTGTTCATCTCCCATCTCCCTATCTCTCTCTCTTGTGTGTGTTTAGGCTTAGATTTGCACACAAACACACACCACCACACCTTTCCTTGGAGCTGAGGCCCTTGAGGGTTGTTTTTACAGTTTTGAAGTTGATTTCAACCTCAAGAAGCTGCTGGAGCTCCATTGTTGAAGAAGGTCTACAAGGGTAATCACTTTTCCCTTTTATTCCCCATTTTTGCACACTACTTTTACCTATCTTGCAACTGTTTTTTGGCTTTGCATATAATACGTAAAATTTCTATTTTTAAGGCCTCTAAATAGTTTGTTAAGAGTGTTTTAAGCTTTGGGGTTGTTGGACCCCTCTTAAGCCCTGTTTGGCCCTTGTTTTGTGCCATTTTGTGTGAGCTCCGGGACCATAATGTTTGGGCCTCCTCACCACTGAAATCTTGAGGGATTTCAAAGGTGCGGATGGTGCCTTGAGGTCCTAGAAAGGAGAGGGCCACCCTCTCTCCTTGTTGTCCTTGAAAAGGGCACTTTTTGCCTCTTGAGGGAGCACCTAGTTTAGGTTCATGTTGGCCATGCCTTAACTGATTTTATGCTTATTATGCCATGAAATAGCATTGAGTTGAGTTGGTTTTGGTACACCATGCTTGCTTAGCATACATGCCTTGTAATGCCATTTTGTTGCCTTAGCATGCATCTAGGTTTTAACCCTTTTTCAAGCATGCTATAGGCCTAGCTTTGTGAAGCTTTCATGTTTATTTTGCCATGTTTAAGGTCTGTCCTTGGCTGTTTTGGTTGACCATAGCTTGCATTGCATGCCCCTTTGCATTTTCGGCTTGTTGGCCTTAAGTATGTAAGTGTGTAGCATGCCTTCTTTGTATCATTTCAATGGTTTGGAACCACTTAACATGTTATTTCAGTCCTTATAACATGCCTATATGCTTGCATTTAATCCTCCTTCAATGTGTTTAAAGGTTGTTAGCTTATGCCCCTTGTTTAGGCCTCGGAGTATGCTTGCACTTTTAGACCACTTAGATGCCATCTAAGTGCACCCTTGGCTTTGTTTAAGTCTGCATTTGACTTGTTTTAAGTCCCCTTAGCCTTGTGAGGTTTGGTGGACTTGACCTTGGTTTAAGCCTCCTTGGCTTGGTTTAAGCCTCCTTGGCTTGTCTTAAGCACTTGGCCATTGTGGCGTGTTTTGCTTGTCTTGTTTAAATTGATTTGGCATCATCTTATAACATGATTTTAGAGCTTAATGCATGCCATATGTCCATGTTTGCATCCTCTTGAGTGTGCTTGAGAATTGCTCTTTAATGCTTGAAGTGTTGCAGATCATTTGCATGCATGTTTGTGTGCCTATTAGTCCTTCATTTTTGAGCACCTTGGCCATTGTTTTAGGCCTAGTAAGGGCTGCCTAAACCATGTTTAAGTCCACCTCTTTGCTTGTTGCATGTACTCCTTGTATGTTGTAGCATATTGATGAGGTGTTGCATGTTTGAACTTATATGATTGAATCAAGTCACATGCTTGCTCGCATGCTTAAACACCCACATTGTACCTTGCATGCATAGTGGTTGCATTGTCTCATGCCTTGCATGTTTTGTATGCTTCTTTGCATCTCCATGTTGCATGCTAGCTAACATGCTTAGGTTGCATTGCATTAGCATGCATACTTGGCCTCTTGAATTGCTTATGATAGAGGTTGAGTTCCCCTTGGTTTGATCATGTGCATTGCATTCCATATTAAATGTGCACACTTGGCTTCTTGGGCCATCATGCATGGAAATGCGCGATTGGTTGTTCGAGAACCAAGGTTCATGTCCCTTTGAGTCATAAACATGATATGGGGTGTGATTGGGGCATACATTGCCTGAAATGCATTGCCATGCCAAGTATTACCCTCTGCTGCTGTCAAACCAGATTTTGCAAGAATTTTTGTCCGGTCGGCTAAATACAGTGCTGACCGGCTATCATTTTTGGCCGGTGGATTAAATTCATGGCCGGTGACCATTCTACATGGCCGGTGGTGTTTCTCAACATCCAGAGAGTAAACCATGAGGCTTTGGCAGTCTTCAGAGGAGTAGAGCAGGGAAAACAGAGGCATCTTGTGCATGGTGGCGGATTTTCGAGCAAAACCGAGCGCGCACTACATTGGGTCTTCATCCCGGGACTGTTTATTGCTTAAATTAGATTAATTAATTTGCTTAATTAATTTAGTTGGTCTGTGATAAGTAATTAGCTAGGATAGTTGATTATTTATTCAGTCTATATTATTCTTTCGGTCCTTCCGAGCGAGGGCAAGTTTGTAATAAGTGTGGGTGAGTGTGTGAATGTCTTCCAACCCCCACTCCTTTCTCCCTTTTTCTTACCTGCTTTGATGGTTAGTATTAGGACATGTTTACTTTAGCACACCTCATGTTATGCATGCGTGCATCATTCGTCAGTATTGCATGCACCGGGCTCGGCGCATCATGCTAATTGCATTATATTTCAAATTTAATTTGAATACATGCTTCTTGTGCATCTCACATGCCATCCTTAGATTAGCCGAGCCTATTCTAGTGACATTTTGCATGTGATGCATTAGGCACTTAACATGGATTTGGATCATGCATTGATCGCTAACATGTTTTTATTTTGGCATGGAGTACTTTGTAAGTATTTATGCTTTAGCATACCACATGTGTGTGAATGGTACCATGACAGCATGCTTACCATGTGGCTAGATGCTTATGTGATAAATTGCCTGAATGCTTGTGGGTGAAGGTTGGATTGTTTGAGTTAGAACAACTCGTTGAAATCCGTGTTTTAGCTTACTTGCGAGTAGCAACTTTCAAAACGTTTCCAAACAAACGGATATGCAATGCTTTGTTCCAAATTAGGCGATCTAGTCTATACTTGTTTTGCTGTGCGCATCACATAGTAATTCTAGCTAATTAATCGGAATAAGAACACATAATGTTTTCAAAATCGGATATCATGGTTAGTAGAGGCCGATCTTCGGATCGGGCGAGAGGGGGTGCTCATAGCTGACCTTCCCCAATCACACCCAAGTTCCCGAGCCGAGGCAACTTTGGTGATGACGGACACGTGGCCTTTGGCACCGAGTCAGGGTTTCCTAAATTTCCCAAAATAAAATATTTAGGTGGCGACTCTATATCTGAAAAATCAGTCCATGTTTGGCACTTCTTTCAAAAAATATGTTTTTCTCAAAACGATTTGCCGGATTTGGACTCTTTGGTTCAGATTAAGAACCGACAGCAAAAAGGAGTCCGAATTGTAGAGTGAAGCCTAAGGGCGCATCTACACTAGGGCAAAAGGTTCAAAAGGTTCAAGCTTCCTCAAGAAGCTAAAACGAAGGTTCAAAAGGTTCAAGCTTCCTCAAGAAGCAAAAACGAAGGTTCAGAAGCTTCAAGCTTCGTCAAGAAGCCAAAACCAGGGTTCAAAAGGTTCAATCTCCCTCAAGAAGCTAAAACGAAGGTTCAAAAGGTTCAGCTCCCCCAAGAAGCTAAAACGAAGGTTCAAAAGGTTCAAGCTCCCTCAAGATGCTAAAACGAAGGTTCAAAAGGTTCAAGCTCCCTCAAGAAGCTAAAACGAAGGTTCAGAAGGTTCAACTTCCTCAAGAAGCAAAAACAAGGGTTCAGAAGGTTCAAGCTTCCTCAAGAAGCTAAAACGAAGGTTCAAAAGGTTCAAGCTTCCTCAAGAAGCTAAAACGAAGGTTCAAAAGGTTCAAGCTCTCTCAAGAAGCTAAAATGAAGGTTCAAAAGGTTCAAGCTGTCCAAAAACCGTGCCAAACGGAGAAAGTTAAGCAGTCTCGAACCGAGGCGCACGGCTGACGGCTCTGAAAATCGGAAACTGGTCTACAAACGGGAACAGTGGTCTACGACCACGAAAAGTAGCCTACGGCCACTGAGAAATGGTCTACGAGGCCTCTCCCTCCCTTCGGGAAGAGAAAACAGAACCTGGTTCGCAAATCGAGGCAATGCACAAAAGAGTCCCGAGGTCCGGAGGTAAGGCTCTCAGCCGAAACTCCGTAACCTCAGAACGAGCACAACATGCGCAATCACCGAGCGCTCAATCGATGACGTCTGAGTCTTAAGGTCGGTCAAAAATGGGGTGTCTACATATGCCCCTCTTTGACAGAACTCGAAACTCATAAGTGACGGGAGTGAATGTCAAAGCCCGGAGACGATCCATTTTTGACAAGGCCGAAGACTTAGACAAAAGCATGCAAGATAACGAAGATATGTGCTCGACGGTGGGGGCAAAATGCAAGAACAATGAGCCTGTGCAGGTCCTAAAACTCATCCAAAATGGCCTGAAACATGGCTTGGAAGCATGCAAATAAGGTTTCCTTTGTAAGGCCAAAAATGCTAGAAAACAAAACAAGGAGAGAGAGGGTCACCCCTCTCTGATTTTGGCACTCAAAACAGCATGCTAGCCACTGAAAATGATCTAGATTTCAGTGGCTAAAAGGCCAAACAATGGCCAACACAAATTCTCTAAGGCATGGCTCAAAACAAGGTAAAATGAAGCATGCAAGGGGGCAGATGACCCCCAAAACAAAAATGACCTTAAACAAACATGTTAAGGGCCTCAAAGTAAGACTTGTTTCAATTTACACCGTAGGTCAAATATGTTTGCAAGTAAGGCTAAGAGATGGATCAAAATAATGCTAAAAAGAGGGAATAGTGTGTTACCCTTGTAGCTTCAGCAAAACCAGCAGCTTCTTCGACCAAAAACCAGCTATTTGAGACCTCTCAAGACCCTCCAAGAACCTTAGATCAATGGTGGAGGTGTGTGGCTATGAGGTGTGGTGTTAAAGGCCAAGAACAAACACCCTCTCTAAGCCTAGAATGTAGAGATATAGAGAGATGTATGTGCTTTTCCCTAGAAATTTTTTTTTCAACCTCTCTAATGGAGGGGGAGGCCCTCTCTTATAGAGAAACAAGAGGGTTCAAGCTTCTTGAAGAAGCTAGAGCAAAGGTTCAAAAGGTTCAACCATCTTGGAGAAGCTAGAGCAAAGGGTTGGAGCTTCTTGGAGAAGCTAGAGCAAAGGTTCAGAAGGTTCAAGCTTCGTCAAGAAGCCAAAACCAGTGTTCAAAAGGTTCAAGCTCCCTCAAGAAGCTAAAACGAAGGTGCAAAAGGTTCAAGCTCCCTCAAGAAGCTAAAACGAAGGTTCAGAAGGTTCAACTTCCTCAAGAAGTTAAAACAAGGGTTCAAATGGTTCAAGCTTCCTCAAGAAGGTAAAACGAAGGTTCAGAAGGTTCAACTTCCTCAAGAAGCCAAAACCAGCGTTCAAAAGGTTCAAGCTTCCTCAAGAAGCTAAAACGAAGGTTCAAAAGGTTCAAGCTCCCTCAAGAAGCTAAAAGGGAGGCTCAAAAGGTTCAAGCTCCCTCAAGAAGCTAAATCGAAGGTTCAAAATGTTCAAGCTGTCCAAAAACCGTGCCAAACGGAGAAAGTTGAACGGTCCCGAACCGAGGCGCACGGCCGACGGCTCCGAAAATCAGAAACTGGTCTCCAAACGGGAACAGTGGTCTACGACCACAAAAAGTAGAATACGCCCATTGAGAGATGGTCTACGAGACCTCTCCCTCCCTTCGGGAAGAGAAAACAGAACCTGGTTCACAAATCGAGGTAAAGCACAAAAGAGTCCCGAGGTCCGGAGGTAAGGCTCTCAACCGA
This sequence comes from Camellia lanceoleosa, assembly GCA_025200525.1. Classification (NCBI taxonomy): domain Eukaryota; kingdom Viridiplantae; phylum Streptophyta; class Magnoliopsida; order Ericales; family Theaceae; genus Camellia; species Camellia lanceoleosa. Next base: position 54,287,770 of record CM045766.1, read on the forward strand.
AACTTCGTAACCTCAGAACGAGCACAACATGCGCAATCACCGAGCACTCAATCAATGACGTCTGAGTCTTAAGGTCGGTCAAAAATGGGGTGTCTATAGTTGCCCCTCTTTGACAGAGCTCGAAAGTCGTAAGTGACGGGGGTGAATGTCAAAGCCCGGAGACAACCCATTTTTGACAAGGCCGAAGACTTAGACAAAAGCCTGCAAGATAACGAAGATATGTGCTCGAAGGCGGGGGTAAAATGTAAGAACAATGAGCCTATGCAGGTCTTAAAACTCATTAAAAATGGCCTGAAACATGGCTTGGAAGCATGCAAATAAGGGCTCCTTTGTAAGGACAAAAATGCTAGAAAACAAAACAAGGAGAGAGAGGGTCACCCCTCTCTGATTTTGGCACTCAAAACAGCATGCTAGCCACTAAAAATCCACTGGCTTTTAGTGGCTAAAAGGCCAAACAAAGGCCAATACAAATGCTCTGAGGCATGGCTCAAAACAAGATAAAATGAAGCATGCAAGGGGTTAGATGACCGCCAATAGAAAAATGATCTTAAAAAAACATGTTAAGGGCCTCAAAATAAGACTTTTTTCAGTTTACACCGAAGCTCAAATATGCTTGCAAGTAAGGCTAAGAGATGGATCAAAATAATGCTAAAAAGAGGGAATAGTGTGTTACCCTTGTAGCTTCAGCAAAACCAGCAGCTTCTTGGGACCTCTCAAGAACCTCCAAGAGACTTAGATCAATGGTGGAGGTGTGTGGCTATGAGGCGTGGTGTTAAAGGCCAAGAACAAACACCCTCTCTAAGCTTAGAATGTGGAGATATAGAGAGATATATGTGTTTGCAAGTAAGGCTAATAGATGGATCAAAATAATGCTAAAAAGAGGGAATAGCGTGTTACCCTTGTAGCTTTAGCAAAACTAGCAGCTTCTTGGACCAAAAACCAGCCCTTTGAGACCTCTCAAGACCCTCCAAGAACCTTAGATCAATGGTCGAGGTGTGTGGCTATGAGGGGTGGTGTTAAAGGCCATGAGCAAACACCCTCCCTAAGCCTAGAATGTAGAGATACAGAGAGATATATGTGCTTTTCCTTAGAAATTTTTTTTCAACCTCTCTAAAGGAGAGGGAGGCCATCTCTTATAGAGAAACAAGAGGGTTTAAGCTTCTTGGAGAAGCTGGAGCAAAGGTTCAGGCTTCTCGGAGAAGCTAGAGCAAAGGTTCAAAAGGTTCAAGCTTCTTGGAGAAGCTAGAGCAAAGGTTCAAGCTTCTTGGAGAAGCCAGAGCAAAGGTTCAAAAGGTTCAAGCTTCCTCAAGAAACTAAAACGAAGGTTCAAAAGGTTCAAGCTTCCTCAAGAAGCCAAAACTAGGGTTCAAAAGGTTCAGATGGTTCAAGCTTCATCAAGAAGCCAAAACCAGGGTTCAAAAGGTTCAAGCTTCCTCAAGAAGCTAAAACGAAGGTTCAAAAGGTTCAACCTCCCTCAAGAAGCTAAAATGAAGGTTCAAAAGGTTCAAGCTCCCTCAAGAAGCTAAAATGAAGGTTTAGAAGGTTCAACTTCCTCAAGAAGCTAAAACAGGGGTTCAAAAGGTTCAAGCTTACTCAAGAAGCTAAAACGAAGGTTCAAAAGGTTAAGGCTTCGTCAAGAAGCTAAAACGAAGGTTCAAAAGGTTCAAGCTGTCCAAAAACTCTGCCAAACGGAGAAAGTTAAGCGGTCCCGAACCGAGGCGCACGGCCGACGGCTCCGAAAATTAGAAACTGGTCTCCAAACGGGAACAGTGGTCTACGACCACGAAAAGTAGCCTACGGCCATTAAGAGATGGTCTACGAGACCTCTCCCTCCCTTCGGGAAGAGAAAACAGAACCTGGTTCACAAATCGAGGCAAAGCACAAAAGAGTCCCGAGGTCCGGAGGTAAGGCTCTCAACCGAAACTTCGTAACCTCAGAACGAGCACAACATGCGCAATCACCGAGCACTCAATCGATGACGTCTGAGTCTTAAGGTCGGTCAAAAATGGGGTGTCTACAGTTGCCCCTCTTTGACAGAGCTCGAAAGTCGTAAGTGACGGGGGTGAATGTCAAAGCCCGGAGACGACCCATTTTTGACAAGGCCGAAGACTTAGACAAAAGCCTGCAAGATAACGAAGATATGTGCTCGAAGGCGGGGGTAAAATGCAAGAACAATGAGCCTATGCAGGTCTTAAAACTCATTAAAAATGGCCTGAAACATGGCTTGGAAGCATGCAAATAAGGGCTCCTTTGTAAGGACAAAAATGATAGAAAACAAAACAAGGAGAGAGAGGGTCACCCCTCTCTGATTTTGGCACTCAAAACAGCATGCTAGCCGCTAAAAATCCACTGGATTTTAGTGGCTAAAAGGCCAAACAAAGGCCAATACAAATGCTCTGAGCCATGGCTCAAAACAAGGTAAAATGAGGCATGCAAGGGGTTAGATGACCCCCAATAGAAAAATGATCTTAAACAAACATGTTAAGGGCCTCAAAATAAGACTTTTTTCAGTTTACACCGAAGCTCAAATATGCTTGCAAGTAAGGCTAACAGATGGATCAAAATAATGCTAAAAAGAGGGAATAGTGTGTTACCCTTGTAGCTTCAACAAAACCAACAGCTTCTTGGGACCTCTCAAGACCCTCCAAGAGACTTAGATCAATGGTGGAGGTGTGTGGCTATGAGGTGTGGTGTTAAAGGCCAAGAACAAACACCCTCTCTAAGCTTAGAATGTGGAGAAATAGAGAGATATATGTGCTTTACCTTAGAATTTTTTTTTTCAATCTCTCTAAAGGAGAGGGAGGCCCTCTCTTATAGAGAAACAAGAGGGTTGAAGCTTCTTGGAGAAGCTAGAGCAAAGGTTCAAAAGGTTCAAGCTTCTTGGAGAAGCTAAAGCGAAGGTTCAAGCTTCTTGAAAAAGCTAGAACAAAGGGTTCAAGCTTCTTGGAGAAGCTAGGGCAAAGGTTCAAAAGGTTCGAGCTTCCTCAAGAAGCTAAAATGAAGGTTCAAAAGGCTCAAGGTTCCTCAAGAACCAAAAACGAAGGTTCAGAAAGTTCAAGCTTCGTCAAGAAGCCAAAACCAGGGTTCAAAAGGTTCAATCTCCCTCAAGAAGTTAAAACGAAAGTTCAATAGGTTCAAGCTCCACCGAGAAGCTAAAACAAAGTTTCAAAAGGTTCAAGCTCCCTCAAGAAGCTAAAACGAAGGTTCAAAAGGTTCAAGCTCCCTCAAGAAGCTAAAACGAAGGTTTAGAAGGTTCAACTTCCTCAAGAAGCTAAAACCACGGTTCAGAAGGTTCAAGCTTACTCAGGAAGCTAAAACGAAAGTTCAAAAGGTTCAGGCTTCCTCAAGAAGCTAAAACGAAGGTTCAAAAGGTTCAAGCTGTCCAAAAACCGTGCCAAACGGAGAAAGTTAAGCGGTCTCGAACTGAGGCGCATGGTTGACGGCTCCAAAAATCGAAAACTGGTCTACAAACGGGAACAGTGGTCTACGACCACGAAAAGTAGCCGACGGCCACTGAGAGATGGTCTAGGAGTTCTCTCCCTACCTTCGAGAAGAGAAAACAGAACCTGGTTCGCAAATCGAGGCAAAGCACAAAAGAGTCCCGTGGTCCGGAGGTAAGGCTCTCAGCCGAAACTCCCTAACCTCAGAACGAGCACAACATGCGCAATCACCGAGCGCTAAATCGATGACGTCTGAGTCTTAAGGTCGGTCAAAAATGGGGTGTCTGCAGTTGCCCCTCTTTGATAGAACTTGAAATTCATAAGTGACGGGAGTGAATGTCAAAGCCCGGAGACGACCTATTTTTGACAAGGCCGAAGACTTAGAAAAAAGCATGCAAGATAACGAAGATATGTGCTCGAAGACGGGGGCAAAATGCAAGAACAATGAGCCTATGCAGGTCCCAAAACTCATAAAAAAATGGCCTGAAACATGGCTTGGAAACATGGCTTGGAAGCATGCTCCTTTGTAAGGCCAAAAATGCTAGAAAACAAAACAAGGAGAGAGAGGGTCACCCCTCTCTGATTTGGGCACTCAAAACAGCATGCTGGCCACTGAAAATGCACTGGATTTCAGTGGCTAAAAGGCGAAACAAAGGCCAACACAAATGCTATAAGGCATGGCTCAAAACAAGATAAAATGAAGCATGCAAGGGGGTAGATGACCCCCAACACAAAAATGGCCTTAAACAAACATGTTAAGGGCCTCAAAGTAAGACTTTTTTCAGTTTACACCGAAGGTCCAATATGCTTGCAAGAAAGGCTAAGAGATGGATCAAAATAATGCTAAAAAGAGGGAATAGTGTGTTACCATTGTAGCTTCAGCAAAACCAGCAGCTTCTTGGACCAAAAACCAGCTCTTTGACACCTCTCAAGACCCTCCAAGAGCCTTAGATCAATGGTGGAGGTGTGTGGCTATGAGGTGTGGTGTTAAAGGCCAAGAACAAACACCCTCTCTAAGCTTAGAATGTAGAGATATAGAGAGATATATGCGCTTTACCTTAGAATTTTTTTTTTCAATCTTTCTAAAGGAGAGGGAGGCCCTCTCTTATAGAGAAACAAGAGGGTTGAAGCTTCTTGGAGAAGCTAGAGCAAAGGTTCAAAAGGTTCAAGCATCTTAGAGAAGCTAAAGCAAAGGTTCAAGCTTCTTGAAGAAGCTAGAGCAAAGGGTTCAAGCTTCTTGGAGAAGCTGGGGCAAAGGTTCAAAAGGTTCAAGCTTCCTGAAGAAGCTAAAACGAAGGTTCAAAAGGTTCAAGGTTCCTCAGGAAGCAAAAACGAAGGTTCAGAAGGTTCAAGCTTCGTCAAGAAGCCAAAACTAGGGTTCAAAAGGTTCAAGCTTCCTCAAGAAGCTAAAACGGAGGTTCAAAAAGGTTCAAGCTCCCCCAAGAAGCTAAAACGAAGGTTCAAAAGGTTCAAGCTCCCTCAAGAAGCTAAAACGAAGTTTCAAAAGGTTCAAGCTCCCTCAAGAAGCTAAAATGAAGGTTCAGAAGGTTCAACTTCCTCAAGAAGCTAAAACAAGGGTTGAGAAGGTTCAAGCTTCCTCAAAAAGCTAAAACGAAGGTTCAAAAGGTTCAGGCTTCCTCAAGAAGCTAAAACGAAGGTTCAAAAGGTTCAAGCTCCCTCAAGAAGCTAAAATGATGGTTCAAAAGGTTCAAGATGTCCAAAAACCGTGCCAAACGGAGAAAGTAAAGCTGTCTCGAACTGAGGCACACGGCTGACGGCTCCGAAAATCAGAAACTGGTCTACAAACGGGAACAGTGGTCTACGACCACGAAAAGTAGCCTACGGCCACTAAGAGATGGTCTACGTTGCCTCTCCCTCCCTTCGAGAAGAGAAAACAGAACCTGGTTCGCAAATCGAGGCAAAGCGCAAAAGAGTCCTGAGGTCCGGATGTAAGGCTCTCAGCCGAAACTCCGTAACCTCAAAACGAGCACAACATACGCAATCACCGAGCGCTCAATCGATGACGTCTGAGTCTTAAGGTCGGTCAAAATTGGGGTGTTTACAGTTGCCCCTCTTTGGCAGAACACGAAAGTCATAAGTGACGGGAGTGAACGTCAAAGCCCGGAGACGACCCATTTTTGACAAGGCCGAAGACTTAGACAAAAGCATGCAAGATAACAAAGATATGTGCTCGAAGGCGGGGGCAAAATGCAAGAACAGTGAGACTATACAGGTTCTAAAACTCATCAAAAATGGCCTGAAACATGGCTTGGAAGCATGCAAATAAGGGCTCCTTTGTAAGGCCAAAAATGCTAGAAAACAAAACAAGGACAGAGAGGGTCACCCCTCTTTGATTTTGGCACTCAAAACAGCATGCTAGCCACTGAAAATCCACTGGATTTCAGTGGCTAAAAGGCCAAACAAAGGCCAACACAAATGCTCTAAGGCATGGCTCAAAACAAAGTAAAATGAAGCATGCAAGGGGGTAGATGACCGCCAACAGAAAAATGATCTTAAAAAAACTTGTTAAGAGCCTCAAAATAAGACTTTTTTCAGTTTACACCGAAGCACAAATAAGCTTGCAAGTGAGGCAAACATATCGATCAAAATAATGCTCAAAAGAGGGAATAGTGTGTTACCCTTGTAGCTTCAGCAAAACCAGCAGCTTCTTCGACCAAAAACCAGCTCTTTGAGACCTCTCAAGACACTCCAAGAACCTTGGATCAATGGTGGAGGTGTGTGGCTATGAGGTGTGGTGTTAAAGGCCAAGAACAAACACCCTCTCTAAGCCTAGAAGGCAGAGATATAGAGAGATATATGTGCTTTTCCTTAGAAATTTTTTTTTCCACCTCTCTAAAGGAGAGAGAGGCCCTCTCTGAAAGAGAAACAAGAGGGTTCAAGCTTCTTGGAGAACCTAGAGCAAAGGTTCAAGCTTCTCGGAGAAGCTAGAACAAAGGTTCAAACGGTTCAAGCTTCTTGGAGAAGTTAGAGCAAAGGTTCAAGCTTCTTGGAGAACCTGGAGCAAAGGTTCAAAAGGTTCAACCTTCCTCAAGAAGCTAAAACGAAAGTTCAAAAGGTTCAAGCTTCCTGAAGGTTCAGAAGGTTCAAGCTTCGTCAAGAAGCCAAAACCAGGGTCCAAAAGATTCGAGCTTCCTCAAGAAGCTAAAACGAAAGTTCAAAAGGTTCAAGCTCTCTGAAGAAGCTAAAACGAAGGTTCAAAAGGTTCAAGCTCCCTCAAGAAGCTAAAACGAAGGTTCAGAAGGTTCAACTTCCTCAAGAAGTTAAAACAAGGGTTGAAAAGGTTCAAACTTCCTTAAGAAGCTAAAACGAAGGTTCAGAAGGTTCAAGCTTCCTCAAGAAGCCAAAACCAGGGTTCAAAAGGTTCAACCATCCTCAAGAAGCTAAAACGAAGGTTCAAAAGGTTCAAGCTCCCTCAAGAAGCTAAAACGAAGGTTCAAACGGTTCAAGCTCCCTCAAGAAGCTAAAACGAAGGTTCAAAAGGTTCAAGCTCCCTCAAGAAGCTAAAATGAAGGTTCAGAAGGTTCAACTTCCTCAAAAAGCTAAAACAAGGGTTCAAAAGGTTCAAGCTTCCTCAAGAAGCTAAAACGAAGGTTCAAAAGGTTCAGGCGTCCTCAAGAAGCTAAAACGAAGGTTCAAAAGGTTCAAGCTCCCTCAAGAAGCTAAAACGAAGGTTCAAAAGGTTTAAGCTGTCCAAAAACCATGCCAAACGGAGAAAGTTAAGCGGTCCCGAAGCGAGGCGAACGGCCGACGGCTCCGAAAATCGAAAACTGGTCTCCAAACGGGAACAGTGGCCTACGACCACGAAAAGTAGCCTACGGCCACTGAGAGATGGTCTACGAGACCTCTCCCTCCCTTCAAGAAGAGAAAACAAAACCTGGTTCACAAATCGAGGTAAAGCACAAAAGGGTCCCGTGGTCCGGAGGTAAGGCTCTAAGCCGAAACTCCGTAACCTCAGAACGAGCACAACATGCGCAATCACCGAGCGCTCAATCAATGACGTCTGAGTCTTAAGGTCTGTCAAAAATGGGGTGTCTACAGTTGCCCCTCTTTGACAGAACTTGAATGTCGTAAGTGACGGGGGTGAATGTCAAAGCCCGAAGACGACCCATTTTTGGCAAGGCCGAAGACTTAGACAAAAGCATGCAAGATAACGAAGATATGTGCTTGATGGCAGGGGCAAAATGTAAGAACAATGAGCCTATGCAGGTCCTAAAACTCATCAAAAATGGCCTGAAACATGGCTTGGAAGCATGCAAATATGGGCTCTTTTGTAATGCCAAAAATGCTAGAAAACAAAACAAGGAGAGAGGGTCACCGCTCTCTGATTTTGGCACTCAAAATAGCATGCTAGCCACTAAAAATCCACTGGATTTCAGTGGCTAAAAGGCCAAACAAAGGCCAACACAAATGCTCTAAGGCATGGCTCAAAACAAGGTAAAATGAAGCATGCAAGGGGGTAGATGACCCCCAACAGAAAAATGATCTTAAACAAACATGTTAAGGGCCTCAAAATAAGACTTTTTTCAGTTTACACTGAAGCTCAAATATGCTTGCAAGTAAGGCTAAGAGATGGATCAAAATAATGCTAAAAAGAGGGAATAGTGTGTTACCCTTGTAGCTTCAGCAAAACTAGCAGCTTCTTGGACCAAAAATGAGCTCTTTGAGACCTCTCAAGACCCTCTAAGAACCTTAGATCAATGGTGGAGGTGTGTGGCTATGAGGAGATTGTGGTTATGACAGCTGCACTGGATCCGGAAATCACTCTGCAAAGTGAGACCAATGTTGATATGCCGCATCCTCCCAGGTCGCCTGTTGCGCACCCGGTCTGGGCCCCCCAGTTATATCAGGCTCACGAGCCTATTACATTTGAACTAATGGGGATGATAGGTGATCTCCAGAGGTCCGTGGCAGATCACGCCTACGGAATGTCAGCTTCACCGCTAGCCGTACCATATGCCGGGAGTTTTGTACCCCAGGAGCCCCCGCTGTTGGGGTTGATTGTGATTGAACTTAGCCAACCGGAGATGGCCTCCAGCTATGGCAATGACGTATCAGCATCAACCCAAACCCTCGATCAGGCTGAGGCTAGAGGTAAGGACAAAATGAAGGCGGATGCCGATCCTATCGAACAACTGTTGTGGGCAGTCGAGGCTTTGAAAGCTGGGGATATGAACAAGCAACAGATATCTGCAGTTATGACAAAAGTTATGGAGGATGCTTTCCCCACTCCACCTGAGGGTAGTACAAGTCAGTCAGAAAGCCGGGATAGGCCCCGTCATGCCAGAACCGTTCCTTCCGCTCCCAACCCTGCACCCGGGAAAGATCCGAAAGCCAAAGCGGCACCTACCGACCCTTTCGCTAGTACGTCTAGCAAGACTGCCCAGGCTTCAAAGTACCTGCCCCGAGGGCACAGGGTCTTCCATGCTCTCTACATGCCGTTGTCCAAGGCACTCCAGATCCTTCTCGTGCTTACTTATTGTTTGTCTTGAACCAGTTATGCCAGAGGATTTGAATGGAACGACAGTACATTCTACCTACTCTCTTGTGCCCTGAAAATCATTACAATGACCTAAGTTTTTCAAAAAAAAAAAAAAAAAAACTCTTTTGAACACTACGGTGACGAAAACGAAGAGGAAGGAATTCCTCGGGATTTGCAAAACTTTGATCAATTGAGAGAAAGAGAGACATGCTAGGCCCTTAATGATTGAGATCATGCTTGTTAATGTGAGTACTGGGAAGGATCCTGGCTTGATCCAGATTGGCTCCACACTGTCTTCAGCGCGAGCGATTAGTCGCTTTCTTAAAAGATTTCAAAAAATATTTTGCGCAATCCTGCGAAGACCTGTGTGGAATCGCTCTTGAGATTGCGCAGCTTAGGATCGCTCTCAGCCTTGAGACTCGACCCCTTGCTTTCAAAACCTTGGACCTTACTTTAGAGTGTTCAACGGTCAACTACAACGTGAGGCCTGCGTGGCCAGATTCAAAGCAGCCCTCGAACAAGAGGCAAGAAAGTCAGATCAAGAAGATCAGATATCATCAGAAGAAGCTTGTGAAGCAAGAACAGAAGCATCCTTCCAACTAGGGGCAAAAATGTCTGATGTGCTCGCAGAACCGAAGATGCATTCTTCTGCAAATCAACGCAACAGTCACTCTCCTGTATACAGAGGGCTGCAATTTCAAAACCATTTGGCATGGACTTGCTACACTTTTACCCTTTGAGAGGCTCGCTGGGCCGAAAACCCGGAAGGGCGGCCCAGGCAAAAGTTAGAGCAAGGGAAAAATACAAGAAAGAAAAAAGTACAAAAAATACAAGAAAAATATCAAGAATTGAAAAAGAAAAAAAAAGAAGAAAAGAATGAAAAGAAAAGAAAAACAAAAGCTCGCAAGGTCGAAAACCCGCATCGGGCGCCTTAGCAAAAGTTAGAGCCTAAAAAGTGAAGGTTAAAATACCCGAGTGTACCTTAACCGGAACTACGTAAGGCTTGATTCCCATGTTTGGAATACGTAGGCAACTTCATCCTGAAGTCCAGCCCCCAACGCTTTCATAGCGTCTCAGTCCATGAAATGGTTTTGATCACCTTTGCCTCCTCTGCATCCGATAGTCCGGTTGTGACAACCGGAACCACGAAGTCAACTTCCTCTAGAAGTCCAACCACTGACGCTTTCGCAGTGACTGTGTCCATATATTGGTTTTTGACCGTCTTCCTCTTCTCCGTGCTCGAGAGTACGCTTGCAATGATCATCACCGATGAGGATTGGTTTACAACATGCTGCGGCATCATCCAAACAAGGGGCAACTTTCCGTTGCCATGCGTTGCCATAAGTTGCCCTGAGTTGCCGTCCAAACCAGGGGCAACTTTCCGTTGCCATGTCCCCCCCTTTAAGCCAGGGGCAATTTTCCATTGCCTCTGATCCGAGGTTGCACATCTCGAGGGTAGGTTCCGTGCTCGTTTAGCATTGGCCGTTTGCAAAAATAGTTTTTTTTTGAAAATTTTTACTCAGGTTGACTATTTTCTCGAAAACTATTTCATTTTCCAAAACCGGACCTTTTTCTTGGACCCAAAAAGGAAAATTTTCAGTGCTCACAGCCTGACTTGCATGATTTTCAAATCAAAAATTGAACGAGTATGCTAATCCGACTCTCATTTTGGTCAAAGCTGTTTTAGTAAAAGAAAACCAAAAAATGGTCAAAGTGACGAACTAGGGGCACGGTTGAGTCAGGTGTTCTGTCTTTCCCCCGTCGTCAACATACTTGCCAGAGAGGCACCATATTCGCCAGATAAAGATACACCATTTCCTGTCTGAACACCGACTGGACGTCATCGGAAGAAATAGCCGCGAGCTAGTAGTGTTGGGCGTGAACTCGCAACTTCCTATTCACCCATCGATCGCCCTGGAGAGGGATGAAAAATGAGAGAATAAAGAATAGAGAGGTGTAAGACGAGAGAAAAGTGAGGAATAGGGTTTTTGAGGGAAAAACCGAGCTTGAGAGCCGAGTGATGTGAGAATTGCAAATCAGAAAGGGTGGGAACCATACCCGGAGGAACTGGCTCTTCGAGATCTGAGGTCTCGTTTTTGTAAACACATCCGTGTGTCGTGTCTTTTCTCTTGTTTACCTCAACTTTCGTTTTGAGTCTTTTCCGAGCGTGTCTCCTTGTGTTTAGGTCGCGCACCTTTTGTTTGGATCTTTCTCGCTGTGTTCAGTTATAGGCTCGATACCCAGGTTTGAAAAAAAACCCTTATTTAATTTCAAAAATCGTTTATGTTTAGGGTGCTGTGCCATTCTCTACATTTACACGAAGCAAAAGAAGAAAAGGGAAAATTTGGGACATCTACGTGTGTTTCAACTTCAATCGTTTCAACCTTTGTAGTCTGTCTTGTTAGATTGGGCTACTTGTTCAAGGTTTGCCGTGTGCAGGACGAACCGAGTGCTGTGATATGGGCTGTATGTAGACTAATCGCCAACAGTGTATGAGCTGTGTGTTCAGGTTAAACTGTGGTTTGCTTGATTATTTTGCTATTGGCTGGTTGGTTATTTGATTATTACAGTGCAAGTGCTCAATTTTCAGACAACAGATCAATTTCACTTACATTGAGATGTAGCATGATGTGATGCGATGCAATACATGAGATATGTAAATGTAACACTTTTTAAACAAAAAGTTTGTTTCATTTCATCATCTTTTCAAGTACATAGTTTTGGAAACAAAAATCTTCCTGCGGCAGTACAAAGTACTCCTAGCTACCAAAAAGGAAAAAGTACAGAAAAGAAGAAGAAAACAGCAAAAGTCTGTATCAACATCAAAAGGTCTTAGGCCTGGGAGCTCGTCCTAGACCTCTTCTTGGACGAAGGTCCAGGAGCATCATCAGGAGCATCATCATCTGAGCCCGAGTCCGAGCCGTCTCCGGTCCCCTCCTCCGATGACTCTGCCTCCGCCTCTGACTCCGCCTCCGCCTCCGACTCGTCGTCGTCTGGAACTGGCACCCGGGAGCTGCTCCCAGCATGAGTGCGCCCCGCCCTAGTGCGGGGAAATACTCTGCCCTCCTCATCTCTCCCTCCGCGAGGCGGAAGGTCAGTAGAGCACGCCTCTGTGAGAATCTGGAAGGAGGTGAAAAGTACTTAAGAGGCAAATGCATCGATATCATAAAAGCAGAATATCGGTCTGAGAATCGGTGTATAGTCTGATGTATGCCGTGAGCAGTGGATCAGTGCAAAATGCAGTGTATGAGTACAGTGTATCAGATGCCAGTAAGGGCCGTATGTCAAGTGTTGTATTATGTATCAGATTATGTCAAGCAGTTTATCTATGGTTTGAGATGGTGGTTAGAAGAACATACCGGAATACTGCAGAGGGCTAAAAGGTCGAAAGTCCGCTGCAACATCCCCATCATGGAGGCATTCAACTCCAATGACTGCCGGGTGTACTCGGAGGAAGCTTGTAGAAATATCAGATGCATCAATATTCCGCGGAATATCAAATAAACTGAAAATGAAATGACAATGCAAGGTGCAAGAATGCAATAATACATACCGGAGGCAGGTTATGGAAACCGACCAACTCGTGATTAGCCAGAGGAGGAGCCAAAGGGATCTGATAAGTCGCCCCGCCTCTCAGACATCAATCGCGATCTTGGCCAACTAGCCCCCCGCCCTCTCCGTGCTCCTCTCCCGCCATGGACCCGAGCCCTCCTCGATGTCCCTACCCCGCGCTACCGCCAAGCTTCGGCACCACAGTCTCTCTCTCTTTCGGCCACCGCTCAGTGGCCGCATAAGGAAGGTCCGGATGAACTCTGTGTAGTCACCTATGCTCCTATGGTGTATCGCATCCCAACCGACTGGGTACTCGGTCATCTGCTCGAGAGTGTACCTCTCGATCTCCCTCATGTCCTCAGGGAGAGGAGCTGGGACTATCTGCTCTAGTAGACCAGTGGTCAGTGCAAGAAGCGCTCGCCTAGGTACCAGGCCCGACAGATTGGTCCCTCCAAAAGGATCCTGAACCGGGCAGTCTCAACCGCGCCCGCGAATCGCTCCCAAATCTCAGCCGGCAGTGGGGCCCAAGGCCGCCAAGTGATCTGAAAAAATGAAATGCAATTTGTTATCTACTATCATTGACAATACAGTGAAAACCGAAGCTTAAACAAACCCTAAAGACTGAACGTACCTCCGCGGCGGTGATGGTGTCAAAGTAGTGACAGAACAAGATGAACGTCTCCCGTGGTCTCCGCACACACCTCACGTCGAAACGTCGCGAGAACGGGATGACGAGAGGGGTCTCTACATCCGGAACTGGGGCCAGCCTAGGAAAGTAGGCGTAGACCCACAACTGCAAAATGAATACCAATACGCCTATCAGATAAAGCAGAAAGCAGAATAAAAGTGGAAATAACAGAATAGTCAGTTATGCAGTGTACAGTGTGAACAGTGTACAATCAATGTAAAGAAGAGTATGTGTGTGCCGTGTGTGATGATATAGCCAATGTAAGCGGAGACTGCGATTATGCAGTGTACGTACTGAAAGTGAAAAGGTAAATGTAAAGCAGAAAAAGGAAACGCACCTCCCAAGCGTGCCAGTAGCCCCCGAGCAACTGTCCGCTGCCACGGGAAGCTGAGCTCATATACCCATAGAGTGTGGCCAGAGCAGCGCCACCCCAGTCGTAGTCAAAGATTCGAGTGACGTCCACTAAAGCACTGAGCAAGCACAAGGGCACAGTATTCGCCCGGTCGGCGAAAATAGTCATCCCCAGCAGGAACATCAGAAAGCCGCGCGCGTACTGCTCCACAGCCTCCTGGGTCATCGGAGCCTCCTCCACCAACGCGGGCTAGACCCTTAACTGCACCTCAAACCAAGAATAGCGGACGAAGCCTGGATGGGCGAGAGGCGGCACCTCGCCGAGTAGATAAATCTGGGCAGCAGTCCACTCGCCCATATCAGTATCGAAGGGGATCGGATCACCCCCTACCCCGATGCCTGTGAGCATCGAGAAGTCGACTTGAGTCATCGTCATCTCCCCGGCAGCAGAAAGGTGGAACGAGTCGGTGGTGTCCCACCATCTCTCCACTAGAGCAGCAAGGAGAGGTCTGCATGTGGTAAGACGGGGAAGTCCCCTGCATCGCGCCGGCTTACCGTCCACAATGTGACAAACGGCGTCCGACAGCTCCATATACCAGTCTCGAGCGGCAACGTTCCCATACCCGCAGACGGTATGGGAATCTCCTTGTTCAAAAACAAACCGTGGCGAAGCAATGATAAATATACCAGTTTTGTAAGGCATGCAGAATTGAGGAAAATACAACATGTGTGCATGTTTTCAGATTCAAACAGTCTGGTGCGGTGTGCTTCTGATGAACTACAACGTGTGATGTCGGCGTGTTGAGTGGTTCAACAAGAAATCAAAGATGTGTGCATGTTTTCAGATTCAAACAGATACCGGGTGCCGGTGTGCTTACAGTGAACTACAACATGTGATGCGTCAGCGTGTTTGGGTGATTCGGTGCAAATATAGCATGCGTGCATATTTTCAGATTCAAACAGATATCGGGTATCGGTGTCCTCATAGTGAACTGCGGTGACTGATGTGTCAGTGTGTTTGAGTGGTTCGGGGCAAGTGCAGTGTGTGTGCGCGTGTTCAGTCTCAAATAGATTATCAGTTGCAAGTATGATTACTGATCCAACGGTATCTGATAAAGGCATCAGTGTACTCGGGCTAAGCAGTTAAAGAAATGATTAACTATGGCAGTTGAATGTTCTACATTGCGGAAAGCAACAAAGAGGAGAGATGTTACCTCGGAAGCGCCAAAGGATACGTGAGATGCCGGCTCACGCAGAAGAAGGTCCTGTGGCACGCTCCGGTCGAAGCTCCTGAACTGACGAAGTCCATCAGGGCGCAAGACATGAATCGCCGGCCGGTAGGTCGCCGGGTCGAAGGGACGGATGCTCAATGGTAGGAGCTCAGCCCCGGGATCCATCTCGTGATCCGGGGGAGTCCCACCCTATGGAATGTCGTCGGCCATGTCAAATGTGACAAGTGAAATGGTCGGAAAATGAAAATAAGGCTAGCATGCCAAAAGTCAATGAAAAGTCAACCCCCGGGAGGGCAAAAAATGACCGGAAAGGCCGGGAAGTGGAAACTGCACGAAAATCAAGAAAAACTTGGGGGAAACAAACTCCGAGTGGTGGAAACCAAGGAAAGTACACCGAAAATGAGATTTGTTCGTTCAAAACTTGCGAAACGATGAGGGTTTCACGGATCGAACGACGAAAAAGTGTCTAGAACGCGAGAAAAACACGGATCGAAGGTGGGAAAATGCTCTAGAGAGAAGGAGGAGAGGATTTCGGCCTAAGAGAAATGAAAGAAATAGGGTTTAAAACCCTATTTTAAAAGACCCGGGGTGAAAAGACCAATCCGATCAAAGAACTTTTGGCCGGTCGGCTACATTTTTGGCCGGTCGGCCAAATATTTGGCCGGTGGAATGTATTGATGGTCGATGGACAGCCAGTGGCTTCCTCTTCCGGCCGGTGAGCCTCCCACAACCTTGTTTTGGTCAGATGTGTAGTTTGGGGCCTTCATTGCTCCAGATAGTGCAATAACAGTGCATTTTCGAAGCTCAACCAGCCTCCGTTTTGCTCCCGGACTGTGTCTTATGTGCGTGGCACTCGAATATGCGCAAGGCGTATCCTTTTTGTATCCTTTTGTCTCTTATAATATTCAAAAGTTTCCCCACGTGCATTGCATTACAATGCTTTGTCGTGAACACGCGCTAATTATGCGGCATTTTATCCGCATTGTTGTGCATGTCATACCTGCATCATCTTGCATTTTCTCACGGTCTGGCGAAACCTTAAACCCGCATGGTCTGGCGAGACCTTAAACCCGCACGGTCTAGCGAGACCTTAAACCCGCTTGGTCTGGCAAGACCTTAAAACCGCCTGGTTGCATTGTCATGCATTTCAAATTCACATGCATTGTCATGCATTTCAAAGTCACGCGTTGTCACGCACTCTAAGTTCACTTGTATTATTATGCATTTCCCCAGCAGCGGTCTAGGAGACCTTAAATCCTTGGGAGGTGCAAGACCTCCCGTGCATTGATGTGCACAGTTCATTTGCATTACCATGCATTTCGAAAGCCGCGCGTTTAAAATTTATGTCATTCCCATGCATCTCAAGCTGCGCGTCGTCATGCATTAGAAAATCCATGCATTGCCTTGCATTTCAAAGCGACTTGCATTGTCGTGCATTCCAAGCAACATACATTCCATGCATCATGTGCATTTCAAAAACAAAAAAACAAAAAAACATGCATTTGTCATGCATCCATTCTAAATAGTGCATTGTCTTGCATACATGGTAAATATTGCATTGTCATGCATCGTAGAAAATAAACATGCATTGTCATGCATTTCCACTATAAATATTGCATTGCATATTCGTAAATATTTGCATTGTAGTTTACATGCATTCACTGCATCACCTTCCATCCATGGCTCACGCCTTTCCATGTTGAGCTTGGTCTGGTATGTGCCCATACTTTTCACGTTAAAGCACAGTTCTGCATGTGTACGCGCCTATTCCACGCTGGTATGTTGGTTTGAGGGTTGCGGCACCTTTTCTGCTATTAGACGCGGTTTGTATGCGTACATGCCTTTCCTAGGGAAGATTCAGTTTGGCCCGCGTGCCATATCCATTGTATCCATTACATTGTATTGTAATTTGCATGCATTCATTGCATTACCTTCCATCTATGGCTTGCGCCTTTCCATGTTGAGCTTGGTCTGGTATGTGCCCATACTTCTCGTGTTGAAGCATAGTTCAATGGACCGTTCTATGTTAGATGTGGCTTGTATGCGCACATGCTTTGCCTAGGCAAGATTTGGTTTGGCCCGCGTGCCATATCCATTGCCATTTTCCCCAGCATTTTCATTATATATTACATTGTAGTGTAATTTTGCATCCAGCATTAGGATCGTTGTCCTTTCCCCAGCGGGTCGTTTCCCCACTTATGTCATTCCCCCCCAACACTTGTTCTTGTGTCCGTCTACATTACTCATAGTTCAATAGACAGTTCTATGGTAGACAGACTTGTTACCTCCATCAATCTATTTGACATTTGTGTGGTTTTGAACCGCTCATGATTGGATCATGATTCAATTGCTTTGCATATAGTTTGCATTGTTTCAATTGCATTGCATTTTCATTTGCATTGTTTATACATTGTTTTGTATATATTGCATATCATTTTGCATTCATTCTTGCATTGTCATGCATGTTACTAATAACATCATACCTGTTAAGTTGTTTTCTTTGCAGGCACGATATTGTATGTACGGCACATTTGCGACTGGTGGAACCAGACGAACCAGACAGGTATTGTATCCTCCGCGTGAGACGTATCGAGAATCACATAATTCTCTTACATCCTTTCTGTATTGTAGTGTAGTTTGGTGTATGCTAGCTAAAAACTGTTGCATGTGTGCTTCGTTACAGCATTCTTTGCATGATCATAAGTTATGCTTGGCTTCGTGCATTGTCTTGCATTTTGCCCCTGCCTTCGGGCGCATATCTTGTTTGTCTTGCATGCGTTGTCTAAGTCTTCGGCCTTGTCAAAAATGGGTCGTCTCTGGGCTTTGACATTCACTCCCGTCATTGTTATGACTTTCGAGTTCTGTCAAAGAGGGGCAACTGTAGACACCCCATTTTTGACCGTCCTCAAGACTTGGACGTCACCGCTTCAGCGCTCGATGATCATCCATGTTTGTGTTCGTCTTGAGTTCCCGGAGGCCTTGGCAACGCGCCTCGTCTCAGGACCTCTCGACTCGACTGTTTTGTGCTTGGTTTGGCACCAAACACTTGTGTTATGCCTTTGAGGGGCAGGGAATGCCTTTTGAGGCATCCCCACATACCACCGGCCATGGCTTGAGGCCACCGGCTGTCTTTTGTTGCCATCGGCCAAATGTTTGGCCGACCGGCACTATTTTTGGCCGACTGGCCATAAGTTTTGGCCAAAGTCACTTTTGGCCGACCACTATTCATCTGCTTTTAGCAGATATTTTGTGCCAACTGTGATAGCTGGCACCCACTCTGTTCCCCTCCATACACGCCAGATGGAGGATTTCTTGGATGGCTTGTTTTGGAAGCCTTACAAGAGGGAGTTGCCTATAAGAGAGGGCTTCTTCTCTTGGTCAGTGGGTTAGACATTTTTGGGCAACATTTTTAGGGTTTGAGTTCTAGGGTTAGGGTTTGTTCATCTCCCATCTCCCTATCTCTCTCTCTTGTGTGTGTTTAGGCTTAAATTTGCACACAAACACACACCACCACACCTTTCCTTGGAGCTGAGGCCCTTGAGGGTTGTTTTTAGAGTTTTGAAGTTGATTTCAACCTCAAGAAGCTGCTGGAGCTCCATTGTTGAAGAAGGTCTACAAGGGTAATCACTTTTCCATTTTATTCCCTATTTTTGCACACTACTTTTACCTATCTTGCATCTGTTTTTTGGCTTTGCATATAATACGTAAAAGTTCTGTTTTTAAGGCCTCTAAATAGTTTGTTAAGAGTGTTTTAAGCTTTGGGGTTGTTTGACCCCTCTTAAGCCTTGTTTGGCCCTTGTTTTGTGCCATTTTGTGTGAGCTCCGGGACCATAATGTTTGGGCCTCCTCACCACTGAAATCTTGAGGGATTTTAGAGGTGAGGATGGTGCCTTGAGGTCATAGGAGGGAGAGGGCCACCCCCTCTCCTTGTTGTCCTTGAAAAGGGCACTTTTTGCCTCTTGAGGGAGCACCTAGTTTACGTTCATGTTGGCCATGCCTTAACTGATTTTTATGCTTATTATGCCATGAAATAGCATTGAGTTGAGTTGGTTTTGGTACACCATGCTTGCTTAGCATACATGCCTTGTAATGCCATTTTGTTGCCTTAACATGCATCTAGGTTTTAACCCTTGTTCAAGCATGCTTTAGGCCTAGCTTTGTGAAGCTTTCATGTTTATTTTGCCATGTTTAAGGTCTGTCCTTGGCTGTTTTGGTCGACCATAACTTGCATTGCATGCCCCTTTGCATTTTGGGCTTGTTGGCCTTAAGTATGTAAGTGTGTAGCATGCCTTGTTTGTATCATTTCAATGGTTTGGAACCTCTTAACATGTTATTTCAGTCCTTATAACATGCCTATATGCTTGCATTTAATCCTCCTTCAATGTGTTTAAAGGTTGTTAGCTTATGCCCCTTGTTTAGGCCTCGGAGTATGCTTGCACTTTTAGACCACTTAGATGCCATCTAAGTGCACCCTTGGCTTTGTTTAAGTCTGCATTTGACTTGTTTTAAGTCCCCTTAGCCTTGTGAGGTTTGGTGGACTTGACCTTGGTTTAAGCCTCCTTGGCTTGTCTTAAGCACTTGGCCATTGTGGCATGTTTTGCTTGACTTGTTTAAATTGATTTGGCATTATCTTATAACATGATTTTAGAGCTTAATGCATGCCATATGTCCATGTTTGCATACTCTGGAGTGCGCTTGAGAATTGCTCTTTAATGCTTGAAATGTTGGAGATCATTTGCATGCATGTTTGTGTGCCTATTAGTCCTTCATTTTTGAGCACCTTGGCCATTGTTTTAGGCCTAGTAAGGGCTGCCTAAACCATGTTTAAGTCCACCTCTTTGCTTGTTGCATGTACTCCTTGTATGTTGTAGCATATTGATGAGGTGTTGCATGTTTGAACTTACATGATTGAATAAAGTCACATGCTTGCTCGCATGCTTAAACACCCACATTGTACCTTGCATGCTTATTGGTTGCATTGTCTCATGCCTTGCATGTTTTGTATGCTTCTTTGCATCTCCATGTTACATGCTAGCTAACATGCTTAGGTTGCATTGCATTAGCATGCATACTTGGCCTCTTGAATTGCTTATGATAGAGGTTGAGTTCCCCTTGGTTTGATCATGTGCATTGCATTCCATATTAAATGTGCACACTTGGCTTCTTGGGCCATCATGCATGGAAATGCGCGATTGGTGGTCCAAGAACCAAGGTTCATGTCCCTTTGAGTCATAAACATGATATGGGGTGTGATTGGTGCATACATTGCTTGAAATGCATTGCCATGCCAAGTATTGCCCTCTGCTGCTGTCAAACCAAATTTTGCAAGAATTTTTGTCCGGTCGGCTAAATATAGTGCCGACCGGCTATCATTTTTGGCCGGTGGATTAAATTCATGGCCGGTGACCATTCTACATGGCCGGTGGTGTTCTCCTTCAGCCGGTGGTGTTTCTCAGCATCCAGAGAGTAAACCCTGAGGCTTAGGCAGTCTTCAGAGGAGCAAAGCAGGGAAAACAGAGGCATCTTGTGCATGGTGGCGGATTTCCGAGCAAAACCGAGCGCGCACTGCATTGGGTCTTCATCCCAGGACTGTTTATTGCTTAAATTAGATTAATTAATTTGCTTAATTAATTTAGTTGGTCTGTGATAAGTAATTAGCTAGGATAGTTGATTATTTATTCAGTCTGTATTATTCTTTCGGTCCTTCCGAGCGAGGGCAAGTTTATAATAAGTGTGGGTGAGTGTGTGAATGTCTTCCAACCCCCACTTCTTTCTCCCTTTTACTTACCTGCTTTGATGGTTAGTATTAGGACATGTTTACTTTAGCATACCTCATGTTATGCATGTGTGCATCATTCGTCAGTATTGCATGCATCGGGCTCGGCGCATCATGCTAATTGCATTATATTTCAAATTTAATTTGAATACATGCTTCCTGTGCATCTCACATGCCATCCTTAGATTAGCTGAGCCTATTCCAGTGACATTTTGCATGTGATGCATTAGGCACTTAACATGGACTTGGATCATGCATTGATTGCTAACATGTTTTTGTTTTGGCATGGAGTACTTTGTAAGTATTTATGCTTGAGCATACCACATGCGTGTGAATGGTACCATAACAGCATGCTTACCATGTGGCTAGATGCTTAAGTGATAAATTGCCTGAATGCCTGTGGGTGAAAGTTGGATTGTTTGAGTTGGAACAACTCGTTGAAATCCGTGTTTTAGCCTACTTGCGAGTAGCAAATTTCAAAACGTTTCCAAACAAACGGATATGCAATGCTTTGTTCCAAATTAGGCGATCTAGTCTATACTTGTTTTACTGTGCGCATCACATAGTAATTCTAGCTAATTAATCGGAATAAGAACACATAACGTTTTCAAAATCGGATATCATGGTTAGTAGAGGCCGACCTTCGGATCGGGCGAGAGGGGGTGCTCGTAGCTGACCTTCCCCAATCGTACCCAAGTTCCCGAGCCGAGGCAACTTTGGTGATGACGGACACGTGGCCTTTGGCACTGAGTCAGGGTTTCCTAAATTTCCCAAAATAAAATATTTAGGTGGCGACTCTGTATCTGGCAAAGCAGTCCATGTTTGGCACTTCTTTCAAAAAATCTGTTTTTCTCAAAACGATTTGTCGGATTTGGATTCTTTGGTTCAGATTAAGAATTGACAGCAAAACGGAGTCCGAATTGTAGAGTGAAGCCCAAGGGCGCATCAGGAAGAGAAAACAGAACCTGGTTCGTAAATTGAGGCAAAGCATAAAAGAGTCCCGAGGTTGGGAGGTAAGGCTCTTAGCCGAAACACCGTAACCTCAGAACGAGCACAACATGCGCAATCACCGAGCGCTCAATCGATGACGTCTGAGTCTTAAGGTCGGTCGAAAATGGGGTGTCTACAGTTGCCCCCCTTTGACAAACTCGAAAGTCATAAGTGACGGTAGTGAAGGTCAAAGCCCGGAGACGACCCATTTTTGACAAGGCCGAAGACTTAGACAAAAGCATGCAAGATAACGAAGATATGTGCTCGAAAGCGGGGGCAAAATGTAAGAACAATGAGCCTATGCAGGTCCTAAAACTCATCAAAAATGGCCTGAAACATGGCTTGGAAGCATGCAAATAAGGGCTCCTTTGTAAGGCAAAAAAATGCTAGAAAACAAAACAAGGAGAGAAAAAGTCACCCCTCTCTGATTTTGGCACTCAAAACAGCATGCCAGCCACTGAAAATTCACTGGATTTCAGTGGCTCAAAGGCCAAACAAAGGGGGTAGATGACCCCCAACAGCACTCAAAACAAGGTAAAATGAAGCATGCAAGGGGGTAGATGACCCCTAACAGAAAAATGCTCTGAAACAAACATGTTAAGAGCCTCAAAATAAGACTTTTTTGAGTTTACACCGAAGCTCAGATATGCTTGCAAGTAAGGCTAAGAGATGGATCAAAATAATGCTAAAAAGAGGGAATAGTGTGTTACCATTGTAGCTTCAGCAAAACTAGTAGCTTCTTGGACCAAAAACCATCTCTTTGAGACCTCTCAAGACCCTCCAAGAATCTTAGATCAATGGTGGAGGTGTGTGGCTATGAGGTGTGGTGTTAAAGGCCAAGAACAAACACCCTCCCTATGCCTAGAATGTAGAGATATAGAGAGAAATAATTGCTTTTCCTTAGACAAATTTTTTTCAACCTTTCTAAAGGAGAGGGAGACCCTCTCTTATAGAGAAACAAGAGGGTCCAAGCTTCTTGGAGAAGTTAGAGCAAAGGTTCAAAAGGTTCAAGTCTCTTGGCGAAGCTAGAGCAAAGGTTCAAAAGGTTCAAGCTTCTTGGAGAAGCTAGAGCAAAGGTTCAAAAGGTTCAAGCTTCTTGAAGAAACTAGAGCAAAGGGTTCAAGCTTCTTGGAGAAGCTAGAGCAAAGGTTCAAAAGGTTCAAGCTTCCTCGAGTTGCTAAAACGTTGGTTCAAAAAGTTCAAGCTTCCTCATGAAGCTAAAACAAAGGTTCAGAAGGTTCAATCTTCCTCAAGAAGCCAAAATAAGGGTTCAAAGGGTTCAAGCTTCCTCAAGAAGCCAAAACAAAGGTTCAAAAGGTTCAAGCTCCCTCATGAAACTAACACGAAGGTTCAAAAGGTTCAAGCTCCCTCAAGATGCTAAAACGAAGGTTCAGAAGGTTTAACTTCTTCAAGAAGCTAAAATAAGGGTTCAAAAGGTTCAAGCTCCCTCAAGAAGCGAAAACGAATGTTCAAAAGGTTCAAGCTTCCTCAAGAAGCTAAAACGAAGGTTCAAAAGGTTAAAGCTCCCTCAAGAAGCTAAAACGAAGGTTCAAAAGGTTCAAGCTGTCCAAAAATCGTGCCAAATAGAGAAAGTTAAGCGGTCCCGAACCGAGGCGCACGGCCGACGGCTTCGAAATCCGGAAACTGGTCTCCAAACGGGAACAGTGGTCTACGATCACGAAAAGTAGCCTACGGCCATTGAGAGATGGTCTACGAGACCTCTCCCTCCCTTCGAGAATAGAAAACTGAACCTGGTTCGCAAACCGAGGCAAAGCACAGAAGAGTCCCGAGGTCCGGAGGTAAGGCTCTCAGCCGAAACTTCGTAACCTCAGAACGAGCACAACATGGGCAATCACCGAGCGCTCAATCGATGACGTCTGAGTCTTAAGGTCGGTCAAAAAGTGTGTATCAACTGCTGCCCCTCTTTGACAGAACTCGAAAGTCATAAGTGACGGGAGTGATTGCCAAAGCCCGGAGACGACCCATTTTTGACAAGGCCGAAGACTTAGACAAAAGCATGCAAGATAACGAAGATATGTGCTCAAAGGCGGCGGCAAAATGCAAAAACAATGAGCCTATGTAGGTCCTAAAACTCATCAAAAATGGCCTGAAACATGGCTTGGAAGCATGCAAATAAGGGCTCCTTTGTAAGGCTAAAAATGCTGGAAAACAAAACAAGGAGAGAGATGGTCACCCCTCTCTGATTTTGGCACTCAAAACAGCATGCTAGCCACTGAAAATCCACTGGATTTCAGTGGCTAAAAGGCCAAACAAAGGCCAACACAAATGCTCTAAGGCATGGCTCAAAACAAGGTAAAATGAAGCATGCAAGGGGGTAGATGACCCCCAACAGAAAAATGATCTTAAACAAACATGTTAAGGGCCTCGAAATAAGACTTTTTTCAGTTCATACCGAAGCTCAAATATGCTTGCAAGTAAGGCTAAGAGATGGATCAAAATAATAGCAAAAAGAGGGAATAGTGTGTTACCCTTGTAGCTTCAGCAAAACCAGCAGCTTCTTGGACCAAAAACCAGCTCTTTAAAACCTCTCAAGACCCTCCAAGAACCTTAGATGAATGGTGCAGGTGTGTGGCTATAAGGTAAGGCTCAAATGGTTCAAAAGGTTCAAGCTTCCTCAAGGAGCTAAAACGAAGGTTCAGAAGGTTCAAGCTTCCTCAAGAAGCCAAAACCAGGGTTCAAAAGTTTCAAGCTTCCTCAAAAAACTAAAACGAAGGTCCAAAAGGTTCAAGCTCCCTCAAGAAGCTAAAACGAAGGTTCAAAAGGTTCAAGCTCCCTCAAGAAGCTAAAACGAAGGTTCAGAAGGTTCAACTTCCTTAAGAAGCTAAAACAAGGGTTCAAAAGGTTCAAGCTCCCTTAAGAAGCTAAAACGAAGGTTCAAAAGGTTCAACTTCCTCAAGAAGCTAAAACAAGGGTTTAAAAGGTTCAAGCTTCCTCAAGAAGGTAAAACGAAGGTTCAAAGGGTTCAGGCTTTCTCAAGAAGCTAAAATGAAGGTTCAAAAGGTTCAAGCTCCCTCAAGAAGCTAAAACGAACGTTCAAAAGGTTCAATCTGTCCAAAAACCGTGCCAAACGGAGAAGGTTAAGCGGTCCCGAACCGAGGTGCGCGGCCGACGGCTCCGAAAACTGGAAACTGGTACCCAAATGGGAACAGTGGTCTATGCCCACGAAAAGTAGCCTACGACCACTGAGAGATGGTGTACGAGACCTCTCCCTCCCTTCGGGAAGAGAAAACAGAACCTGGTTCGCAAATCGAGGCAAAGCACAAAAGAGTCCCGAGGTCCGGAGGTAAGGCTCTCTGCCGAAACTCCGTGACCTCAGAACGAGCAAAACATGCGCAATCACCGAGCGCTCAATCGATGACGTCTGAGTCTTAAGGTCGGTGAAAAATGGGGTGTCTACAGCTGTTGCCCTCTTGATGTAACTCGAAACTCATAAGTGACGGGGGTGAATGTCAAAGCCCGGAGACGACCCATTTTTGACAAGGCCGAAGACTTAGACAAAAGCCTGCAAGATAACGAAGATATGTGCTCGAAGGCGGGGGTAAAATGCAAGAACAATGAGGCTATGCAGGTCCCAAAACTCATCAAAAATGGCCTGAAACATGGCTTGGAAGCATGCAAATAAGAGCTCATTTGTAAGGCCAAAAATGCTAGAAAACAAAACAAGGAGAGAGAGGGTCACCCCTCTCTGATTTTGGCACTCAAAATAGCATCCTAGCCACTGAAAATCCACTAGATTTCAGTGGCTAAAAGGCCAAACAAAGGCCAACACAAATGCTCTAAGGCATGGCTCAAAACAAGGTAAAATGAAGCATGCAAGGGGGTAGATGACCCCCAACAGAAAAATGATCTTAAACAAACATGTTAAGGGCCTCAAAATAAGACTTTTTTCAGTTTACACCGAAGCTCAAATATGCCTACAAGTAAGGCTAAGGGATGGATCAAAATAATGCTAAAAAGAGGGAATAGTGTGTTACCCTTGTAGCTTCAGCAAAACCAGCAGCTTCTTCGACCAAAAACCAGCTCTTTGAGACCTCTCAAGAGCGTCCAAGAACCTCAGATCAACGGTGGAGGGGTGTGGCTATGAGGTGTGGTGTTAAAGGCCAAAAACAAACACCCTCTCTAAGCCTAGAATGTAGAGATATAGAGAGATATATGTGCTTTTCCTTAGACAAATTTTTTTCAACCTCTCTAAAGGATAGGGAGGCCCCCTCTTATAGAGAAACAAGAGGGTTCAAGCTTCAAGCTTCTTGGAGAAGCTAGAGCAAAGGTTCAAAAGGTTCAAGCTTCCTCAAGAAGCTAAAACGAAAGTTCAAAAGGTTCAAGCTTCCCCAAGAAGCAAAAACGAAGTTTCAGAAGGCTCAAGCTTCCTCAAGAAGCCAAAACCAGGGTTCAAAAGGTTCAAGCTTCCTCAAGAAGCTAAAACGAAGGTTCACAAGGTTCAAGCTCCCACAAGAAGCTAAAACGAAGGCTCAAAAGGTTCAAGCTCCCTTAAGTAGCTAAAACGAAGGCTCAAAAGGTTCAAGCTCCCTCAAGAAGCTAAAACGAAGGTTCAGAAGGTTCAACTCCATCAAGAAACTAAAACGAGGGTTCAAAAGGTTCAACCTTCCTCAAGAAGCTAAAACGAAGGTTCAGAAGGTTCAAGCTTTCTCAAGAAGCCAAAACTAGGGTTCAAAATATTCAACCTTCCTCAGGAAGCTAAAACGAAGGTCCAAAATGTTAAAGCTCCCTTAAGAAGCTAAAATGAAGGTTCAGAAGGTTCAACTTCCCCAAGAAGCTAAAACAAAGGTTCAGAAAGTTCAACTTCCTCAAGAAGCTAAAACGAAGGTTCAAAATGTTCAGGATTCCTCAACAAGCTAAAACGAAGGTTCAACAGGTTCAGGCTTCCTGAAGAAGCTAAATCGAAGGTTCAAAAGGTTGAAACTCCCTCAAGAAGGTAAAACGAAGGTTCAAAAGGTTCAAGCTGTCCAAAAACCGTGCCAAACGGAGCAAGTTAAGCATTCCCGAACCGAGATGCACGGCCGACGGCTCCGAAAACCGGAAACTGGTCTCCAAATGGGAACAGTGGTCTACGACCACGAAAAGTAGCCTACGGCCACTGAGAGATGGTCTACGAGACCTCTCCCTCCCTTCGGGAAGAGAAAACAGAACCTGGTTCGCAAATCGAGGCAAAGCACAAAAGAGTCCCGAGGTCCGGAGGTAAGGCTCTCTGCCGAAACTCCGTGACCTCAGAACGAGCACAACATGCGCAATCACCGAGCGCTCAATCGATGACGTCTGAGTCTTAAGGTCGGTGAAAAATGCGGTGTCTACAGTTGCCCCTCTTTGACAGAACTCGAAACTCATAAGTGACGGGGGTGAATGTCAAAGCCCGGAGACGACCCATTTTTGACAAGGCCGAAGACTTAGACAAAAGCATGCAAGATAACGAAGATATGTGCTCGAAGGCGGGGGTAAAATGCAAGAACAATGAGGCTATGCAGGTCCCAAAACTCATCAAAAATGGCCTGAAACATGGCTTGGAAGCATGCAAATAAGAGCTCATTTGTAAGGCCAAAAATGCTAGAAAACAAAACAAGGAGAGAGAGGGTCACCCCTCTCTGATTTTGGCACTCAAAATAGCATCCTAGCCACTGAAAATCCACTAGATTTCAGTGGCTAAAAGGCCAAACAAAGGCCAACACAAATGCTCTAAGGCATGGCTCAAAACAAGGTAAAATGAAGCATGCAAGGGGGTAGATGACCCCCAACAGAAAAATGATATGAAACAAACACGTTAAGGGCTTGAAAATAAGACTTTTTTCAGTTTACACCGAAACTCAAATATGCTTGCAAGTAAGGCTAAGAGATGGATCAAAATAATGGTAAAAAGAGGGAATAGTCTGTTACCCTTGTAGCTTCAGCAAAACCAGCAGCTTCTTGGACCAAAAACCAGCTCTTTGAGACCTATCAAGACCCTCCAAGAACCTTAGATCAATGGTGGAGGTGTGTGGCTATGAGGTATGGTGTTAAAGGCCAAAAACAAACACTGTCTCTAAGCCTAGAATGTAGAGATATAGAGAGATATATGTGCTTTTCCTTAGACAAATTTTTTTCAACCTCTCTAAAGGAGAGGGAGGCCCTCTCTTATAGAGAAACAAGAGGGTTCAAGCTTCTTAGAGAAGCTAGAGCAAAGGCTTCAAGCTTCTTGGAGAAGCTAGAGTAAAGGTTCAAAAGGTTCAAGCTTCCTCAAGAAATTAAAACGAAGCTTCAAAAGGTTCAAGCTTCCTCAAGAAGCTAAAACGAAGGTTCAGAAGGTTCAAGCTTGCTCAAGAAGCCAAAACCAGGGTTCAAAAGGTTCAAGCTTTCTCAAGAAGCTAAAACGAAGGTCCAAAAGGTTCATGCTCCCTCAAGAAGCTAAAACGAAGGTTCAAAATGTTCAAGCTCCATCAAGAATCTAAAATGAAGGTTCAGAAGCTTCAACTTCCTTAAGAAGCTAAAACAAGGGTTCAAAAGGTTCAACTTCCTCAAGAAGCTAAAACAGGGGTTCAAAAGGTTCAAGCTTCCTCAAGAAGCTAAAACAAAGGTTCAAAGGGTTCAGGCTTCCTCAAGAAGCTAAAATGAAGGTTCAAATGGTTCAAGCACCCTCAAGAAGCTAAAATGAAGGTTCAAAAGGTTCAATCTGTCCGAAAACCGTGCCAAACGGACAAGGTTAAGCGGCCCCGAACCGAGGCGCACGGCCGACGGCTCCGAAAATTGGAAACTGGTCCCCAAACGGGAACAGTGGTCTACGACCACAAAAAGTAGCCTACGGCCACTGAGAGATGGTGTACGAGACCTCTCCCTCCCTTCGGGAAGAGAAAACAGAACCTGGTTCGCAAATCGAGGCAAAGCACAAAAGAGTCCCGAGGTCCGGAGGTAAGGCTCTCAGCCGAAACTCCATAACCTCAGAACGAGCACAACATGTGCAATCACCGAGCACTCAAAATGGGGTGTCTACAGTTGCCCCTCTTTGACAGAACTCGAAAGTCATAAGTGACGGGGGTGAATGTCAAAGCCCGGAGAACCCCATTATTGACAAGGCCGAAGACTTAGACAAAAGCATGCAAGATAACGAAGATATGTGCTCGAAGGTGGGTGCAAAATGCAAGAATAATGAGCCCATGCAGGTCCTAAAACTCATCAAAAATGGCCTGAAACATGGCTTGGAAGCATGCAAATAAGGGCTCCTTTGTAGGGACAAAAATGATAGAAAACAAAACAAGGAGAGAGAGGGCCACCCCTCTCTGATTTTGGCACTCAAAACAGCATCCTAGCCACCGAAAATCCACAAGATTTCGGTGGCTAAAAGGCCAAACAAAGGCCAACACAAATGCTCTAAGGCATGGCTCGAAACAAGGTAAAGTGAAGCATGCAAGGGGGTAGATGACCCCCAATAGAAAAATGACCTTGAGCAAACACGTTAAGGGTCTGAAAATAAGACCTTTTTCAGTTTACACCGAAGCTCAAATATGCTTGCAAGTAAGGCTAAGAGATGGATCAAAATAATGCTAAAAAGAGGGAATCGTGTGTTACCCTTGTAGCTTCAGCAAAACTAGCAGCTTCTTCGACCAAAAACCAGCTCTTTGAAACCTCTCAAGACCCTCCAAGAACCTTAGATCAACGGTGGAGGGGTGCGGCTATGAGGTGTGGTGTTTAAGGCCAAAAACAAACACCCTCTCTAAGCCTAGAATGTAGAGATATAGAGAGATATATGTGCTTTCCCTTAGAAAATTTTTTTTCAACCTCTCTAAAGGATAGGAAGGCCCTCTCTTATAGAGAAACTAGAGGGTTCAAGCTTCTTGGAGAATCTAGAGCAAAGGTTCAAATGGTTCAAGCTTTCTCAAAAAGCTAAAACGAAGGTTCAAAAGGTTCAAGCTTCCTCAAGAAGCAAAAATGAAGTTTCAGAAGGCTCAAGCTTCCTCAAGAAACCAAAACCAGGGTTCAAAAGGTTCAAGCTTCATCAAGAAGCTAAAACAAAGGTTCACAAGGTTCAAGCTCCCTCAACAAGCTAAAACGAAGGCTCAAAAGGTTTAAGCTCCCCCAAGAAGCTAAAACGAAGGTTCAAAAGGTTCAAGCTCCCTCAAGAAGCTAAAACAAAGGTTCAGAAGGTTCAACTTCCTCAAGAAGCTAAAACGAGGGTTCAAAAGGTTCAAGCTTCCTCGAGAATCTAAAACGAAGGTTCAGAAGGTTCAAGCGTTCTCAAGAAGCCAAAACCAGGGTTCAAAATATTCAACCTTCCTCAGGAAGCTAAAACGAAGGTTCAAAATGTTCAAGCTCCCTTAAGAATCTAAAACGAAGGTTCAGAAGGTCAACTTCCTCAAGAAGCTAAAACAAAGGTTCAGACGGTTCAACTTCCTCAAGAAGCTAAAACGAAGGTTCAAAATGTTCAGGATTCCTCAAGAAGCTAAAACGAAGGTTCAAGAGGTTCAGGCTTCCTCAAGAAGCTAAATCGAAGGTTCAAAATGTTCAAGCTGTCCAAAAACCGTGCCAAACGGAGCAAGTTAAGTGTTCTTTAACCGAGGCGACGGCCGACGGTTCAAAATCTAAATCCCGGTCTCCAAACGGGAACAGTGGTCTACAACCACGAAAAGTAGCCTACGGCCACTGAGAGATGGTCTGCGGAACCTTTCCCTCCCTTCGGGAAGATAAAACAGAACCTGGTTTGCAAATCGAGACAAAGCACAAAAGAGTCCCATGGTCCGGAGGTAAGGCTCTCAGCTGAAACTTCGTAACCTCAGATCGAGAACAACATGCGCAATCACCGAGCGCTCAATCGATTACGTCTGAGTCTTAGGGTCGGTAAGAAATGGGGTGTCTAGAGTTGCCCCTCTTTGACAGAACACGAAAGTCAGAAGTGATGGGAGTGAATGTCAAAGCCCGGAGACGACCCATTTTTGACAAGGCCGAAGACTTAGACAAAAGCATGCAAGATAACAAAGATATGTGCACGAAGGTGGGGGCAAAATGCAAGAATAATGAGCCTATGCAGGTCCTCAAACTCATCAAAAATCGCCTGAAACATGGCTTGGAAGCATGCAAATAAGGGCTCCTTTGTAAGGCCAAAAATGCTAGAAAACAAAAGAAGGAGAGAGAGGGTCACCACTCTCTGATTTTGGCACTCAAAACAGCATGCTAGACACTAAAAATCCACTGGATTTCAGTGGCTAAAAGGCCAAACAAAGGCCAACACAAATGCTCTAAGGCATGGCTCAAAACAAGGTAAAATGAAGCACGCAAGCGGGTAGATGACCTCCAACAGAAAAATGATCTGAAATAAACATGTGTTAGGGCCTGAAAATAAGACGTTTTTCAGTTTACACCGAAACTCAAATATGCTTGCAAGTAGGGCTAAGAGATGGATCAAAATAATGCTAAAAAGAGGGAATAGTTTGTTACCCTTGTAGCTTCAGCAAAACCAGCAGCTTCTTCGACCAAATACTAGGACTTTGAGACCTCTCAAGACCCTCCAAGAACCTTAGATCAATGGTGGAGGTGTGTGGCTATGAGGTGTGGTGTTAAAGGCCAAGAACAAACACCCTCTCTATGCCTAGAATGTAGAGATATAGAGAGATATAAGTGCTTTTCCTTAGACAAATTTTTTTCAACCTCTCTAAAAGAGAGGGAGGCCCTCTCTTAAAGAGAAACAAGAGGGTTCAAGCATGTTGGAGAAGCTATAGCAAAGGTTCAAGCTTCCTGGAGAAGGTAGAGCAAAGGTTCAAAAGGTGCAAGCTTCTTCGAGAAGCTTGAGCAAACGGTTCAAGCTTCTTGAAGAAGATAGAGCAAAGGTTCAAAAGGTTCAAGCTTCCACAAGAAGCTAAAATGAAGGTTCAAAAACTTCAAGTTGCCTCATGAAGCTAAAACAAAGGTTTAGAAGGTTCAAGCTTCATCAAGAAGCCAAAACAAGGGTTCAAAAGGTTCAAGCTTTCTCAAGAAGCTAAAACGAAGGTTCAAAAGCTTCAAGCTCCGCCAAGAAGCTAAAATGAAGGTTCAAAAGGTTCAAGCTCCCTCAAGAAGCTAAAACGAAGGTTCAAAAGCTTCAAGCTCCCTTAAGAAGCTAAAACGAAGGTTCAAAAGGTTCAAGCTCCCTCAAGAAGCTAAAACAAAGGTTCAGAAGGTTCAACTTCCGCAAGAAGCTAAAACAAGGGATCAAAATGTTCAAGCTCCCTCAAGAAGCTAAAACGAAGCTTCAAAAGGTTCAAGCTTCCTCAAGAAGTTAAAATGGAGGTTCAAAAGGTTCAAGCTCCCTCAAGATGCTAAAACGAAGGTTCAAAAGGTTCATGCAGTCCAAAAAACGGGCTAAACGAAAAAAGTTAAGCGATCTCGAACCGAGGCGCACGGCCGACGAATCCGAAAATCGAAAACTTGTCTCCAAACGGGAACAGTGGTCTACGACCACGAAAAGTAGCCGACGGCCACTGAGCGATGGTCTACGAGACCACGCCCTCCCTTCGGGAAGAGAAAACAGAACCTAGTTCGCAAACCGAGGCAAAGCACAAAAGAGTCCCGAGGTCTTTAAGACCTCTCAAGACCCTCCAAGAACATTAGATCAATGGTGGAAGTGTGTGGCTATGAGGTGTGGTGTTAAAGGCCAAGAACAAACACCCTCTCTAAGCCTAGAATGTGGAGATATAGAGAGATATAAGTGCATTTCCTGAGACAAATTTTTTTTCAACCTCTCTAAGGAGAGGGAGGCCCTCTCGTAAAGAGAAACAAGAGGGTTCAAGCTTGTTGGAGAAGCTAGACCAAATGTTCAAAAGGTGCAAGCTTCTTGGAGAAGCTAGAGCAAAGGGTTCAAGCTTCTTGAAGAAGCTAGAGCAAAGGTTCAAAAGGTTCAAGCTTCCTCAACAAGCTAAAATGAAGGTTCAAAAAGTTCAAGCTTCCTCATGAAGCTAAAACAAAGGTTCAGAAGGTTCAAGCTTCCTCAAGAAGCCAAAACAAGGGTTCACAAGGTTCACGCTTCCTCAAGAGGCTAAAACGAAGGTTCAAAAGATTCAAGCTCGCTCAAGAAGATAAAACGATGGTTCAAAAGGTTCAAGCTCCCTCAAGAAGCTGAAACGAAGGTTCAAAACGTTCAAGCTCCCTCAAGAAGATAAAACGAAGGTTCAGAAGGTTCAACCTCCTCAAGAAGCTAAAACAAGGGTTCAAAATGTTCAAGCTCCCTCAAGAAGCTAAAACGAAGGTTCAAAAGGTTCAAGCTTCCCCACGAAGCTAAAATGAAGATTCAAAAGGTTCAAGCTCTCTCAAGAAGCTAAAACGAATGTTCAAAAGGTTCAAGCTGTCCAAAAACCGGGCCAAACGAAGAAAGTTAAGCGGTCCCGAACTGAGGCGCACGGCCGACGGCTCCGAAAATCGAAAACTTGTCTCTAAACGGGAACAGTGGTCCACAACCACGAAAAGTAGCCTACGGCTACTGAGAGATGGTCTACGAGACCTCTCCCTCCCTTCGGGAAGAGAAAACAGAACTTGGTTCGCAAACCGAGGCAAAGCACAAAAGAGTCCCGAGGTCCGGATGTATGGCTCTCAGCCGAAACTCCGTAACCTCAGAACGAGCACAACATGCACAATCCCCGAGCGCTCAATCGATGACGTCTGAGTCTTAGGGTCGTTCAAAAATGGGGTGTCTACAGTTGCCCCTCTTTGACAGAACTCGAAAGTCATAAGTGACGGGAGTGAATGTCAAAGCCCAGAGATGACCCATTTTTGACAAGGCCGAAGACTTAGACAAAAGCATGCAAGATAACAAAGATATTTGCTCGAAGGGGGGCAAAATGCAAGAACAATGAGCCTATGCAGGTCCTAAAACTCATCAAAAATGGCCTGAAACAAGGCTTGGAAGCATGCAAATAAGGGCTCCTTTGTAAGGCCAAAAATGCTAGAAAACAAAACAAGGAGAGAGAGGGTCACCACTCTCTGATTTTGGCACTCAAAACAGCATGCTAGCCACTGAAAATCCACTAGATTTCAGTGGCTAAAAGGCCAAACAAAGGCCAACACAAATGCTCTAAGGCATGGCTCAAAACAAGGTAAAATGAAGCATGCAAGGGGGTAGAGGGGTGTGGCTACGAGGTGTGGTGTTAAAAACCAAGAACAAATACCCTCTCTAAGCCTAGAATGTAGAGATTTAGAGAGATATATGTACTTCTCCTTAGAAAATTTTTTTTCAACCTCTCTAAAGGAGGGGGAGGCCCTCTCTTATAGAGAAACAAGAGGGTTCAAGCTTCTTGGAGAAGCTAGAGCAAAGGGTTCAAGCTTCTTGAAGAAGCTAAAGCAAAGGTTCAAGCTTTCTCAAGAAGCTAAAACGAAGGTTCAAGTTTCGTCAAAAAGCCAAAACCAGGGTTCAAAAGGTTCAAGCTTCCTCAAGAAGCTATAACGAAGGTTCAAAAGGTTCAAGCTCCCTCAAGAAGCTAAAACGAAGGTTCAAAAGGTTCAACCTTCCTCAAGAAGCTAAAACGAAGGTTCAGAAGGTTCAAACTTCGTCAAGAAGCTAAAACGACGGTTCAAAAGGTTCAAGCTTCCTCAAGAAGCTAAAACGAAGGTTCAAAATGTTCAACTTCCTTAAGAAGTTAAAATTTTGGTTCAAAAGGTTCAAGCTTCCTCAATAAGCTAAAACGAAGGTTCAGAAGGTTCAAGCTTCCTCAAGAAGCCAAAACCAAGGTTCACAAGGTTCAAGCTCCCTCAAGAAGCTAAAACGAAGGTTCAAAAGGTTCAAGCTCCCTCAAGAAGCTAAAACGAAGGTTCCGAAAGTTCAACTTCATCAAGAAGCTAAAACAAGGGTTCAAAAGGTTCAAGCTCCCTCAAGAAGCTAAAACGAAGGTTCAGAAGGTTCAACTTCCTCAAGAAGCTAAAACGATTGTTCAAAAGGTTCAGGCTTCCTCAAGAAGCTAAAACGAAGGTTCAAAAGGTTCCAGTTCCCTCAATAAGCTAAAACGAAGTTTCAAAAGGTTCAAACTTTCTCAAGAAGCTAAAACGAAGGTTCAAAAGGTTCAGGCTTCCTCAAGAAGCTAAAACGAAGGTTCAAAAGGTTAAAGCTCCCTTAAGAAGCTAAAACGAAGGTTTAAAAGGTTCATACTGTCCAAAAACCGTGCCAAACGGAGAAAGTTAAGCGGTCCCGAACAGAGGCGTGCGGCCGACAGCTCCGTAAAGCAGAAACTGCTCTCCAAATGGGAACAATGGTCTACGATCACGAAAAGTAGCCTACGGCCCCTGAGAGATGGTCTTCGAGGCCTCTCCCTTCCTTCGGGAGGAGAAAATAGAACCTGGTTCGTAAACCGAGGCAAAGCACAAAAGAGTCCCGAGGTCCGGAGGTAAGGCTCTCAGCCGAAACTCCGTAACCTCAGAACGAGCACAACATGCGGAATCACCGAGCGCTCAATCGATGACGTTTGAGTCTTAAGGTCGGTCAAAAATGGTGTACCAACAGTTGCGCCTCTTTGGCAGAACTTGAAAGTCATAAGTGACGAGAGTGATTGTCAAAGCCCGGAGACGACCCATGTTTGACAAGGCCGAAGACTTAGGCAAAAGCATGCCAGATAACGAAGATATGTGCTCGAAGGTGGGGGAAAAATGCAAGAACAATGAGCCTATGCAGGTCCTAAAACTCATCAAAAATGGCCTGAAACATGGCTTGGAAGCATGCAAATAAGGGCTCCTTTGTAAGGCCAAAAATAGTGGAAAACAAAACAGGGAGAGAGAGGGTCACCCCTCTCTGATTTTGGCACTCAAAACAGCATGCTAGCCACTGAAAATCAGCTGGATTCAGTGGCTAAAAGGCCAAACACAGGCCAACAAAAATTCTCTAAGGCATGGCTCAAAACAAGGTAAAATGAAGCATGCAAGGGGGTAGATGACCCCCAACAGAAAAATGATATGAAACAAACATGTTAAGGGCTTGAAAATAAGACTTTTTTCAGTTTACACCAAAACTCAAATATGCTTGCAAGTAAGGCTAAGAGATGGATCAAAATAATGGTAAAAAGAGGGAATAGTGTGTTACCCATGTAGCTTCAGCAAAACCAGCAGTTTCTTGGACCAAAAACCAGCTCTTTGAGACCTATCAAGACCCTCCAAGAACCTTAGATCAATGGTGGAGGTGTGTGGCTATGAGGTGTGGTGTTAAAGGCCAAGAACAAACACTCTCTCTAAGCCTAGAATGTAGAGATATAGAGAAATATATGTGCTTTTCCTTAGACAAATTTTTTTCAACCTCTCTAAAGGAGAGGGAGGCCCTCTCTTATAGAGAAACAAGAGGGTTCAAGCTTCTTAGAAAAGCTAGAGCAAAGGTTCAAAAGGTTCAAGCTTCCTCAAGAAGCTAAAACGAAGGTTCAGAAGGTTCAAGCTTCCTCAAGAAGCCAAAACCAGGGTTCAAAAGGTTCAAGCTTCTTCAAGAAGCTAAAACGAAGGTCCAAAAGGTTCAAGCTCCCTCAAGAAGCTAAAACGAAGGTTCAAAAGGTTCAAGCTCCCTCAAGAATCTAAAACGAAGGTTCAGAAGCTTCAACTTCCTTAATAAGCTAAAATAAGGGTGCAAAAGGTTCAAGCTCCCTCAAGAAGCTAAAACGAAGGTTCAAAAGGTTCAACTTCCTCAAGAAGCTAAAACAAGGGTTCAAAAGGTTCAAGTTTCCTCAAGAAGCTAAAACGAAGGTTTAAAGGGTTCAGGCTTCCTCAAGAAGCTAAAATGAAGGTTCAAAAGGTTCAAGCTCCCTCAAGAAGTTAAATGAAGGTTCAAAAGGTTCAATCTGTCCAAAAACCGTGCCAAACGGATAAGGTTAAGCGGTCCCGAACCGAGGCGCACGGCCGGCTCGAAATCGAAATCGGTCCCAAGGAACAAAGGGTTCACGACCACGAAAAGTAGCCTACGGCCACTGAGAGATGGAGAGGGAGGCCCTCTCTTATAGAGAAACAAGTGGGTTCAAGCTTCTTGGAGAAGCTAGAGCAAAGGTTTAAGCTTATTGGAGAAGCTAGAGCGAAGGTTCAAACGGTTCAAGCTTCTTAGAGAAGCTGGAGCAAAGGATTCAAGCTTCTTGGAGAAGCTAGGGCAACGGTTCAAAAGGATCAAGCTTCCTCAAGAAGCAAAAACGAAGGTTAAAGCTTCCTTAACATGCTAAAACGACGGTTCAGAAGGTTCAACCTTCCTCAAGAAGCCAAAACAAGGGTTCGAAAGGTTCAAGCTTCCTCAAGAAGCTGAAACAAAGGTTCACAAGGTTCAAGCTCCCTCAAGAAGCTAAAACGAAGGTTCAAAGGGTTCAAGCTCCCTCAAGAAGCTAAAACGAAGGTTCAAACGGTTCAAACTCCCCCAAGAAGCTAAAACGAAGGTTCAGAAAGTTCAACTTCCTCAAGAAGCTAAAACAAGGGTTCAAAAGGTTCAAGCTTCCTCCAGATGCTAAAACGAAGGTTCAAAAGGTTCAAGCTTCCTCAAGAAGCTGAAACGAAGGTTCAAAAGGTTCTAGCGCCTTCAAGAAGCTAAAACAAAGGTTCAAAAGGTTCAAGCTGTCCCAAAACCGTTCCAAACAGAGAAAGTTAAGCGGTCTCGAATTGAGGCGCACGGCCGACGGCTCTGAAAATCGAAAACTGGTCTCCAAACGGGAACAGTGGTCTACGACCACGAAAAGTAGCCTACGGCCACTGAGAGATGGTCTACGAGACCTCTCCCTCCCTTCAGGAATTGAAAACAGAACTTGGTTCGCAAATCGAGGCAGAGCACAAAGAGAGTCCCGAGCTCCGGAGGTAATGCTCTCAGCCGAAACTCCGTTACCTCAGAACGAGCACAACATGTGCAATCACTGACCGCTCAATCGATGACGTCTGAGTCTTAAGGTCGGTCAAAAATGGGGTGTATACAGTTGCCCCACTTTGACGGAACTCAAAAGTCGTAAGTGACGGAAGTGAATGTCAAAGCCTGGAGACGACCCATTTTTGATAAGGTCGAAGACTTAGACAAAAGCATGCAAGATAACAAAGATATGTGCTCGAAGGCAGGGGCAAAATGAAAGAACAATGAGCCTATGCAGGTCCTAAAACTCATCAAAAATGGTCTGAAACATGGCTTGGAAGCATGCAAATAAGGGCTCATTTGTAAGGCCAAAAATGCTAGAAAACAAAACAAGGAGAGGGAGGGTCACCCCTCTCTGATTTTGGCACTCAAAACAGGATGCTAGCCACTGAAAATATACTGGATTTCGGTGGCTAAAAGGCCAAACAAAGGCCAACACAAATGCTCTATGGCATGGCTCAAAACAAGGTAAAATCAAGCATGCAAGGGGGTAGATGACCCCCAACAGAAAATTGATCTTAAACAAACATGTTAATGGCCTGAAAAAAAGACTTTTTTCAGTTTACACCGAAGATCAAATATGCTTGCATGTAAGGCTAAGGGATGGATCAAAATAATGCTAAAAAGAGGGAATAGTGTGTTACCCTTGTAGCTTCAGCAAAACCAGTAGCTTCTTCGACCAAAAACCAGCTCTTTGAGAGCTCTCAAGACACTCCAAGAACCTTAGATCAATGGTGGAGGTGTGTGGCTATGAGGTGTGGTGTTAAAGGCCAAGAACAAACGCTCTCTCTGGGCCTAGAATGTAGAGATATAAAGAGATATATGTGCTTTTCCTTAGACAATTTTTTTCAACCTCTCTAAAGGAGAGGGAGGCCCTCTCTTATAGAGAAACAAGAGGGTTCAAGCTTCTTTGAGAAGCTAGAGCAAAGGTTCAAGCTTCTTGGAGAAGCTAGAGCAAAGGTTCAAAAGGTTCAAGCTTCTTGGAGAACCTGAAGCAAAGGTTCAAACTTCTTAGAAAAGCTAGAGCAAAGGGTTCAAGCTTCTTGAAGAAGCTAGAGCAAAGGTTCAAAAGGTTCAAGCTTCCTCAAGAAAGTAAATGGAAGGTTCAAAAGGTTCAAGCTTTCTCAAGAAGTTAACACGAAGGTTCAGAAGGTTCAAGCTTCCTCAAGAAGCCAAAACCAGGGTTCAAAAGGTTCAAGCTTCCTCAAGAAGCTAAAACGAAGGTTCAAAAGGTTCAAGCTCCCTCAAGAAGCTAAAACAAAGGTTCAGAAGGTACATATTCCTCAAGAAGCTAAAACAAGGGTTCAAAAGGTTCAAGCTTCCTCAAGAAGCTTAAACGACGGTTCAAAAGGTTCAGACTTCCTCAACAAGCTAAAACGAAGGTTCAAAAGGTTCAAGTTCCGTCAAGAAGCTAAAATGAAGGTTCAAAAGGTTCAATCTGTCCAAAAACCGTGCCAAACGTAGACGGTTAAGCGGTCCCAAACCGAGGCGCACGGCCGACGGGTCTGAAAACTGGAAACTGGTCTCCAAACGGGAACAGTGATCTAGAACCTTGAAAAGTAGCCTACGGCCACTAAGATATGGTCTATGAGACCGCTCCCTTCCTTCCGGAAGAGAAAACAGAACCTGGTTCGCAAATCGAGGCAAAGCACACAAGAGTCCCGAGGTCCGGAGGTAAGGCTCTCAACCGAAACTCCGTAACCTCGGAACGAGCACAGCATGCGCAATCACCGAGTGCTCAATCGAAGACGTCTGAGTCTTAATGTCGGTCAGAAATGGGGTGTCTACAGTTGGCCCCTTTGACAGAACTCGAAAGTCATAAATGATGGGGGTGAATGTCAAAGCCCGGAGACGAACCATTTTTGACAAGGCCGAAGACTTAGACAAAAGCATGCAAGATAACAAAAATATGTGCTCGAAGGCGGGGGAAAAATGCAAGAACAATGAGCCCATGCAGGTTCTTAAACTCATCAAAAATGTCCTAAAACACGGCTTGGAAACATGCAAATAAGGGCTCCTTTGTAAGGCCAAAAATGCTAGAAAACAAAACAAGTGCCAAACAAAGGCCAAACACAAATGCTCTATGGCATGGCTCAAAACAAGGTAAAATGAAGCACGCAAGGGGGTAGATGACCCCCAACAGAAAAATGATCTTAAACAAACATGTTAAGGGCCTCAAAAGAAGACTTTTTTCAATTTACACCGAAGATCAAATATGTTTGCAAGTAAGAATAAGAGATGGATCAAAATAATGCTAAAAAGAGGGAATAGTGTGTTACCCTCGTAGCTTCAGCAAAACCAGCAGATTCTTGGACCAAAAACCAGCACTTTGAGACCTCTCAAGACCCTCCAAGAACCTTAGATCAATGGTGGAGGTGTGTGGCTATGAGGTGTGGTGTTAAAGGCCAAGAACAAACACCCTCTTTAAGCCTAGAATGTGGAGATATAGAGAGATATATGTGCTTTTCCTTAGACAGATTTTTTTCAACCTCTCTAAAGGAGAGGGAGGCCCTCTCTTATAGAGAAACAAGAGGGTTCAAGCTCCTTAGAGAAGCTAGAGCAAAGGTTCATGCTTGTTGGAGAAGCTAGAGCAAAGGTTCAAAAGGTTCAAGCTTCCTCAAGAAACTAAAACGAAGGTTCGAAAGGTTCAAGCTTCCTCAAGAAGCTAAAATGAAGGTTCAGAAGGTTCAACTTCCTCAAAAAGCTAATACAAGGGTTCAAAAGGTTCAAGCTCCCTCACGAAGCTAAAACGAAGGTTCAAAAGGTTCAACTTCCTCAAGAAGCTAAAACAAGGGTTCAAAAGGTTCAAGCTCCCTCAAGAAGCTAAAACGAAGGTTCAAAAGGTTCAGGCTTTCTCAAGAAGCTAAAACGAAGGTTCAAAAGGTTCAAGCTCCCTCAAGAAGCTAAAACGAAGGTTCAAAAGGTTCAATCTATCCAAAAATCGTGCCAAACGGAGAAGGTTAAGCGGTCCCGAGCCGAGGCGCATGACCGACGGCTCGAAAAACAGGAAACTGGTCCCCAAACGGGAACAGTGGTCTACGACCACAGAAAGTAGCCTACGGGCACTGAGGGATGGTGTATGACACCTCTCCCACTCGTCGGGAAGAGAAAACAGATTCTGCTTTGCAAATCAAGGCAAAGCACAAAAGAGTCCCGAGGTCCAGAGGTAAGGCTCTCAGTCGAAACTCCATAACCTTAGAACGAGTACAACATGTGCAATCACTGAGCACTCAATCGATGACATCTGATTCTGAAGGTCGGTCAAAATTGGGGTGTCTACAGTTGCCCCTCTTTGACAGAACTCGAAAGTCATAAGTGACGGGGGTGAATGTCAAAGCCCGGAGACGACCCATTTTTGACAAAGCCGAAGACTTAGACAAAAGCATGCAAGATAACGAAGATATGTGCTCGAAGGCAGGGCCAAAATGCAAGAACAATGAGCCTATGCAGGTCCTAAATCTCATCAAAAATGGCTTGAAACATGGCTTGGAAGCATGTAAACAAGGGCTCCTTTGTAAGGACAAAAATGCTAGAAAACAAAACAAGGAGAGAGAGGGTCACCCCTCTCTGATTTTGGCACTCAAGACAGCATCCTAGCCACTGAAAATCCACTAGATTTCAGTGGTTAAAAGGCCAAATAAAGGCCAACACAAATGCTCTAAGGCATGGCTC
This sequence comes from Camellia lanceoleosa, assembly GCA_025200525.1. Taxonomy (NCBI): domain Eukaryota; kingdom Viridiplantae; phylum Streptophyta; class Magnoliopsida; order Ericales; family Theaceae; genus Camellia; species Camellia lanceoleosa. The sequence continues at coordinate 54,328,776 of CM045766.1, forward strand.
AAAACAAGGTAAAATGAAGCATGCAAGGGGGTAGATGACCCCTAATGGAAAAATGATCTGAAACAAACATGTTAAGGGCCTCAAAATAAAACTTTTTTCAGTTTACACCGAAGCTCGAATATGCTTGCAAGCAAGGCTAAGAGATGGATCAAAACAGTGCTAAAAAGAGGGAATAGTGTGTTACCCTTGTAGCTTCAGCAAAACTAGCAGCTTCTTGGACCAAAAACCAAATCTTTGGGACCTCTCAAGAGCATCCAAGAACCTTAGATCAATGGTGGAGGTGTGTGGCTATGAGGTGTGGGGTTAAAGGCCAAGAACAAACACCCTCCCTAAGCCTAGAATGTAGAGATATAGAGAGATATATGTGCTTTTCCTTAGACAAATTTTTTTCAACCTCTCTAAAGGATAGGGAGGCCCTCTCTTATAGAGAAACAGGAGGGTTCGAGGTTCTTGGAGATGCTAGAGCAAAAATTCAAGCTTCTTGGAGAAGTTCGAGCTTCTTGGAGAAGCTAGAGCAAAGGGTTCAAGCTTCTTGGAGAAGCTAGAGCAAAGGTTCAAAAGGTTCAAGCTTTCTCAAGAAGTAAAAACGAAGCTTCAGAAGGTTCAAGCTTCCTCAAGAAGCCAAAACCAGGATTCGAAAGGTTCAAGCTTCCTCAAGAAGCTAAAATGAAGGTTCACAACGTTCAAACTCCCTCAACAAGCTAAAACGAAGGCTCAACAGGTTCAAGCTCCCTCAAAAAGCAAAAACGAAGGCTCAAAAGGTTCAAGCTCCCTCAAGAAGCTAAAACGAAGGTTCAAAAGGTTCAAGCTCCCTCAAGAAGCTAAAACGAAGGTTCAGAAGGTTCAACTTCCTCAAGAAGCTAAAACAAGGGTTCAAAAGGTTCAAGCTTTCTCATTAAGCTAAAACGAAGGTTTAGAAGGTTCAAGCTTTCTCAAGAAGCCAAAACCAGGGTTCAAAAGGTTCAACCTTCCTCAAGAACGAAGGTTCAAAATGTTCAAGCTCCATTAAGAAGCTAAAACGAAGGTTCAGAAGGTTCAACTTCCTCAAGAAGCTAAAACAGGGGTTCCAAAGGTTCAATTTCCTCCAGAAGCCAAAACGAAGGTTCAAAATGTTCAGGCTTCCTCAAGAAGCTAAAACGAAGGTTCAAAACGTTCAAGCGTCCTCAAGAAACTAAATCGAAGGTTCAAAAGGTTCAAACTCCCCCAAGAAGCTAAAACGAAGGTTCAAAAGGTTCAAGCTGTCCAAAAACCGTGTCAAACGGGGAAAGTTAAACGTTCCCGAACTGAGGCGCACGGCCGACGGCTCCGAAAATCAGAAACTGGTCTCCAAACGGGAACAGTGGTCTACAACCATGAAAAGTGGCCTACGGCCACTGACAGATGGTCTACGAGACCTCTCCCTCCCTTCGGGAAGAAAAAATAGAACTTGGTTCGCAAATCGAGGCAAAGCACAAAAGAGTCCCAAGGTCCAGAGGTAAGGCTCTCAGCCGAAACTCTGTAACCTCAGAACGAGCACAACATGCGCAATCACCGAGCGCACAATCGATGACGTCTGAGTCTTAAGGTCGGTAAAAAATGCGGTGTCTACAGTTGCCCCTCTTTGACAGAACTCGAAAGTCAAAAGTGACGGGAGTGAATGTCAAAGCCCGGAGACGACCCATTTTTGACAAGGCTGAAAACTTAGACAAAAGTATGCAAGATAACAAAGATATGTGCTCGAAGGCGGGGGCAAAATGAAAGAACAATGAGCCTATGCAGGTCCTAAAACTCATCAAAAATGGCCTGAAACATGGCTTGGAAGCATGCAAATAAGGGCTCCTTTGTAAGGCCAAAAATGCTAGAAAACAAAACAAGGAGAGAGAGGGTCACCCCTCTCTGATTTTGGCACTCAAAATTGCATGCTAGCCACTAAAAATCCACTGGATTTCAGTGGCTAAAGGGCCAAACAAAGGCCACCACAAATGCTCTAAGGCATGGCTCAACACAAGGTAAAATAAAGCATGCAAGGGGGTAGATGACCCCCAACTGAAAAATGAACTTAAAGAAACATGTTAAGGGCCTGAAAATAAGACTTTTTTTATTTTACACCGAAGCTCAAATATGCTTGCAAGTAAGGCTAAGAGATGGATCAAAATAATGCTAAAAAGATGGAATAGTTTGTTACCCTTGTAGCTTCAGCAAAACCAGCAGCTTCTTCGACCAAAAACTTGCTCTTTGAGACCTCTCAACCCTCCAAGAACCTTCGATCAATGGTGGAGGCGTGTGGCTATGAGGTGTGGCGTTAGAGGCCAAGAACAAACGCCCTCTCTATGCCTAGAATGTAGAGATATAGAGAGATATATGTGCTTTTCGTTAGACAAATTTTTTTCAACCTCTCTAAAGGAGAGGGAGGCCCTCTCTTAAAGAGAAACAAGAGGGTTCAAGCTTGTTGGAGAAGCTAGAGCAAAGGTTCAAAAGGTGCAAGCTTCTTGGAGAAGCTAGAGCAAAGGGTTCAAGCTTCTTGAAGAAGCAAGAGCAAAGGTTCCCAAGGTTCAAGCTACGTCAAGAAGCTAAAACGAAGGTTCAAAAAGTTCAAGCATCCTCATGAAGCTAAAACAAAGGTTCAGAAGGTTCAAGCTTCCTCAAGAAGCCAAAACAAGGGTTCAAAAGGTTCAAGCTTCCTCAAGAAGCTAAAACGAAGGTTCAAAAGATTCAAGCTCCCTCAAGAAGATAAAACGATGGTTCAAAAGGTTCAAGCACCCTCAAAAAGCTAAAACGAAGGTTCAAAAGGTTCAAGCTCTCTCAAGAAGCTAAAACAAAGGTTTAGAAGGTTCAACTTTCACAAGAAGCTAAAACAAGGGTTCAAAAGGTTCAACCTTCCTCAACAAGCTAAAACGAAGGTTCAAAAGTTTCAGGCCTCCTCAAGAAGCTAAAACGAAGGTTCAAAAGGTTCCAACACCCTCAAGAAGCTAAAATGAAGGTTCAAAAGGTTCAATCTGTCCAAAAACCGTGCCAAACGCAGAAAGTTAAGCGGTCCCGAACCGGGGCGCATGGCCGACGGCTCCGAAAACCGAAAACTGGTCTCCAAACAGGAACAGTGGTCTACGACCACGAAAAGTAGCCTGTGGCCACTGAGAGATGGTCTACAAGATGTCTCCCTCCCTACGAGAGGAGAAAACAGAACCTAGTTCGCAAACCAAGGCAAAGCACAAAAGAGTCCCGAGGTCCGGAGGTAAGGCTCTTAGCCGAAACTCCGTAACCTCAAAACGAGCACAACATGCGCAATCACTGAGCACTCAATCGATGACGTCTGAGTCTTAAGGTGGGTAAAAAATGGGGTGTCTACAGTTGCCCTCTTTGACAGAACTCGAAAGTCAAAAGTGACGGGAGTGAATGTCAAAGCCCGGAGACGACCCATTTTTGACAAGGCCGAAGACTTAGACAAAAGCATGCAAGATAACAAAGATATGTGCTCGAAGGTGGGGGCCAAATGCAAGAAAAATGAGCCTATGCAGGTCCCAAAACTCATCAAAAAGGGCCTGAAACATGGCTTGGAAGCATGCAAATAAGTGCTCCTTTGTAAGGCCAAAAATGCTAGAAAACAAAACAAGGAGAGAGAGAGGGTCACCCCTCTCTGATTTTGGCGCTCAAAATAGCATGCTACCCACTGAAAATCCACTGGATTTCAGTGGCTAAAAGGCCAAACAAAGGCCAACACAAATGCTCTAAGGCGTGGCTCAAAACAAGGTAAAATGAAGCATGCGAGGGGGTAGATGACCCCCAACTGCAAAATGAACTTAACCAAACATGTTAAGGGCCTGAAAATAAGACTTTTTTTAGTTTACACCGAAGCTCAAATATGCTTGCAAGTGAGGCTCAGAGATGGATCAAAATAATGCTAAAAAGATGGAATAGTTTGTTACCCTTGTAGCTTCAGCAAAACCAGCAGCTTCTTCGACCAAAAACTTGCTCTTTGAGACCTCTCAACCCTCCAAGAACCTTAGATCAATGGTGGAGGTGTGTGGCTATGAGGTGTGGGGTTAAAGGCCAAGAACAAACACCCTCTCTATGCCTAGAATGTAGAGATATAGAGAGATATAAGTGCTTTTCCTTAGACAAATTTTTTTCAACCTCTCTAAAGGAGAGGGAGGCCCTCTCTTAAAGAGAAACAAGAGGGTTCAAGCTTGTTGGAGAAGCTAGCACAAAGGTTCAAGCTTCTTGGAGAAGCTAGAGTAAAGGTTCAAAAGGTGCAAGCTTCTTGGAGAAGCTAGAGCAAAGGGTTCAAGCTTCTTGAAGAAGCTAGAGGAAAGGTTCAAAAGGTTCAAGCTTCGTCAAGAAGCTAAAACGAAGGTTTAAAAAGTTCAAGCATCCTCCTGAAGCTAAAACAGAGGTTCAGAAGGTTCAAGCTTCCTCAAGAAGCCAAAACAAGGGTTCAAAAGGTTCAAGCTTTCTCAAGAAGCAAAAACGAAGGTTCAAAAGATTCAAGCTCCCTCAAGAAGCTAAAAGGAAGGTTCAAAAGGTTCAACCACCCTCAAGAAGCTAAAACGAAGGTTCAAAAGGTTCAAGCTCTCTCAAGAAGTTAAAACGAAGGTTCAGAAGGTTCAACTTTCTTAAGAAGCTAAAACAAGGGTTCAAAAGGTTGAAGCTTCCTCAAGAAGCTAAAACGAAGGTTCAAAAGGTTCAGGCTTCCTCAAGAAGCTAAAACGAAGGTTCAAAAGATTCCAACACCCTCAAGAAGCTAAAATGAAGGATCAAAAGGTTCAATCTGTCCAAAAACCGTGCCAAACGGAGAAAGTTAAGCTCTCAGCCGAAACTCCGTAACCTCAGACGAGCACAACAAGCGCAATCACCGAGCGCTCAATCGATGACGTCTGAGTCTTAAGGTTGGTAAAAAATGGGTTGTCTACAGTTGCCCCTCTTTGACAGAACTCGAAAGTCGAAAGTGACGGGAGTGAATGTCAAAGCCCGGAGACGACCCATTTTTGACAAGGCCGAAGACTTAGACAAATGCATGCAAGATAACAAAGATATGTGCTCGAAGGAGGGGGCAAAATGCAAGAACAATGAGCCTATGCAGGTCCTAAAACTCATGAAAAATAGCCTGAAACATGGCTTGGAAGCATGCAAATAAGGGCTCCTTTGTAAGGCCAGAAATCCTCGAAAACAAAACAAGGAGAGAGAGGGTCACCCCTCTTTGATTTTGGCACTCAAAACAGCATGCTAGCCACTGAAAATCCACTGGATTTCTGTGGCTAAAAGGCCAAACAAAGGCCAACACAAATGGTCTAAGGCATGGCTCAAAACACGGTAAAATGAAGCATGCAAGGGGATAGATGACCCCCAACAGAAAAATAATTTGAAACAAACATGTTAAGGGCCTCAAAATAAGACTTTTTTCAGTTTACGCCGAAGCTCAAATATGCTTGCAAGTAAGGCTAAGAGATGGATCAAAGTAATGCTACAAAGAGGGAATAGTGTGTTACCATTGTAGCTTCAGCAAAACCAGCAGCTTCTTCGACCAAAAACCAGCTCTTTAAGACGTCTCAAGACCCTCCAAGAACCTTAGATCAACGGTGGCGGTGTGTGGCTATGAGGTGTGGTGTTAAAGGCCAAGAACAAACACACTCTCTAAGCCTAGAATGTAGAGATATAGAGAGATATATGTGCTTTTCCTTAGAAATTTTTTTTTCACCCTCTCTAAAGGAGAGGGAGGCCCTCTCTTATAGAGAAACAAGAGGGTTCAAGTTTCTGGGAGAAGCTAGAGCAAAAGGTTCAAGCTTCTTGGAAAAGCTAGGGCAAAGGTTCAAGTTTCATGGAGAAGCTATAGCAAACGTTCAAAAGGTTCAAGCTTCTTGGAGAAGCTGGAGCAAAGCGTTCAAACTTCTTGGAGAAGCTAGAGCAAAGGTTCAAAAGGTTCAAGCTTCCTCAAGAATCTAAAACGAAGGTTCAAAAGATTCAAGCTCCCTCAAGAAGCTAAAACAAAGGTTCAAAAGGTTCAAGCTCCCGCAAGAAGCTAAAACGAAGGTTCAGAAGGTTCAACTACCGCAAGAAGCTAAAATAAGGGTTCAAAAGGTTCAAGCTTCCTCAAGAAGCTAAAACGAAGGTTCAAAAGGTTCAATCTGTCCGAAAACCGTGCCAAACGGAGAAAGTTAAGCGGTCCCGAACCGAGGCGCATGGCGGACGGCTCCGAAAATCGAAAACTGGTCTACAAACGGGAACAGTGGCCTACGACCACGAATAGTAGCCTATGGGCACTGAGAGATGGTCTACGAGACCTCTCTCTCCCTTCGGGAAAAGAAAACAGAACCTGGTTTGCAAATTGAGGAAAAGCACAAAAGAGTCCCGAGGTCCGGAGGTAAGGCTCTCAGCCGAAACTCCGTAACCTCAGAATGAGCACAACATGAGCAATCACCGAGTGCTCAATCAATGACGTCTGAGTCTTAAGGTCGGTCAAAAATGGTGTATCAACAGTTGCCCCTCTTTGACAGAACTCGGAAGTCATAAGTGACGGGAGTGATTGTCAAAGCCCGGAGACGACCCATTTTTGACAAGGCCGAAGACTTAGACAAAAGCATGCAAGATAACGAAGATATGTGCTCGAAGGCGGGGGAAAAAAGCAAAAACAATGAGCCTATGCAGGTCCTAAAACTCATCAAAAATGGCCTGAAACATGGCTTGGAAGCATGCAAATAAGAGCTCCTTTGTAAGGCCAAAATTGCTAGAAAACAAAACAAGGAGAGAGAGGTTCACCCCTCTCTGATTTTGGCACTCAAAACAGCATGCTAGCCACTGAAAATCCACTGGATTTCAGTGGCTAAAAGGCGAAACAAAGGCCAACACAAATGCTCTAAGGCATGGCTCAAAACAAGGTACAACGAAGCATGCAAGGGGGTAGATGACCCCCAATAGAAAAATGATCTTAAACAAACATGTTAAGGGCCTCAAAATAAGACTTTTTTCAGTTTATAACAAAGCTCAAATATGCTTGCTAGTAAGGCTGAGAGATGGATCAAAATAATACTAAAAAGAGGGAACAGTGTGTTACCATTGTAGCTTCAGCAAAACCAGCAGCTTCTTGGACCAAAAGCCAGCTCTTTGAGACCTCTCAAGACCCTCCAAGAGCCTTAGATCAATGGTGGAGGTGTGTGGCTATGAGGTGTGGTGTTAAAGGCCAAGAACAAACACCCTCTCTGAGCCTAGAATGTAGAGTTATAGAGAGATATATGTGCTTTTCCTCAGAGAAATTTTTTTCAACCTCTCTAAAGGAGAGGGAGGCCCTCTCTTATAGAGAAACAAGAGGGTTCAAGCTTCTTGGAGAAGCTAGAGCAAAGGTTCAAAAGGTTCAAGCTTCTTGGAGAAGTTGGAGCAAAGGGTTCAAGCTTCTTGGAGAAGCTATAGCAAAGGTTCAAGCTTCCTTAGGAAGCTAAAACGAAGTTCCAAGCTTCCTCAAGATGCTAAAACGAAGGTTCAGAAGGTTCAAGCTTCGTCAAGAAGCCAAAACAAGGGTTCGAAAGGTTCAAGCTTCCTCAAGAAGCTGAAACGAAGGTTCACAAGGTTCAAGCTCACTGAAGAAGCTAAAACGAAGGTTCAAAAGGTTCAAGCTCCCTCAAGAAGCTGAAACGAAGGTTCAAAAGGTTCAAACTCCATCAATAAGCTAAAACGAAGGTTCAGAAGGTTCAACTTCCTCAAGAAGCTAAAACAAGGGTTCAAAAGGTTCAAGCTTCCTCAAGAAGCTAAAATGAAGGATCAAAAGGTTCAAGCCCGTTCAAGAAGCTAAACCGAAGGTTCAAAAGGATCAAGCTATCCCAAAATCGTGCCAAACAGAGAAAGTTAAGCGGTCCGAACTGAGGCGACGACCAACGGCTCAAATCGAAAACCGGTTCTCCAACGGGAACAAAGGGTCTACGACCACGAAAAGTAGCCTTCGGCCATTGAGAGATGGTCTACGAGACCTCTCCCTCCCTTCAGGAAGTGAAAATAGAAACTGGTTCGCAAATCGAGGCAAAGCACAAAGAGTGTCCCGAGGTCCGGAGGTAAGGCTCTCACCCGAAACTCCGTATCCTCAGAACGAGCACAACATGCGCAATCACCGAGCGCTCAATCGATGACGTCTGAGTCTTAAGGTCGGTCAAAAATGGGGTGTATACAGTTGCCCCTCTTTGACAGAACTCTAAAGTCATAAGTGACGGGAGTGAATGTCAACGCCTGGAGACGACCCATTTTTGACAAGGCCGAAGACTTGGACAAAAGCATGCAAGATAACGAAGATATGTGCTCGAAGGTGGGGGCAAAATGCAAGAACAATGAGCCTATACAGGTCCTAAAACTCATCAAAAATGGCCTGAAACATGGCTTGGAAGCATGCAAATAAGGGCTCCTTTGTAAGGCCAAAAATGCTAGAAAACTAAACAAGGAGAGAGAGGGTCACCCCTCTCTGATTTTGGCACTCAAAATAGCATCCTAGCCATCGAAAATCTACTGGATTTCAGTGGCTAAAAGGCCAAACAAAGGCCAACGCAAATCCTCTATGGCATGGCTCAAAACAAGGTAGATGACCCCCAACAGAAAAATGATCTAAACAAACATGTTAAGGGCCTGAAAATAAGACTTTTTTCAGTTTACACCGAAGATCAAATATGCTTGTAAGTAAGGCTATGAGATGGATCAAAATAATGCTAAAAAGAGGGAATAGTGTGTTACCCTTGTAGCTTCAGCAAAACCAGCAGCTTCTTGGACCAAAAACTAGCTATTTCAGACCTCTCAAGACCCTCCAAGAACCTTAGATCAATGGTGGAGGTGTGTGGCTATGAGGTGAGGTGTTAAAGGCCAAGAACAAACACCCTTTCTAAGCCTACAATGTAGAGATATAGAGAGATATATGTGCTTTTCCTCAGGCAAATTTTTTTCAACCTCTCTAAAGGAGAGGGAGGCCCTCTCTTATAGAGAAACAAGAGGGTTCAAGCTTCTTAGAGAAGCTAGAGCAAAGGTTCAAGCTTCTTGGAGAAGCTAGAGCAAAGGTTCAAAAGGTTCAAGCTTCCTCAAGAAACTAAAACGAAGGTTCAAATGGTTCAAGCTTCCTCAAGAAGCTAAAATGAAGGTTCAGAAGGTTCAAGCATCCTCAAGAAGCCAAAACCAGGGTTCAAAAGGTTCAAGCTTCCTCAAGAAGCTAAAACGAAGGTTCAAACGGTTCAAGCTCCCTTAAGAAGCTAAAACGAAGGTTCAAAAGGTTCAAGCTCCCTCAAGAAGCCAAAACGATGGTTCAAAAGGTTCAACTTCCTCAAGAAGCTAAAACAAGGGTTTAGAATGTTCAACTTCCTCAAGAAGCTAAAACGAAGGTTCAAAATATTCAGGCTTCCTCAAGAAGCTAAAACGAAGGTTCAAAAGGTTCAGGCTTACTCAAGAAGCTAAAATGGTAAAAAGAGGGAATAGTTTGTTACCGTTGTAGCTTCAGCAAAACCAGCAGCTTCTTCGACCAAAAACTAGCTCTTTGAGACCTCTCAAGACCCTCCAAGAACCTTAGATCAATGGTGGAGGTGTGTGGCTATGAGGTGTGGTGTTAAAAGCCAAGAACAAACACCCTCTCTTTGCCTAGATTGTAGAGATATAGAGAGATATAGGTGATTTTCCTTAGATAAATTTTTTTCAACCTCTCTAAAGGAGAGGGAGGCCCTCTCTTAAAGAGAAACAAGAGGGTTCAAGCTTGTTGGAGAAGCTAGAGCAATGGTTCAAGCTTCTTGGAGAAGCTAGAGCAAAGGTTCAAAAGGTGCAAGCTACTTGGAGAAGCTAGAGCAAAGGGTACAAGCTTCTTGAAGAAGCTAGTGCAAAGGTTCAAAAGGTTCAAGCTTCCTCAAGAAACTAAAACGAAGGTTTAAAAAGTTCAAGCTTCCTCATGAAGCTAAAACAAAGGTTCAGAAGGTTCAAGCTTCCTCAAGAAACCAAAACAAGGGTTCAAAAGGTTCAAGCTCCCTCAAGAAGCTAAAACAAAGGTTCAAAAGGTTCAAGCTCCCTTAAGAAGCTAAAACGAAGGTTCAAAATGTTCAAGCTCCCTCAGGATGCTAAAACAAAGGTTCAAAAGGTTCAACTTCCTCAAGAAGCTAAAACAAGGGTTCAAAACGTTCAAGCTCCCTCTAGAAGCTAAAACGAAGGTTCAAAAGGTTCAAGTTTTCTCAAGAAGATAAAATGGAGGTTCAAAAGGTTCAAGCTCCCTCAGGAAGCTAAAACGAAGGTTCAAAAGGTTCAAGCTGTCCAAAAATCGGGCCAAACGAAGAAAGTTAAGCGGTCCCGAACCGAGGTGCGCGGCCGACGGCTCCGAAAATCGAAAACTGGTCTCCAAACGGGAACAGTGGTCTACGACCATGAAAAGGAGCCTACGGCCACAGAGAGATGGTCTACGAGTCCTCTTCCTCCCTTCGGGAAGAGAAAACAGAACCTGGTTCGCAAACCGAGGCAAAGCACAAAAGAGTCCCGGGGTCTTTGAGACCTCTTAAGACCCTCCAAGAACCTTAGGTCAATGGTGGACGTGTGTGGCTATGAGGTGTGGTGTTAAAGGCCAAGAACAAACACCCTCTCTATGCCTAGAATGTAGAGATATAGAGAGATATAAGTGCTTTTCCTTAGATAAATTTTTTTCCACCTCTCTAAAGGAGAGGGAGGCCCTCTCTTAAAGAGAAACAAGAGGGTTCAAGCTTGTTGGAGAAGCTAAAGCAAAGGTTCAAGCTTCTTGGAGAAGCTAGAGCAAAGGTACAAAGGTGCAAGCTTCTTGGAGAAGCTAGAGAAAAGGGTTCAAGCTTCTTGAAGAAGCTAGAGCAAAGGTTCAAAAGGTTCAAGCTTCCTCAAGAAGCTAAAACAAAGGTTCAAAAAGTTCAAGCTTCCTCACGAAGCTAAAACAAAGGTTCAGAAGGTTCACACTTCCTCAAGAAGCCAAAACAAGGGTTCAAAAGGTTCAAGCTTCCTCAAGAAGCTAAATCGAAGGTTCAAAAGATTCAAGCTCCCTCAAGAAGCTAAAAGGAAGGTTCAAAAGGTTCAAGCTCCCTCAAGAAGCTAAAATGATGGTTCAAAATGTTCAAGCTCCCTCAAGAAGCTAAAACGAAGGTTCAGAAGGTTGAACTTCCTCAAGAAGCTAAAACAAGGGTTCAAAACGTTCAAGCTCCCTCTAGAAGCTAAAACGAAGGTTCAAAAGGTTCAAGCTTCCTCAAGAAGCTAAAATGAAGTTTCAAAAGGTTCAAACTCTCTCAAGAAGCTAAAACGAAGGTTCAAAAGGTTTAAGCTGTCCAAAAACCGGGCCAAACGAAGAAAGTTATGCGGTCCCGAACCGAGGCGCACGGCCGTCGGCTCCGCAAATCAAAAACTGGTCACCAACCGGGAACAGTGGTCTACGACCACGAAAAGTAGCCTACGACCACTGAGGGATGGTCTACGAGACCTCTCCCTCCCTTCCAGAAGAGAAAACAGAACCTGGTTCGCAAACCGAGGCAAAGCACAAAAGAGTCCCGAGGTCCGGATGTAAGGCTCTCAGCTGAAACTCCGTAACCTCAGAACGAGGACAACCTGCACAATCACCGAGCGCTCAATCAATGACATCTGAGTCTGAGGGTCGGTCAAAAATGGGGTGTCTACGGTTGCCTCTCTTTGACAGAACTCGAAAGTCATAAGTGACGGGAGTGAATGTCAAAGCCCGGAGATGACCCATTTTTGACAAGGCCGAAGACTTAGACAAAAGCATGCAAGATAACAAAGATATGTGCTCGAAGGCGGAGGCAAAATGCAAGAACAATGAGCCTATGCAGGTCCTAAAACTCATCAAAAATGGCCTGAAACATGGCTTGGAAGCATGCAAATAAGGGCTCATTTGTAAGGCCAAAAATGCTAGAAAACAAAACGAGGAGAGAGAGGGTCACCCCTCTTTGATTTTGGCACTCAAAACAGCATGCTAGCCACTGAAAATCCACTAGATTTCAGTGGCTAAGAGGCCGAACAAAGGCCAACACAAATGCTCTAAGGCATGGCTCAAAACAAGGTAAAATGAAGCATGCAAGGGGGTAGATGAACCCCAACAGAAAAATGATCTTAAACAAACATGTTAAGGGCCTCAAAATAAGATTTTTTTCAGTTCACACCGAAGCTCAAATATGCTTGCAAGTAAGGCTAAGAGATGGATCAAAATAATGCTAAAAAGAGGGAATAGTGTGTTACCCTTGTAGCTTTAGCAAAACCAGCAGCTTCTTGGACCAAAAACTAGCTCTTTGAGACCTCTCAAGAGCCTTCAAGAACATTAGATCAACGGTGGAGGGGTGTGGCTATGAGGTGTGGTGTTACAGGCCAAGAACGAACACCATCTCTAAGCCTAGAATGTAGGGATATAGAGAGATATATGTGCTTTTCCTAAGACAAATTTTTTTCAACCTCTCTAAAGGATAGGGAGGCCCTCTCTTATAGAGAAACGAGAGGGTTCAAGCTTCTTGGAGAAGCTAAAGCAAAGGTTCAAAAGGTTCAAGCTTCTTGGAGAAGCTAAAGCAAAGGTTCAAGCTTCTTGGAGAAGCTAGAGCAAAGGTTCAAAAGGTTCAAGCTTCCTCAAGATGCTAAAATGATGTTTCAAAAGGTTCAAGCTTTCTCAAGTAGCTAAAACGAAGGTTCAGAAGGTTCAAGCTTCCTCAAGAAGCCAAAACCAGGGTTCAAAAGGTTGAAGCTTCCTCAAGAAGCTAAAACGAAGGTTCAAAAGGTTTAAGCTCCCTCAAGAAGCTAAAACGAAGGTTCAAAAGGTTCAAGCTCCCTCAAGAAGGTAAAACGAAGGTTCAGAAGGTTCGACTTCCTCAAGAAGCTAAAACAAGGGTTCAAAAGGTTCAGGCTTCCTCAAGAACGTAAACGAAGGTTCAAAATGTGCAAGCTCCCTCAAGAAGCTAACACGAAGGTTCAAAAGGTTCAAGCTGTCGCAAAACCGTGCCAAACGGAGAAAGTTAAGCGGTTCCGAACCGAGTCGCACGGCCGACGACTCCGAAAATCGAAAACTGGTCTCCAAACGGGAACAGTGGTATACCACCACGAAAAGTAGCCTACGGCCATAGAGAGATGGTGTACGAGTGCTCTCCTTCCCTTTGGGAAGAGAAAACAGAACCTGGTTCACAAATCGAGGCAAAGCACAAAAGATTCCCGAGGTCCGGAGGTAAGGCTCTCAACCGAAACTCCGTAACCTCAGAACGAGCACAGCATGCGCAATCACCGAGCGCTCAATCGATGACGTCTGAGTCTTAGGGTCGGTCAATAATGGGGTGTCTACAGTTGCCCCTCTTTGACAGCACTCGAAAGTCATAAGTGATGGGAGTGAATGTCAAAGCCCAGAGACGACCCATTTTTGACAAGGCCGAAGGCTTAGACAAAAGCGTGCAAGATAACTGTAATAACCCTCAGCACTGATTACCGATAAGTTACTGATTACTGCTAAACCGAGACCGATTATGATTGATAATTGAATTGATTGAAATACTGAACTAACTGACTGAGATCCGAAACTGAATCGATTGACTGTATTTGTTCAATTGCATGTTTACCTGTTTGACTGTTTAATTATCTGTTCAAATTTGTATGTTTAAACTGCAAATTGAAGGCCTTATCGGCGGCCAAATCTGAAATTGATTGATGTTCTGTGTTCCTCATAATTAATGTGATTTTATGGCATATTTATCTGAAAATCGATTTAGTGTGTTAAATTAGATTAAAATAAACTAAATCAAAGAGTTGCGTTATTTACGGAATTGCCATGTTAGTGGGCCATTTATTGTAACATATTTGAGCCTTGTTATACTCATTTGAAAACATTTCATCAACTCATTTTGAGCACACCACCGAATTTAGAGAGAGAGGTACTTAGAAGATTGGTCTTCATCTTGTACATTGCTTAGAAATTATGAAGATTAAGGGAGTTCTTGCTTGATTGAACTTCTACACTTGTAATTGAAGACCTAAGGTAGATCATTGACCTTCTTTATTGTGCATTCGAGTTTATTCTTGCATGATTCATGGGTCTTTAGTGATCTAAGGCATGAATTGGTTCAATAGTGTTGAGTTGAAGCCCATTCCATGCATGCATGCTTGTATTGATAAGTTGAAGTTGTTTTCATGGCAAATGTTACATGCATGCTCATATTTATGTTTAAGTCCATGATTTCATCATGTTTTTGGAAGTTTAGACTCATTTGAACTTGCTTTGGAGCTTTGAAGTTGATTCATGCATGGTTCATGTCTAATTGAAGAGTTAAGTCACGATTTAGTTTAATAATATTGAATTGTAGCTTGAATCTTGCATGCATGTGTATATTGAAGAGTTTTGAGGTCATAGTTCATGATTTCATTACATGCATGTCCATATTTTGAGAGTAGTCCATGATTCCATCTTGTTTTGAAAGGAATGAGCTCATTTGATCAAGCATTTGAAGCTTTGATTTGATTTAACCTCATGCATGTCACTTTGTAGCATGTTCATGCATGATCATGAGAAATGGGCTTCAAAATGAGTTTAATTGAAACACCCTTGGGCCTTGATTTCTCAAATTGACCTTTGTAACATGTTGTTCTATAAGTTTACTTATGTTTTCCAGAAAATTAACCCAAGAGGATCGAAATTTTAGCATTTAAACTTGATTTTGAGCTTCGAGCTCAAATCTGGAATTTCTAGATTTTGGTTGTCCGCTCGAGCGGGGGGAAGTGCCGCTCGAGCGGGGAAATCAAGCATCCAGTACTTTGCACTGTGCATCAGTCCGCTCGAGCGGAGGACTGGGTGATACGCTCGAGCGGGCGTCGAGTGTGAATTTCACCTATCCAGTACTTCTTGGTCCGCTCGAGCAGGGAAGTTGACGCTCGAGCGGGGACCTTTGTTGCATGTCCGCTCGAGCAGGGGGTCTATCTTTCTGACAATTCTGAAAATGTTTTCAAAGTGCATCTTTGCATCCTCATCCCGTCCTAGGCATCCATAGGCCTAGTTTAAGGCATCTTAAGGAGGATATAGATGTAGAACACACCAAGGCAAATTTAGGGATTAAGTTATTATCTTTCCCAACCGTGTAGCATAGCGTGTGTTCATTCTATAAACTGTGTAGGGTTGGCTTTCTGAGGAGACGCTCTAACTTACTGTAGCCCAGAACTCTGTGAGTAACAATTGTGTAAAGATATGTTCAAAATGATTATCTTCTGAACAACTGAACTGCATTTTTCACTGGCATTTCGTTAATCGAATGAATGTATGTCCTATATTCTCGAATCGTAGTGGCATCTTTAGCAACTCATTTCTTGATTTATGACCATCAATCGATTCGGTCTTTTAAGACCCTCATCTTTATCGCATCGTCACAGATATCTCTAGAGCAAAGTGCTGCGCGGACCTAAGTGCTACAGTGTGAGCCACCTCTAGAATTTGTGCGAGACACCTCTTGAGTCCATAAGAACTATCTTATTCTATTCACATCGTATCAGATCTTTATCACATTACCATCAGATCTTGACCTGTACTGACACTACTACTACCACCGTACTGTTTTGCTATCGGATGTGCCACGTACGATTACTATGATTTCTAAATGACTGATATGACATGAAGTATAAGCCACCGACTATAAAACTGATTTACCAAGGCAAATGACTGTTTAAAATACTGAAAGGACATTCTTTCTTAACCCCCTTTACGCATTATGTTATTCACTGGGCTTTAGCTCACTGCTCATATATATATGTAGGTGTTCAAGCACCGGACCGTTGCTAGTAGCGTCAGGGTAAACTCCAGTTTTGTCAAGACAACCACTGTGCCTTACTGCGAGGTTCCGAGCCTATCAAGCTATGGCTTAGGGGCTTAGGGGTGTTTTATTTCCCCCATCTGTCTCGCACTGCTTTTGTATAAGCTGCATAGACCGATAGCAATTTATCTTGTACCATTCTTCTTTGTTAATAGAGATTAAGTCCCTGTACTGAATGATTGTATATATGATGCATACTGTTCCGTACTGAAAGTATAAATGTATGAAAAGTCTTTTGCATTGGTATCCTGACTCATTGGACATTGTTTTATTTATCAGTATTGGCTTCGCCATGCCCTGTACATCAGACATCTTTCATCTCTAAGCAGGCCTTCGGTAATCTCGGATTACTGGCTGGTTACGGTGCTAAACCCAAAGGGACGGGTTTGGGTCGTGACAGAGTGGTATCAGAACGATACTTAACCCCGAGTTATACCGCACACACGTGTCCAAATGAGCTATAGGATGTCCTAGAAAAGCAATTAGGGCATTACATAAGCATGATAAGTGTGTGGCGATGACTTAAATAAATACACTAATGTGATTAATGTGTTTAAGTATGCAACTGTCTACGCTTATGAGTGCCGTACTGCCTTTGTGAAATGAAACGAAACTTATATGCATAACTGGTGAAGTTAAGTGGAATAACACGTAATGTGAATGTGATTACCGAATGCGGAATCTATGTAAAAGAAAATGAACGTGTGAAAGTAAAGGGTCATGTGACCGTACCCAAGTTGAAATGAAAGCATACACACGTCTGTTATGGAATGAAATGTGAAATCAATAAGAACCTCTCCTATATTGCTAATCACCCTATTTGTATGTAAATAAGGGAAAGGACGAGGAACGTAGGCGAAACTGAATCTTCTGATGCTAGAGTTAACAGGATAGAAGGAATGGTTGAAGTCTTAACCGAAAATCGGAGATAATAAAGGCAGACATACATGCCTGAATCAACTGATTATGATCTGATGACGCTGATACAGAAACCCAAATAAACTGAAACCACCGGAATTTCTGGGAGGTACTGAATCACCGGAAACTGAGACTTGGGTTTAAAAACTGAGAAATTATGTGAAGTTTTCTTCGAAAATGCTTTCCCAATGCATCCGAGTTAGGAAAGTACCTGAGTTTGAACAACTTGAGTAAGGTGATAAGACTGTGGTCGAATATGAGGTAAAACTTACCTAGCTAGTTTGATAGGCACCCCACATGATAGATATTGACTACAAAAGACTAGAAAAGAACTGAAGGTGGGCGTGACCTAGATGTGTTTGACTGAATTGGCATCCTGAAACCCAGCAAAATATGTAGATGTCCTGGATAGAGTATAATGCCTGAGACAATGTAGCAGCATTGAAATATCCAAATCAACATTGTCAATTGAATCAGAAAGAATGAAACAGAAGTAACAGAAAGTGAAAATGACCGGTAAATCAATGACCTCCGTGAATGGAAATCTCGGGCAATAGCTTTGACCAACTAAGGTCGAAGAAGTAATGTGAACAATGATATACCTATCTGTACTGTATGTGGGAAACACCACTGGGGCGTTGCCACCGCCTATCCGAGACTTAGTTAGACATGGATAGGAAGGTTACTTGCCTATATCTTGCCCACAAACTCAACTGAACATGAATGAGTCTAAATCTAGACCCTAGTTCTAGAGAATGCTCGGAACACTGAAAAGATTGACGCAGGTGTTACCTCAAGTAGATGAAATTGCTTATACGAACGGTTGTGTGGGAATTATATGTTCCGTAATTTGGTATAGACTGAAAACGTATTGACTGAACTAATTGAATTACTGGAATCATGAACCATACACTATGAGAACTGTTAGGACTTGTGAACAGCGAGAACTTGCTGAGTTAGGTCCTTGTATCGTATTGCAATGACTGAAAGTGAACTGTTAGGTATGACCTTTTGAACTGCACTAGAACTGTTGAACATGGGAATATCTTATGATGGACTGTAATTCGAGAAATTTGTACGACTATGATTCGTACTGAACTATTACGTATTGATGGACATTATTGAATGAACGGACCCTTGAACTCGAATTATACATGCGAACTGTTTGTGTGTGAGACCGCTGAAACTACGGACCCATATTGGTTTGTAAAGATGAACTTCTACTTGTGAATTTGTGAACGAATGCCTACATGAAAACTGATTTTGAACTCACACCTGTATATATATTCCCATGCTTGTAATACTGTTAAGACAGAGAGGAATGGACTGTGAATAATGAATCTCTTGAAATCTACTGTTGATGCAGACTATATGTACAACACTATAAAACCTCATGACAACTCACTATTATGTGTCACCGAGAACCTCATGTGATGTATTACTGTGTACCATATGCTTATATGAAGGATTTATTTGGAAATTTCTATATTGACTGTGATGCTTACCTCTCAATGTGAATAACTGCATGCCTGTGCACTGCTTGTAAACTTATTGGGAGGAACGCGTTGTATATGACCTGTACTGCTTTGGTATGAACTATAATGGTACCGGACTCTAATGTAAGTATGACAATTGATGAACTCAAACTAATTGTGAAACTACTGACTATGTACCGAAATGACCGTAGTATGAACTCACGTACCTCATCTGGAAATGATAGGGATGGAACTGTTATCCGATCTAATCTGATAGAACGGTGGGTTGATGAGACCCTTTGTGCAACTGATAGGATTTCTGTTTGATGCTTGTGCTTTGAACTTTTACTCGTTATGATTGGGCAGAACTTGCATCTGACATGACCTGGTCGAACTTTCATCGAATTGACCTAAGAAAACTCTTGTTGAGAGCTGTTATATGAATTGCTTACCATGTGGAAAAACTGGGTATGTAACATGTGATGACTTACCCGGTATTACTGTTATGACCATGAACTGGTTTGACTAGGAAATGATTGTTCTGGTGACTACTGTACTTCAGAACTGATGGGATCTATTGACAACAGACTGGTTTTTGATCATAAACTCTGACTGTCTGGAAGTATATGTAATCTGTATGATTGATTTCGTATTGACATGTACTGTGACTGAATCTGTGAGGACTGGAACTGATGAATAGTAAATGAATGCTTACTTCAGAACTCTGCCTACTGCTATGGGAGTAATGTACAATTCACCTTATGTTCCTGATAACTACCGAATGAACTGGACTGATTGTGACGAATTACCGAATTGAGAACCAAATTGAACAAGAACCAGATGAATGACTCAGTAGTGAATGAATCGAATCTCTGTAACTTAACGGGGGAAATTACCTATGAAAAGGAGACCAGTGTAAATTTATAACCCCGATAAGTACTTGATATAAGTAGTGTGAATACTACTGTACTGACACTGTTATGTACTACTGTATAACTGTATTCACGTTCTATGTCACGAAATAAATTTTGTTTCTGAAATGCTATATGTTGTATACTAAATGGTTGTTCGATTTATGATATATATATTCGTGACTCTTGGTAATATGTAACATATGTTAGCTGGCCGGTATCGGAGGTTCCTTTATGGAACTTATATCTATCTGCACTCTGTTACCTGTATCGGAGGCCTCGTCATGGGGGCTCACCAGACTGCTTCGCTACATTACCCATTTGGGATTCCTTTATGGAACTGGCCATTTGTAACCCTCATGTGATCAGATTCCTTGTGATATCTCATGTCAGATTCTGTTTTGTATCTACTCTAGTAGTGCTAATGAATGCACCATGTATACCTAAGCAAGAATTGTGGCATCTACGTATGCCCTGGACAAGAATATGGAAACGAACATGTACCCGAAACTGTCATTGACTGAAATTTGACTGTGCATAAGATTCTGTTTTAATATAAGCCCCAATGTTTATACGTGATTTCTGATTTCATTTCTGTGCATTGCTGAGATTGAGATTGGGCCATGAACCTATTATTGATATGATTATGCTCCTGTTAAGGAGTAAGAGTTACTTTTATGCTAAGCATCATCTCTGTTGTCATATGTTAATTCGAGTTTGGAGGACCAAACTCTTTATAAGGAGGGGAGACTGTAATAACCCTCAACACTGATTACCGATAAGTTACTGATTACAACTAAACCGAGACCGATTATGATTGATAATTGAATTGATTGAAATACTAAACTGACTGACTGAGATCCGAAACTGAATCGATTGACCGTATCTGTTCAATTGCATGTTTATCTGTTTGACTGTTTAATTATCTGTTCAAATTTGTATGTTTAAACTGCAAATTGAAGGCCTTATCGGCGGCCAAATCTGAAATTGATTGATGTTCTGTGTTCCTCATAATTAATGTGATTTTATGGCATATTTATCTGAAAATCGATTTAGTGTGTTAAATTAGATTAAAATAAACTAAATCAAAGAGTTGCGTTATTTACGGAATTGCCATGTTAGTGGGCCCTTTATTGTAACATATTTGAGCCTTGTTATACTCATTTGCAAACATTTCATCAGCTCATTTTGAGCACACCACCGAATTTAGAGAGAGAGGAACTTAGAAGATTGGTCTTCATCTTGTACATTGCTTAGAAATTATGAAGATTAAGGGAGTTCTTGCTTGATTGAACTTCTACACTTGTAATTGAAGACCTAAGGTAGATCATTGACCTTCTTTATTGTGCATTCGAGTTTATTCTTGCATGATTCATGGGTCTTTAGTGATCTAAGGCATGAATTGGTTCAATAGTGTTGAGTTGAAGCCCATTCCATGCATGCATGCTTGTATTGATAAGTTGAAGTTGTTTTCATGGCAAATGTTACATGCATGCTCATATTTATGTTTAAGTCCATGATTTCATCATGTTTTTGGAAGTTTAGACTCATTTGAACTTGCTTTGGAGCTTTGAAGTTGATTCATGTCTAATTGAAGAGTTAAGTCATGATTTGGTTTAATAATATTGAATTGTAGCTTGAATCTTGCATGCATGTGTATATTGAAGAGTTTTGAGGTCATAGTTCATGATTTCATTACATGCATGTCCATATTTTGAGAGTAGTCCATGATTCCATCTTGTTTTGAAAGGAATGAGCTCATTTGATCAAGCATTTGAAGCTTTGATTTGATTTAACCTCATCCATGTCACTTTGTAGCATGTTCATGCATGATCATGAGAAATGGGTTTCAAAATGAGTTTAATTGAAACACCCTTGGGCCTTGATTTCTCAAATTGACCTTTGTAACATGTTGTTCTATAAGTTTACTTATGTTTTCCAGAAATTAACCCAAGAGGATCGAAATTTTAGCATTTAAACTTGGTTTTGAGCTTCGAGCTCAAATCTGGAATTTCCAGATTTTGTTTGTCCGCTCGAGCGGGGGGAAGTGCCACTCGAGCGGGGAAATCGAGCATCCAGTACTTTGCACTATGCATCAGTACGCTCTAGCGGATGATTGGACGCTCGAGCGGAGGACTGGGTGACACGCTCGAGCGGGCGTAGAGCGTGAATTTCAGCTATCTAGTACTTTTTGGTCTGGTCGAGCGGGGAAGTTGACGCTCGAGCGGGGACCTTTGTTGCATGTCCGCTCGAGCGGGGGAAACCTGCACTCGAGAGGCCTAGTTTAAGGCATCTTAAGGAGGATATAGATGTAGAACACACCAAGGCAAATTTAGGAATTAAGTTATTATCTTTCCAAACCGTGTAGCTTAGCGTGTGTTCATTCTGTAAACTGTGTAGGGTTGGCTTTCTGAGGAGACGCTCTAGCCTACTGTAGCCCAGAACTCTGTCAGTAACAATTGTGTAAAGATATGTTCAAAATGATTATCTTCTGAACAACTGAACTCTACTGTTTTCTGAACTGTTTATTGTTAACTGAATGAATGTATGTCCTATATTACGAATCAGACTTGTGGCATCTTTAGCAACTATCATTTCTTGATTGATGACCATCAATCGATCGCTCGGTCTTTTAAGACCCATCACATCAGACTACTACTGTCACAGATATCTCTGGAGCAAAGTGATGCGCGGACCTAAGTGCTACAGTGTGAGCCACCTCTAGAATCTGTGCGAGACACCTCTTCAGTCCATACTGGGCTTTAAGCCAATCTGTGAAATCTAGAGCAAAGTGCTGCACGGACCTAAGTCCTACAGTGTGAGCCACCTCTAGAATCTGTGCGAGACACCTCTTGAGTCCATAAGAACTGTACCGTTCTATCATATCAAGCATCGCATCAGATTGTTATCACATTACTACTCAGATCGACCTGTACTGACACTACTACTACCACCGTACTGTTTTGCTATCGGATGTGTCACGTACGATTACTATGATTTCTAAATGACTGATATGACATGAAGTATAAGCCACCGACTGTATAACTGATTTTACCGAGGCAAATGACTGTTTAAAATACTGAAAGGACATTCTTTCTTAACCCCCTTTATGCATTATGTTATTCACTGGGCTTTAGCTCACTGCTCATATATATATGTAGGTGTTCAAGCACCGGACCGTTGCTAGCAGCGTGAAGGTAAACTCCAGTTTTGTCAAGCAAACCACTGTGCCTCACTGCGAGGTTCCGAGCCTATCAAGCTATGGCTTAGGGGCTTAGGGGTCTTTTATTTCCCCCATCTGTCTCTGTACCTGTTTTGTATAACTGTATAGACTGATAGCAATCATCTTTACTGCATCAGATCTTGTTTAATAGAGATTAAGTCCCTGCATTGAATGATTGTATATATGATGCATACTGTTCCGTACTGAAAGTATAAATGTATGAAAAGTCTTTCTACATTCAGACTGTCACAGCTCATTGGACATTGTTTTATTTACTGTATTGGCTTCCGCCATTCCACATACTCTGTATTCTTGTTCTCTTTATTAGCGGTGCCTTCGGTAATCTCGGATTACTGGCCGGTTATGGTGCTAAACCTATAGGGGCGGGTTTGGGTCGTGACAATAACGAAGATATGTGCTCGAAGGCGGGTGCCAAATGCAAGAACAATGAGCCTATGCAGGTCCTAAAACTCATCAAAAATGGCCTGAAACATGGCTTGGAAGCATGCAAATAAGGGCTCCTTTGTAAGGCCAAAAATGCTAGAAAATAAAACGAGGAGAGAGAGGGTCACCCCTCTCTGATTTTGGCACTCAAAACAGCGTGCTAGCCACTGAAAATGCACTGGATGTCAGTGGCTAAAAGGCCAAACAAAAGCCAACACAAATGCTCTAAGGCATGGCTCAAAACAAGGTAAAATGAAGCATGCAAGGGGGTAGATGACGCCCAACAGAAAAATGATCTTAAACAAACATGTTAAGGGCCTCAAAATAAGACTTGTGGGGAAGTGGTTCTGGAAATGCTCTTCAGATCCTGGGAGACGCTCTTGATCCTTAGCTAGTCACCTGCAAAGACAAACACTCCGGTCGGGGGTGCCGGGGTTAGCACTCCCACGGGCAAGTCTGTTCTTGTACTCAAGAAAGCTTGTTTACTAAGTTTAGTGAAGTGATTCTTACATACCTTTCTAAATCTGAAGCTCTTGTATTTATACTCATTCTCTGGACCTCAGGTCTAGAGCCCACTTTTTACTTATTATCCTTTTGTTTATTCCAACATACATCTCCCCGTCTATTCAGCGATCTCAATGTATTCGGTATCTTAGTTGATTATTACGGAGCTGAACAGTCTCTGACTTCTGGGATACATCCCTTCTGACTCTTCTATTTATTCGGCTCTTACAATTGCCCCCCAAGCATTCTCCCAACGTCTGTTGGCTGGAGTGCTTGGTTCCGAATTTTGAATACCCAACCAAAATTTTGGTGATTGGGTCCACAAAGCATACGTCTAAGTACACCCCCTTTTGGTTGTCGTACCGACTTCCCGCCTCTTCGTACATACCTATTCATTGCATTTTTAAAGATTGGCATCCCTTCGGATTCACATTCCATGATACTGGTCGTTGGGTTGCCTTTTGGATCGTTCTTGCAATTTCGTCTCTTCCAATATCTTCTTCACCCTCTGTAAGTTTTCCACTTCTTTGCTTCAAGAACTAATCCCATTTTATTGTTTGGCATATCTGTGTCAACTGTAGAGTATGGCGAAACATTTGAAAGACCTCCTCTCATCAGATCGAATTGCTGGTTTTAGACACCATTTCTTTATTCCTGATGACGTCCGTTTGTCACTTTTGGTAGACGGCCCCCTTGACATGGAGAGGGAGGACGAAACCACAATCGTCTTTCCTCTCTTGTCAATTGCAGAGGGTGGAGTCTACTTCCCTCTACACCCATTTCTAAGGGCTGTGCTTCGCCATTGGGATTTAATCCCTTCTCAACCTAACGTGAATTTCTTTAGAATTATAATGGGGATTGTAGCGTTGAATCATCGCCTTGGAATTAACCTTGGCATTCCGGCTATTCGGCACTGCTATGCCTTGGCTGAGTTCTCCGGTCGACAAGGGCGTTATTTCCTTAGAGCTAAGGACACCCACCATCAACTAATCACTATGCTTTCCAGCTCTGGGAAACGAGTTGATGATGTTATGGTCGTTGTCCAAGGTAACTGGGAATTTGGCGAAGGGGAGGATCGTGTTGACCCTATTCCTAGACGGAGGGGCGAGCCAGGTCGCCGAGTATCTCCTTGTTTTTGTCATGTGTTCATTTTTATTGTAAAACCTATTCCATTGAAATCTTACGGCTTCGTCTTGTGCAGGGAGGGGTTTGAAAAAGGTACTATCTTCAACCCACGATGCCGTTCTTTCAGAATTAGGGTTGCTCTCAGGTATTTTGGCTGTCGAAGTCTTCAGAAATAGGGGAGGGTGGCTTACATTCTGCTTTGTTACGAGCCGACATACACAACCTTCTCGGCGGCGGAAAACATACCGATTCCGAAGGGTGAAGATTCCCTTACTGCTCTTATTTTGTCTGACTTCAAAAACTTGAGGCAGGTAGGCTTTGAAGGATCCGATTCGGAGCGAAATGAGGTAGCTGATATCGCCGAATTAGATCAATCCGAGACCGAGTCTGAGGAGGTATTGGATCCCGCCGATCCTCCATTTACATCGGGACCAGGGGATCTTCCTTCTGCCGATGTTTTTCAACGCTTAGAGGATCTTTCCATCACAGACTTCGCGGATATGGCCGGATTGAGTCTGACAAAGCTTGCCAAAAAGGCGAATGCGCAGAGGTTAGCCGCACGGCGAAGAGCGGAGGGCCTTTCGTTTGAAATACCGCCTGCCACCGAATCTTGACTCCCGCTCCCTGTTGCCAAATCAGAGTCCTTGGGGGTTGTAGAGGAGACGGAAAAAGGTCAAAATGCTGAATCTCCGTTGGTCGGGGAAGTCGGCCAAAAAGTTGAGGAAAAGGCAGAGAAACGCTCTGTTGACCTCAACGTCGGTTCAGACGAACAAGGTGGTAAGCGTCCTCGATTGGAGGGATCTAATGAGGTTGTTCCTTTTGTCATTCATCCAATGGTAAAGGACATGCCGGTTCCCTCTAACGCTTCGGCGCTTAAAGATCCAGAAGTCGCATTCGGTGTGGCTACGTCCGTGTCGTTGCCGTCTGATATG
This sequence comes from Camellia lanceoleosa, assembly GCA_025200525.1. Lineage (NCBI taxonomy): Eukaryota > Viridiplantae > Streptophyta > Magnoliopsida > Ericales > Theaceae > Camellia > Camellia lanceoleosa. The sequence continues at coordinate 54,354,066 of CM045766.1, forward strand.
GAGGCTTTCCGGGTGGAACCAGATCTGAATGTGACAACACTAACCGTGCAATCAGCACTTCTGGTACGTATTCTGACTTTTCTTCACTTTATCCAAGTACTGTTGAGGTTATGTTTTTGGATTCTTCCTTTGCAGACTGTCGGAAGGATAGCCGACACGGGACGTCGGCATCTCGACGCCGTCAAACAGATTGACCGCTTACGAAAGCAAGTAGAGGGCCAGAGGAAGAGGGCCGAGGATGCAGTTTTGAGAGCGAACAAGGAAGCTTTTCGGGCCGAGGCCGAAGTAGAAAAGGCTCGCATTGCAGATCAATCCCGAGCGGACGCCGAGAAGAAGAAAGCGGGCCTTGGCTTGAGATTGTCCCATAGCGGTTACTGACTGGAGGTTGAGTTGGCTGACATGAAGGCGTCTGCTTCCAAAGTATTCGAAGCCGGGAAAGATGCTGGGCCCGCCGAATATGTGGACCAGGTCCCGCGGTTCAAAAACAGGGGGTTCAAGCATGGCTGGCGCAAAGCCCTTGCTGCAGCTGGAGTTTCACTGACTATGCCAGTGCTGTATAAGCAAGTGGATGTCGAGCCGTTGGAGACTGATTCCGAAGGTTGAGCTGGGCAATTGACTGTTAGGATTTCACAAATGTATTAGGATTTCACAGATGTATTGTTACAATTGTTTTATCAGACATTTTTGTGCGGGCTTATAGCTTATTTATTTTGCATATATAAAATGTCATGAGTTGTGCTCAATTTTGCTGATGAAGAATGATATTACTTAATTTTGAGCTCAGACGATCGGACTAAGGAATCTGCCCTTGCCTTAGCCAGGGCGCGAGCGAGGAACCGAATGAGCCGATGGCTCTGAATCGAGGGCTGGCTGAGGCATAAATTACTCGACGTTATCATTTGAAAAGATAGCCGGCTAGATTAATGAATCTGCCCTTGCCTTAGCTGAGGCATAAATTACTCGGTGTTATCATTTGAAAATATAGCCAGCTAGATCAATGAATCCGCCCTTGCCCCAGCGATCTTAGGTTAACCGGCGATAGCGCTTGAAATATAGCCGACTAGATTAATGAATCTACCCTTGCCTAAGCCAGGGCGCGAGCGAGGAACCGAATGAGCCGATGGCTCTGAATCGAGGGCTGGCTGAGGCATAAATTACTCGGCGTTTTCATTTGAAAATATAGCCGGCTATATCAATGAATCCGCCCTTGCCCCAGTGATCTTAGGTTAACCGGCGATAGCGCTTGAAATATAGCCGACTAGATTAATGAGTCTGCCCTTGCCTTGGCCAGGGCGCGAGCCTGAGGAACCGAATGAGCCGATGGCTCTGAAGCGAGGGCTGGCTGAGGGGCATACGACGTTTGCCGCTCAGTCTTTCTAACATTTTCTCGAGGGAGCTGCATGTACCCCAGAATAAATGGGCGAGTTCATGCCAACAACTTGACTCATTTCTATTCAGGCTTGATCCAAACCTGGCAGGGGCCAACATTGGCTGGGTTTAGCGGTCAAAATGAATCGCAGAAGCGAGCCTATTCACACGGGAAGAAGAGCATCCATGGATCGGGAAAAAGAGCGGCCCCCTAGTCGTCGAAGCAGATCACCCCGAAAGGACGGACAACGGGGAGATTCACCGCGCCCACGACAGCAAGTTGAACCTGACGCGGTGCCACGACCGTTGAGTTTTGCGGTTCTTATGAAGAATAGACCAATGACGGAGGCGGATTCTATAATTAAAGACCCAGATGTGGCAGTCGAGTTTGCTCGGCAGATTTTTCCGCCGGAGGTCCAACAGTCGATGGTCGGACGTTGAGATTTCGAAGTATTTTGGGATGGCATACATGGGGCTGTCAAGGAACTATATAGCGCTTATGAAGTCAGGATGCGTCTGCGTGAAGCCCGACGTGAGAGTGAGAAAAACAACAAAAGGAATCGTAGTCTGGAGGCTCGCGCGAAAAAGGCTGAGAGTGAGCTTCGGGAGCTGAAGAGTGTTCGGGCGGCCGAGTCGGTGGTGGACAGTCAAGCGAAAAGCATGGGGGAGAGGGCGAACCAAGAGGCCTCGGGTTATGAGAGAGGATATCGGGACGGCTTGAAGGCCGGGATCAAGAAGACCAAAACAGACCTAGCTGAGGAAGTCTGCTGATGCGAAAATCGTGGTTTCAAGCATGGCTGGATCAAGGCCCTTCAAACCGTGGAAGCTCTTGGGTCCGTGGGCATAAATTCGGCTTCGCCCCTATATCATCGGCATTACCTTCCATATCTCAAGTTCGAAATCGAGAAAAGCAACGACGAAGACGCCGACTTAGTGGGCCATAATGTTGAATAAAAAGAATTACTTTATCAAATGCTTGAAATGTTTGGCGGCTTTTGAATAAATAGAATTTCTTTATTAGCAGCTTTTGAAATGTTTTGCGCGTAATTAAACGCCCTATCTCAATTTATTGTCAGCTTTGTATTGCGTGATGGAAACGTTCGAACATGCATCGATCGGCTCCAATTAGGAACCATGTAGTTGGTCAGTTAAATCGTGATCCCCATCAAAGGTGCTCCGAATCCGGAGACTTATTCGGCCAATCGTGGTATTCACGAAGGGTGCTCCGAATCCGGAGACTTATTCGGCCCTTAGATGTCATGCACCCAAAGGAGCTCCGAATCTAGAGACTTGTTTGGCCAATCGTGGTATCCACGAAGGGCGCTCCGAATCCGGAGACTTATTCGGCCCTTAGATGTCATGCACCCAAAGGGGCTCCGAATCCGGAGACTTGTTTGGCCAATTGTGGTATCCACGAAGGGCGCTCCGAATCCGGAGACTTATCCACGAAGGGCGCTCCGAATCCGGAGACTAATTCGGCCAATCATGGTATCCACGAAGGGCGCTCCAAATTCGGAGACTTATTCGGCCAATCGTGGTATCCACGAAGGGCGCTCCGAATCCGGAGACTTATTCGGCCATCAAGAAGCGTATGAGCTGAGGCATAAAAACGAGAAACTTTTGCATTACAGCAGAGTATGTACAAGTACCAAGCCCACAAATCGGGTCATTGGTAAAATTTTCGTAGATGCGTTGAATTCCAAGGCCGTGGCAGGCTTCTTCCTGACATGTCCGAGAGCCGATATGCCCCTGTTCCTGCAATGGAGTCTACTTGATAGGGGTCGTCCCAGTTCGGACCCAGCTTTCCGTCGGCCGGTCTCCGGTCTGCTGGAAGTACTTTCTTCAGGACCAGCTCTCCTGGGGTGTAACGGCGCAACTGAACTCCTTGATTGTACGACTTAGCGAGCTGCTGCTGATACCGTGCCATGGAGGCCAGTGCGCGGTCTATTCGTTCCTCGATTAGATCCAGGTCCAGGGCGAGCATCATGTCATTTCGGCCCGTATCAAAGGCTTGCGATTTCAAAGTCGGGAGGCCGATTTCCAGGGGTAAGATTGCTTGGGTTCCAAAGCATAGAGCGAACGGCGTTTCTCCGGTGGACCTCCTCGGCGTTGTGCGATGCGCCCACAATACACTCGGCAATTCTTCGACCCATTTGGCTTTAGTTCTTTCCAGCCTCTTTTTGATGCCGTCCAAGATGGTTTTGTTAGAGGCTTCGGCTTGACCGTTACTCTGGGGGTACGCGGGCGTAGAGAAGTAAGGCACGATACCGTATTTGCTGCACAGCTCTCGGTATACGCCACAATCAAACTGGGTGCCATTTGTCTGAGATGAGAGCCCTTGGAATGCCGAATCGCGTAATGATGTTTCTCCATACAAATCGCTTTATGTCGGCATCTCGTATATGTGCTAGAGCCTCCGCTTCGACCCATTTTGTAAAGTAATCTGTTGCTACGATCAAGAATCGCTTGTTTCCTGGGGCCCTTGGCAACGGTCCTACGATATCAAGCCCCCATTGAGCAAACGGCCAGGGACTAGTGATAGAGTTCAACCCTTCGACGGGCAAATGGGTTAGTGGGGAGAACCTTTGGCATTGTTCGCATCTTTTAACATAATTTTCTGCGTCGGCTCTCATTGTCAGCCAATAATACCCCTGTGTTATAGCTCGATGGGCCAGGGGGCGTCCGCCAGAGTGGGCACCACAACTGCCCTCATGTATCTCAGTTAGAAGCTCCTCCACTTTATCCGGGTGTACGCATTCCAAATAGGGACCGGAGAGGGACTTTTTATAAAGCCTTCCTTGTGGATCCAGATAGTATCGCAGGGCCTTATTGCGTAGCTTGTGTGCTTTTTTTTTGTCCTCTGGGAGTTGCTCAGAAGAGAGGAATCCGGCAATGGGGTCCATCCAGCTTGATACGGATTCTATAACGTTGACGTGGGTTTCCTCCGAAGGGCCAATACTCGGCTCCGAGATGAAACCTACTTCAATGGTCCGTTTGAGCTCAGAATTGATGGCGGAGGCTAGGCATGCCAGGGCATCTGCGTGTGTGTTCTGATCACGTGTTATTTGGTTCAGTTCGTGATGGTCAAACTTCGTTAGCAAAGAGTTGGCCGTTTTCATATAGGCCGACATACGGTCGTTTTTTGCAGCGTACTCCCCCTTTAGCTGGTTGATGACCAATTTTGAGTCACAAAACACTAGCAAACGCCGAACACCGAGAATATGTGCATTTCGTAGACCGGCTAAGAGGGCTTCATACTCGACCTCGTTATTTGATGCTTCGAAGCCAAGCTTGACGGCCTGCTCTATTACTGCGCCATCGGGAGACATGATTACTACGCCGGCGCCGCAACCCCGTTGGTTAGACGATCCATCACAGTATAGCTGCCAAATATCCCCGACATAAATTCTCTAGTTCGGCTTTGATCGAACTTTAGCCTTTGGAAGAATGTCGGCAGGTTTAAGGTCGGAAAGCCCACCTGTGAATTCGGCAACAAAGTCGGCCAGCACCTGTCCCTTGATTGCGGTTTTCGGTAAAAACTGAATGTCATATTGGCCGAGTTCAAGAGCCCATTTTGAAACACGTCCTGATGCTTCTGCACTCCGTAGTACTGATCGGAGGGGATAATCTGTTATCACCCCAATGCTATGCCCCTGGAAGTAATGCATCAGTTTTCTTGCTGCCATGACCAAGGCTAGGATGAGTTTTTCTAGCAGAAAAATAACGTGTCTCGGCATCGACCATTGCCTTGCTCACATAATACCGCCGTTCTCGCCCTTCCTCTTCTTTTTAATAGTACTGGCGACGGCCCTATCGGAGACCGCCAAATCTGAGAGAATGGGGGTCACCGCAATGGTCTTGTCAAGAGAGGTACTGACCGGAGGTAAGTCTTGAGCCCGGTGAAAGCTGCTTCACACTCGGCGGACCATTCAAAAGCTTTGCCTTGACGTAGCGTCTGAAAGAATTGTCTGCAGCGGTCTGTTGACCGACTGATGAATCTATTGAGTGCAGTGGCCATCCCCATCAACTTTTGGACTTCTTTCACTGATCGGGGGGAACCGGGTTCCAAGATTGCTGTGACTTGCCTCGGGTTGGCTTCGATTCCACGGTGGTTGACGACATAACCCAGGAATTTGCCGAAGCCGATTCCAAACGCGCACTTGGAGGCGTTCAGTTTCATTCTGTATTTGCGCAAGATGCCGAATGCCTTCTCTAGATCGGCTATGTGATCCTGTTCTTCTTTGGGCTTGACCACCATATCGTCGATGTAGACTTCCATAGTGTGGCCGAGTTGTTCTTTGAACATAGCGGTGACCAGTCTTTGGTAAGTTGCCCCTGCATTCTTCAGCCCAAAAGGCATAACTTTGTAGCAGTAGGTTCCTCTTGGGGTGAGGAATGCAGTTTTGTCCTGGTCATCCGGATGCATGGCGATCTGATGGTAGCCTCTGTAAGCATCGAGGAAACTCATGCGTTGGTGGCGCGCCGTTGCATCGACGAGTTGGTCGATTCTAGATAAGGGAAAGCAGTCCTTGGGGCAAGCTTTGTTCATATCCGTGAAGTCGACGCACACTCGCCAAGTTCCATTTTTCTTCTTCACCACCACTGTGTTGGAGAGCCACGTGGGGTAGGTGACTTCTCTAATTGCCCCGCCGTCAAGCAGTCTGTCGACTTCTTCTATGACGGCAGCAGTGTGCCCTGTGGCAGACCGACGACCTTTCTGAATGATGGGCTTGCATGTGGGGTGGACGTTCAGGTAGTGCTGTGAAACTGATGGGTCTATACCCGGCATCTCGTACGGAGTCCACGCAAAGACGTCGAGGTTGGCGAGTAGAAAGGAGATCAGCTGTTGTCTATCGGCTTGGTTTAAAGAGGTGCCGATTATGAAGAACTTTTCCGGGCTTCCATCGATGTCAACTCGGTCTAAACCTTCTGTGGCCTTTTCGCTTGGCTGCCGCCCGACGTCATCCAGGATTTCCCGATTGGGTACCTCAATGGAGTTTACCTGCAATTCCTTTGGCATTTTGGCGGCCAGGAGGTAACATGCTTGTACCGATTTTTGGGAGCCGCAGATCTGCTCAATGCCGTGTTTTGTTGGAAAACATAACAATTGATGGTAGGTGGTCGGGAGGGCCTGTAAGGTATGCAACCACGATCGCCCCATGATGAGATTGTATGGCGATGGCAGCCGGACGACCAGGAATTCTACATCCACTGTTCCGGAACCCGCTCGAACGGGTAAGTTGATCTTTCCCAGTGGGTATTCGGGGTTGGCATTGAAGCCGAATAGTGGATAAGGGGCCGGAGTCAGGTCCGATTCGGTGAACCCGAGTTTGATGAAGGTTTTATAATACATGACCTCCGAAGTGCTGCCCTAGTCTATAAGAACGCGTTCGACGGTGAACCGGTTTACGCGTAGCGCGACAACCAATGGATCGATGTGAGGGAGTGTTACGCCGATCAAATCAGAGTCGTCGAAGGTGATGCTTGGCGATTCTCGGGGTCACTTTGCTGGCGTGAGCTGCTGCTGAGGGCCTGGGAGGGACTGGATTGCATGTACGGCCGGGGCTTTCGGCAGGCTGTATATCATATGGATGTTATCATGCAGAACACTTCGCTGGAGACGTTTGTCTTTTGTCAACTCCTCAAAGTAATCGGCTGAAGCACAACGAGCGTCGGTGTTTTGCTGTCGGGCCCGAGACCGTAGATCGCCTGCCCTTGGGGGTCGCTCAGAAACCTAGCGTACTATTTGTTTCGACTTCGCTATTTCCAAGGCCAGATCGCGGCGAAGGCGCTCGTTCTCAGCGACGGTGTTGTCTAAACTGTGTTTGGTCTTTTTGGCTCGTTCCATGATGGCTAGCATCGTCTCCTGCGCTGAAGTCGTTTGTGAATCGACATTCAAGGCACGTCTTGCAGCGATGATTTCCTTCTCGAGCATATTTGCCGAAGTGAGGTCGACTCTTTGTGTGATCGCGTCGGTGGCTATCGGAGAATCTTGAGTCACGCCTTCCATGGATGTACTTGAGTATTCCCACAGATGGTGCCAATTGTGGGGAAGTGGTTCTGGAAATACTTTCAGATCCTGGGAGACGCTCTTGATCCTCAGTTAGTCACCTGCAAAGACAAACACTCCGGTCGAGGGTGCCGGGGTTAGCACTCCGACAGGCAAGTCAGTTCTTATAGTCAAGAAAGCTTGTTTACTAAGTTTAGTGAAGTTATTCTTACATACCTTTCTAAATCTGAATCTCTTGTATTTATACTCATTCTCTGGACCTCGGGTCCAGAGCCCACTTTTTACTTATTATCCTTTTGTTTATTCCAACATACATCTCCCCGTCTATTCGGCGATCTCAATGTATTCGGTATCTTAGTTGATTAGTACGGAGCCGAACAATCTCTGACTTCTGGGATACATCCCTTCTGACTCTTCTATTTATTCGGCTCCCACAAGACTTTTTTCAGTTTACACCGAAGCTCAAATATGCTTGCAAGTAAGCCTACGAGATGGATAAAAATAATGCTAAAAGGAGGGAATGGTGTGTTACCCTTGTAGCTTCAGCAAAACCAGCAGCTTCTTGGACCAAAAACCAGCTCTTTGAGACCTCTCAAGACCCTCAAAGAGCCTTAGATCAATGGTGGAGGTGTGTGGCTATGAGGTGTGGTGTTAAAGGCCAAGAACAAACACCCTCTCTAAGCCTAGAATGTAGAGATATAGAGAGATATATGTGCCTTTCCTTAGAAATTTTTTTTTCAATCTCTCTAAAGGAGAGGGAGGCCCTCTCTTATAGAAAAACAAGAGGGTTCAAGCTTCTTGGAGAAGCTAGAGCAAAGGTTCAAAAGGTTCAAGCTTCTTAGAGAAGCTAAAGCAAAGGTTCAGGCTTCTTGAAGAAGCTAGAGCAAAGGGTTCAAGCTTCGTGGAGAAGCTAGGGCAAACGTTCAAAAGGTTCAAACTTCCTCAAGAAGCTAAAACGAAGGTTCAAAAGGTTCAAGGTTCCTCAAGAAGCTAAAACGAAGGTCCAGATGGTTCAAGCTTCGTCAAGAAGCTAAAACCAGGGTTCAAAAGGTTCAATCTCCCTCAAGAAGCTAAAACGAAGGTTCAAAAGGTTCAAGCTCTCCCAAGAAGCTAAAACGAAGGTTCAAAAGGTTCAACCTCCCTCAAGAAGCTAAAACGAAGGTTCAGAAGGTTCAACTTCCTCAAGAAGCTAAAACAAGGGTTCAGAAGGTTCAAGCTTCCTCAAGAAGCTAAAACGAAGGTTCAAAAGGTTCAGGCTTCCTCAAGAAGCTAAAATGAAGGCGCAAAAGGTTCAAGCTCCCACAAGAAGCTAAAACGAAGGTTCAAAAGATTCAAGCTGTCCACAAATCGTGCCAAACGGAGAAAGTTAAGCAATCTCGAACCGAGGCGCACGGCTAACGGCTCAGAAAACTGGAAACTGGTCTACAAACGAGAACAGTGGTCTACGACCACGAAAAGTAGCCTACGGCCATTGAGAGATGGTCTACGAGGCCTCTCCCTTCCTTCAGAAAGAGAAAACAGAACCTGGTTCGCAAATCGAGGCAAAGCACAAAAGAGTCCCGAGGTCCGGAGGTAAGGCTCTCAGCCGAAACTCCGTAACCTCAGAACGAGCACAACATGCGCAATCACCGAGCGCTCAATCGATGACGTCTAAGTCTTAAGGTTGGTCAAAAATGGGGTGTCTACAGTTGCCCCCCTTCGACAGAACTCAAAAGTCATAAGTGACGGGAGTGAATGTCAAAGCCCGGAGACGACCCATTTTTGACAAGGCCGAAGGCTTAGACAAAAGCATGCAAGATAACGAAGATATGTGCTTGTGGGGAAGTGGTTTCTTTGGAAATACTCTTCCGATCCGGGAAGACGCTCTTGATTCTCAGCTAGTCACCTGCAAAGACAAATACTCCGGTCGGGGGTGCCGGGATTAGCACTCCAACGGGCAAGTCAGTTCTTATACTCAAGAAAGCTTGTTTTCTAAGTTTAGTGAAGTGTATTTTTCTTACATACCTTTCCAAGAACGCTGCTTCTTTATTTATAGCTGTTCCTCTTGAGGCCTCGGGGCCTGAGCTTGGTTTTCAATCATTAGCTGTTCATATATTCGGCCCAGAACGATCTTTATTAATCGGCTTACGTATCGTATTTGGCCCATCTTAGACTTGCAGGATGGGCCAATTAATATTTGCTGGACGTCCGGTTAGTGTCAGTACTAAGATGTGCCCCTTCCGATTTATCCATATATTCGGCTCCCACAATTGCCCCCCGAACTCCCTATTGACGGTAGTTAATCGACGTGTTTGGTTTAGAATTCGAAAAGCCCTTTAGATTAGGAGGCTTCGCGCATCCCAAAGCATCAAAAAATATCAGAAGGCGCACGCCTTTTCGTTTATCATTGCGCTTTCCCGCTTCATTCATGAGTCCCTCACATTTATTGTGATTTGAAACTTCAGTCTCTTTTTGGTGCACATTTTGTCGATCATCTGATACGTTTGGACCGCCAGCGCGCATCTCTTCTCTCACCCGCATTTTCTGCAACTTTAGTCCGTCTACCTTTGCCTCACCTGCTCATAAGTTTTCCTCCCTTTTCTTTGTAGCCTTATTCTCTGTTTATCATTTTTTACTTTCGACGAAGCCTTGGACATCCGTCGAAATGGCTAAACACCTGAAAGACCTCCTTTCCGAGAGTCACATTTCCTGATTCCGGTGACATTTTTCCATTCCCGACGATGTCTATCTAACTCTTGTAACGGACAGTACTTTCGATATGGAAAGGGAGGATCAAAATACAATCGTATTCCCCCTCCTGTCCATAGCGGAAGGCGGAGTCCGTTTCCCCCTACATCCATTGCTTAGGGCTGTCCTTCGCCATTGGAGTTTGATCCCTTCTCAGCCCAACGTAAATTTCTTCCGAATCATTATGGGTGTTATAGAGTTGAATCACCGTCTCAGGATCAATCTTGGAATTCCGGCTATTTGGCACTGCTACGCTTTAGCCAAATCCTCTGGTCGGCTGGGTCGGTACTTCCTTAGGGCCAAGGATACTGACCATCATTTGGTGACTATGCTTGCCAGTTCTGGTAAGAGGGTTGACGATGTAATGGTCAATGTCCGAGGTAATTGGGAGTTTGCTGAAGGCGAAGATCGCCTAGACCCCATCCCCAAACATAAGGGTGACCCAGGTTGCCACGTAGTATCTTGTGTTTAATGATTTATCTTTTAGTCGGCTTTCTTTCCTTAATCGCTCCTCTTTTGCAGGTAATAAATTGAAGAAGATTCTGACTTGCACTGACGAGGCGGTCCTTAGAGATATTAAGATCGCACTCGACTACTTTGGCCGCCCAAGGGTGCAAAAACAGGGGAGAGCCGCCCACATTTTACTTCGGTACGAGCCAACTTATACCACGTTCTCGGCTGCTGACAATATTCCGATTCCATCCGGCGATCAGCAGCTCTCGACTCTTATCTTCCCTAGCTACAAGAACCTCAGGCAAATTGGTCTCGAAGATTCTGATTCGGGGTGAGACGCCGAGCTGGAAATACAAGTAGTTGCCGATCCGGCTAGAGAATCTACTGAGGAGGCCGAAGAAGTTGACGAGGCTGTGCGCTCGGCGTTTGAGGCTGCCGGACTCGATCAGCCTTCACCATCCACGTCGGGTCGGGCGGAAGTCTCTTCCGGAGACATTTTCGCGAATTTGGGCGACCTACCCGGCGATTTCTTCGAAGGTATGGCGAAGGAAAGCCTTTCGCAAATGGCGCGTAGGAGAAATGCCGAGCGAATGGCCGCTCGACAAAAGGCCGAGGCCGGCGAATCTGATCCCAGCCTACTTAAGGCCTCCGTACCCATTGTTGAAGGGCTGGTTCAGGTTACGCCAGTTGAAACGGAAAAAGGGGGTGAACAGCGGGCCATTGAGGAACAGCAAATTCCGGAGCGCGGCCAAAAGCGCAGCGCCGAGCGGGAAGCTAGTTCAGAAACTAGTCCTGACAAACGGCCCCGCCTCGAGGAGTCAGACATGGTTGCTCCCTTTGTTATTCAGCCAAAGATCAGAGATGCACCGATTTCTTCCGATGCTTCTGCCATTGAGGATCCGGCCGTTGCGTTGAGCTTGGCTGCTTCAATTTCCTTGCCGGCTGATAGTGCAGCCTTTCGCGCCGTGCCGGATATTTTGGCCGTGGACTTATCTGCGCAATCCGCACTCCTGGTAGGAATCTTATATTTATTTCTGAATTCATTTTTTATAAAGGTATCTAATGATCCCTTATTCTTGCAGAGCGTCGGCAGGATTGCCGACTTGGGTCGCCGTCTGCATGATGCTCTTGGCAGGATTGACCGTTTGCAAGCCGAAGTGGAAGGTCAGAAGAGTAGAGCAGAGTTTGAAAAGATGAGGGCCGAAATGGAGAGCGCGCGAGCCGAAGAGGAGAAGGAGAGGGCTCGCTCTGTTGAACAGTTTCGATCTGACACTGAGTCTAGAGCGAATGCGAATGAGGAATCGCTCAAACTCTCAAAGGACGAACTTGCCCAGGCGGAGGCTCAGCTGGAGGAGCTGAAGGTGGCCAAGGAGAAAGCCGAATCTGACGCTTTCGAGGCGGGAAAGAGCGCCGCTTTCACTGAATATGCTGATGAAGTTCCCAAGTTTGAGAATCGGGTGTTCAAGCATGGGTGGCTCAAAGCCCTTGCTGCCGCTGGGGTTACATCGGATTTGCCAATTCCTTATGAGCAAGTGGTCGTCGAGCCACTCAAATTCGACACCGAGGAGTAACTTGGGAAGCGTTTGCTAATTAATTTTTGTTGTTGTTTTTGTTTGTTTGGTTGGGTTTTGTTGGTCATGGTAGTTTTCATGTATAAATTGGTTGCTAACTTGTATGCAATTTATTAATGAACATTTCCTTGTAATGCCACTACTTCCTGTGCACAATGTGTGATTTATGTTAATGAAAAGCCTTTTGCTACTTTTCATAAAATTGTTTCTGAGTTTCAGCTTTTAGGGATTGAATATTCGGTGCCAACATTGATTTGTCTTCTTCATGCCGACTGGATTCGGATTGTGAACTGTCAATTCGAATCGATTGGTGAATCTGCCCTTGCCGGCTGGGGTCTATGAGCCGGATAGATTACTGAATCTGCCCTTGCCCCAGGCGGTCCCTGCGGTGTCGAGGGCTGTCTGGGGTACCTAGCCGACTAGATTACTGAATCTTCCCTTGCCCCAGGCGGTCCGTGCGGGGACGAGGGCCGTCTGGGGTACTTAGCCGACTAGATTACTGAATTTGCCCTTACCCCAGGTGGTCCCTGCGGTGTCGAGGGTCGTCTGGGGTACTTAGCCGACTAGATTACTGAATCTGCCCTTGCCCCAGGCGGTCCCTGCGGTGTCGAGGGCCGTCTGGGGTACCTAGCTGACTAGATTACTGAATCTGCCCTTGCCCCAGGCGGTCCCTGCGGGGTCGAGGGCCGTCTGGGGTACTTAGCAAACTAGATTACTGAATCTGCCCTTGCCCCAGGCAGTCCTTGCGGGGTCGAGGGCCGTCTGGGGTACCTCACCGACTAGATTACTGAATCTGCCCTTGCCCCAGGCGGTCCTTGCAAGGTCGAGGGCCGTCTTGGGTACTTGGTGCCACTGCCGTTGACTTAGCCGGCGTCAAGCGATTTAGGATCTCCAATTAATGAGATTGCCTCGAGCTTGCTGCCTCTGTGAAGGATAAATGAGGAAACATACATCCTTTATGAGCTTGGTAGACAATTGAGCTGAGCTCTTGGGGGAGGACTGACTGCGCGAATGTCGAACCGACTTTTCTTCAACAGCAAAAGGGAAGCGAAGACCCTGGCTGAGCTTGGCGGAGAGATGAATCGAGGTGGTGAACCCTCGCGGGCAGGAAGTAAGAGTGCCAGGGGTCGGGAGAGGCATCAGTCTCCCCGACGTCGCAGTAGATCGCGCAGGCGAGAGAAGCAGTCGCAGGGTAAGGCTCCGCAGTCCCGAGTCGAGGGAAAGTCCGACGCGAAACCGTGCCCATTAAGCTTTGTGGTATTCGTGAAGAATAGACCCATGACAGAGGCGGATTCGATCGTTTGAGATCCAGATGTAGCAGTCAACTTTGCCCGATAGATATTTCCGCCTGAGGTTCAGAAATCGATGCTGGGTCAACAGGATTACGAAGTGTTTCGTGAGGGCATTCACGGCGCAGTGAAGGGGCTTTAGACTGCTTATGAAGTCGGCATGCGTCTTCGTGCTGCTCGTCAAGAGATGGAGAAGAAGGACGAACGTATTCGAAGTCTGGAGGCCCGCGTGGAGGCGGCCGAGCGGGAGCTAAGGAAGGCCAAGGCGGCTCAGGCACAAACCACCGCGCACGCGAACCTAATTGTGGAAGAGAGGGTTGCGAGTCGGCTTATCAGCTCCGCGCTTGCCGATCGAGAGACGGCTAGTATGTTCGCAATAGAGAGTGCGAAGGGGAGGGCCTACGAAAAAGGTTTCCATGATGGCCGAAAGGTGGGAATCGAGAAAATCAGGGAAACGTTGGCTGAAGAAGTATGCCGATGTGAAAACCGTGGGTTCAGGCATGGTTGGATCAAGGCATCTCAAGCCGCAGAAGCTCTTCGAGCGTCGGGAATTGATTCGGCATCGCCACGCTACAGGAGCAAAGATTTTCCGTTTTGTGCTTTTGAAATTGAGAAGAGTGAGGATAAGGGTGACACCGTATGAATTTTATAGTCTTAAGATTGGAACGCAGGGCGCGTTCGAAACTATGTAACTTATTGTTTTATTAAATAAAGATTGTTTCATTATAACGTTTTCATTGTCATTCATATTCGGCATATGTGTATTTCGTGTTGCTGAAATGTTTGAATGTATAGATATTGCCCGACCCAGACAGCCGTTAACTTCCCGGCGAGGAGCGGGCCTATCGGTAGGATCCGCACGTGGGTAGGGCCAACACGTCCGCGGCGACCGTTAGGGTTTTATGGAGGCAGTTTCGACGGCCATTTATCTCCGATTTGAGTGAGCGTACTGACGCTTGAGCAGTCGGATTAATGGGCTGGTGAACAGTGTTCGGCATGTGAATATTTGGCCGACCGGTTGTAATAAAGTTATTTCGCTTTGGCCGAGCCAGCGTGCATTTCGGCCAGCCGTCGGGCTGGTCGTGGCGAATGTCAATCGACGCTTTTTTTTTTTTTTGGCCAATGCGTTTTTGGGAGTTAATAAGATTTTCTCGGGGTTGGGACCTCCAGATCGCAATCGTTGCTGAGAATAAAAGGAGTGGGCGCTTCGCGCCAGTAACCCCGCTTCACTCATCATTCTTTGTCTGGAATGGTGGTTTTGGTTACAGAAGCTCCAATTTCGGTCAAGTTTGCTGTTGAGATGGCTTGCGACAGAAAACCTATTCGTGAAGGAGTTAGGTCATCCGAAGAGCTTGAGTTCTGTGAGTCTCCAAACGAAGGGCTTGAGATCTGTGAGTCTCCAAGTCGTCGAAGCAGATCACCCCGAAAGGAGAGATAACAACTGTCAAGTTCATTCTTCCTTGTCCTGGATCTTAGCCTTGATATTGTCAATGGTCTGCTGATCTGGTGCAATACCCTCCTTATCCTGGATCTTAGCCTTGACATTGTCGATGGTGTCAGGGGCAGTTTGGCGTTGATGCGAGTCGTGGCCTTAAGCATAACTGGTTCAAGGTAGTGCACGCCGTGGAGGGGTTCAAGGTGACGGTCATGGATCCGGCGATGCTGCTTTACCGACGTGTTTTGTCCCTTTTTTGTTTTCGATAGTGTAATGTTCGAATGTGGGTTGTATTCATTTAACAACTGTTTAATCAAATAAATGGTTTTATTTTAAATCTATTTGCGTGTTATTTTGCATTTTGGAATGTTGCTTGTGCACTAAGGCTCATTACTTTGAATGCGCATAATCTGTTCTAGCATGTTACACAGGATCAATTATCAATATCTTTTGTTCGAGCCAACGCTTGCTCCGGATTCGGAGACGCAATTAGCACTTAGCACTGTATAATCGCCTCCGAATCTGGAGACTTGATCGGCCCTAAGGCGGCATGCGCCTAAGGGGACTCCGAATCAGGAGAGTATTTGGCCAATCGTGACACACGAAGGGCGCTCCGAATCCGGAGACTTAATCGGCCCTAAGGCGGCATGCGCCAAAGGGGACTCCGAATCAGGAGACTGGCCAATTGTGATACACGAAGGGCGGTCCGAATCCGGAGACTTAATCGGCCCTAAGGCGGCATGCGCCTAAGGGGACTCCGAATCAGGAGACTATTTGGCCAATCGTGAGACACGAAGGGCGCTCCGAATCCGGAGACTTAATCGGCCCTAAGGTGGCATGCGCCTAAGGGGACTCCGAATCAGGAGACTGGCCAATCGTGATACACGAAGGGCGCTCCGAATCCGGAGACTTAATCGGCCCTAAGGCGGTCATGCGCCAAAGGGGGCTCCGAATCCGAAGACTTAATTTGGCCAATCGTATACACGAAGGGCGCTCCGAATCTGGAGACTTAATCGGCCCTAAGGCGGCATGCGCCTAAGGGGACTCCGAATCAGGAGACTGGCCAATCGTGATACACGAAGGGCGCTCCGAATCTGGAGACTTAATCGGCCTTAAGGCGGCATGCGCCTAAGGGGGCTCTGAACCCGGAGACTTAATTTGGCTAATCGTGATACACGAAGGGCGCTCTGAATCCGGAGACTTAATCGGCCCTAAGGCGGCATGCGCCTAAGGGGGCTCTGAATCCGAAGACTTAATTTGGCCAATCGTGATACACGAAGGGCACTCCGAATCCGGAGACTTAATCGGCCCTAAGGCGGCATGCGCCTAAGGGGGCTCCGAATCCGGAGATTTAATTTGGCCAATCGTGATACACGAAGGGCGCTCCGAATCCAGAGACTTAATCGGCCCTAAGGTGGCATGCGCCTAAGGGGGCTCCGAATCCGGAGACTTAATTTGGCCAATCGTGATACACGAAGGGCGCTCTGAATCCGGAGACTTAATCGGCCCTAAGGCGGCATGCGCCTAAGGGGGCTCCGAATCTGGAGACTTAATTTGGCCAATCGTGATACACGAAGGGCGCTCCGAATCCGGAGACTTAATCGGCCCTAAGGCGGCATGTGCCTAAGGGGGCTCCGAATCCGGAGACTTAATTTGGCCAATCGTGATACACGAACGGCGCTCCGAATCCGGAGACTTAATCGGCCCTAAGGCGGTCATGCGCCATAGGGGGCTCCGAATCCGGAGACTTAATTTGGCCAATCGTGATACACGAAGGGCGCTCCGAATCCGGAGACTTAATCGGCCCTAAGGCGGCATGCGCCTAAGGGGGCTCCGAATCCGGAGACTTAATTTGACCAATCGTGATACATGAAGGGCGCTCCGAATCCGGAGACTTAATCGGCCCCAAGGCGGCATGCGCCAAAGGGGACTCCGAATTCGAAGACTTAATTTGGCCAATCGTGATACACGAAGGGCGCTCCAAATCTGGAGACTTAATCGGCCCTAAGACGGCATGCGCCTAAGGGGGCTCCGAATCCGGAGACTTAATTTGGCCAATCGTGATACACGAAGGGCGCTCCGAATCCGGAGACTTAATCAGCCCTAAGGCGGCATGCGCCTAAGGGGGCTCCGAATCCGAAGACTTTATTTGGCCAATCGTGGCAAGTGTCCTACTGGGAATCGACATGATTTTCAGCATCGAGCAAAAGTGGTTCATATTGCAAAGGTGAAACATATTTATAGTTATCAGAGCCCACAAATCGGGTCAGTGATAGGGTTCTCGTCAGAACTCTGCTTGTGCCGATTGGGGTGAACCACGTATTTCTTCAATGCCGTAGGTTGTTGGGAAACGCAGGATCTGATGGTAGGTGCTTGGGACGGCCTTCATGATATGTAGCCATGTTCTTCCCATTATAGCATTATACGGCGAGGGGAGCTTCACGACTAGGAATTCCACTTCGACCGTTCTAGACCCTGCGCGAATAGGTAATGTGACCTTGCCCAATGGGTATTCCGGGTTCAGATATTAACACAGGTGAGGTGCCGGAGATAGATCTGCCTCGTCGAGGCCGAGCTTGACGAAAGTTTGATAGTACATGACCTTTGAACTACTCCCTGGAACTATGAGGATTCGTTCAATGATGAACCGGTTTATGCATAATCCAATGACCAATGGATCAATGTGGGAAGCTGTTGCGTCATTGCGATCGGAGTCGTTGAAGGCGATTGTCGGAGATTCTTCGGACCGGTCAGTCGAAATACGGCGTCCCTGTAAAGTTGGGTGCGATCGAATTGTGTCCATGGTCGGGAGTATAGGCAGGTTGTAAATTACGTGGATCACGCCGAGTGGGGGGGAGTCCTGCCTTAATGCTAATGCCTTGGTTGGCTTTCCCTGTTTTACATACTGCTGTAGTTGGCCGTCTTGCACCAGTTCTTCTAGGTGGTCTTTTAATGCGTAGCAACTCTCTGTTTCGTGGCCGTGATCTCTGTGATATTCGCACCTCCGGTCCCTTCGTCATGTATCGGGTGGTCCCACCATCTTTGGCGGCCATTTGAAGAATGGAAGGTGTTGGATTTTGGTCATTACAGCGGTGATTGGTTTTGACAGTTCCGTGTACTTTTTGTCGGCGCACCTCGAGCGCCTACTGTCGACGCACCTCGAGCGCCTACTGTCGACTTGCAATTGCTCATTCGTTAGATGGGAGCATTGATCGCTCGATCGGCAAGAATCTCGCCTTTTGTCCCGTTTAGCACGTTGTCGTGGCTCGGGGCTCAGAGGTGGCACGGAGTTTATCGGCTGAGCAATGTCAGGAGGTCCCGATTTGGTGGACGCTTGACTAGCTTTGATCCTCAGGGCATCGTCTTCCACTTTGCAATACTCTTCGACTTTCTTCATCAACGCCCAGACTGTTTTGGGGGGTCTTCTGGTCAGGGAGTTGCGTAGAGCACTGTCAGGATGTAGTCCCATTTTGAAGGCGGTGACGGCCATGGAGTCGTTGCAAGCGTCGTCAACGGGATTGAAGCACTCCCAATATCGCGCCGAATATGCTCTCAGCGTTTCTCCCGATTGAATTTGCATAGCCCAGAGGGAGTCGACCTGTTTTGGCTGTACCTCGTTGGTGATGGACCTGGCCTTGAAGGATTTTTGCAATTGATGGAAACTCTTGATCGAAGCCGGCTCCAGCTTGTAATACCATCTGACAACTAGTGGCCCCAAACTGCTGGGGAATATTCGGCACATGAGGGCTTCATTGTCTGCATGCAACGTCTTGGCCTGCTTGTAATGACGTATATGATTGGTGGGGTCTGATTTCCCGTCGTAGAGAGTAAATGATGGAGCTTTGAACTTCTTGGGTAGGGCCGCTGTAACGACCCCAATACGCGTTGATTCAACTATATCTTTTGGAATTGAAGCTAGGTGCACGTAAAGTTATTAAAGGTTCGGTGAATGTTTGTGGAGACTCTCATGTGTTATTTTTGGATTTAGGGATTTTGATTGAGGTGGCAATATGATGGTAGGGTAAGATTGAACCAAAGAATTTGATTCGGATAGTTATTTTACGAACAGCTGCCACTCTTTTGCCCTTTTCTTTGTCCACATTTTGAATTTGGATATGAGGTTAGAACCATTGGAAAGCTTATTTCCGGGGCTTCAATTTGGACACAAGAACGACCTAAAACGGAGTCCGGATGGGAAAGTTACACCTGTTTGAAGTTTTGGAATCTGGTTGAGTAGGTCCGCTCGAGCGGGAAAAGGTGCGCCCAAATAGAGTTTTCGAGACAGCAGCTTTTAAATCGTGATTTTGGCCCATTTCTTGATATTTTCTTTCCCCTTCTTCTTTCCTCTTCTTCCTAGTCCGAAACCCTAGCCCTAAACTCTTGAATTCCTTTACTTTGATCATGATCCACCATGATTTTTGGCATCAAGGAGGGAGAATAAGGGAGGATCAACAATTTTATCCGATTAGAACTTGGAATGGTGAAGGCTCCTTCTCAAGCTCACCTTTTTGTTTGATTATTGAGGTAAGGGTTTAATCCACATCAATATTTACATTCATAGACAGATTTGAGTTATTTCTATTGTTGAATTATGTGATTTTTATATATTTGAAGTGTATAGAAGGATTATGAGATTTTTGGGAAGTTTGGGTTTGAATAAGGAGGATTTTGGAAAGTTATGGTTATTTTATGTATGAAATTGATGGATTGAATGATTGAAGGCTTAAGGAGTGTTGTGGTTGGTTTATTGGGTGATTTAGCACCTTAATTTGATATTAAATTTATCTAGTTTGAAGCTTTGTTTGCATTGTTAAAGATTGGAAAGATTTAGAAAGATTGGAAATCCAGATTTTCAGAATTTTGCTTGGTCCGCTCGAGCGGAGGAAGGACCGCTCGAGCGGGAAAATCGACCTCCCAGTAGTTTTGTATTTTTGTGCAGTCCGGTCGAGCGGCCAAAGGGGCGCTCGAGCGGGGGACCCATTTTTCAGGCAAATTATTGGTTGCTCAGTTTTGAATGCTCAGCCCTCTGGTATTTTTAGAATGTTATTTTGATGACTTTAAGATGATTATAATTCATACGAATGTAATGATTCAATGAAGAATTCCTTAATGATTTAAAAAGGAAAATGGAGTTAATTTGTAAGTTATGTACGTACGAGAATGCACTCGAGGGAGGGACAAGCGCCCATTGTAACTCTGTGAGTAACAAGATTACATATGTACATCAATCTTATTATGATTATGCATATTCTGCTTTCCATGGCAATTATGCTAACATGGTTGTATTTGAGAATTGGTGTGAACATAGAAGGATTCGCATCTATTGAGATGGCTCAAACTATTCTCAGATCCCGCCCACGATTAATGGTTATCGGTATTGTACTATAGTTTATATAGTATTGTGTTTGATTTACCATTAAGAAACATTATTAACATTCATTATCCGTAGATTGGTGAGTAAATAGAACAATGATGCTTATGTATCCCGAGATCTATTGATTTAAAGTATAGAACCATGGTACCTTCGTATTTCTGAAAGTGTTCAATCCGTGACATATGTTCAACATTTGCTAATAAATATCAGCAACGTTCTATTAAACTTACGTTATGTATTTTCAGTATACTATGAAACGAAATGATTGATTTATGAAAAGCTATGATATGTTGGGAATAAACGAACGAATGTTCAGTTGTCTAAAAAGTATTTGTGGCACCCTTAGTCCGGATGGCCCTCGCCCGGGGGTAACAATACCGTGGCTGTGGTCCTCGGACCTACCTGTTGTGGTCTTCGGACCTACCTGTTGTGGTCTTCGGACCTACCTGTTGTGGTCTTCGGACCTACCTGTTGTGGTCTTCGGACCTACCTGTTGTGGTCTTCGGACCTACCTGTTCTGATGGACTATGGGTGTACCTCATATAATCTTATGCAAAATCTGAATATGGAAGTGATTATGAAAATGATTTGGAATCTGGCAATGCATAAGACTCTGTTTCTGACAAGATTATATTTTTGATATTCTGGACCGTTAGGTCATTCTGTAATGTTCTGGTATGGAGCAAAGTGCTGTACGGAACGAAGTGCTACACTTTGGTGGGAGCCACCTCTGGAATCCGTACGAGCCACCTCTTGAGTCCATACATCTGTTATTTCTGTTACCACGCTATATCGCCCGCTACTTACGCTTTATGCGGTCTGTTATTTCGATATTCTCGCTGCTCATTATTTCGCATTATTCTTCGCTCATTATTTCCGTTATCCTTACTATACATTATTTATGGGCGGTGGCCGCTTCGATATATCTCGACCTTTGGTCGCACCGCATCAGAGGCTTGTGACAAATCCTATATAGACTGAGTTTAACGCTATTCTGTTACGGAAGTAGGACCCATGATATGTTGGAAATAATTATGGAATGTAATTAATCAGATATATCTGCAGTTCTATGTGTGATTATTCAAGTTAAACATTATATTGTTTATGTACTATTATTCACTGAGTTCGCTCATTCTATATTTTATGCATGCATTTGCTTCAGAGGTAACCAACCGGGAGTTCGATCCCAACCTTTAGGGCTTGTATTTCTCTTGTTAACCTTTGAGGCGTCCGTGCACCACCGAGGTCGTTCATTCTCAGAAAGTTCGCCGAAGTTCCGACTTATGCATTGGATGTATATTTTTGGGTTGATTGCATAATTTCTTCTTCATTTATATTTTTGTTATGTGCCTATTTATGAGGCCGAGTCGAGTCTTATGTGTGTAAACTATCGTATAATATTTATTTAGTGCAATGTGTCCGGTCCCGGCATGGTAGTAGTAGCTCAATGGATCATGGTTTATGTATTTTTATATTATTAAAGCCTTCCGTTCACGCCCCGTATGATATATATATATATAGCGGTGTTTAGTGTCATTTTGAATGGATCATGCCCAAACTTTAGGGGCGGGTTTGGGGTGTGACAAGTGGTATCAGAGCACGAGTTGCCATCACACACACGAATCCATTGAGCTTTAGGATGTCTAGAAAGATTTAGGCATCATGCATGATATCCTACAAGTACATGAAAAGAAAAGAATGATGGCAACGTTAACTGTCTGTTGTTAACTCTGATGATTATAACCTATGTCTGTTGCGTATTCTTTTGTTGCCTCTGTTTATCTTCTATAGATTGGTGCATAAAGCAAGACGTGCAGATGGGATCAAGTTAACAATATTGCACTGCAGAGGTGTGGTAAGAATTTGAATTGCTCGGTAAGTCAGTTTATACATAAATGGTTGGATATAATGTGTGTCATCGTTTGATCATTATTTGTGGGAAATGATGGCGATATAATTGTGTTGTTTTACACCTATTTGAGTGACTTGATTAAATGTTAAGTATCGGATATATCTAAGATCAAAGCACATAATATATATGTGTTACTTGATGATTTGTTAAGTCTCCCTTTCTGTAACAATGCTTAGATCAAGGATCATTTCTGAATTTATGAAGCTATAAGGCCAAGGGCCATTCTGTGTAACATTCTGGGCCGAGGGCCATTTTGTGACATTCAGTAACATTCTGTGTAACATTTGTTTAGATGAATTGTTTGAACATGCTAATGACTGTTAATGATATTCTGTTTCTGTCAGTTATGTTATGGACGTTCATATTAATTAGAATCTAAGGAATTTATGAAATGTAAATCTATGAGGCAGAAAGCCAACTTGTGAATGATGAATTTATAAGACCAAGAGCCAACTTGTGAATTATGAAATTATGGAAACTGTCACACCCCTAACTCGCCCCTAAAAGGTTTGGGCATGACCTACTCAGAAACAGACAGAATATCCTGATGTAAATGATAACTGGGGCCTAAGCGGAAGCATTAAATTCAAAAGTACAATAATTAGACACATCCATTGAGCTACTATCACAAACCAGGACCATGCCTTGAACCAACTGATAATAATGGACATAAGGTAACATGCACACAAAATGAGGTTACATAAACATTTACAACCCAGCCCAGGTCTTAGGCATACAAAACAATAAATACATATCCCTGACCAGCAATGTGGATACCAAAAATTACATATACAAAGTAAACTGATCTAATATGTAAGGGTTTCCTCCAGTGCCTGGACATCCTTAGGCTGACAAAAATGCATGAAGTGTGCTAGATCGGCTCCTCAAGCTGGTTCCTACAGAATCAGACAAAATTACAGAATGAGACAAGCTCAGTGAATAGTAGTGCGTAATAATACAATCACAATGTACGAGTATATGTATCAAACCAAATACCGAGATAACAGATTGGCCTATTAGCCCGAGATAGTCTTGCATTTCGAGATAGCCTTGCGGCACAATGTAGCCTTGCGGCACAACAGTAGCCTTACGGCACGGATAGTCTATCGACTCAGTAGCCTTGCGTGCAGATAGTCTTCGACTCAGGTAGCCTTGCGGCACAGATAGTCTTTTGACTCAGGTAGCCTTACGGCACAGATAGTCTTTCGACTCAGGTACTACTCAGAATGTTACACAATATCACAAATTGGCCCTCGGCCCAGAATGTTACTCAGAATGTATGGATTCAAGAGGTGGCTTCCACCGAAGTGTAGCACTTTGTTCCATACCAGAAATCAATAAGTTTTAAACCATCATTGTATACTATATACATGCATAAGCAAAATGAATATTCAGAACAGAATAGCCCCAAATTCATATATATAGCATCACACAAAAGGATACATAATTCATCTCATGATTCCTTTCGATGGCCATAATCGTCTCACATATATCAAAATATTTCTAATAGGCACGGAGTAACTTATCTCACAACCGTCCTGAGTCATCCTCGGCAAAACATAAGGATTCAGAATATTACGTCCCAGTAACCAAAGTTCATATTCATAATGTCCTTCTATTACCAACTCATCAATAGTTTACATATCGTTAATCTTTGAACACACCTAAAATCAGAGCCACAATGAAGTCTGTCAGGTCTTTCATTGCCCACATAAATCACAATCCACACATATGTTTCACAATTACCCAAAAGAACAGAATATTAACAACAATGATCATTAACAATAAATAATGTGCAACTATCACACTATTACTCACGGTATAGAGATGGTGTGTTGCTTCCTCCTGGAGTGTGCCCTTGAATTAGATTCCACAACACTAACAATTTGCCAAGCTCTTGTTGAATCCTCCTTTCCCCCAATTCTCCCTTCCACTCTCTCTTATTTTCTCTCCCAAAAAAGAGTCTCACGTTTTTCCCTCTTAGGCCTCAAAACAAGACTTAGACACATATATATATATATAATAAAGACATATAAGACGAAAATCAATCGTTTAATCATTCCGAAATTGAAATTTCATAAACATGCGTAATATTACCTAAAAATTATGCTGATCACAGATATATAATCCATTTCTGAAAATTAAGTCGTTAAGGCCCCCAATTTCAGGTTCAAATAAATCAAATGTAACAGATATGGTTCTTGGCCAACAGATAGAACTATATTTCTAAGTTTCACTTAACTCAATGCACTTTCACACAAAATTCTTGACATATATTCGAGAATACATAATAGAGGGCTGAAGAAGATACCAGAACCAAATACGAGGGTCGGGGCATTACAGAAACATTGAAAGAGGTTGTGAAGTTATGTATGCTAAGTGAAAAGTTATTACGGGCGAAGGCTATTCTAGACCGAAAGGTCGTTCTGATTATTCTGGGCCAATAGGCCGTTCTGTAGTAAAATGTAGTACTAGATCAAAAGCTGTTCTGAAAGTAAACCAATATCAAACCCATTATTGGATCTCATAATTTTTTTGTGAATGCCTTTGTTGTGTATTGTGAGCTATGTTTAGGAAATTGGCTATTGCCCTTGAGACTGTATAGAAGTAATAGGATTTAAGGAACTATGAGAATTACCGACAACTTCGAATAAGAAAGGATTGATGGTGCTTAATGAGTATAGTTTATACGTAATTAAGATTTGACTGGGAATCTATACTGCATCGTCCTCCGTATTCGACGACCTCTGTGATCTGCAATTTGAAATCTAAAGTCCGTAATCGTAATTTGTTACGTATATGGCCAATCGTAATTTGTGATAAAGACCCCGTCTATGATGTATATTTGTCCATATGACATTTCCAAAACGATAAGTGATTATTGATTAACTTAACATTAAACCAGAATGAGTAGTACTCTACTAAAGTACTACAAGAATTAGAATCCTGCCTCTGTCACAATGAAGAATCAAATTGAGAAATCATTTCGAGATATAAGCTGTATATCTAGTGACTTATTCTCAGAACATTACGCCAAGGGCCGTTACATTATTTAAGCCTAAGGCCATTCGAAAATACAATGGTATTGGAATAACCTTTTGAGTTACGTAGTTGTATATATAGTTACGGGCTTATGGCCGTCTTGTATCTGTGGATTTATGGATGCTTGGTACATGTCGGGTTTAAACTCCCTCTGTTAAGAAAATTGAATCCTTGACTGTAATGAAAATATTTACAAAATGTAATTAATCATATGCTTCTACAGTTTTGTACTTTAGCAGAGTATATTATGTTAATTTTGATATTACCATAATTGATGAATTGATCTGAACTGATTTTAACTATAACTATGCTATCCAATGTTTAAGGAATCCGTGTTTCAGGTTACAAAACGCTTGATATGATACGTATTGTCTGAAATGACAAAAATGTTACGAACTTTCGACAAGTTTATGGTATGACAAGATTTCTGGATAATTTTCCCAAGATGACAAGTTTTCTGACAGAACTACTTTGCTATATATGAATAAGTCCATCAATTGATAATCGATGACAGCGCTATATTGATCTTTGGGCTATTCTATTTTATCTGTGTTATCTGTTGAAAGTTGGTTTGGAGATTATTCTGTCAAAGTTTACATCAATTTAAATACTATTGGGAATTACCCCATTATCTCATATTTTTGAAAAGTCTGAACCTCTGAACAATGTACGATGTGGGTAGTGTCAAAATGTTGACTTTGAGTTAACCCGATATTGGCTTTAAATTAAGCCTATTAGAAATTTGATTTGAACCGATAAGTCTGATGCATATGATGAATTGGAGCGCCAAAGTCGTTGATTTAGCACTTATGGATCTAATTGTTATAAGCATTTATACCTTTGAGGAATTGTGATAATGGGAGTTACTTGTGAACTTACTAAGTTGGATTTATGTTTGATAGTTTATGAAATGATTGAGAACTGTTATATGTTCGAAAACTCGACTTAACCAGGTAAATCAAGTTTGGAGGACCAAACTTTTTAAGGTGGGGAGAATGTAACGACCCCAATACGCGTTGATTCAACTATATCTTTTGGAATTGAAGCTAGGTGCACGTAAAGTTATTAAAGGTTCGGTGAATGTTTGTGGAGACTCTCATGTGTTATTTTTGGATTTAGGGATTTTGATTGAGGTGGCAATATGATGGTAGGGTAAGATTGAACCAAAGAATTTGATTCGGATAGTTATTTTACGAACAGCTGCCACTCTTTTGCCCTTTTCTTTGTCCACATTTTGAATTTGGATATGAGGTTAGAACCATTGGAAAGCTTATTTCCGGGGCTTCAATTTGGACACAAGAACGACCTAAAACGGAGTCCGGATGGGAAAGTTACACCTGTTTGAAGTTTTGGAATCTGTGCTGTGAGTAGGTCCGCTCGAGCGGGAAAAGGTGCGCTCAGGAGTTTTCAGGACAGCAGCTTTTAAATCGTGATTTTGGATCACTTTTGATATTTTCTTTCCTTCTTCTTTCCTTTTCTCCCTAGTCCGAAACCCTAGCCCTAAACTCTTGAATTCCTTTACTTTGATCATGATCCACCATGATTTTTGGCATCAAGGAGGAGATTAAGGGAAGATCAACGCTTTTATCCGATTAGAACTTGGAATTGTGAAGGCTCCATCTCTAGCTCACCTTTTTGTTTGATTATTGAGGTAAGGGTTGAATCCACATCAATATTTACAATCATAGTCAGATTTGAGTTATTTCTATTGTTGAATTATGTGATTTCTATATATTTGAAGTGTATAGAAGAATTATGAGATTTTTGGGAAGTTTGGGTTTGAATAAGGAGGATTTTGGGAAGTTATGGTTATTTTACATATGAAATTGATGGATTGTATGATTGAAGGCTTGAGGAGGGTTGTGGTTGGTTTATTGGGTGATTTAGCACCTTAATTTGATATTAAGTTTGTCTAGTTTGAAGCTTTGTTTGCATTGTTAAAGATTGGAAAGATTTAGAAAGATTGGAAATCCAGATTTTCAGAATTTTGCTTGGTCCGCCGAAGGAAGGACCGCCGGCGGAAAATCGACCTCCCAGTAGTTTTGTATTTTTGTGCAGCCCGCTCGAGCGGCCAAAGTGGCGCTCGAGCGGGGAACCCATTTTTCAGGCAAATTATTGGTTGCTCAGTTTTGAATGCTCAGCCCTCTGGTATTTTTAGAATGTTATTTTGATGACTTTAAGATGATTATAATTCATACGAATGTAATGATTCAATGAAGAATTCCTTAATGATTTAAAAAGGAAAAGGGAGTTAATTTGTAAGTTATGTCTGTGTACAGAATGCACTCCGGGAGGGACAAGCGCTCCATTGTAACTCTGTGAGTAACAGTACTACATATGTACATCAATCTTATTATGATTATGCATATTCTGTTTTCCATGGCAATTATGCTAACATGGTTGTATTTGAGAATTGGTGTGAACATAGAAGGATTCGGCATCTATTGAGATGGCTCTGAAACTATTCTGTATCCCGTCCACGATTAATGGTTATCGGTATTGTACTATAGTTTATATAGTATTGTGTTTGATTTACCATTAAGAAACATTATTAACATTCTGTTATCCGTAGATTGGTGAGTAAATAGAACAATGATGCTTATGTATCCCGAGATCTATTGATTTAAAGTATAGAACCATGGTACCTTCGTATTTCTGAAAGTGTTCAATCCGTGACATATGTTCAACATTTGCTAATAAATATCAGCAACGTTCTATTAAACTACGTTATGTATTTTCAGTATACTATGAAACGAAATGATTGATTTATGAAAAGCTATGATATGTTGGGAATAAACGAACGAATGTTCAGTTGTCTAAAAAGTATTTGTGGCACCCTTAGTCCGGATGGCCCTCGCCCGGGGGTAACAATACCGTGGCTGTGGTCCTCGGACCTACCTGTTGTGGTCTTCGGACCTACTTGTTGTGGTCTTCGGACCTACCTGATGTGGTCTTCGGACCTACCTGTTGTGGTCTTCGGACCTACCTGTTGTGGTCTTCGGACCTACCTGTTCTGATGGACTATGGGTGTACCTCATATAATCTTATGCAAAATCTGAATATGGAAGTGATTATGAAAATGATTTGGAATCTGGCAATGCATAAGACTCTGTTTCTGACAAGATTATATTTTTGATATTCTGGACCGTTAGGTCATTCTGTAATGTTCTGGTATGGAGCAAAGTGTCAGACGAAAGTGCTACACTATGGTGGGAGCTACCTCTGGAAACCGTACGAGACACCTCTTGAGTGCATACATCTGTTATTTCTGTTACCACGCTATATGCGTCCTGCTACTTTACGCTTTATGCGATCTGTTATTTCGATATTCTCGCTACATGCATTATTTCGTTATTATCGCTCGCCTGCATTATTTCCGTTATCCTTACTACTTCTGTTATTTATGGGCCGGTGGCCGTTCTGATATATCTGGACCTTTGGTCGCACTGCATCTGTAGGCTTGTGACAGTCCTATATAGACTGAGTTTAACGCTATTCTGTTACGGAAGTAGGACCCATGATATGTTGGAAATAATTATGGAATGTAATTAATCAGATATATCTGCAGTTCTATGTGTGATTATTCAAGTTAAACATTATATTGTTTATGTACTATTATTCACTGAGTTCGCTCATTCTATATTTTGTCTGTCTGTTTCTGTAGGTAACCAACCGGGAGTTCAGTCCCAACCTTTAGGGCTTGTATTTCTCTTGTTAACCTTGAGGCGCCGTGCACCACCGAGGTCGTTTCATTACAGAAAGTTCTCGCGAAGTTCCGACTTATGCATTGGATGTATATTTTTGGGTTGATTGCATAATTTCTTCTTCATTTATATTTTTGTTATGTGCCTATTTATGAGGCTGAGTCGAGTCTTATGTGTGTAAACTATCTGTATAATATTTATTTAGTGCAATGTGTGCGGTCCTGGCATGGTAGTAGTAGCTCAATGGATGATGTTTTATGTATTTTTATATTATTAAAGGCTTCCGTTCAGGCCCCGTATGATATATATATATAGCAGGTTTAGTGTCTGTTTTCGAATGGATCATGCCCAAACTTTTAGGGGCGGGTTTGGGGCGTGACAAGTGGTATCAGAGCATGAGTTGCCATCACACACACGAATCCATTGAGCTTTAGGATGTCTAGAAAGATTTAGGCATCATGCATGATATCCTACAAGTACATGAAAAGAAAAGAATGATGGCAACGTTAACTGTCTGTTGTTAACTCTGATGATTATAACCTATGTCTGTTGCGTATTCTTTTGTTGCCTCTGTTTATCTTCTATAGATTGGTGCATAAAGCAAGACGTGCAGATGGGATCAAGTTAACAATATTGCACTGCAGAGGTGTGGTAAGAATTTGAATTGCTTTAGAAGTCAGTTTATACATAAATGGTTGGATATAATGTGTGTCATCGTTTGATCATTATTTGTGGGAAATGATGGCGATATAATTGTGTTGTTTTACACCTATTTGAGTGACTTGATTAAATGTTAAGTATCGGATATATCTAAGATCAAAGCACATAATATATATGTGTTACTTGATGATTTGTTAAGTCTCCCTTTCTGTAACAATGCTTAGATCAAGGATCATTTCTGAATTTATGAAGCTATAAGGCCAAGGGCCATTCTGTGTAACATTCTGGGCCGAGGGCCATTTTGTGACATTCAGTAACATTCTGTGTAACATTTGTTTAGATGAATTGTTTGAACATGCTAATGACTGTTAATGATATTCTGTTTCTGTCAGTTATGTTATGGACGTTCATATTAATTAGAATCTAAGGAATTTATGAAATGTAAATCTATGAGGCAGAAAGCCAACTTGTGAATGATGAATTTATAAGACCAAGAGCCAACTTGTGAATTATGAAATTATGGAAACTGTCACACCCCTAACTCGCCCCTAAAAGGTTTGGGCATGACCTACTCAGAAACAGACAGAATATCCTGATGTAAATGATAACTGGGGCCTAAGCGGAAGCATTAAATTCAAAAGTACAATAATTAGACACATCCATTGAGCTACTATCACAAACCAGGACCATGCCTTGAACCAACTGATAATAATGGACATAAGGTAACATGCACACAAAATGAGGTTACATAAACATTTACAACCCAGCCCAGGTCTTAGGCATACAAAACAATAAATACATATCCCTGACCAGCAATGTGGATACCAAAAATTACATATACAAAGTAAACTGATCTAATATGTAAGGGTTTCCTCCAGTGCCTGGACATCCTTAGGCTGACAAAAATGCATGAAGTGTGCTAGATCGGCTCCTCAAGCTGGTTCCTACAGAATCAGACAAAATTACAGAATGAGACAAGCTCAGTGAATAGTAGTGCGTAATAATACAATCACAATGTACAGTAGTATATGTATCAAAACCAAATACCGAGATAACAGATTGGCCTATTAGCCCAGATAGTCTTGCGGCACAGATAGCCTTTCGGCTCAGATGGCCTTGCGGCACAACAGGTAGCCTTACGGCACAGATAGTCTATCGACTCAGGTAGCCTTGCGGCACAGATAGTCTTTCGACTCAGGTAGCCTTGCGGCACAGATAGTCTTTTGACTCAGGTAGCCTTACGGCACAGATAGTCTTTCGACTCAGGTACTACTCAGAATCTTACGCAATATCACAAATTGGCCCTCGGCCCAGAATGTTACTCAGAATGTATGGATTCAAGAGGTGGCTCCCACCGAAGTGTAGCACTTTGTTCCATACCAGAAATCAATAAGTTTTAAACCATCATTGTATACTATATACATGCATAAACAAAATGAATATTCAGAATAGAATAGCCCCAAATTCATATATATAGCATCACACAAAAGGATACATAATTCATCTCATGATTCCTTTCAATGGCCATAATCGTCTCACATATATCAAAATATTTCTAATAGGCACGGAGTAACTTACCTCACAACCGTCCCGAGTCATCCTTGGCAAAACATAAGGATTCAGAATATTATGTCCCAGTAATCAAAGTTCATATTCATAATATCCTTCTATTACCAACTCCATCAATAGTTTACATATCATTAATCTTTGAACACACCTAAAATCGGAGCCACACTGAAGTCTGTCAGGTCTTTCGTTGCCCACATAAATCACAATCCACACATATGTTTCACAATTACCCAAAAGAACAGAATATTAACAACAATGATCATTAACAATAAATAATGTGCAACTATCACACTATTACTCACGGTATAGAGATGGTGTGTTGCTTCCTCCTGGAGTGTGCCCTTGAATTAGATTCCACAACACTAACAATTTGCCAAGCTCTTGTTGAATCCTCCTTTCCCCCAATTCTCCCTTCCACTCTCTCTTATTTTCTCTCCCAAAAAAGAGTCTCACGTTTTTCCCTCTTAGGCCTCAAAACAAGACTTAGACACATATATATATATATAATAAAGACATATAAGACGAAAATCAATCGTTTAATCATTCCGAAATTGAAATTTCATAAACATGCGTAATATTACCTAAAAATTATGCTGATCACAGATATATAATCCATTTCTGAAAATTAAGTCGTTAAGGCCCCCAATTTCAGGTTCAAATAAATCAAATGTAACAGATATGGTTCTTGGCCAACAGATAGAACTATATTTCTAAGTTTCACTTAACTCAATGCACTTTCACACAAAATTCTTGACATATATTCGAGAATACATAATAGAGGGCTGAAGAAGATACCAGAACCAAATACGAGGGTCGGGGCATTACAGAAACATTGAAAGAGGTTGTGAAGTTATGTATGCTAAGCCGAAAAGTTATTCTGGGCCGAAAGGCTATTCTAGACCGAAAGGTCGTTCTGATTATTCTGGGCCAATAGGCCGTTCTGTAGTAAAATGTAGTACTAGATCAAAAGCTGTTCTGAAAGTAAACCAATATCAAACCCATTATTGGATCTCATAATTTTTTTTTGTGAATGCACTGTTGTGTATTGTGAGCTATGTTTAGGAAATTGGCTATTGCCCTTGAGACTGTATAGAAGTAATAGGATTTAAGGAACTATGAGAATTACCGACAACTTCGAATAAGAAAGGATTGATGGTGCTTAATGAGTATAGTTTATACGTAATTAAGATTTGACTGTGGGAATCTATACTCCGTACTGTCCTCCGTATTCTGACCTCTGTGATCTGCAATTTGAAATCTAAAGTCCGTAATCTGTAATTTGTTCTGTATATGGCCAATCTGTAATTTGTGATTAAGACCCCGCCTATGATGTATATTTGTCCATATGACATTTCCAAAACGATAAGTGATTATTGATTAACTTAACATTAAACCAGAATGAGTAGTACTCTACTAAAGTACTACAAGAATTAGAATCCTGCCTCTGTCAATGAAGAATCTGAAATTGAGAAATCATTTCCGAGATATAAGCCTGTGTATATCTAGTGACTTATTCTGTAACATTCTGGCCAAGGGCCGTTCTGTTATTTCCGGGCCTAAGGCCATTCTGAAAATACAATGGTATTGGAATAACCTTTTGAGTTCTGTAGTTGTATATATAGTTCTGGGCTTATGGCCGTCTTGTATCTGTGGATTTATGGCTGCTTGGTACATGTCGGGTTTAAACTCCCTCTGTTAAGAAAATTGAATCCTTGACTGTAATGAAAATATTTACAAAATGTAATTAATCATATGCTTCTACAGTTTTGTACTTTAGCAGAGTATATTATGTTAATTTTGATATTACCGTAATTGATGAATTGATCTGAACTGATTTTAACTATAACTATGCTATCCAATGTTTAAGGAATCCGTGTTTCAGGTTACAAAACGCTTGATATGATACGTATTGTCTGAAATGACAAAAATGTTACGAACTTTCGACAAGTTTATGGTATGACAAGATTTCTGGATAATTTTCCCAAGATGACAAGTTTTCTGACAGAACTACTTTGCTATATATGAATAAGTCCATCAATTGATAATCGATGACGGCGCTATATTGATCTTTGGGCTATTCTATTTTATCTTTGTTATCTGTTGAAAGTTGGTTTGGAGATTATTCTGTCAAAGTTTACATCAATTTAAATACTATTGGGAATTACCCCATTATCTCATATTTTTGAAAAGTCTGAACCTCTGAACAATGTACGATGTGGGTAGTGTCAAAATGTTGACTTTGAGTTAACCCGATATTGGCTTTAAATTAAGCCTATTAGAAATTTGATTTGAACCGATAAGTCTGATGCATATGATGAATTGGAGCGCCAAAGTCGTTGATTTAGCACTTATGGATCTAATTGTTATAAGCATTTATACCTTTGAGGAATTGTGATAATGGGAGTTACTTGTGAACTTACTAAGTTGGATTTATGTTTGATAGTTTATGAAATGATTGAGAACTGTTATATGTTCAGGACGGAACTCGACTTAACCAGGTAAATCAAGTTTGGAGGACCAAACTTTTTAAGGTGGGGAGAATGTAACGACCCCAATACGCGTTGATTCAACTATATCTTTTGGAATTGAAGCTAGGTGCACGTAAAGTTATTAAAGGTTCGGTGAATGTTTGTGGAGACTCTCATGTGTTATTTTTGGATTTAGGGATTTTGATTGAGGTGGCAATATGATGGTAGGGTAAGATTGAACCAAAGAATTTGATTCGGATAGTTATTTTACGAACAGCTGCCACTCTTTTGCCCTTTTCTTTGTCCACATTTTGAATTTGGATATGAGGTTAGAACCATTGGAAAGCTTATTTCCGGGGCTTCAATTTGGACACAAGAACGACCTAAAACGGAGTCCGGATGGGAAAGTTACACCTGTTTGAAGTTTTGGAATCTGTGCTGTGAGTAGGTCCGCTCGAGCGGGAAAAGGTGCGCTCCAGCAGAGTTTTCGGGACAGCAGCTTTTAAATCGTGATTTTGGATCACTTTTTGATATTTTCTTTCCCCTTCTTCTTTCCTTTTCTCCCTAGTCCGAAACCCTAGCCCTAAACTCTTGAATTCCTTTACTTTGATCATGATCCACCATGATTTTTGGCATCAAGGAGGGAGATTAAGGGAAGATCAACGTTTTTATCCGATTAGAACTTGGAATTGTGAAGGCTCCATCTCTAGCTCACCTTTTTGTTTGATTATTGAGGTAAGGGTTGAATCCACATCAATATTTACAATCATAGTCAGATTTGAGTTATTTCTATTGTTGAATTATGTGATTTCTATATATTTGAAGTGTATAGAAGAATTATGAGATTTTTGGGAAGTTTGGGTTTGAATAAGGAGGATTTTGGGAAGTTATGGTTATTTTACATATGAAATTGATGGATTGTATGATTGAAGGCTTGAGGAGGGTTGTGGTTGGTTTATTGGGTGATTTAGCACCTTAATTTGATATTAAGTTTGTCTAGTTTGAAGCTTTGTTTGCATTGTTAAAGATTGGAAAGATTTAGAAAGATTGGAAATCCAGATTTTCAGAATTTTGCTTGGTCCGCTCGAGCGGAGGAAGGACCGCTCGAGCGGGAAAATCGACCTCCCAGTAGTTTTGTATTTTTAGTCCGCCGGAGCGGCCAAAGTGGCGCCGGAGCGGGGAACCCATTTTTCAGGCAAATTATTGGTTGCTCAGTTTTGAATGCTCAGCCCTCTGGTATTTTTAGAATGTTATTTTGATGACTTTAAGATGATTATAATTCATACGAATGTAATGATTCAATGAAGAATTCCTTAATGATTTAAAAAGGAAAATGGAGTTAATTTGTAAGTTATGTCTGTGTATGCATGCACTCCGGGAGGGACAAGCGCTCCATTGTAACTCTGTGAGTAATAGTACTACATATGTACATCAATCTTATTATGATTATGCATATTCAGTTTTCCATGGCAATTATGCTAACATGGTTGTATTTGAGAATTGGTGTGAACATAGAAGGATTCGGCATCTATTGAGATGGCTCTGGAACTATTCTCAGATCCCGGCCCACGATTAATGGTTATCGGTATTGTACTATAGTTTATATAGTATTGTGTTTGATTTACCATTAAGAAACATTATTAACATTCTGTTATCCGTAGATTGGTGAGTAAATAGAACAATGATGCTTATGTATCCCGAGATCTATTGATTTAAAGTATAGAACCATGGTACCTTCGTATTTCTGAAAGTGTTCAATCCGTGACATATGTTCAACATTTGCTAATAAATATCAGCAACGTTCTATTAAACTTACGTTATGTATTTTCAGTATACTATGAAACGAAATGATTGATTTATGAAAAGCTATGATATGTTGGGAATAAACGAACGAATGTTCAGTTGTCTAAAAAGTATTTGTGGCACCCTTAGTCCGGATGGCCCTCGCCCGGGGGTAACAATACCGTGGCTGTGGTCTTCGGACCTACCTGTTCTGATGGACTATGGGTGTACCTCATATAATCTTATGCAAAATCTGAATATGGAAGTGATTATGAAAATGATTTGGAATCTGGCAATGCATAAGACTTTGTTTCTGACAAGATTATATTTCTGATATTCTGGACCGTTAGGTCATTCTGTAATGTTCTGGTATGGAGCAAAGTGCTGTACGGAACGAAGTGCTACACTTTGGTGGGAGCCACCTCTGGAATCCGTACGAGCCACCTCTTGAGTCCATACATCTGTTATTTCTGTTACCACGCTATATGCGTCCTGCTACTTACGCTTTATGCGATGCATTATTTCGATATTCTTCGTCTGCATTATTTACATTATTGCTCTGCATTATTTCCGTTATCCTTACTATACATTATTTATGGGCGGTGGCGTTCGATATATCTCGACCTTTGGTCGCACTGCATCATCAGAGGCTTGTGACAGTCCTATATAGACTGAGTTTAACGCTATTCTGTTACGGAAGTAGGACCCATGATATGTTGGAAATAATTATGGAATGTAATTAATCAGATATATCTGCAGTTCTATGTGTGATTATTCAAGTTAAACATTATATTGTTTATGTACTATTATTCACTGAGTTCGCTCATTCTATATTTTGTCTGTCTGTT
Source organism: Camellia lanceoleosa (assembly GCA_025200525.1). NCBI lineage: Eukaryota > Viridiplantae > Streptophyta > Magnoliopsida > Ericales > Theaceae > Camellia > Camellia lanceoleosa. The sequence continues at coordinate 54,390,278 of CM045766.1, forward strand.
TCTGTAGGTAACCAACCGGGAGTTCAGTCCCAACCTTTAGGGCTTGTATTTCTCTTGTTAACCTTGAGGCGTCAGCACCACCGAGGTTTATTCATTCTGTAAAGTTCTGCCGAGTTCCGACTTATGCATTGGATGTATATTTTTGGGTTGATTGCATAATTTCTTCTTCATTTATATTTTTGTTATGTGCCTATTTATGAGGCTGAGTCGAGTCTTATGTGTGTAAACTATCTGTATAATATTTATTTAGTGCAATGTGTGCGGTCCTGGCATGGTAGTAGTAGCTCAATGGATGATGTTTTATGTATTTTTATATTATTAAAGGCTTCCGTTCAGGCCCCGTATGATATATATATATAGCAGGTTTAGTGTCTGTTTTCGAATGGATCATGCCCAAACTTTTAGGGGCGGGTTTGGGGCGTGACAAGTGGTATCAGAGCACGAGTTGCCATCACACACACGAATCCATTGAGCTTTAGGATGTCTAGAAAGATTTAGGCATCATGCATGATATCCTACAAGTACATGAAAAGAAAAGAATGATGGCAACGTTAACTGTCTGTTGTTAACTCTGATGATTATAACCTATGTCTATTGCGTATTCTTTTGTTGCCTCTGTTTATCTTCTATAGATTGGTGCATAATGCAAGACGTGCAGATGGGATCAAGTTAACAAACCGAGGCGCACGGCCGACGGTTCCGAAAACCGAAAACTGGTCTCCAAACGGGAACAGTGGCCTACGACCACGAAAAGTAGCCTACGGCCACTGAGAGATGGTCTACAAGACCACTCCCTCCCTTCGGGAAGAGAAAACAGAACCTGGTTCGCAAATCGAGGAAAAGCACAAAAGAGTCCCGACGTCCGGAGGTAAGGCTCTCAGCCGAAACTCTGTAAACTCAGAACGAGCACAACATGCGCAATCACCGAGCGCTCAATCGATGACGTCTGAGTCTTAAGGTTGGTCAAAAATGGTGTATCAACAGTTGCCCCTCTTTGACAGAACTCGAAAGTCATAAGTGACGGGAGTGATTGTCAAAGCCGGGAGACGACCCATTTTTGACAAGGCCGAAGACTTAGACAAAAGCATGCAAGATAACGAAGATATGTGCCCGAAGGCAGGGGCAAAATGCAAGAACAATGAGCCTATGCAGGTCCTAAAACTCATCAAAAATGGCCTGAAACATGGCTTTGAAGCATGCAAATAAGAGCTCCTTTGTAAGGCCGAAAATGCTGGAAAACAAAACAAGGAGAGAGAGGGTCACCCCTCTCTGATTTTGGCACTCAAAATAGCATGCTAGCCACTGAAAATTCATGGGATTTCAGTGGCTAAAAGGCCAAACAAAGGCCAACCCAAATGCTCTAAGGCATGGCTCAAAACACGGTAAAATGAAGCATGCAAGGGGGTAGATGACCCCCAACTAAAAAATTATCTTCAACAAACATGTTAAGGGCCTCAAAATAAGACTTTTTTCAGTTTATACTGAAGCTCAAATATGCTTGGAAGTAAGGCTAAGAGATGGATCACAATAATACTAAAAAGAGGGAATAGTGTCTTACCCGTGTAGCTTCAGGAAAACCAGCAGCTTCTTGGACCAAAAATCAGCTCTTTGAGACCTCTCAAGACCCTCCAAGAACGTTAGATGAATGGTGGACGTGTGTGGCTATGAGGTGTGGTGTTAAAGGGCAAGAACAAACACCCTCTCTCAGCCTAGAATGTAGAGATATAGAGAGATATATGTGCTTTTCCTTAGACAAATTTTTTTCAACCTCTCTAAAAGAGAGGGAGGCCCCCTCCTATAGAGAAACAAGAGGGTTCAAGCTTCTTGGAGAAGCTAGAGCAAAGATTCAAGCTTCTTGGAGAAGCTAGAGCAAAGGTTCAAAAGGTTCAAGCTTCTTGGAGAAGCTGGAGCAAAGGGTTCAAGCTTCTTGGAGAAGTTAGGGCAAAGGTTCAAAAGGTTCAAGCTTCCTCAAGAAGCTAAAACGAAGGTTCAAGCTTCCTCAAGATGCTAAAACGAAGGTTCAGAAGGTTCAAGCTTCCTCAAGAAGCCAAAAACAAGGGTTCGAAAGGTTCAATCTTGCTCAAGAAGCTGAAACGAAGGTTCACAAGGTTCAAGCTCCCTCAAGAAGCTAAAATGAAGGTTCAAAAGGTTCAAGCTCTCTCAAGAAGCTAAAACGAAGGTTCAGAAGGTTCAACTTCCTCAAGAAGCTAAAACAAGGGTTCAAAAGGTTCAAGCTTCCTCAATATGCTAAAACGAAGGTTCAAAAGGTTCAAGCTTCCTCAAGAAGCTAAAACAATGGTTCAAAAGGTTCAAGCCCCGACAAGAAGCTAAAATGAAGGTTCAAAAGGTTCTAGCAGTCCCAAAACCGTGCCAAACAGAGAAAGTTAAGCGGTCTCGAACCGAGGCGCACGGCCGACGGCTCCAAAAATCAAAAACTGGTCTCCAAACAGGGAACAGTGGTCTACGACCACGAAAAGTAACCTACGGCCACTGAGAGATGGTCTACGAGACCTCTCCCTCCCTTCAGGAAATGAAAACAGAACCTGGTTTGCAAATCGAGGCAAAGCACAAAAGAGTCCCGAGGTCCGGAGTTAAGGCTCTCAGCCGAAACTCCGTAACCTCAGAACGAGCACAACATGCGCAATCACCGACCGCTCAATCGATGACGTCTGAGTCTTAAGGTCGGTCAAAAATGGGGTGTATACAGTTGCCCCTCTTTGACAGAACTCGAAAGTCATAAGTGACAGGAGTGAATGTCAAAGCCCGGAGACGACCCATTTTTGACAAGGCTGAAGACTTAGACAAAAGCATGCAAGATAACGAAGATATGTGCTCGAAGGCGGGGGCAAAATGCAAGAACAATGAGCCTATGCAGGTCCTAAAACTCATCAAAAATGGCCCGAAACATGGTTTGGAAGCATGCAAATAAGGGCTCCTTTGTAAGGCCAAAAATGCTAGAAAACAAAACAAGGAGAGAGAGGGTCACCCCTCTCTGATTTTGGCACTCAAAACAGCATGCTAGCTACAGAAAATCTACTGGATTTCAGTGGCTAAAAGGCCAAACAAAGGCCAATACAAATGCTCTATGGCATGGCTCAAAACAAGGCAAAATGATGCATGCAAGGGGGTAGATGACCCCCAACAGAAAAATGATCTGAAACAAACATGTTAAGGGCCTGAAAATAAGACTTTTTTCAGCTTACACCGAAGATCAAATATGCTTGCAAGTAAGGCTAAGAGATGGATTAAAATAACGCTAAAAAGAAGGAATAGTGTGTTACCCTTGTAGCTTCAGCAAAACCAGCAGCTTCTTGGACCAAAAACCAGCTCTTTGAGACCTCTCAAGACCCTCTAAGAACCTTAGATCAATGGTGGAGGTGTGTGGCTATGAGGCGTGGTGTTAAAGGCCAAGAACAAACACCCTCTCTGAGCCTTGAATGTAGAGATATACAGAGATATATGTGCTTTTCCTTAGACAAATTTTTTTCAACCTCTCTAAAGGAGAGGGAAGCCCTCTCTTATAAAGAAACAAGAGGATTCAAGCTTCTTAGAGAAGCTAGAGCAAAGGTTCAAGCTTCTTGGAGAAGCTAGAGCAAAGGTTCAAGAGGTTCAAGCTTCTTGGAGAAACTAGAGCAAAGGTTAAAACATCTTAGAAAAGCTAGAGAAAAGGGTTCAAGCTTCTTGGAGAAGCTTGAGCAAAGGTTCAAAAGGTTCAAGCTTCCTCAAGAAACTAAAACGAAGGTTCAAAAGGTTCAAGCTTCCTCGAGAAGCTAAAACGAAGGTTCAGAAGGTTCAAGCTTCCTCAAGAAGCCAAAACCAGGGTTCAAAATGTTCAAGCTTCCTCGAGAAGCTAAAACGAAGGTTCAAAAGGTTCAAGCTCCCTCAAGAAGCTAAAACGAATGTTCAGAAGGTTCAAGCATCCTCAAGAAGCAAAAACGAAGCTTCAGAAGGTACAACTTCCTCAAGAAGCTAAAACAAGGGTTCAAAAGGTTCAAGCTCCCTCAAGAAGCTAAAACGAAGGTTCAAAAGGTTCAACTTTCTCAAGAAGCTAAAACAAGGGCCCAAAATGTTCAAGCCTCCTCAAGAAGCTAAAACGAAGGTTCAAAAGGTTCAGGCTTTCTCAAGAAGCTAAATCGAAGGTTCAAAAGGTTCAAGCTCCCTCAAGAAGCTAAAACGAAGGTTCAAAAGGTTCAATCTGTCCAAAAACCATGCCAAACAGAGAAGGTTAAGCGGTCCCGAACCGAGGAGCACGGCCGACGGCTCCGAAAACTAGAAACTGGTCTCCAAACGGGAACAGTGGTCTACGACCACGAAAAGTAGCCTACGGCCACTGGGAGATGGCCTACGAGACCTCTCCCTCCCTTCGGGAAAAGAAAACAAAACCTGGTTTGTAAATCGAGGCAAAGCACAAAAGAGTCCCGAGGTCCGGAGGTAAGGCTCTCAGCCGAAACTCCATAACCTCAGAACGAGCACAACATGCGCAATCACCGAGCGCTCAATCGATGACATCTGAGTCTTAAGGTCGATCAAAAATGGGGTGTCTACAGTTGCCCCCTTTGACAGAACTCGAAAGTCATAAGTGATGGGGGTGAATGTCAAAGCCCGGAGACGACCCATTTTTGACAAGGCCGAAGACTTAGACCAAAGCATGCAAGATAACGAAGATATGTGCTCGAAGGCAGGGGCAAAATGCAAGAACAATAAGCCTATGCAGGTCCTAAAACTCATCAAAAATGGCCTGAAACAAGGCTTGGAAGCATGCAAATAAGGGCTCCTTCGAAGGACAAAAATGCTAGAAAACATGACAAGGAGAGAGAGGGTCACCCCTCTCTGATTTTGGCACTCAAAACAGCATCCTAGCCACTGAAAATCCACTGGATTTCAGTGGCTAAATGGCCAAACAAAGGCCAACACAAATGCTCTAAGGCATGGCTCAAAACAAGGTAAAATGAAGCATGCAAGGGGGTAGATGACCCCCAATAGAAAAATGATCTAAAACAAACATGTTAAGGGCCTAAAAATAAGACTTTTTAAGTTTACACCGAAGCTCAAATATGCTTGCAAGTAAGGCTAAGAGAAGGATCAAAATAATGCTAAAAAGAGGGAACAGTGTGTTACCCTTCTAGCTTCAGCAAAACCAGCAGGTTCTTCGACCAAAAACCAGCTCTTTGAGACCTCTCAAGAGCATCCAAGAACCTTAGATCAACGGTGGAGGTGTGTGGTTATGAGGTGCGGTGTTAAAGCCCTAGAACAAACACCCTCTGTAAGCCTAGAATGTAGAGATATAGAGAGATATATGTGCTTTTCCTTAGACAAATTTTTTTCAAATTCTCTAAAGGATAGGGAGGCCCTCGCTTATAGAGAAACAAGAGGGTTCAAGCTTCTTGGAGAAGCAAGATCAAAGGGTTCAAGCTTCTTGGAGAAGCTAGGGCAAAGGTTCAAAAGCTTTAAGCTTCCTCAAGAAGCTAAAACGAAGCTTCAAAAGGTTCAAGCTTCCTCAAGAAGCAAAAATGAAGGTTCAGAAGGTTCGAGCTTCCTCAAGAAGCCAAAACCAGGGTTCAAAAGGTTCAAGCTTCCTCAAGAAGCTAAAACGAAGCTTCACAAGGTTCAAGCTCCCTCAAGAAGACAAAACGAACGCTCAAAAGGTTCAAGCTCCCTGAAGAAGCTAAAACGAAGGTTCAAAAGGTTCAAGCTACCTCAAGAAGCTAAAAGGAAGGTTCAGAAGGTTCAAGCTTCCTCAAGAAGCTAAAACGAAGGTTCAGAAGGTTCAAGCTTTCTCAAGAAGCCAAAACCAGGGTTCAAAAGGTTCAACCTTCGTCAAGAAGCTAAAACAAAGGTTCAGAAGGTTCAACTTCCTCAAGAAGCTAAAACAAGGGTTCAGAAGGTTCAACTTCCTCAAGAAGCTAAAGCGAAGGTTCGACAGGTTCAGGCATCCTCAAGAAGCTAAATCGAAGGTTCAAACGGTTCACGCTCCCTCAAGAAGGTAAAACGAAGGTTCAAAAGGTTCAAGCTATCCAAAAACCGTGCCAAACGGAGAAAGTTAAGCGTTCCCGAACCAAGGCGCACGGCTGACGGCTCTGAAAACCGAAAACTGGTCTCCAAACGGGAACAGTGGTCTACGACAACGAAAAGTAGCGTACGGCCACTGAGAGATGGTCTACGAGACCTCTCCCTCCCTTCGGGAAGAGAAAACAGAACTTGGTTCGCAAATCGAGGCAAAGCACAAAAGAGTCCCAAGGTCCGGAGGTAAAGCTCTCAGCCGAAACTTCGTAACCTCAGAACGAGCACAACATGCGCAATCACCGACCGCTCAATCGATGACGTCTGAGTCTTAAGGTCGGTCAAAAATGGGTATCTATAGTTGCCCCTCTTTCACAGAACTTGAAAGTCATAAGTGACGGGAGTGAATGTCAAAGCCCGAAGACGACCCATTTTTGATAAGGCCGAAGACTTAGACAAAAGCATGCAAGATAACGAAGATATGTGCTCGAAGGCGGGGGCAAAATGCAAGAACAATGAGCCTATGCAGGTCCTAAAACTCATCAAAAATGGCCTGAAACAAGGCTTGGAAGCATGCAAATAAGGGCTCCTTTGTAAGGCTGAAAATGATAGAAAACAAAACAAGGAGAGAGAGGGTCAACCCCTCTCTGATTTTGGCACTCAAAACAGCATGCTAGCCACTGAAAATCCAGTGGATTTCAATGGCTAAAAGGCCAAACAAAGGCCAACACAAATGCTTTAAGGCATGGCTCAAAACAAGGTAAAATGAAGCATGCAAGAGGGTTGATGGACCCCAATAAAAAAATGATCTTAAGCAAACATGTTAAGGGCCTGAAAATAAGACTTTTTTCAGTTTAAACCGAAGCTCAAATATGCTTACAGGTAAGGCTAAGAGATGGATGAAAATAATACTAAAAAGTGGGAATAGTTCGTTACCCTTGTAGCTTCAGCAAAACTAGCAGCTTCTTGGACCAAAAACTAGCTCTTTGAGACCTCTCAAGACCCTCCAAGAACCTTAGATCAATGGTGGAGGTGTGTGGCTATGAGGTGTGGTGTTAAAGGCCAAGAACAAACACCCTCTCTATGCCTAGAACGTAGAGATATAGAGAGATATAAGTGCTTTTCCTTAGACAAATTTCTTTCAACCTCTCTAAAGGAGAGGAAGGGCCTCTCTTAAGGAGAAACAAGAGGGTTCAAGCTTGTTGGAGAAGCTAGAGAAAAGGTTCAAGCTTCTTGGAGAAGCTAGAGCAAAGGTTCAAAAGGTGCGAGCTTCTTGGAGAAGCTAGAGCAAAGGTTCAAAAGGTTCCAGCTTCTTCAAGAAGCTAAAACGAAGGTTCAATGGATTCGTGTGTGAGATGGCAACTCGTGCTCTGATACCACTTGTCACGCCCCAAACCCGCCCCTAAAAGTTTGGGCATGACCCATTCGAAACTAGACACTAAACCTGTTATACATATCATACGGGGCCTGAACGGAAGCGTTAACAATATAAATTAAAATAAATAAAAGAACAATATCCATTGAGCGACCACTATCATGCCAGGATCACAAACTAAACATAAAGCAAACAAACATATAATTTAGTTATGGACATATACACATATACACCCAGCTCCTATAATTGGGCATAACAAACACAACAAGTAATAAAAGAGTTATAAACAATTTAACCTTAGACAGATAAACAGGGTATAAAGCTGAAAGCTTAATAGAACACCACAAAATGACTGCTTTTACTTAAGTGCCTGGACCCTCTGGGGTTGACAACACGAAGAGCGGATGCTACGGGTGAGACTGACCTCCAAGGTGGTCACCTACAGAACAGACATAACACAAAGTAAGCCAGGCTCAGTGAATAATAATATATAAACAAAACAATGCTTAACTTGACACATAATATATCAATGCGTGTGAAATTGTCGAGTTCACATAGTTAGTCTGATTCTGTACTAATTTCATAACGGCCTTAGGGCCAGTCTCGAAACATAATAGCTTGACACATAATATATTGGAGCATAATGACTTTAAGCCCTTGAATATCATAGCGTGAAACTTTCAAACATGTTGGCATAGAGCCCTTAAAACATATGGCATGAAAGCCCTTGAAACATTTTTTGAACTTGTAGCATATACCTGAAACATACCGGAACATACTCGAACTTGTAACATATCGGAAACATACCTGAAACATTCTTGAACATCATTCATTAATTCAATCGGAACACCTTATAACTAAAGTGCTTCTTGTAGTATCATATCATTACCACACGCTTATATCATATCACATCATATCATATCATTCATTCTTGTGCTTCTTGTGCTTCTTGGATGCATAACTTAGGTTCTTAATTTCACAAGTTGGCCCTCGGCCTTTTAACTTCATAGTTCACAAGTTGGCTTTCAGCCTCATAGATTCACATTTCATAAGTTCCTTAGATTTCATAGATTCACATTTCATAAAATTTCACAAGTCGGCCCTTGGCCTCAGAGGTTCACATTTCACAAATGCCCTTCGGCCACATAAGTCCATAGTTCACGAAAATGGAAATTCATATTTCACAAATGACCCTCGACCATATCATTTCACAAGTCACAAATTGGAATTCCATACTTCACAAATGGCCCTTGGCCTTTTTTTCACAAGTTCACAATATTTCACAAATTCATTTAAAACATATTCTTGAACCACGGTACTATAACCCCCGGGCAAGGGCCACAAACCACGGTATTATTACCTCCGGGCAAGGGCCACATAGGTTTGTAACTTTACAATTTCTTTTAAGACTTTCATAATTTTGCATTGTTTTTCACATGGCACACAAAACTTCTCAAACTCTTTTGATGTTTCTATAGTTTCACAACGATCACAATGGTCATTATCATATAAAACAACCCGTAGTCTTATCTGATTATTCCTTTCGCTGATCCATGTTAGACCAATATCTATGTCACAAAACATATACTGATTTAAACAGATGGTAGAAATTCCTGATAGGACATTCAAGGTATCACATTCCTACTCAAAATAGCAGAGTTTACATTCATAATTCCCTTCTGTATCACTAGATTATATGCGATTCATAGGTAATTTATAGGTTAATCGTAGTCAGAATGTAGAATCGTTTTCAAGGCTTACCGATGTATGCCACTTCTTTCGATGCTTACATAAGTTCACATCAACTTGCAATCTCTATTCATACCAACATAATTGCTTACGGGAAACAGAATGTTAATAACAATAAGCGTTAACAGTAAATGATGTACATCTATAATACTATTACTCACAGTGTTTAGATGCTAGGTCCGCCCCTGCAGCTAACCCTACACAATTCAATTCACAATATTTAACACAACTCAACACAATCACCATAACCCCACATAATCATCACCATCCAATATAATCCACACTATTTAATATTATTCAACTCAATGTTACCAAATATAATTCCACATAATTCAAATTAAATTGCTAAGGCTCAATTCAACATTCCATAGCCAAGTTTACATCATCCACATCATCAACAATCTTTCCCCAATTTTCTCTTCACATTATAGCATGAATTACAAAGTTTATAACATAGTTCATTCGCAAACTTGAACATAATTTCCAAGTATCACCAAATTCCAATTAAACTTGTATATACATAATTCAATACCTCAATTTCATTATTCTACTTTCATTTTGGGCCAAATCTTTGGTTATCATTCTTAATCAACCTAGGGTTCCAAGAAAATATAGAAATTTCATGAAATAATCAAACTTATTAACCCAACACTTTTATTCCAATTTTTCCATTAATTAAACACCTAGGACTCATAATCCACCATTTTAATCCATCAATTAACTCCCAACATCTTTAAACCATAAAACCCCAAATCTCATACTATACACTACATGATCTAAATATGGAAATTTTTGTATTTAGATAATAAAATGTCACAAATCTATCTATGGATGCAAATATTGAAGAGTATTCAAACCTTTACCTCAATAATCGAGCAAAGGAGTGAGCTTGAGAAGAAGCCTTCACAAATCCAAGTTCTAATCGGGTAAAAACATTGATCCTCCCTTGTTCTCCTTCCTTGATGCCAAAAACCATGGTAGATTGCGATCAAAGTAAAGGAATTCAAGGATTTGGGGCTAGGGTTTCGGACTTAGGCAAAGAGGAAGGAAGAGGGAAGAAGAAAATATGGAAAATGATCTCAAAAACCCGTTTTTAAAGCTGCTGTCTCGAAAACCCCGCTCGAGCGCTCCTATTTCCGCTCGAGCGGACCTGCTCTCAGCACAGATTCTAAAACTTCAAACAAGTGTAACTCTCCCATCCGGACTCCGTTTTAGGTCGTTCTTGTGTCCAAACTGATGCCCCAGAAATAAGCTTTCCAATGGTTCTAACCTCACATCCAAATTCAAAGTGTAGGAAAAGAAAAAGACAAAAGAGTGACGGCTGGTCGCAGACAAATTATTCTAATTAAAGCTTTTGGCCCAATCTTACTTTACCATCATATTACCACCTCAACCAATACTCCAAAATAAAATAAGAAAGTTCCAAATACACTAATAAAAATGTCAAAAACGAACCCATGTACCTCAGAAATACAATTCAACTTGGAGACCCGCTCGAGCGCCCAACCTTCCGCTCGAGCGCGAAGACCAACAAAAACGTCCGCTCGAGCGTCAACTACTCCGCTCGAGCGGAAAATCACAACTCCCAGAATCTCAGGCCGTCTGCAAAATTTGTTGGGAACCCCGAAAGTACGCTCGAGCGCCAACTACTTCGCTCGAGCGGAGGGAAAAATTTTCAGATTGTTGGTAAAGGTCACCAACTCCAGTTTCAAAAGCATAACTCGACGGATAGTTCTTCAATTCCAATAGCAAACACATTAATCCCTAATTAAATAAGGATAACTTTCTATACGCACTTTGGGGTCATTACAAAAACAAAGGTTCAGAAGGCTCAAGCTTCCTCAAGAAGCTAAAACGAAGGTTCAAAAGGTTCAGGCTTCCTCAAGAAGCTAAAACGACGGTTCAAAAGGTTCAAGCTACCCAAAAACCGTGCCAAACGGAGAAAGTTAAGCGGTCGCAAACCGAGGCGCACGGCTAACGGCTTCGAAAATCGAAAACTGGTCTACAAACGGGAATAGTGGTCTACGACCACGAAAAGTAGCCTACGGCCACTGAGAGATGGTCGACGAGGCCTCTCCCTCCCTTCAGGAAGAGAAAACAAATCCTGGTTCGCAAATCGAGGCAAAGCACAAAAGAGTCCCGAGGTCCGGAGGTAAGGCTCTCAACTGAAACTCCGTAACCTCAGAACGAGCACAACATGCGCAATCACCGAGCGCTCAATCGATGATGTCTGAGTCTTAAGGTCGGTCAAAATGGTGTGTCTACAGTTGTCCCTCTTTGACAAAACTCGAAAGTCATAAGTGACGGGAGTGAATGTCAAAGCCCGGAGACGACCCATTTTTGACAAGGCTGAAGACTTAGACTATAGCATGCAAGATAACGAAGATATGTGCTCGAAGGCGGGGGCAAAATGCAAGAACAATGAGCCTATGCAGGTCCTAAAACTCATCAAAAATGGCCCGAAACATGGCTTGGAAGCATGGAAATAAGGGCTCCTTTGTAAGGCCAAAAATGCTAGAAAACAAAACAAGGAGAGAGAGGGTCACCCCTCTCTGATTTTGGCACTCAAAACAGCATGCTAGCCACTGAAAATCTACTGGATTTCAGTGGCTAAAAGGCCAAACAAAGGCCAACACAAATGCTCTATGGCATGGCTCAAAACAAGGCAAAATGAAGCATGCAAGGGGGTAGATGACCCCCAACACAAAAATGACCTTAAACAAACTTGTTCAGGGCCTCGAAGTAAGACTTTTTTCAGTTTTCACCGAAGGTCAAATATGATTGCAAGTAAGGCTAAGATGGATCAAAATAATGCTAAAAATAGGGAATAGTGTGTTACCCTTGTAGCTTCAGCAAAACCAGCGGCTTCTTTGACCAAAAACCAGAACTTTTAGACCCCTGAAGACCCTCCAAGAACCTTAGATCAATGGTGGAGGTGTGTGCCTATGAGGTGTGTGGCTATGAGGTGTGGTGTTAAAGGGCAATAACAAACACCCTCTCTCAGCGTAGAATGTAAAGATATTGAGAGATATATGTGCTTTTCCTTAGACAAATTTTTTTCAACCTCTCTAAAGGAGAGGGAGGCCCTCTCTTGTAGAGAAACAAGAGGGTTCAAGCTTGTTGGAGAAGCTAGAGCAATGGTTTGAGCTTCTTGGAGAAGCAAGTGCAAAGGTTCAAAAGGTTCAAGCTCTTGGAGAAGCTGAAACAAAGGGTTCAAGCTTCTTGGAGAAGCTAGGGCAAAGATTCAAAAGGTTCAAGCTTCCTCAAGATGCTAAAACGAAGGTTCAGAAGGTTCAAGCTTCCTCAAGAAGCCAAAACAAGGGTTCGAAAGGTTCAAGCTTCCTCAAAAATCTGAAACGAAGGTTCACAAGGTTCAAGCTCCCGCAAGAAGCTAAAACGAAGGTTCAAAAGGTTCAAGTTCCCTCTAGAAGCTAAAACGAAGGTTCAACTTCCTCAAGGAGCTGAAACAAGGGTTCAAAAGGTTCAAGCTTCCTCAAGATGCTAAAATGAAGGTTCAAAAGGTTCAAGCTTCCTCAAGAAGCTAAAACGAAGGTTCAAAAGGTTCAAGCCCCTTCAAGAAGCTAAAATGAAGGTTCAAAAGGTTCAAGGTGTCCCAAAACGGTGCCAAACAGAGAAAGTTAAGCGGTCTCGAACTGAGGCGCATGGCCGACGGCTCCGAAAATCGAAAACTGGTCTCCAAACGGAAACAGTGGTCTACGACCACGAAAAGTAGCCTACGGCCACTGAGAGATGGTCTACGAGACCACTCCCACCCTTCAGGAAGTGAAAACAGAACCTGGTTCGCAAATCGAGGCAAAGCACAAAGAGAGTCCCGAGGTCCGGAGGTAAGGCTCTCAGCCGATACTCCGTAACCTCAGAACGAGCACAACATGCGCAATCACTAACCGCTCAATCAATGACATCAGAGTCTTAAGGTCGGTCAAAAATGGGGTGTATATAGTTGCCCCTCTTTGACAGAACACGAAAGTCATAAGTGACAGGAGTGAATGTCAAAGCCTAGAGACGACCCATTTTTGACAAGGCCGAAGACTTAGACAAAAGCATGCAAGATAACGAAGATATGTGCTCGAAGGCGGGGGAAAAATGCAAGAACAATGAGCCTATGCAGGTCCTAAAACTCATCAAAAATGGCCTGAAACATGGCTTGGAAGCATGCAAATAAGGGCTCCTTTGTAGGGCCAAAAATGCTAGAAAACAAAACAAGGAGAGAGAGGGTCACCCCTCTCTGATTTTTGGCACTCAAAATAGCATGCTAGCCACTGAAAATCTACTGGATTTCATTGGCTAAAAGGCCAAACAAAAGCCAACACAAATGCTCTATGGCATGGCTCAAAACAAGGTAAAATGAAGCATGCAAGGGGATAGATGACCCCCAACAGAAATATGATCTTAAACAAACATGTTAACGACCTCAAAAGAAGACTTTTCTCAGTTTACACCAATGATCAAATATGCTTGCAAGTAGGGCTAAGAGATGGATCAAAATAATGCTAAAAAGAGGGAATAGTGTGTTACCCTTGTAGCTTCAGCAAAACCAGCAGCTTCTTGGACCAAAAACCAGCTCTTTGAGACCTCTCAAGACCCTCCAAGAACCTTAGATCAATGGTGGAGGTGTGTGGCTATGAGGTGTGGTGTCAAAGGCCAAGAACAAACATCCCCTCTAAGCCTAGAATGTAGAGATACAGAGAGATATACATGCTTTTCCGTAGACAAATTTTTTTCAACCTCTCTAAAGGAGAGGGAAGCCCTCTCTTATAGAGAAACAAGAGGGTTCAAGCTTCTTAGAGAAGCTAGAGCAAAGGTTCAAGCTTCTTGGAGAAGCTAGAGCAAATGTTCAAAAGGTTCAAGCTTCTTGGAGAAACTAGAGCAAAGGTTCAAACTTCTTGGAAAAGCTAGAGCAAAGGGTTCAAGCTTCTTGGAAAAGCTAGGGCGAAGGTTCAAAAGGTTCAAGCTTCCTCAAGAAGCTAAAACGAAGGTTCAGAAGGTTCAAGCTTCCTTAAGAAGCCAAAACCAGGGTTCAAAAGGTTCAAGCTTCCTCAAGAAGCACAAACGAAGGTTCAAAAGGTTCAAGCTCCCTCAAGAAGCTAAAACGAAGGTTCAAAAGGTTCAACTTCCTCAAGAAGCTAAAACAAGGGTTCAAAAGGTTCAAGCTTCCTCAACAAGCTAAAACGAAGGTTCAAAGGGTTCAGGCTTCCTCAAGAAGCTAAAACGAAGTTTCAAAAGGTTCAAGCTCCCTCAAGAAGCTAAAACGAAGGTTCAAAAGGTTCAATCTCTCCAAAAACCGTACCAAACGGAGAAGGTTAAGCAGTCCCGAACCGAGCGGCCGACGGCTCCGCAAACAGGAAACTGGTCTCCAAACAGGAACAGTGGTCTACGACCACGAAAAGTAGCCTACGCTCAATCGATGACATCTGAGTCTTAAGGTCGGTCAAAAATGGGGTGCCTACAGTTGCCCGTCTTTGACAGAACTCAAAGGTCATAAGTGACGGGGGTGAATGTCAAAGCCCAGAGACGACCCAATTTTGACAAGGCCGAAGACTTAGACAAAAGCATGCAAGATAACGAAGATATGTGCTCGAAAGCGGGGGCAAAATGCAAGAACAATGAGCCTATGCAGGTCCTAAAACTCATCAAAAATGGCCTGAAACATGGCTTGGAAGCATGCAAATAAGGGCTCCTTTGTAAGGACAAAAATGCTAGAAAACAAAACAAGGAGAGAGAGGGTCACCCCTCTCTGATTTTGGCACTCAAAACAGCATCCTAGCCACTAAAAATCCACTAGATTTCAGTGGCTAAAAGGCCAAACAAAGGCCAACACAAATGCTCTAAGGCATGGCTCAAAACAAGGTAAAATGAAGCATGCAAGGGGGTAGATGACCCCTAACAGAAAAATGATCTTAAACAAACATGTTAAGGGCCTGAAAATAAGACTTTTTTCAGTTTACACAGAAGCTCAAATATGCTTGCAAGTAAGGCTAAGAGATGGATCCAAATAATGCTAAAAAGAGGGAATAGTGTGTTACCCTTGTAGCTTCAGCAAAACCAGCAGCTTCTTGGACCAAAAACCAGCTCTTTGAGACCTCTCAAGAGCCTCCAAGAACCTTAGATCGACGGTGGAGGGGTGTGGCTATGAGGTGTGGTGTTAAAAGCCAAGAACAAGCACCCTCTCTAAGCCTAGAATGTAGAGATATAGAGAGATATATGTGCATTTCCTTAGACAAATTTTTTTCAACCTCTCTAAAGGATAGGGAGGCCCTCTCTAACAGAGAAACCAGAGGGTTCAAGCTTCTTAGAGAAGCTAGAGCAAAGGGTTCAAGCTTTTTGGAGAAGCTAGAGCAAAGGTTCAAAAGGTTCAAGCTTCCTCAAGAAGCTAAAATGAAGGTTCAAAAGGTTCAAGCTTCCTCAAGAAGCCAAAACCAGGGTTCAACAGGTTCAAGTTTCCTCAGGAAGCTAAAACGTAGGTTCACAAGGTTCAAGCTCCCTCAAAAAGCTAAAACGAAGGCTCAAAAGGTTCAACCTCCCTCAAGATGCTAAAACGAAGGTTCAAAATGTTCAAGCTCTGTCAAGAAGCTAAAACGAAGGTTTAGAAGGTTCAACTTCCTCAAGAAGCTAAAACAAGGGTTCAAAAGGTTCAAGCTTCCTCAAGAAGCTAAAACGAAGGTTCAGAAGGTTCAAGCTTTCTCAAGAAGCCAAAACCAGGGTTCAAAAGGTTCAACCTTCCTCAAGAAACTAAAACGAAGGTTCGAAATGTTCAAGCTCCCTTAAGAAGCTAAAACGAAGGTTCAGAAGGTTCAACTTCCTCAAGAAGCTAAAACAAGGGTTCAGAAGGTTCAACTTCCTCAAGAAGCTAAAACGAAGGTTCAAAATGTTCAGGCTTCCTCAAAAAGCTAAAACGAAGGTTCAAAAGGTTCAGGCTTCCTCAAGAAGCTAAATCGAAGGTTCAAAAGGTTCAAGCTCCCTCAAGAAGCTAAAACGAAGGTTCAAAAGGTTCAAGCTGTCCAAAAATCGTGCCAAACAGAGAAAGTTAAGCGTTCTCGAACTGAGGCGCACGGCCGATGGCTCCGAAAACTGGAAACTGGTCTCCAAACGGGAACAGTGGTCTACGACCACGAAAAGTAGCCTACGGCCACTGAGAGATGGTCTAGATTGTTGGAGAAGCTAGAGCAAAGGTTCAAGCTTTTTGGAGAAGCTAAAGCAAAGGATCAAATGGTTCAAGCTTCCTCATGAAGCTAAAACGAAGGTTCAAAAGGTTCAAGCTCCCTCAAGAAGCGAAAATGAAGGTTCAAAAGGTTCAAGCTCCCTCAAGAAACCAAACCAAAGGTTCAAAAGGTTCGAGCTCCCTCATGAAGCTAAAACGAAGGTTCAGAAGGTTCAACTTCCTCAAGAAGCTAAAACAAGGGTTCAAAATGTTCAAGCTTCCTCAAGAAGCTAAAACGAAGGTTCAAAAGGTTCAATCTGTCCAAAAACCGTGCCAAACGGAGAAAGTTAAGCGGTCCCGAACCGAGGCGCACGGCCGACGGCTCCGAAAATCGGAAACTGGTCTCCAAACGAGAACAGTGGCCTACGACCACGAAAAGTAGCCTACGGCCACTGAGAGATGGTCTACGAGACCTCTCCCTCCCTTCGGGAAAAAAGAAAACAGAACCTAGTTCGCTAATCGAGGAAAAGTACAAAAGAGTCCCGAGGTCCAGAGGTAAGGCTCTCAGCCGAAACTCCGTAACCTCAGAACGAGCACAACATGCGCAATCACCGAGCGCTCAATCGATGACGTCTGGGTCTTAAGGTCGGTAACAAATAGGGTGTCTACAGTTGCCCCTCTTTGACAGAACTCGAAAGTCATAAGTGACGGGAGTGAATGTCAAAGCCCGGAGACGACCCATTTTTGACAAGGCCGAAGACTTAGACAAAAACATGCAAGATACCAAAGATATGTGCTCGAAGGCGGGGGCAAAATGCAAGAACAATGAGCTTGTGCAGGTCCTATAACTCATCAAAAATGGCCTGAAAAATGGCTTGGAAGCATGCAAATAAGGGCTCCTTTGTAAGGCCAAAAATGCTAGAAAACAAAACAAGGAGAGAGAGGGTCACCCCTCTTTGACTTTGGCACTCAAAATAGCATGCTAGCCATTGAAAAATCCACTGGATTTCAGTGGCTAAAAAGCCAAACAAAGGCCAACACAAATGCTCTAAGGCATATCTCAAAACAAGGAAAAATAAAGCATGCAAGGGGATAGATGACCCCCAACAGAAAAATGATCTGAAACAAACATGTTGAGGGCCTCAAAATAAGACTTTTTTCAGTTTACACCGAAGCGTAAATATGCTTGCAAGTAAGGTAAAGAGATGGATCAAAATAATGCTAAAAAGAGGGAATAGT
The DNA here is from genome assembly GCA_025200525.1 of Camellia lanceoleosa. Taxonomy (NCBI): domain Eukaryota; kingdom Viridiplantae; phylum Streptophyta; class Magnoliopsida; order Ericales; family Theaceae; genus Camellia; species Camellia lanceoleosa. The sequence goes on from CM045766.1 coordinate 54,407,800, forward strand.
GTGTTACCCTTGTAGCTTCAGCAAAAGCAGTAGCTGCTTCGACCAAAAACCAGCTCTTTGAGACCTCTCAAGACCCTCCAAGAACCTTAGATCAATGGTGGAGGTGTGTGGCTATGAGGTGTGGTGTTAAAGGGCAAGAACAAATACACTCTCTAAGCCTAGAATGTAGACATATAGAGATATATGTGCTTTTCCTTAGAAATTTTTTTTTGAACCTCTCTAAAGGGGAGGGAGGCCCTCTCTTATAGAGAAACAAGAGGGTTCAAGCTTCTTGGAGAAGCTAAAGCAAAGGTTCAAAAGGCTCAAACTTCTTAAAGAAGCTAGAGCAAGGTTCAAACTTCTTGGAGAAGCTAGAGCAAAGGTTCAAGCTTCTTGGAGAAGCTAGAGCAAAGGTTCAAAAGGTTCAAGCTTCCTCAAGAAGCTAAAACGAAGGTTCAGAAGGTTCAAGCTTCGTCAAGAAGCCAAAACCATGGTTCAAAAGGTTCAAGCTCGCTCAAGAAGCTAAAACGAAGGTTCAAAAGGTTCAAGCTCCCTCAAGAATCTAAAACGAAGGTTCAGAAGGTTCAACTACCTAAAGAAGTTAAAACAAGGGTTCAAAAGATTCAAGCTTCCTCAAGAAGCTAAAACGAAGGTTTAGAAGGTTAATCTTCCTCAAGAAGCCAAAACCAGGGCTCAAAAGGTTCAAGCTTCCTCAAGAAGCTAAAACGAAGGTTCAAAATGTTCAATCTATCCAAAAACCGTGCCAAATGGAGAAAGCTAAGCGGTCCCAAACCGAGGCGCACGGCCAACGGCTCCGAAAACCGGAAACTGGTCTCCAAATGAGAACAGTGGTCTACGACCACGAAAAGTAGCCTACGGCCACTGAGAGATGGTCTACGAGACCTGTCCCTCCCTACGGGAGGAGAAAACAGAACCTAGTTTGCAAACCGAAGCAAAGCACAAAAGAGTCCCGAGGTCCGGAGCTAAGGCTCTCAGCCGAAACTCTGTAACCTCAGAACGAGCACAACATGCACAATCACCAAGTGCTCAATCGATGACGTCTGAGTCTTAAGGTCGGTAAAAAATGGGGTGTCTACAGTTGCCCCTCTTTAACAGAACTCGAAAGTCATAAGTGACGGGAGTGAATGTCAAAGCCCGGAGACGACCCATTTTTGACAAGGCCGAAGACTTAAACAAAAACAAGCAAGATAACAAAGATATGTGCTCGAAGGCGGAGGCAAAATGCAAGAACAATGAGCCTATGTAGGTCCTATAACTCGTCAAAAATGGCCTAAAACATGGTTTGGAATCATGCAAATAAGGGCTCCTTTGTAAGGCCAAAAATGCTAGAAAACAAAACAAGGAGAGAGAAGGTCACCCCTCTTTGATTTTGGCACTAAAAATAGCATGCTAGCCACTGAAAATCCACTGGATTTCAGTGGCTAAAAGGCCAAACAAAGGACAACACAAATGTTCTAAGGCATGGCTCAAAACAAGGTAAAATGAAGCATGCAAGGGGGTAGATGACCCCCAACAGAAAAATGATCTTAAACAAACATTTTAAGGGCCTCAAAATAAGACTTTTTTCAGTTTACACCGAAGCTCAAATATGCTTGCAAGTAAGGCTACGAGATGGACCAAAATAATGCTACAAAGAGGGAATAGTGTGTTACCCTTGTAGTTTCAGCAAAACTAGCAGCTTCTTCGACCAAAAAAGGCATCACTAATACTTGGGCATTTTGACCGGCCCTAAGGCTTGGGTATTTTATTTTGACCATCCTCACCAGAAAAAGGCATCACTAATATTTTGGTAATTTGTAGCGTTTTATAATTTTATATGTGTGTATTAAATTAGGTGTGTGCATATCTTTTAAGTGTGTTTTATCATTGATAACTATTTTTAAAATAAAAGAAAAGAAAAAAAATAATATAAAACAATAAAAATAAAAATAAAAAAAGAAAGAAAGATAGTGGTGAATATGGTGTATGGCCACAATAATTATGTTTTGGTTTAGTGGAATGTTTTTAAAAGAGAAAGGTGGAGTGAGTGGGGAGGTGGGTTACACACTCATCACCCACACACTACACATGCACAAAGATATCATCCACACGGCAGGAGGCCCATGTTTCACACTAAAAAAAAGAAAAAGACACACTCAACAGATGCACCTCTCTCTCTTTCGGCTATATCATACACCATTCACACACTGACAGGGGGAGAGGAGGGGAAGACAGCTCGGGGTCTCTCTCTCTCTCTCTCAAAACCGAGCAAACCCAGTAGCCATGGAGGACACTACAATGGCTGCTAACATGAGTTACTCACCATGACAGAGGGACACACAGGTTAGGAGGGAGGAGGAGGGGGGATCACCATCAACACTAACGGCTTCACCCATGCACCACTCCCACAAACACACCATACACACCGATCATCACTCCCTCACACCCACACACCACGACTCAACCCTCGGCAGCTTCACGGCTTCACCCATGCACCACCTCCATCTTCATGCACAACACACCACCACATTCATCTTCATGCACAACCCACCATGATCAGCACCACCACCGTGGTCATCACACACTCACCATTCTCACCCACGGCCCATCACTCACAAACACATGGACACACACCCACCTCTCTCTCTCTCTCAAACCCAACTCCCTCTCCTCTCTCACTAAACACACACCCACGGGGGCCCTCTATATATATATATATTTCCTGTTCTGTTCTTAGATAGATAGAATGTGAAGGTTGTGTTTGCTTTGAAAACAAAACAAAAAAAGAGTTGTGTTGTGCTTATGTCTCATGGATCTGTCTAAAGTTTTTTTGGGTTTTATTTTCTGTTGTTATGATGATTTTCAACTATTGATGATCTTGTCACCTGGAGATATTTCAAATTGTTGATGTAAATTATTAATTGTAAACCGAAGTTTTGAAGAGGAAATAGTCACTCTTTCTCTCTCTACACTCTCAGGAAATTTGCACGTCACCCAATAGTGATTTCCCGCCATGCTAGTCAGATTTCAAATCCGTTCCTTGGTTTGCCGCTTGAATCCAGAAAATGTGAATCATGCGATGTTACGGAACTCAGGACATGCGAAAAAGAGTGACATGTGCCGGTGATGAAGTTGTTTCTTTTATTTTTATTTCAAGTGTTGTGAGGTTTTATTTTATTTTATTTTTCTCTCCTCTCTCCCTCATTCGGATCTGTAATAATTCAAGTATTGTAATAATTCCCCCACCCCGCTTCTTTCTATCCCATTCTTTAATCGCTTTCCCTAACTGTGTGTATGTATATATCTGACATGCCATGCATATCCATGCTTTCCATCCATGTTCCATGCATTAAGATTTGGCTAATTTTGCATCTTTATGCTTCAATTGATTATCCCATGATTCTGGGTGCTATCGTATGTTTTGAGATGATTCACATGCCATATTCTAGAAGCCAAATCTTTAGTGCATCTCATGAGTGAATTGCATTAGGATTCTGTATATAAGATCATGCATATTTTACTAACTTTGTTTTGTAGTTGTTCGAGGGACGTCGGTAAATCTGTGAGTTTTTATGCTTTAGCATCCCATTTGTGTGTGTTTTTTTTTTTTCTTACTGTGTTTAGCATCCTACCATGTGGCTATTTGCTTAAGTGATAACTGTTTGAATGCCTGTGGATGAAGGCTTGTTGTTTGAATTGGAATAATTCAATAAATGTACGTTTTAAGCCCACTTTGCAGTGGCAAATTTACAAACTTTAAGTCCACTTTGTCAAGTGGCAAATCCAAATCCTTTTCGAAAAACAAACATGATGTTGAATTGTTCCAATTTGAGCAAACTAGTCTATACTTGTATGCTTCACATAGTAAATTTTAGGATTTATTCAATAATCAGAACATGAACATATAAAGAAAATAAAAAGTCATATCATAGTTTAGTAGAGGCCGATCTTTTGATCGGGTGAGCGGGGGTGCTCATTATTGACCTTCCCCTCTCATACCTAAGGTTCCGAGCCAAGCATCCTTGGTTACATTTAACGAGGCCTTGCCTTGGCACCGAGTCATGGGTTTCCTAATTTCCCAAAATATTAGGTGGCGACTCTGAAATCTGATGACGCAGTCCATTTTTGACAAAATTGCAATAAAATGGATTTTCAATAAAAGTTGCCAAATCTAGACTCTCATCTATGTTTCACATTGCACTCGTGAAACTTGAGATCAAAGAGATCTCGGGGGTCCGAACTGTTTAACGCGCGCGGGTACCCCCCGGGCATGTTACAGTTTCTGGCGACTCTGCTGGGGATTTGTGAAACCTTGACTCGAACTCCATGATATGACTTTTATTTTCAATTATATGTTTATTGCATTACATTGGTGCACTTAAAGTTCCTGTGTTGCCCAGATACTGGTGGGAACACAGGCATACTTTTTGTGACACTGCACCTATCTCTACGTTACTTTAGAGGCCTTGTGTTGTAAGCTTTTGAGATTTGTCAAAAGGGTAGCTTTGCTGTCTAGCTCTGCTATCTAAGGTTCTCAGACTCCGAAGAGAGGCTATTTGACTCTTCTGATTTCCTGGGATCTTTATTGGTTATGACCCAAAGGACTCTTTAGTAACATCACCTTGACTTCATGATGCTCTCCTCTTTCTAGGATGTGTTATACCACTTGTCTGAATAGTGAAATCCTAGATCATTTCAAGCTATGACAGGATAACCCTATTCTCCATAAGGGTCTTTGTTCTCTTTCCTGCTATGTGTTATGTGCAATGTATTGGATCTATACAGGGGTTCTCATATTCGAATGAGTGGTTCAGGCTATTCAATTTAGCACCATTACTTCAAAATAATAATAATAATAATAATAATAATAATAATAATAATAAAAATAACAAAAACATAAAATCAAAAAAAAAAAAAAAAAAAAAAACCGATCTCCCACAAAGTCGACATTTGTAAATAAATAGAACTTATAGGGTACCCGACCATCTCTGTGATTGGGGAGTGACCACCTGTTGATTGCACGAGCTTTATTTTGAATGTTGTCAATGGCCCACACTTTGACTGGCAATTTGAGAATGGTTTTATTCTGAGTTCTGAATTGAGTATTGAGTCTAAGTTTGACTCCACCAAGTTTGTAGAGTTAGAGTCAGGCTCGAGTCAGCCTAATGAGTCAGAGTCTGTTGATTTCGATAATGATAACCTAGACATTTCTGTCCTGTCTAGGTCATCTTTGTCATTGTCTTTTGAGTATGTTGTCAAAAGTCTGTTGTCATTGCTGAGTCATAGTCTCTTTTCAATAAACAAAAAATTAAAAAAAAAATTGCCATAGAGTCTGCCTACTTTTCTGTGCCTTTAAATCATTGCATTGACCAAAGTTTTTCAAAACTTTTTCCAAAACTCTGATAAAAACAAAGAGGAAGAATTTCCTCGGGATTTGCAAATTTTGATCAACTGAGAAGAAGAGAGGTGTGCTAAGCCCTTGATGAATGAGATCATTTTTGTTAATATGGGTACTGAGAAGGATCCTGGCTCGGTCCAAATTGGTTCTATCTTGTCTTCGCAAGAGTACGAGTGATTAGTCACTTTGTGAAAAGATCTCAAAAACTATTTTTGCGTGGTCCTAGGAAGACATGCTTGGAATTGATTATACAGCATAGGATCCCCCCTTGATTCGAGGTTCGATCTCCTTAGCTCCTTAGCTTTCAAACCTTGATTCGAAGTATTCAATGATCATTCAAAGTGTAAGGCTTGCATAGTCGAATTGGACATAGCCCTTGAACTAGGGGCCATGATGTGATTCAAATGAAGACAACCCTTAAACTAGGGGCAATAAGGTCGAATATAATTCAAATGGAAATAGCCCTTGAACTAGGGACAATGATGTGATTCAAATGGAGGCAGCCCTTCAACTAGGGGCAATAAGGTCAAATGTTATTCAGATTTGAAACAGCCCTTGAACTAGGGGCAAAAGTATGAGGCTTGCATAGCGGAAATTGAGGTAGCTCTTGAAATAGGGGCAATAAAGTATCACCCTTGAGAGGCTCGCTGGGCCGAAAACCCGGAAGGGCGACCTAGGCAAAAGTTAGAACACAAAAAAAATAAAAAAAAATAAAAAAGAAGGAAAAATAAAAAGAAAAATGAAAAGCTCGCAAGGTTGAAAACCCGAAAGGGCGGCTTTGGCAAAAGTTAGAGCATAAAAGGAGAGTGTCAATACTCGAGTGAACCTTAGCCAAAACTAAGTAGGTCCTGTGATTCAGATTGGAAGCAACCCTTGAACTAGGGGCAAGAAGGTTGGATGTGATTTAGATTTGAAGCAGCCCTTGAACTAGGGGCAAAAGGTTGGATGTGATCAAAGAGTTAAAATTGAATCGTTTCCCAATGAAGACCGCCCAGAAAGGCAAAACCCAGAATTTGAGAAAATGAATTTTATTATTGAAGGACAGTCAAGTTCTTATCCACTACACTAGGGGCAACACTAGGGGCAAATTCAGACCCAATTAGCCTAGTCCCTACATCACCATATCTACTGGTCGAGTGTAGCAGTCGTTCTTATAGATGGCCTAGAGATTTCACACCCAATCAACATGGACAAGTTAAACTGAAAGTAACCCTTGAGAGGCTCGCTAGGCTGAAAACCCGGAAGGGCGACCTAGGCAAAAGTTAGAGCAGAAAAACAAAAAAATAGAAACTCAAAAGAAAAAAAATTTAAAAAAAAAATGAAATGAACAAAATACAAAAATAGAGAAATCAAAAAACGAAAAGCTCGCAAGGTTGAAAACCCGAAAAGGGAAGCTTTGGCAAAAGTTATAGCACAAAAGGAGAGTATCAATACCCGAGTGAACCTTAACCCGAACTACGATGGCCTGATTCCTATCTTTGGGATACGTAGGTAGCATCATCTTGAAGTTCGGCCCTAATAATTTTTCAACTCATTCATCTCGTCCATGTTTTGATTGGTGTATCTTTAGTCGACTTGGTTGTCCTATCCGTGTTTGATTGGTGTATCTTCGTTCTGCTCAGTTCAATTGGTTCGATTTAACTTGGTTCAGTTCGGTTCCATTCGGTTTGGCGGTTCGGTTCGGTTCGGTCCGGTCCAGTTTTGCTCGACTTTATTCGGTTCGGATTGGCTTGGTTCAGTTGGCTTGGTTCAGATATCACCTTTGATTATCTGGTTTGGGACTTGTAGACACCCCATTTTTGACCGCCCTTAAGACTTGGGCACTACTGATGGTTTACTTGTTGGAGAAAGGTGCACGTGCACAGGTTCAGTTTCTTCGGCAAGGAGAGAGGCAAATCTCAACTTCATACCCCATTGTGGACCAAAATTATTTTTGATGGTTTTTATACCTTAAAACCCTCTCTTTCAAAACATTTTTGAAACAAAATTCCCACGATGTTCCGACGCTCGCATTTCGGTAAATGTTGCGCTTTTCGGTAAACCGAGCAAGGACAAAGGGGAGATAAATGAAAGAGAGATGAAATCTTTGAAAAATCTTTCAAAACACCTTACTTAGGGGTTTGATGTTGAAGAAAAGAGGAGAAGAGGGGAGAAAACTAGTTTGGGAGAAGTTCAGCATGAATCCGCGTAGGAGAAAGACGAGCGGTCATCGCTAAAACAAGCTTATCTGTCTATACACTTAGATTTGAGCTATGAGGCCACCATTGTTGAAAAGAAGACTTCCGGGGCTTCACTTTGCACTCAAGAATCTCTCAAATCCAAGTCCGGGTGGGGGAAATATGGTTGGTTGAAGTTGGGCATCATCCCAGTTGGATCGAATCTGCGCGGCTTCACCAAAAAGGGCATAACTTTTTCCACAGGAGGAATTTTAATGCAAGGTTTGCACCATTGGAAAGCTAACTTCCAGAGCTTCAATCTGGACTTCCACCGGTACTTTTTGAACTCATTAGCCACCCATCGGCACTCTATTTATCCGACCGGCACAAAAGATTGCCGGCCGGCCAAAAATGCCCAGAACTCAGATTTTTGACAGATATTTATCAATACACTGTGGCAGATATTTTCAATTGGGATATTTTGACCAAAAGCTCTTATTTTGACATATATGGGGCCTTATATGTCATATGGCTTAAGGTTAGAACAAAAAAACAAATCTTGGGAGCTTCTCACTCTAAAACATCCCTCTCTCTCTACACTTCCAAGTTCAAAACCTCTCAAATCCTTGGCCATTTCTTCATCACCACCAAGCACCACCACCACCACTCTATTTCCAGCAGCAAGGGGAGCTTTTCAAAGGCTTAGAAGCAACATTCCTCAAGCCAAGAGGTAGAAAAGAAGTGGTCTTCAAGGGTAAGTTGCCATTTCCCTCTTTTGTAGCATTTTCGTGCCTCATCTCTTAGGCCTATTTTTTTACTGTTTTGGGATCCGACCCTAACTGAAACTAGGCCTATCTTGAGCCATTCTTCATGTTTGTTCAAGGGCTCAACCCTGTTTGAGCCCTCCATTTGGTACTTGCTTCAATACCATCTTGTATGCCATTATTTTGCCTAAAATTTCTAGCCTATGTATGATCTGTTTTAGAGCATAATGTAAACTGTAAGTGGACCTATTTTGAGACTCTCTTCAACATTGAAGAAGGGATAAACCCTTTTTGGGCCCCCTATCTTGCACTTACTTCATAATCCCTCCTATTTACCGTAAATTTGCATGATTTGTTTGGCCTATATGTAAATTGTTTTGGAGTGTGTGATGAACTGTGAGTAGGCTTATTTTGTGTCCCTATACAACATTATAGGAGGGACCACTACTGTTGGGGGCCTCCATGTTGTGCTTACCATTATACCCCTCTTTGGCCCCCATTTTTGCATGCTTTGTTGGCCTATCTTGCTTCTGTTTTTAGGCCATCATCAGAACTGAAAATGGCCATATTTTCACCTTCTTGGAATATCTCATTAAGGGTCTTTGGCTGTTTGGTGAATTCTTTGTATACCTCATGTTATAGCTTCTTGTTGGCCTATTTCTTGCATTGCATTTTGAGCATAATTGTATACTGATTTGAGGCTTGTCATCTACTGTAAATATTCATATTTTTAGTCCCTCTTCAGTGTTGTAGAAGGGTATTTTTCCCTTTGGGCTTTGGATCTACCACTTGCTTCATGACCTCCTTTGCGGAGCCATTTTTGTATGCCATTTTAGCTCTACTTGTGATTGCTATTCGGCCATGTTTTGTACTGTAAAAATTTGAGTTTTGGGGTTTCCTTGCTTCTGATTTTTCATGTCATGTATCAATTATGCATGTATGGTATAGCTGTAGGCCATTTTATGCATTGAAATCCATGTTTCGAGATCATTTCATGCATCGGGTATTATTTCGCCTCATTTTGGGGCTGTTTTGCCCCTCATTTTGCCACTGATTTTTTCATGTTTGCATATCATATTCCATGTCTTCGCCATGTCTCATTAGAGTGGCATTTCAGTGCCCGAGGGTCCGTTCTCGTTTTGCGTGCCCACGGGCACGCACTTCGAGGTATCTTGTTTTCATCTAATGGCCTCCTATGTGAGTGTGGCAGAGGCCCACTTGTGTTGGTGTAAGTCCATGTTGCATTGTGTATGCCATGTTTCAATGCGTTGTGCATGTTATGTTGTTAGCGTTGTGTATGCCATGTAGTTGCATTGCATGTTTGTATGTTAGCTTGCATGCTTAGGTTGCATGTGCATTGTTGTGCATTGCCTTGCCTCTTGATCAACCATGATTGAGGTTGGGTCCCTTGTATGTTTGGTGTGCATTACATTTGATATTAAAATGCACACTTGACTCTTTGGCCATTATGCATGGAAATGCGCGATTGGTGGCCCGAGAATCGAGGCACATCCTCCTTTGAGTCAAAATCATGATAAGGAATGTGTTTCGTGCATACGTTGCTTGAATTGAGCTGCCATGCAAGTTTTGCACTCTGCTGCTGTGAGTTGTAGGTTCTGCAGGAATTCATTGCCGGCCGGCAGTACTTAGTGCCGACCGGCAGCCAATCAATGGCCGGTGGATATATTTTGTGCCGATGGCTACATCCTAGTGCCGGTGGTCATTTCCTCCAGCCGATGGGATTCTCCAGTGTCCAGAGAGGCATCCTTGAGACTTTGGCAGATTTCAGAGGAACAAAGCAAGGAAAACAGAGGCAGGCTAGGCATGGCAGTGCAATTCCGAGCGAAATCCGAGTGTGCATGCATTTGGCCCTCGCCCCGAGGCGGTTTACTATTTTTCTTAGATTAATTATTTTGTTAATTTAATTAACTTGTAATATTTAATTAGCTTGCGTAGTTAATTAATTTGTATTATTCTTTTGGTCCCTCTGAGCGAGGGCAAATCTGTAATAAGTGTGCGTGAGTGTGTGTATGTCTTCCAACCCCCATTTCTTTCTCCCTTTTATTTACCTGCTTATGATGGTAGATTAGGGCACGTTTATTTTAGCATACCTTATGCTATGCATGCGTGCATCCATGCATTTGTTGACATGCATCGAGCTCGGTACATCATACAAACTGCATTGTATTTCCAATTCCAAATTGAATACGTGCATCGAATAAAGTGCATTTCACATGCCATTTTTAGGGTTAGCCGAGCCTACTCTGAATTGCATCCTTGCCTGTGTTGCATTAGCCACTTAACATGAACTAGGGCATACATGATTGCTAACTAGTTTATTGTTTTGGCACGGAGTACGATGTAAGTATTTATGCTTTAGCATGTCGCATGCGTGTGAATGTTGCCATGACAGTATGCTTACCATGTGGCTAGATGCTTATATGAGATAAACTGTTTGAATGCCTGTGGGTGGAGGTTGGATTGCTTGAGTTGGGAAAACTCATTGAAATCCGTGTTTTAGCCTACTTGCGAGTAGCAAATTCCAAAGCATTTTCAAAACGAACGGATATGCAATGTTTGTTTCCAAATTAGGCGATCTAGTCTATACTTGTTTGCTGTGCCCATAACATAGTAATTCTAGGCTAATAATTGGAATAAGAGCATGTAATGTTTTCAAAATTGAATATCACAGTTAGTAGAGGCCGGTCTTCGGACCGGGCGAAAGGGGGTGCTCATAGCTGACCTTCCCCGATCGTACCCAAGCTCCCGAGCCAAGACAACTTTGGTAATGACGGACATGTGGCCTTTGGCACTGAGTCAGGGTTTCCTAAATTCCCCCATAAAAAATATTTAGGTGGCGACTCTATATTTGGCAAAGCAGCCCATGTTTGGCACTACTTTTCAAAAATCTGTTTTTCTGCAAAACGATTTGCCAGAGTTGGACTCTTTGGTTCAGATTTAGAACTGTAACACTAACAGGGAGTCCAAACTATAGCATAGAGGCCCACGGGCGGTGTTATAGTTTCTGGCGACTCTGCTGGGGATTTTTAGAGAGCTTGATTTGAACTCGTGATATCCTGTTTTGACTACAGTTATGTGTTTCTTTGCATTGCATGTGCATTGGTGCGCCTAGGACACCGTGTTGGCCATCTGCTATTCCTGAGCGGTTTGCTGGAGGTTTGTCTTGTCAAGGCATGTCCATAAGGTCGATTCTATGGGCTCGCCAAGATAGAACACAAACCCCGGTTTTACCGGGGCACCCTTTTTGACCATTCGACCTAGTGCATATTCGCAATCCATAGTGACCATTCCAAACTAGGACAGGTTGCTTACCCGATCATAGGTTGTTTGAAACCGCTGCGTGCGTAGTGAAACCCTAGCTCCTGAAAAAAATAAGACAAGGAAACCCTACCCCAACATAGGGGTGTTTTGGCTCTCTTTACTTGCTATGTGCTTTTAAAGTGTATCTCTACAGGAGAGTGCATATACCAGTTTGCAAGTCTGGGTATCCGGCCTACGGGCACCAGTATCAGTATTTTGAGAATCAGTTATATCTGCGGGTATCAGATTTAGATTTGGGGCAGTGATTTCGGGGAACAGTGATCAGTAATAGAATACAGTTGTTCAGCTTTGCTTATATCCGTTCCAGTGAAATTGAGCTAAGATGCTGTCGGTTTTCTCTTTTGCTAGGTAGTCCTGGAACTATAGCTTCAGAAGGCTCCACTATCCCCGAGGTTCATCGGACTTGTGCTGATAGACTTTGTTAGGTCAGAAATTCAGTTCAAAGGCAACCAGTGTTCCTTCGCTAAGGCAAGGCGGACAACCGATCCGTTAGTCACCAGTCACATCACCTCTGTTCGAATCCACAGCTTTCAGTTAATATGCAGGAGGACGTGCGTCAACTCCAAGAGGCCATGCAGCCATGCGGCGAGATCGCTTTCGTCGGCAGAGTTTACCACCCGCCAAGCAGAGGTTCTGGCTCAACAAGCGGGCTTACTCACCAAGCTTCAGCAGCAACAGCAACCCCAACAAGACGGAGCGTCTGCTTCGCACCCAGCTCCACCCCCACCTATGGTTCCAATACCCAGAGAGGCAGCTCACGTCCAGGAAAGTACGGATGTTCCGACATGGCCAGTCCCACTGCCAATCCCACCTCAGTTGTCCAAAGCACCGGCTAATCCAGTGGACACGCCCTTTGAATTTAAGGTTGACCCAACTGCACTTAAGGTCAATAAACTGGAGGAGTTGCTCAGACGAGCACATGGAGTGAACCCCATCCTGGATTTAGAGGACGGGTATATTGAATCTACAGTTACCTTGCCGGAGCAGTTTAAAATGCCGCATATTGATCGCTTTGACGGCTCTGGAGACCCAAGGGTGCACCTCCATCTGTTTTCCGATATCTTGAAGCCAATGGGTTTGACCACAGCTCAGAAGTTGTCTCTCTTTGGCCGAACCATGTCTAGGATAGCCGCAATCTGGCATGCAAAATTGAAGGACTCTGTGAAACAGAACTGGGAAGAGCTGGCTGAGGCCTTTATTGCTCAATACTCCTGCAATACACAGATCGAGGTCACAACTCGTGATCTTAAAGCCACCCGCCAAGAACCAAAAGAGAGTTTCTCAGAGTTCGTGATGAGATGGAGAGCAAAGGCCTCAATGATGACTACAAGGCCTTCTGAAAAAGGCCAGATAAGGATGGTTGTGCGCAACCTCCAACCCAGGATGATGCAAAAAATGATAGTTTTACCTTTTCCTACCTTTGCGGACCTACACGAGATAGGGGTACAGATCGAGGACGCTATGAAGCAGGACCTTGTTGACTAGGAGAAGGAGTAGCCTAGGAGGGCATTTACCCACAGTTCGAATGCGACCACCAGTGGTGACACAGCTACTATAACTTCAGACATGGGCATGGTCACCACCACCACACAAAAAATGACCACCCCATTCACCGGTGCATCCGAAACTAGCTCACAAATGGCCAAATACCCACCTCAGGGCCAAAGGGTGTTTACTCCACTGTACATGTCTCTATCAACGGCCCTGAGGGTCCTGATCAAAAAGGGGTATCTGAAGCCACTGGAGCCACAACCATTACCAAAGAAACCCCCTCCCTCACATAACCCAGCTGACTATTGTGCCTTCCATCAGCGAGCTGGCCATGACACTGAAGTGTGCTTTCGTCTTCGTCATGAGATCCAAAACCTCATTGACAGCCGGATGATAGCTCCACCTTCAGACCCCAATGACCAAGTACCTCATCCACATCTCAACCTAATCCATACACTACCATCCACCTTTGACCCCAGCATATACATCACCCCGGCCAATCTATCCAAACCAGAGGTGTTTATCCCAGAAAGCATGGACTTATGCATGATGGGTGCATCTGAACCCCAATCATCTCAAACCTGTGAACCCACTACTTCTGAGCTGATGAGGATGATCGAAGATCTTCAGAGAACTGTAGCAGATTTGGCCTTGCGCTTTGGCTCCATCATCAATCAAGGCCACATACCAGGGAGTTCATGTCGAAAGGTTCCCTAACCTTGGGATGGGCTGCATTGGGAGAAGGCCAATCTCTTAGCAAAGTGGAGGCCAGTGATAAGAACAAGGCTGGGGCAAGCATTAGTCCCCATGAACATCTTCAGTTGGTTGCTGAGGCTTTGAAAGCCGAGGGACTGAACGAAGAGCAAGTCCTCGCAGTTGTTGTAAAAACTGTGGATAACACTTTTGCCACTCAAATTAGGGGCAGTTCGAATCAAGGGGTGAGCCGGGAGAAGGGCCTTTATACCAGGAATGTTCCTTTCAACCCTAATCCCGTGCTCGAAAGAGATCAGCAAACCCAGTCAACGCCTGCCAATCCCTTTGCTGGTGCATCCAGCAAAACTCCACAAACCTCAAAATACCCACCTCGAGGCCAGAGGGTGTTCGCACCACTGTACATGTCTCTATCAGCGGCCTTGATGGTCCTGTTTAAAAAGGGGTACCTGAAACCCCTGGAGCCGCGACCACTGCCAGATAAACTTCCTCCCTCCCATGATCCGGCCAAGTATTGTGCCTTTCATCAGCAGGTCGGCCATGTCACTGATAAGTGTTTCCGTCTTCGCCACGAAATACAAGATCTGATTGACAATAAGGTCATCGTCGCACCAACTCAGCAAAGTCTATCGGCACTTGATCAATGAACTTGTAGGGGATAATGTGATGTGATCAGGAGATGAACCACCTGCGGGCGGCGTTCAGTTTACTTCAGATGTTGTGGACGGCATGCACTGTTTTGAGCAATGTACAAATGCTATTAATTTTGCTTTCTGACTTGGGTATTGAGTCAGTCTCGTCTTTTTGTATTGAGTCAGTCCTTTCATACTGAGTCAGTTGAGTCTGTCTTGTTGTATCGAGTCAGTCCTGTTTTGTTAGAGTCGGGTGATTCCGGGGGTGTTACCTCGAGCATCACCATTTTGTTTTGTGTTTGTCTTTTCGCTTTTTTGAGTGCATTTACGCCTTGGAGCCAGTTACACCAGAAGATCTGAATGAAACAACAGTGATTTTTACGCTCTCGCGTTTGCTTCTACCGTGTGCCAGTTGTGCCAAAAATTCCAAATGAGATGGTAGTATTTGACTAGAAGCTGTGTCTTTTCTATGCCTTGAATTCATTGCATCGACCTAAGTTTTCCAAAAGCTTTTTGAACACTCCGGTGAAAACGAAGAGGAAGGAATTCCTCGGGGTTTGTAAAAAATTGATCAACTTGAGAGAAAGAAAGGCGTGCTAAGCCCTTAATGAATGGAATCATGCTTGTCGGCGTGAGTACTGAGAAGGATCCTGGTTCGATCCAGACTGGTTCCACACTATCTTCTGCGCGAGCGATTTGTCGCTTTCTTAAAAACTATCAAAAAATGTTTTGCGCGGTCCTACGAAGACCTGTGTGGAATCGCTCTTGAGATTGTGCAGCCTAGGATCGCTCTCAGCCTCCAGACTCGACCCCCCCTTGCTTTCAAACCTTGAACTGGCATTTAGAATGTTCGACGGTCGACCACAATGTAAGGCTTGTGTGGTCAGATTTGAAGCAGCCCTCGAGCAAGAGGCACCAAAGTCAGATCAAGAAGGTTAGACCTCATCAGAAGAAGCTTGCAAAGCTAGATCAGAAGCACCCCTCGAACTAGGGGCAAAAAATATCCGATGTGCTCGAAGAGCCAAAGGTGGATTTTTCTGTAAATCAATACAAACGGCCACTCTCCTGGATACAGAAGGCTTCAATCTCAAAACCATTTGGCATGGACAAAGCTACACTTTTACCCTTTGAGAGGCTCACTGGGCCGAAAACTCGGAAGGGTGACCCAGACAAAAGTTAGAGCAAAGAAAAGAATGAAAAAAAGAAAAAAGAGAAAAAATTCAAAGATACAAAAATGCAAAAAGAAAAGAAAGAGAAAAAAAAGAAAAAAAAGAGAAGAAAGGAAATGAAAAAGAAAGAAAAACAAAGCTCGCAAGGTTGAAAACCTGCAACAAGCGCCATGGAAAAAGTTAGAGCATAAAAAGGAGAGGTTAAATACCCGAGTGTACCTTAACCCCGAACTACGTAAGGCTTGATTCCCATGTTTGGGATATGTAGGCAACTTCATTCTGAAGTCCGGCCCTAAAACACTTCAAATTCAATTGTGTCCATGAAATGGTTTTGATCATCTTTGCCCTCTCTGTATCCGAGAGTTCGGTTGTAATCATCGCTCTGAGGACTGATCACAATGCGCCGCGGTGCCATTCACACAAGGGGCAACTTTCCGTTGCCATTCAATGCGCCGCGGTGCCATTCAAACAAGGGGCAACTTTCCGTTGCCATGCAGTTCCCCTCAAGCAAGGGGCAATTTTCCTTCGAATTTGAGGTTGCGCATCTCGAGAGTGGGTTCTACGCTCGTTGAGCAGTGACTGTTTGCAAAAACAGTTTTTGGGAATTTTTACTGAGGTTGACTGATTTTCTCTAGAAAATTATTCCATTTTTCCAAAACTGGTCCGTTTTCTTGGACCCAAAAAAGGAAAATTTTTAGTGCTCATAGCCTGACTTGCATGATTTTAAATCAGAAAGTTGAATAAGCATGTTAATCTAACTCTCACGCTGATCAAAATTGTTTTTGTAGAAAGCCAAAAAACAAAAATGGTCAAAATAATGAACTAGGGGCACAGTTGAGTCAGGTGTCCTGTCTTTTCCCCGTTGCCACCGTACTTGCCAGAAAGGGCACTCTACCTACCAGAAGAGGGCACAACTGAGGTTAACAACAGAAGGGCTGAAAGCTCTCAAAATCCTCCAAGCAACGAGGTATCAAGCCAAGTGCGAAGCACGAACTGGACTAGGGCAAGATATTCCACTCCATCATCCGGACAGATCTAACCATGTCCAAACTCCCCGGCAGAGCATCGTCGACCGATGTCGGATGCAGATTTGCTACACACCCAATTGTAGCACAGCCCCTCTGTGGAAGAAACTCACTGTTGTAAACAAGAAGAAGAATCTGGTGGAATGCTAGGGGCAAGACCCCGCAACTTTCTATTTATCCATCAACCACCCAGGGGAGGGATTGAAAATGAGAGATTGAAGAATAGAGAGATGTGCGTTGAGAGAAAAAGTGAAAAAAAGGCTTTTTCGTGAGAAACAGAGCTTGAGGGCCGAGTGATGTGAGAATCACAAATGAGAAAAGGGTGGGAAACACTACCCGGTGAAACAGGCTCCCTGTGCATGTCTGAGCATCGTGTCTTTTTGTTTTGCCTCGATTCTTGCTTTGAGTCGTTCCGAGTGTGTCTCGATGTGTTTAGGTTGTTTACCTTTGTTTTCCTTTGTTGAGTCTTTTTCGCTGTGTTCAGTCGTAGGCTCAATACCCGATTAAGAACTCATTTCTTAATTTCAAAAAATCATCATCTTTGTGCTCAGAGTGCTATGCCATTCTCCACATTTGTGCAAAAAAGGAATTTGTTCTTTCAAAAACCGCGGGGTTAACCCAGGTCATGCGAACAATAAAATCAGGATCTATCTGAAGCTATATAGGTTCCAGACTGCAAAGCAAAAGAAAAGAGGGAAAATCGAAGCATCTGAGTGTGCTTCACCTCCAGCAAAATTCCGTGGGATGTGCCCCTTCAAGCCTTGTCAATGCTCCGAAGTATGGGTGTGCCTCTACCTCAAGCTCAAAATGTTTCTGCGGAAGTATCAACTGATGTCTCCGATGCGTAGCTCATCGTCGGTTCGCATGCACGAGTTGTATCCTTTTGGAATCTATTGTGACTCCTCTGAGAGGGAAATCGGAGGTTGCGTTTGAATTGGTCTCGTTAAGGCGTGTATTTCCTTATTTGACATTTTATTTCAAACACACTGTTGAAATTGCATCGAATATGCATTGATTATTGTGCACAGAATGTGTATACACACTCGTCCCACTTGCATTATGCTGCATGTTCCAATTGCATTGTTATGCACCCACTTCATTTGCATCGGGATGCACATCCCAGTTGCATTGTTATGCACTCATTTCACTTGCATTGTCATGCATGTTTCGCCCACATTGTTGTGCGCCTTTTTACTTGCTTTCCTCTTTCCTCTCTCGCGTGTACTACACTGAGAGGTTTCTTTTTGCTTTCCTCTTTCCTCTCTCGCATGTACTACGCTGAGAGGTTTCTTTTTGCTTTTCTCTTTCCTCTCTCGCGTGTACTACGCTAAGAGGTTTCTTTTGCTTTTCTCTTTCCTCTCTCGCGTGTACTACGCTGAGAGGTTTCTTTTTGCTTTCCTCTTTCCTCTCTCGCGTGTACTACGCTGAGAGGTTTCTTTTTGCTTTCTTCTTTCCTTTCTCGCGTGTACTACGCTGAGAGGTTTCTTTTCGCTTTTTCCCTTTCCTCTCTCGCATGTACTACGCTGAGAGGTTTCTTTTTGCTTTCCTCTTTCCTCTCTCGCGTGTACTACGCTGAGAGGTTTCTTTTTGCTTTCTTCTTTCCTCTCTCGCATGTACTACGCTGAGAGGCTTTTCTCTTTCCTCTTTCCTCTCTCGCGTGTACTACGCTGATGAGGTTTCTCTTTGCCTTTCCTTCTTCTCTTGCGTGTACTACGCTGAGAAATTTTATCATTCTTCTCTTGCGTGTACTACGCTGAGAAATTTTATCCTTCTTCTCTTGCGTGTACTACGCTGAGAAATTTTATCCTTCTTTTCTTGCATGTACTACGCTGAGAAATTTTATCTTTCTTCTCTCGCATGTACTACGCTGAGAAGTGTTACTCTTTCCTCTCCTGTGTACAATGCGCTGAGAGATGTTGTGCTTGAGACTCCAGGTATTCTCGGTAATCGCTTTTAGCCTTCTCTGCGTAAGGCGCCGTGAGAATTGCTTAATTCTCGTACATCGTTTCTGCATGAGATGTAGTTTGGTTCATGTTTACTTGCTTGTATAGCATTCGATTAAAATGTTGCATTTATTTTTGCATAATTGCTTCATCACAGCATCCTTTGCATGATCATAAGTTATGCACTTGCATTGTGCATCACTTCGCATCTTGTCCCCGAACTACGCTGGTTTGATTCCTTGCAAAGGGATACGTAGGCAGCCTGCGGGTACAACCATTTATTCATCTGTATTTTGTTTGTCCAGGTCTTCGACCTTGTCAAAAATGGGTCGTCTCTGGGCTTTGACATTCACTCCCGTCATTGTTGTGACTTTCGAGTTCTGTCAAAGAGGGGCAACTGTAGACACCCCATATTTGACCGCCCTTAAGACTTGGGCACTACTGATGGTTTACTTGTTGGAGAAAGGTGTGCGATTACGAGTTCGATTTCTTGGTAAGAGAGAGGCTAATCTCAACTTCATACCCCATTGTGGACCAAAATTATTTTTGATGGCTTTTATACCTTAAAATCCTCTCTTTCAAAACATGTTTGAAATAAAATTCCCCACGATGTTCGGTCAATGTTGCGCTTTTCGGTAAACCGAGCAAGGACAAAGGGGAGATGAATGAAAGAGAGATGAAATCTTTGAAAAATGTTTCAAAACACCTTACTTAGGGGTTTGAAGTTGAAGAAAAGAGGAGAAGAGGGGAGAAAACTAGTTTGGGAGAAGTTCAGCATGAATCCGTGTAGGAGAAAGACGAGCGGTCATCGCTAAAACAAGCTTATCTGTCTATACACTTGGATTTGAGCTATGACGCCACCATCGTTGAAAACAAGACTTCAGGGGCTTCACTTTGCACTCAAAAATCTCTCAAATCCAAGTCCGGGTGGGGGAGATATGGTTGGTTGAAGTTGGGCATCATCCCGGTTGGATCGAATCTGCACGGCTTCACCAAAAAGGGCATAACTTTTTCCACAGGAGGAATTTTAATGCAAGGTTTGCGCCATTGGAAAGATAACTTCCGAGGCTTCAATCTGGACTTCCACCGGAACTTTTTGACCTCATTAGCTACCCATCGGCACTCTATTTATTCGACCGGCACAAAAGATTGCCGGCCGGCCAAAAATGCCCAGAACTCAGATTTTTGACAGATATTTATCAATACAATGTGGCAGATAATTTCAATTGGGATATTTCGACCAAAAGCTCTTATTTTGACATATATAGGGCCTTATATCTCATATGGCTTAAGGTTAGAACAAAAAAACAAATCTTGGGAGCTTCTTACTCTAAAACATCCCTCTCTTTCTACACTTCCAAGTTCAAAACCTCTCAAATCCTTGGCCATTTCTTCATCACCACCAAGCACCACCACCACCACTCCATTTCCAGCAGCAAGGGGAGCTTTTCAGAGGCTTAGAAGCAACATTCCTCAAGCCAAGAGGTAGAAAAGAAGTGGTCTTCAAGAGTAAGTTGCCATTTCCCTCTTTTGTAGCATTTTTGTGCCTCATCTCTTAGGCCTATTTGTTTACTGTTTTGGGCTCCAACCCTAAATGAAACTAGGCCTATCTTGAGCCATTCTTCATGTTTGTTCAAGGGCTCAACCCTGTTTGAGCCCTCCATTTGGTACTTGCTTCAATACCATCTTGTATGCCATTATTTTGCCTAAAATTTCTAGCCTATGTATGATCTGTTTTCAAGCATAATGTAAACTCTAAGTGGACCTATTTTGAGCCCCTCTTCAACATTGAAGAAGGTCTAAACCATTTTTGGGCCCCCTATCTTGCACTTACTTCATAATCCCTCCTATTTACCGTAAATTTGCATGATTTGTTTGGCCTATATGTAAATTGTTTTGGAGTGTGTGATGAACTGTGAGTAGGCTTATTTTGAGTCCCTCTACAACATTGTAGGAGGGATCACTACTGTTGGGGGCCTCCATGTTGTGCTTACCATTATACCCCTCTTTAGCCCCCATTTTTGCATGCTTTGTTGGCCTATCTTGCTTCTATTTTTAGGCCATCATCAGAACTGAAAATGGCCATATTTTGACCTTCTTGGAATATCTCATTAAGGGTCTTTGGCTTTTTGGTGAATTCTTTGTATACCTCATGTTATAGCCTCTTGTTGGCCTATTTCTTGCATTGCATTTTGAGCATATTTTTATACTGATTTGGGGCTTGTCATCTACTGTAAATGTTCATATTTTTAGTCCCTCTTCAGTGTTTTAGAAGGGTATTTTTCCCTTTGGGCTTTTCATCTACCACTTGCTTCATGACCTCCTTTGCGGAGCCATTTTTGTATGCCATTTTAGCTCTACTTGTGATTGCTATTCGGCCATGTTTTGTACTGTAAAAATGTGATTTTTTGGGTTTCCTTGCTTCTTATTTTTCATGTCATGTATCAATTATGCATGTATGGTATAGCTGTAGGCCATTTTATGCATTGAAATCCACGTTTCGAGATCATTTCATGCATCGGCTATTATTTCGCCTCGTTTCGGGGCTGTTTTGCCCCTCATTTTGCCACTGATTTTTGCATGTTTTCATATCATATTCCATGTCTTTGCCATGTCTCATTAGAGTGGCATTTCAGTGCCCGAGGATCCGTTCTCGTTTTGCGTGCCCACGGGCACGCACTTCGAGGTATCTTGTTTTCATCTGATGGCCTCCTATGTGAGTGTGGCAGAGGCCCACTTGTGTTGGTGTAAGTCCATGTTGCATTGTGTATGCCATGTTTCAATGCGTTGTGCATGTTATGTTGTTAGCGTTGTGTATGCCATGTAGTTGCATTGCATGTTTGTATGTTAGCTTGCATGCTTAGGTTGCATGTGCATTGTTGTGCATTGCCTTGCCTCTTGATCAACCATGATTGAGGTTAGGTCCCTTGTATGTTTGGTGTGCATTACATTTGATATTAAAATGCACACTTGACTCTTTGGTCATCATGCATGGAAATGCGCGATTGGTGGCCCGAGAATCGAGGCACATCCTCCTTTGAGTCAAAATCATGATAAGGAATGTGTTTGGTGCATACATTGCTTGAATTGAGCTGCCATGCAAGTTTTGCCCTCTACTGCTGTGAGTTGCAGGTTCTGCAGGAATTCATTGCCGGCCGGCAGTACTTAGTGCCGACCGGCAGTCAATCAATGGCCGGTGGATATATTTTGTGCCGATGGCTACATCCTAGTGCCGGTGGTCATTTCCTCCAGCCGGTGGGATTCTCCAGTGTCCAGAGAGGCATCCTTGAAACTTTGGCAGATTTCAGAGGAACAAAGCACGGAAAACAGAGGCAGGCTAGGCATAGCAGTGCAATTCCGAGCGAAATCCGAGTGTGCATGCATTGGGCCCTCGCCCCGAGGCGGTTTACTATTTTTCTTAGATTAATTATTTTGTTAATTTAATTAATTTGTAATATTTAATTAGCTTGCGTAGTTAATTAATTTGTATTATTCTTTTGGTCCCTCCGAGCGAGGTCAAATCTGTAATAAGTGTGCGTGAGTGTGTGTATGTCTTCCAACCCCCATTTCTTTCTCCCTTTTATTTACCTGCTTATGATGGTAGATTATGGCACGTTTATTTTAGCATACCTTATGCTATGCATGCGTGCATCCATGCATTTGTTGACATGCATCGAGCTCGGTACAACATACAAACTGCATTGTATTTCCAATTCCAAATTGAATACGTGCATCGAATAAAGTGCATTTCACATGCCATTTTTAGGGTTAGCCGAGCCTACTCTGAATTGCATCCTTGCCTGTGTTGCATTAGCCACTTAACATGAACTAGGGCATACATGATTGCTAACTAGTTTATTGTTTTGGCATGGAGTACGATGTAAGTATTTATGCTTTAGCATGTCGCATGCGTGTGAATGTTGCCATGACAGTATGCTTACCATGTGGCTAGATGCTTATATGAGATAAACTGTTTGAATGCATGTGGGTGGAGGTTGGATTGCTTGAGTTGGGAAAACTCATTGAAATCCGTGTTTTAGCCTACTTGCGAGTAGCAAATTCCAAAGCATTTTCAAAACGAACGGATATGCAATGTTTGTTTCCAAATTAGGTGATCTAGTCTATACTTGTTTGCTGTGCCCATAACATAGTAATTCTAGGCTAATAATTGGAATAAGAGCATGTAATGTTTTCAAAATCGAATATCACGGTTAGTAGAGGCCGGTCTTCGGACCGGGCGAAAGGGGGTGCTCATAGCTGACCTTCCCCAATCGTACCCAAGCTCCCGAGCCAAGACAACTTTGGTAATGACGGACATGTGGCCTTTGGCACCGAGTCAGGGTTTCCTAAATTCCCCCATAAAAAATATTTAGGTGGCGACTCTATATCTGGCAAAGCAGTCCATGTTTGGCACTACTTTTCAAAAATCTGTTTTTCTTCAAAACGATTTGCCAGAGTTGGACTCTTTGGTTCAGATTTAGAACCGTAACACGAACAGGGAGTCCGAACTGTAGCATAGAGGCCCACGGGCACTGTTACAGGACTATGCACCCCAATGGTTGATTCCATGTTAGTTGAGTTGTGGCCATTTGTAAAAATAGGTTTTGATTAATTTGAATGAAGCTGACTAATTTTTCTCGAAAATTGTTCCATTTTTGTAAAACTTGGACCATTCTTTGGATTTGAAAAGGGAAAATTTTCAGTGCTCACAAATTAGCTTACATGCTTTGAAACAGAAAATGGAATAAGCATGCTAATCTAACTCTCATGTTGATCAAAACAATTTTACAAAAAAAAAAATAAAAAAATCAAGGCAATGAATTAGGGGCATAGTCAAGTTAGTGAATTTATCTTCTTCCCCGCTCGAGTCAACTCGTCAGTGTATATGAGTGTGTATTCATACCAGTCAGTGTATATGAGTGTGTCTTCATATGAGTGTGTATTCGTACCAGTCAGTGTATTTATACCAGTCAGAGTATTCATACCAGTCAATATATATCAGTGTATTTATACCAGCCAGGGTATTCATACCAGTCAATGTATATCAGTGTGTATTCATACTAGTTAGTGTATTTTATACCAGTTAGGGTATTCATACCAGTCAGTGTATATAAGTATGTTTGGATTGTTTGGCTTCGTTTTTCTTTCGTTAAGTCATTCTGTGATTTAGGTCAGTATGGGTCAGTATAGAATCAACGTTCAATTCAGAGTTCAAAATTCAATCATTTTCAAATTCAATCAAACAAAAGTATTTTCAAACTCAGAGTAATGTGCCAGTCACACCATTGAGATACAAAATCGAAACTTTTTATTACAGTCAGGGGAGAACATCCCCGATTACAGAGACTCCAAAAAAAAAAACCAAATAAACAAATAAACCCAGAAAGTACAAAGACTCCAAAAATAAGAAAAAAAACAAAAACAAATAAAAAACAAATAAAAAAAATAGAAAATACAGAAAAAAAGAAGAAAACCAGAAATACAAAAAAACAAGTCCAGAAAAAGAAAGGGGATCTTGTTCTTCTTCTTCGCCGATGCCGGCCACATGCCAGCTTCATTTACTCGGCTCTTCTGTCGCCGAGCTCTTCCGCTTTTTCTCGTCGGCCTTCGAAGGCCCTGCCTTAATGTTTCCAGCAAAAGAGTTAACTTTTCGCCGACCATCAAAAGAAAAATACGCTGGCGCTCCGAATCGTCCGCATAAGTGGCTTTGTGCTTTTACCTCTTTACTCTCCATGGAGGTAGCCTTCCATTTCAGTTCTTTGTTATCTGCCTTCAGCGCACAAATCTCTGCTCGTGCATCCTTATACATATGCTGAAGCAGATTGAGTTGGGCATTAAGCCGATGTAGCTCACTCGTCCTGTTTTGCAGACGGTGAGACAAATTAGTGACCGCGGCCACTGTTTCCATACACGACTTCAACGTGAGGTGGTTAGCATCAATATCAGTTTGAGCAGCCATCACTTGCTCAACTGTTAGTGTGGGAAGACTAGGTTGAGTAAGAGCAGGGGCACTTGGCCCAGAGGAGCTCGATGGATCATTAAGATCCGGACAGACAGAGAGAGAGAGGGCGAGACGAAGCCATGTATAGGAAGAAAGAGGAAAGAAGGCAGTCACAGAAGAATGACAGAAAATAGAAGAGGAAAAGAAGAAGGAGGAGAAAGATGGAAGAGTGATGGAGAAGATGGAGAAGAAGAAGAAGAGAGCGGTTAAGAAGAGTGATGAAGATACTGAAGAGAAGAAGAAGACGAGAAAGAAAGACAAAGAGAGGGTGAGAGCCGAGCCAAGCTTACATCGAGGCGGTCTGCTTTTGTCGGCCAGTGACGCAAAAGCAGGCCGCGTGTCAGGCGTGGATATCAAAAAGGAGAGAGACGCGGGAGAGTTGTGTATGCATATATGTATATATATTGTATAGCTATGTAATATGGATATTTGTTTGAACATTTTGGTCATATGAGTGGCTTGGGTTCAGTGGTGTGGCTCAATGTTTGAAGGCTGAAAGGGCTGAGCCCGACGTCAAGGGTTCGAACCCCACATCGAGTGTGTCTTTTGGTTTGTTTGGCTTTCTGTATATATATGTCTTGTATAGTATATATATATTTGTTTGTATATTTTGTCACAAGAGTGACGTGGCTCAGTGGTTAAGGACTCGGAGGCCAAGCTTGAGGTCAGGGGTTCGAAACCCCGCATTCCATGTCCATCCATTTTGTGATTTTCCTTTTTTGAGTGTTTTGCGTACGTGTGCTGACGTCAGCAAACGGCATATGCCTTCTCAGTAACGGCATCTTCCCACTGACGGTTGCAAACGAAATATTCTCCATCTGTGTAGATATCCGTATATGTTTGAATATAGGTCTATATATGTCTATGTCATATATACTTGTATATATACTGTATATGTCTGTGTATATATGTGTATATATATGTTTGTATGTTGTCTGTATATGTATAAATGTATACCGTATGTATATATCTGTGTGTATTTTTGTCTGTATATGAACATATGTATACCGTATATGCATGTCTGTGTATATTGTCGTATTTGTATGTATTTTGTCTATACATGGTATATGTATATGGTATTTGGTTCGAACATACAATTCCTTCTTTCATTCTGTGCATCTATGGTACAATAATCTCACTTCGTTCACCTACCACACAAATTTCAATTTCAATTCCATCGCACTATCTTGTGCAAATTCAAATTCAAATACAAATCCAAATTCAATCGTGCTATCTTGCGCATTGCACTATCTTGTGCACTCCTCGGTCTAGGAAACCTTAAATCCAACTGGTGTCTAGGAGACCTAAAATCCTACTAGTGTCTAGGAGACCTAAAATCCTATTGGTGTCTAGGAGACCTAAAATCCTATTGGTCTAGGAGACCTTAAATCCTACAGTGTCTAGGAGACCTTAAATCCTACGGTCTAGGAGACCTTAAATCCTACGGTGTCTAGGAGACCTAAAATCCTCTGGTGTCTAGGAGACCTAAAATCCTCTGGTGTCTAGGAGACCTTAAATCCTACGGTCTAGGAGACCTTAAATCCTGCTGGTGTCTAGGAGACCTAAAATCCTACTGGTGTCTAGGAGACCTAAAATCCTACTGGTGTCTAGGAGACCTTAAATCCTACGGTCTAGGAGACCTTAAATCCTACTGGTGTCTAGGAGACCTAAAATCCTACTGGTGTCTAGGAGACCTTAAATCCTACGGTCTAGGAGACCTTAAATCCTCTGGTGTCTAGGAGAACTTAAATCCTACTGGTGTCTAGGAGACCTAAAATCCTACTGGTGTCTAGGAGACCTAAAATCCTACTGGTGTCTAGGAGACCTTAAATCCTACGGTCTAGGAGACCCTAAATCCTACTGGTGTCTAAGAGACCTAAAATCCTATTGGTCTAGGAGACCTTAAATTCTACGGTGTCTAGGAGACCTTAAATCCTCTGGTGTCTAGGAGACCTTAAATCCTCTGGTGTCTAGGAGACCTTATATCCTACGATCTAGGAGACCTTAAATCCTCTGGTGTCTAGGAGACCTTAAATCCTACGGTGTCTAGGAGACCTTAAATCCTACGGTGTCTAGGAGACCTTAAATCCTCTGATGTCTAGGAGACCTTAAATCCTACGGTGTCTAGGAGACCTTAAATCCTACGGTCTAGGACACCTTAAATCCTATGGTGTCTAGGGCCCCTTCTCTCATTTGTGCGGTATGCACATTTGTATGCGATGCAACCCCCTTTCACTTGTGCGGTATGCACATGTGTATGCGATGTAACCCCCTTTCACTTGTGTGGTATGCACATGTGTATGCGATGCAACCCCCTTTCACCTGTGCGGTACGCACATGTGTATGCGATGCAACCCCTTTCACTTGTGCGGTATGCACATGTGTATGCGATGCAACCCCCTTTCACTTGTGCGGTACGCACATGTGTATGCGATGCAACCCCTTTCACTTGTGCGGTATGCACATATGTATGCGATGCAACCCCTTCACTTGTGCGGTATGCACATGTGTATGCGATGCAACCCCCTTTCACTTGTGCGGTACGCACATGTGTATGCGATGTAACCCCTTTCACTTGTGCGGTATGCACATGTGTATGCGATGCAACCCCTTTCGTTTGTACGGTATGCACATTTGTATGCGATGCAACCCCCTTTCATTTGTGCGGTATGCACATCTGTATGCGATGCAACCCCTTTCATTTGTGCGGTATGCACATCTGTATACGATGCAACCCCCCTTTCATTTGTGCGGTATGCACATTTGTATGCGATGCAACCCTTTTTCGTGGTCTAGGAGACCTTAAATCCTCTAAAGGTGCAATTCCTTTGGTGTTTGTCGTGCCCGAACGACTTCAATTGGTCTGGTATAGTCACTTGACTATGTTTGGAGTTCCTAGGAGATCAACTGAGACGGTGGAAACTAGAGTTCGAATGGCGATGCCTAGAACGCAAAAGGTTCGGGATTTCCGAGACTAAAGTCTGGTTTAAATACCCAGGGGTGTATCCCCGGCTTGAAATCTGTATGGCAGCCCCATAGGTTGAGATAGCTTTGTATGCGCCTCAACTCTGGAAACTGAACCAACCTAGTCTGTCACCCTGTTGGAGAATAGGGAAAGTTGCAAACATAGCCAGCACTCCATGACATTGCACTGCATTGCATACATCATGAAATTTCAAACAACCAGCTTCGCGAAGCATGTAAGTCCAACTTTCAAACTACATTTTGAGCATGTCACTTGCATTCTGCCCCTGAACTATGCTGGTTTGATTCCTTGCAAAGGGATACGTAGGCAACCTTCGGGTTCAACCACATGCATTGCATTTTGTGTGATTGCCCAAGTCTTACGGCCTTGTCAAAAGGGTCGTCTTCTGGCTTTGACATTCACTCACGTCATTTCATGCCTTCAAGCTCTGTCAAAGAGGGGCAACTGTAGACACCCCATTTGGACCGGCCCTAAGACTTGGGCATTTTATTTTGACCATCCTCACCAGAAAAAAGGCATCACTAATATTTTGGTAATTTGTAGCGTTTTATAATTTTATATGTGTGTATTAAATTAGGTGTGTGCATATCTTTTAAGTGTGTTTTATCATTGATAACTATTTTTAAAATAAAAGAAAAGAAAAAAAAATAATATAAAACAATAAAAATAAAAATAAAGAAAGAAAGAAAGATAGTGGTGAATATGGTGTATGGCCACAATAATTATGTTTTGGTTTAGTGGAATGTTTTTAAAAGAGAAAAGTGGAGTGAGTGGAGAGGTGGGTTACACACTCATCACCCGCACACTACACATGCACAAAGATATCATCCACACGGCAGGAGGCCCATGTTTCACACTAAAAAAAAGAAGAAGAAAAAAAAGAAAAAGACACACTCAACAGATGCACCTCTCTCTCTTTCGGCTATATCATACACCATTCACACACAGACAGGGGGAGAGGAGGGGAAGATAGCTCGGGGTTCTCTCTCTCTCTCTCAAAACTGAGCAAACCCAGCAGCCATGGAGGACACTACAATGGCTGCTAACATGAGTTACTCACCATGACAGAGGGACACACGGGTTAGGAGGGAGAAGGAGGGGGGATCACCATCAACACTCACGGCTTCACCCATGCACCACTCCCACAAACACATCATACACACCGATCATCACTCCCTCACACCCACACACCACGACTCAACCCTCGGCAGCTTCACGGCTTCACCCATGCACCACCTCCATCTTCATGCACAACACACCACCACCTTCATCTTCATGCACAACCCACCATGATCATCACCACCACCGTGGTCATCACAAACTCACCACACCACACCCACGGCCATTCTCACCCACGGCCCATCACTCAGAAACACATGCACACACACCCACCTCTCTCACTCCCTCAAACCCAACTCCCTCTCCTCTCTCACTAAATACACACCCACGAGGGCCCTCTCTCTATATATATATATTTCCTGTTCTGTTCTTAGATAGATAGAATGTGAAGGTTGTGTTTGCTTTGAAAACAAAACAAAAAAAGAGTTGTGTTGTGCTTATGTCTCATGGATCTGTCTAAAGTTTTTTTGGGTTTTATTTTCTGTTGTTATGATGATTTTCAACTATTGATGATCTTGTCACTTGGAGATATTTCAAATTGTTGATGTAAATTATTAATTGTAAACCGAAGTTTTGAAGAGGAAATAGTCACTCTTTCTCTCTCTACACTCTCAGGAAATTTGCACATCATCCAATAGTGATTTCCCGCCATGCTAGTCAGATTTCAAATCCGTTCCTTGGTTTGCCGCTTGAATCCAGAAAATGTGAATCGTGCAATGTTACGGAACTCGGGACATGCGAAAAAGAGTGACATGTGCCAGTGATGAAGTTGTTTCTTTTATTTTTATTTCGAGTGTTGTGAGGTTTTATTTTATTTTATTTTTCTCTCCTCTCTCCCTCATTCGGATCTGTAATAATTCAAGTATTGTAATAATTCCCCCACCCCGCTTCTTTCTATCCCATTCTTTAATCGCTTTCCCTAACTGTGTGTATGTATATATCTGACATGCCATGCATATCCATGCTTTCCATCCATGTTCCATGCATTAAGATTTGGCTAATTTTGCATCTTTAAGCTTCAATTGATTATCCCATGATTCTGGGTGCTATCGTATGTTTTGAGATGATTCACATGCCATATTCTAGAAGCCAAATCTTTAGTGCATCTCATGAGTGAATTGCATTAGGATTCTGTATATAAGATCATGCATATTTTACAAACTTTGTTTTGTAGTTGTTCGAGGGACGTCGGTAAATCTGTGAGTTTTTATGCTTTAGCATCCCATTTGTGTGTGTGTTTTTTTTTTTCTTACTGTGTTTAGCATCCTACCATGTGGCTATTTGCTTAAGTGATAAACTGTTTGAATGCCTGTGGATGAAGGCTTGTTGTTTGAATTGGAATAATTCAATAAATGTACGTTTTAAGCCCACTTTGCAGTGGCAAATTCACAAACTTTAAGTCCACTTTGTCAAGTGCCAAATTCAAACCCTTTTTGGAAAACAAACATGAAGTTGAATTGTTCCAATTTGAGCAAACTAGTCTATACTTGTATGCTTCACATAGTAAATTTTAGGATTTATTCAATAATCAGAACATGAACATATAAAGAAAATAAAAAGTAATATCATGGTTTACTAGAGGCAGATCTTTTGATCGGGTGAGCGGGAATGCTCATTATTGACCTTCCCCTCTCATACCTAAGGTTCCGAGCCAAGCATCCTTGGTTACGACGAACAGTGGCCTTGGCACCGAGTCATGGGTTTCCTAATTTCCCAAAATATTATGTGGCGACTCTGAAATCTGATGACGCAATCCATTTTTGACAAAATTGCAATAAAATGGATTTTCAATAAAAGTTGCCAAATCTGGACTATCATCTATGTTTCACATTGCACTCGTGAAACTTGAGATTAAAGAGATCTCGGGGGTCTGAACTGTTTAACACGCGCTGGTACCCCCCGGGCATGTTACAGTAGATGACCCCCAACAGAAAAATGATTTTAAACAAACATGTTAAGGGCCTCAAAATCAGACTTTTTTCAATTTACACTGAAGCTCAAATATGCTTGCAAGTAAGGCGAAGAGATGGACAAAAATAACGCTAAAAAGAAGGAATAGTGTGTTACCCTTGTAGCTTCAGCAAAACCAGCAGCTTCTTAGACCAAAAATCAGCTCTTTGAGACCTCTCGAGACCCTCCAAGAACCTTAGATCAATGGTGGAGGTGTGTGGCTATGAGGTGTGGTGTTAAAGGCCAAGAACAAACACCCTCTCTAAGCCTAGAATGTAGACATATAGAGAGATATATGTGCTTTTCCTTAGACAAATTTTTTTCAACCACTTTAAAGGAGAGGGAGGCCCTCTCTTATAGAGAAACAAGAGAGTTCAAGCTTCTTGGAAAAGCTAGAGCAAAAGGTTCAACCTGCTTGGAGAAGCTAGAGCAAAGGTTTCAAGCTTCTTGGAGAAGCAAGAGCAATGCCTCAAAAGGTTCAAACTACCTCAAGAAGCTAAAACGATGGTTCAAAAGGTTCAAGCTTCCTCAAGAAGCTAAAACGACCGTTCAGTAGGTTCAAGCGTCCTCAAGAAGCCAAAACCAGGGTTCAAAAGGTTCAAGCTTCCTCAAGATGCTAAAACGAAGGTTCAAAATGTTCAAGCTCCCGCAAGAAGCTAAAAAGAAGGTTCAAAAGGTTCAAGCTCCCTAAACAAGCTAAAACGAAGGTTCAGAAGGTTCGACTTCCCCAAGAAGCTAAAACAAGAGTTCAAAAGGTTCAGGCTTCCTCAAGAAGCTAAAACGAAGGTTCAAAAGGTTCAGCCTTCCTTAAGAAGCTAAAACGAAGGTTCAAAGGGTTCAAGCACCCTCAAGAAGCTAAAACGAAGGTTCAAAAGGTTGCAGCTGTCCAAAAACCGTGCCAAACGGAGAAAGTTAAGCGGTCCCGAAGAGAGGCGCACGGCCGACGGCTCTGAAAATCAGAAACCGGACTCCAAACGGGAACAGTGGTCTACGACCACGAAAAGTAGCCTACGGCCACTGAGACATAGTCTACGAGACCTCTCCCTCCATTCGCGATGAGAAAACAGAACCTGGTCCGCAAATCGAGGCAAAGCACAAAATAGTCCCGAGGTCCGGAGGTAAGGCTCTCAGCCGAAACTCCGTAACCTCAGATCGAGCACAACATGCGCAATCACCGAGTGCTCAATCGATGACATCCGAGTCCTAAGGTCGGTCAAAAATGGGGTGTCTACAGTTGCCCCTCCTTGACTGAACTCGAAAGTCATAACTGACGCGAGAATGTCAAAGCCTGGAGACGACCCATTTTTGACAAGGCCGAAGACTTAGACAAAAGCATCCAAGATAACAAAGATATGTGCTCAAAGGCGGGGGCAAAATGCAAGAACAACGAGCCTATGCAGGTCCTAAAACTCATCAAAAATGGCCTGAAACATGGCTTGGAAACATGCAAATAAGGGCTCCTTTGTAACGACAAAAATGCTAGAAAACAAAAGAAGGAGAGAGAGGGTCACCCCTCTCTGATTTTGGCACTCAAAACAGCATGCTAGCCACTGAAAATCTACTGGATTTCAGTGGCTAAAAGGACAAACAAAGGCCAACACAAAATGCTCTAAGGGATGGCACAAAGCAAGGTAAAATGAAGCATGCAAGGGGGTAGATGACCCGCAACAGAAAAATGATCTTAAACAACCATGTTAAGGGCCTCAAAATAAAACTTTTTTCAGTTTACACCAAAGCTCAAATATGCGTGCAAGTAAGGCTAAGAGATGTATGAAAACAATGCTAAAAAGAGGGAATAGTGTGTTACCCTTGTAGCTTCAGTAAAACCAGCAGCTTCTTGGACCAAAAACCAGCTCTTTGAGAATCTCAAGAGCCTCCAAGAACCTTAGATCAATGGTGGAGGTGTGTGGCTATGAGGTGTGGTGTTAAAAGCCAAGAACAAACACCCTCTCTAAGCCTAGAATGTAGAGATATAGAGAGATATATGAGCTTTTCCTTAGACAAATTTTTTTCAACCTCTCTAAAGGAGAGGGAGGCCCTCTCTTATAGAGAAACAAGAGGGTTCAAGCTTCTTAGAGAAGCTAGAGCAAAGGTTCAAGCTTCTTGGAGAAGCTAGAGCAAAGGTTCAAAAGGTTCAAACTTCCCCAAGAAACTAAAACGAAGGTTCAAAAGGTTCAAGCTTCCTCAAGAAGCTAAAACGATGGTACAGAAGGTTCAAGCTTCATCAAGAAGCAAAAACCAGGGTTCAAAAGGTTCGAGCCTCCTCAAGAAGCTAAAACGAAGTGTCAAAAGGTTCAAGCTCCCTCAAGAAGCTAAAACGAAGGTTCAAAAGGTTCAAGCTCCCTCAAGAAGCTAAAACAAAGGGTCAGAAGGTTAAACTTCCTCAAGAAGCTAAAGCAAGGGTTCAAAAGGTTCAAGTTCCCTCAAGAAGCAAAAACGAAGGTTCAAAAGGTTCAACTTCCTCAAGAAGCTAAAACAAGGGTTCAAAAGGTTCAAGCTTCCTTAAGAAGCTAAAACGAAGGTTCAAAAGGTTCAAAATCCCTCAAGAAGCTAAAACGAAGGTTCAAAAGGTTCAATCTGTCCAAAAACCGTGCCAAACGGAGAAGGTTAAGCGGTCCCGAACTGAGGCGCACGGCCGACGGCTCTGAAAACTGGAAACTAGTCTCCAAATGGGAACAGTGGTCTACGACCACGAAAAGTAGCCTACGGGCACTGAGAGATAGTCTACGGGACCTCTCACACCTTTCGGGAAGAGAAAACAGAGCCTGGTTCGCAAATCGAGGCAAAGCACACAAGAGTCCCGAGGTCCGGAGGTAAGGCTCTCAGCCGAAACTCCATAACCTCAGAACGAGCACAACATGCGCAACAACCGAGCGCTCAATCGATGACGTCTGAGTCTTAAGGTCGTTCAAAAATGGGTGTCTACAGTTGCCCCTCTTTGACAGAACTCGAAAGACATAAGTGATGGGGTGAATGTCAAAGCCCGGAGACAACCCATTTTTGACAAGGCCGAAGGCGTAGACAAAAGCATGCAGGATAACGAAGATTTGTGCTCGAAGGCGGGCGCAAAATGCAAGAACAATAAGCCTATGTAGGTCCTAAAACTTATCAAAAATGGCCTGAAACATGGCTTGGAAGCATGCAAATAAGGGCTCCTTTGTAAGGACAAAAATGCTAGAAAACAAAATAAGGAGAGAGAGGGTCACCCCTCTCTGATTTTGGCACTCAAAACAGCATGCTAGCCACTGAAAATCCACTAGATTTCAGTGGCTAATAGGCCAAACAAAGGCCAACACAAATGCTCTAAGGCATCGCTCAAAACAAGGTGAAATGAAGCATGCAAGGGGGTAGATGACCCCCAATAGAAAAATGATCTTAAACAAACATGTTAAGGGCCTGAAAATAAGACTTTTTTCAGTTTACACCGATGCTCAAATATGCCTGCAAGTATGGCTAAGAGATGGATCAAAATAATGCTAAAAAGAGGGAATAGTGTGTTACCCTAGTAGCTTCAGCAAAACCAGCAGCTTCTTGGACCAAAAACAAGTTCTTTGAGACCTCTCAAGAGCCTCCAAGAGCCTTAGATCAACGGTGGACGGGTGTGGCTATGAGGTGTGGTGTTAAAGGCCAAGAACAAACACCCTCTCTAAGCCTAGAATGTAGAGATATAGAGAGATATATGTGCTTTTCCTTAGACAAATTTTTTTCAACCTATGTAGAGGATAGGGAGGCCCTCTCTTATAGAGAAACAAGAGGGTTCAAGCTTCTTGGAGAAGCTAGAGCAAAGGTTCAAGCTTCTTGGAGAAGTTTGAGCTTCTTGGAGAAGCTAGAGCAAAGGGTTCAAGCTTCTTGGAGAAGCTAAAGCGAAGATTCAAAAGGTTCAAGCTTCCTCAAGAAGCTACAACGAAGGTTCAAAACGTTCAAGCTTCCTCAAGAAGCCAAAACCAGGGTTCAAAAGGTTCAAGCTTCCTCAAGAAGCTAAAACGAAGGTTCACAAGGTTCAAGCTCCCTCAAGAAGCCAAAACCAGGGTTCAAAAGGTTCAAGCTTCCTCAAGAAGCTAAAACGAAGGTTCACAAGGTTCAAGCTCCCTCAAGAAGCTAAAACGAAACCTCAAAAGGTTCAAGCTCCCTCAAGAAGCTAAAACGAAGGTTCAAAAGGTTCAAGCTCCCCCAAGAAGCTAAAACGAAGGTTTAGAAGGTTCAACTTCCTCAAGAAGCTAAAACAAGGGTTCAAAAGGTTCAAGCTTCCTCAAGAAGCTAAAATGAAGGTTCAGAAGGTTCGAGCTTTCTCAAGAAGCCAAAACCAGGGTTCAAAAGGTTCAACCTTCCTCAAAAAGCTAAAACGAAGGTTCAAAATGTTCAAGCTCCCTTAAGAAGCTAAAACGAACGTTCAGAAGGTTCAACTTCCTCAAGAAGCTAAAACGAAGGTTCAAAATGTTCAGGCTTCCTCAAGAAGCAAAAATGACGGTTCAAAAGGTTCAACCGTTCTCAAGAAGCTAAATCGAAGGTTCAAAAGGTTCAGGCTATCCAAAAACCGTGCCAAACGGAGAAAGTTAAGCGTTCCCAAACCGAGGCGCACGGCCGACGACTTTGAAAACCGGAAACTGGTCTCCAAACGGGAACAATGGTCTACGACTATGAAAAGTAGCCTACGGCCACTGAGAGATGGTCTACGAGACTACTCCCTCCCTTCGGGAAGAGAAAATAGAACCTGGTTCGCAAATCGAGGCAAGGCACAAAAGAGTCCCAAGGTCTGGAGGTAAGGCTCTCAGCCGAAACTCAGTAACCTCAGAACGAGGACAACATGCGCAATCACCGAGCGCTCAATCGATGACGTCTGAGTCTTAAGGTCGGTCAAAAATGGGGTGTCTACAGTTGCCCCTCTTTGACAGAACTCGAAAGTCATAAGTGACGGCAGTGAATGTCAAAGCCCGGAGATGACCCATTTTGGACAAGGCCGAAGACTTAGACAAAAGCATGCAAGATAACAAAGATATGTGCTCAAAGGCGGGGGCAAATTGCAAGAACAATGAGCCTATGCAGGTCCTAAAACTCATCAAAAATGGCCTGAAACATGGCTTGGAAGCATGCAAATAAGGGCTCCTTTGTAAGGCCAAAAATGCTAGAAAACAAAATGGGGAGAGAGAGGGTCACCCCTCTTTGATTTTGGCACTCAAAACAGCATGCTAGCCACTAAAAATCCACAAGATTTCAGTGGCTAAAGGGCCAAACAAAAGCCAACAAAAATGCTCTAAGGCATGGCTCAAAACAAGGTAAAATGAAGCATGCAAGGGGGTAGATGACCCCCAAAAGAAAAATGATCTTAATCAAACATGTTAAGGGCCTGAAAATAAAAAAAAATTCAGTATCCACCGAAGCTCAAATATGCTTGCAAGTAAGGCTAAGAGATGGATCAAAATAATGCTAAAAAGAGGGAATAGTGTGTTACCATTGTAGCTTCAGCAAAACCAGCAGCTTCTTCGACCAAAAACCAGTTCTTTGAGACCTCTCAAGAGCCTCCAAGAACCTTAGATAAACGGTGGAGGCGTGTGGCTATGAGGTGTGGTGTTAAAGGCCAAGAACAAACACCTTCTCTAAGCCTAGAATGTAGAGATACAGAGAGATATATGTGCTTTTCCTTAGACAAATTTTTTTCAACCTCTCTAAAGGATAGGGAGGCCCTCTCTTATAGAGAAACTAGAGGGTTCAAGCTTCTTGGAGAAGTTTGAGCAAAGGTTCAAGCTTCTTGAGAAGCTAGAGCAAAGGTTCAAAAGGTTCAAGTTTCTTGGAGAAGCTAGAGCAAAAGTTCAAGCTTCTTGGAGAAGCTAGAGCAAAGGTTCAAAAGGTTCAAGCTTCCACAAGAAGCTAAAACGAAGTTTCAAAAGGTTCAAGCTTCCTCAACAAGCAAAAACGAAGGTTCAGAAGGTTCAAGCTTCCTCAAGAAGCCAAAACCAGGGTTCAAAAGGTTCAAGCTTCCTCAAGATGCTAAAACAAAGGTTCAAAAGGCTGAAGCTCCCTCAAGAAGCTAAAACGAAGGTTCAAAAGGTTCAAGCTCCCTCACGAAGCTGAAACAAGGGTTCAAAAGGTTCTGACTTCATCAAGAAGGTTAACAAAGGTTCAAAAGGTTCAAGCTCCCTCAAGAAGCTAAAATGAAGGTTCAAAAGGTTCAAGCTGTCCCAAAACCGTGCCAAACGGAGAAAGTTAAGCGGTCCCAAACCGAGTCGCACGGCCGACGACTCCGAAAACCGGAAACTGGTCTCCAAACGGGAACAGTGGTCTACCACCACAAAAAGTAGCCTACGGGCACAGAGAGATGGTCTACGAGTCCTCCTCCTCCCTTCGGGAAGAGAAAACAAAACCTGGTTCGCAAATCGAGGCAAAGCACAAAAGATTCCCGAGGTTTGGAGGGAAGGCTCTCAGCCGAAACTCCGTAACCTCAGAACGAGCACAGCATGCGCAATCACCTAGCGCTCAATCGATGACGTCTGAGTCTTAGGGTCGATCAAAAATGGGGTGTCTACAGTTGCCCCACTTTGACAGAACTCGAAAGTCATAACTGACGGGAGTGAATGTCAAAAGCCCGGAGACGACACATTTTTGACAAGGCCGAAGACTTAGACAAAAGCATGCAAGATAACAAAGATATGTGCTCGAAGACGGGGGCAAAATGCAAGAACAATGAGCCTACGTAGGTCCTAAAACTCATCAAAAATGGCCTGAAACATGGCTTGGAAGCATGCAAATAAGGGCTCCTTTGTAGGGCCAAAAATGCTAGAAAACAAAACAAGGAGAGAGAGAGTCACCCCTCTCTGATTTTGGCACTCAAAATAGCATGGTAGCCACTGAAAATCCGCTGGATTTCAGTGGCTAAAAGGCCAAACAAAGGCCAACACAAATGCTCTAAGGCATGGCTCAAAACAAGGTAAAATGAAGCATGCAAGGGGGTAGATGACGCCCAACAGAAAAATGATCTTAAACAAACATCTTAAGGGCCTCCAAATAAGTCTTTTTTCAGTTCACACCGAAGCTCAAATATGCTTGCAAGTAAGGCTAAGAGATGGATAAAAAGAATGCTAAAAAGAGGGAATGGTGTGTTACCCTTGTAGCTTCAGCAAAACCAGCATCTTCTTGGACCAAAAACCAGCTCTTTGAGACCTTTCAAGACCCTCCAAGAGCCTTAGATCAATGGTGGAGGTGTGTGGCTATGAGGTGTGGTGTCAAAGGCCAAGAACAAACACCCTCTCTAAGCCTAGAATGTAGAGATATAGAGAGATATATGTGCTTTTCCTTAGAAATTTTTTTTTCAATCTCTCTAAAGGAGAGGAAGGCCCTCTCTTATAGAGAAACAAGAGGGTTCAAGCTTCTTGGAGAAGCTAGAGCAAAGGTTCAAAAGGTTCAAGCTTCTTAGAGAAGCTAAAGCAAAGGTTCAAGCTTCTTGAAGAAGCTAGAGCAAAGGGTTCAAGCTTCTTGGAGAAGCTAGGGAAAATGGTTCAAAAGGTTCAATCTTCCTCAAGAAGCTAAAACGAAGGTTCAAAAGGTTCAAACTTCCTCAAGAAGCTAAAATGAAGGTTCAGAAGGTTCAACTTCCTCAAGAAGCTAAAACGAGGGTTAAAAAGGTTCAAGCTTCCTCAAGAAACTAAAATGAAGGTTCAAAAGGTTCAGGCTTCCTCAAGAAGCTAAAACGAAGGTTCAAAAGGTTCACGCTCCCTGAAGAAGCTCAAACGAAGGTTTAAAAAGTTCAAGAGAAAACAGAACCTGGATTTCTTGAAGAAACTAGAGCAGGGGTTCAAGCTTCATGGAGAAGCTGGAGCAAAGGTTCAAAAGGTTCAAGCTGCCGCAAGAAGCTAAAACGAAGTTTCAAAAGGTTCAAGCTTCCTCAAGAAGCTAAAACGAAGGTTCAGAAGGTTCAAGCTTCCTCAAGAAGCTAAAACCAGGGTTTAACAGGTTCAAGCTTCCTCAAGAAGCTAAAATGAAAGCTGAAAAGTTTTAAGCTCCCTCATGAAGCTAAAACGAAGGTTCAAAAGGTTCAAGCTCCCTCAAGAAGCTAAAACGAAGGTTCAGAAAGTTTGACTTCCTCAAAAAGCTAAAACAAGGGTTCAAAAGGTTCCGACTTCCTCAAGAAGGTAACCGAAGGTTCAAAAGGTTCAAGCTCCCTCAAGAAGCTAAAACGAAGGTTCAAAAGGTTAAAGCTGTCCCAAAACCGTGCCAAACAGAGAAAGTTAAGCGGTTTTGAACCGAGTCGCACGGCCGACGACTCCGAAGATCGAAAACTGGTCCACAAACGGGAACAGTGGTCTACCACCACGAAAAGTAGCCTACAGCCACAGATATGGTCGACGAGTCCGCTCTCTCCCTTCTGGAAGAGAAAACAGAACCTGGTTCGCAAATCGAGGCAAAGCACAAAAGATTCCCGAGGTCTGGAGGTAAGGCTCTATGCCGAAACTTCATAACCTCAGAACGAGCACAACATGTGCAATCACCGAGCGCTCAATCGATG
This sequence comes from Camellia lanceoleosa, assembly GCA_025200525.1. NCBI lineage: Eukaryota > Viridiplantae > Streptophyta > Magnoliopsida > Ericales > Theaceae > Camellia > Camellia lanceoleosa. The sequence continues at coordinate 54,446,963 of CM045766.1, forward strand.
ACGTTTGAGACTTAGGGTCGATCAAAAATGAGGTGTCTACAGTTGGCCCTCTTTGACAGAACTTGAAAGTCATAAGTGACGGGAGTGAATGTCAACGCCCGGAGACGACCCATTTTTGACAAGGCCGAAGACTTAGACAAAATCATGTAAGATAACGAAGATATGTGCTCGAAGGCGGGGGCAAAATGCAAGAACAATGAGCCTCTGCAGGTCCTAAAACTCATCAAAAATGGCCTTAAACATGGATTGGAAGCATGCAAATAAGAGCTCCTTTGTAAGGCCAAAAATGCTTGAAAACAAAACAAGGAGAGAGAGGGTCACCCCTCTCTGATTTTGGCACTCAAAACAGCATGCTTGCCAATGAAAATCCACTGGATTTCAGTGGCTAAAAGGCCAAACAAAGGCCAACACAAATTCTTTAAGGCATGGCTCAAAACAATGTAAAATGAAGCATGCAAGGGGGTAGATGACCCCCGACAGAAAAATGACCATAAACAAACATGTTAAGGGCCTCAAAATAAGACTTTTTTCAGTTTACACCGAAGATAAAATATGCTTGCAAGTAAGGCTAAGAGATGGATCAAAATAATGCTAAAAAGAGGGAATAGTGTGTTACCCTTGTAGCTTCAGCAAAACCAGCAGCATCTTGGACCAAAACTAGCTCTTTGAGACCTCTCAAGACCCTCCAAGAACCTTAGATCAATGGTGGACGTGTGTGGCTATGAGGTGTGGTGTTAATGGCCAAGAACAAACACCCCCTCTAAGCCTAGAAAGTAGAGATATAGAGAGATATATGTGCTTTTCCTTAGACAAATTTTTTTCAACCTCTCTAAAGGATAGGGAGGCCCTCTCTTATAGAGAAACAAGAGGGTTCAAGCTCCTTAGAGAAGCTGGAGCAAAGGTTCAAGCTTCTTGGAGATGCTAGAGCAATGGTTCAAAAGGCTCAAACTTCTTGGAGAAACTAGAGCAAAGGTTCAAACTTCTTGGAAAAGCTAGAGCAAAGGGTTCAAGCTTCTTGGAGAAGCTAGAGCAGAGGTTCAAAAGGTTCAAGCTTCCTCAAGAAACTAAAACGAAGGTTCAAAAGGTTCAAGCTTCCTAAAAAAGCTAAAACGAAGGTTCAGAAGGTTCAAGCTTCCTCAAGAAGCCAAAACTAGGGTTCAAAAGGTTCAAGCTTCCTTGAGAAGCTAAAACGAAGGTTCAAAAGGTTCAAGCTCCCTCAAGAAGATAAAACGAAGGTTCAGAAAGTTCAGGTTCCTTAAGAAGCTAAAACAAGGGTTCAAAAGGTTCAAGCTCCCTCAAGAAGCTAAAACGCAGGTTCAAAAGGTTCAACTTCCTCAAGAATCTAAAACGATGGTTCAAAAGGTTCAAGCTTCCTCAAGAAGCTAAAACGAAGGTTCAAAAGGTTCAGGCTTCCTCAAGAAGCTAAAATGAAGGTTCAAAAGGTTCAATGTGTCCAAAAACTGTGCCAAACGGAGAAGGTGACGCGGTCCCAAACCGAGGCGCACGGCCGACGGCTCCGAAAACTGGAAACTGGTCTCCAAATGGGAACAGTGGTCTACGACCATGAAAAGTAGCCTACGGCCACTGAGAGATGGTCGACGAGACCTCCTCCTTCGAAGAGAAAATGTAACTCGTTCGCAAATCGAGGCAAAGCACAAAAGGTCCCGAGGTCCGGAGGTAAGGCTCTCAGCCGAAACTCCGTAACCTCATAACGAGCACAACATGCGCAATCACCGAACGCTCAACCGATGACGTCTGAGTCTTAAGGTCGGTCAAAAATGGGGTGTCTACAGTTGCCCCTCTTTGACAGAACTCGAAAGTCATAAGTGAAGGGGCTGAATGTCAAAGGCCCGAGATGACCCATTTTTGATAAGGCCGAAGACTTAGACAAAGGCATGCAAGATAACGAAGATATGTGCTCGAAGGCGGGGGCAAAATGCAAGAACAATGAGCCTATCCAGGTACTAAAACTCATCAAAAATGGCCTGAAACATGGCTTGGAAGCATGCAAATAAGGGCTCCTATGTAAGGACAAAAATGCTAGAAAACAAAACAAGGAGAGAGAGGGTCACCCCTCTCTGATTTTGGCACTCAAAGCAGCATCCTAGCCACTGAAAATCCACTAGATTTCAGTGGCTAAAAGGCCAAACAAAGGCCAACACAAATGCTCTATGGCATGGCTCAAAACAAGGTAAAATGAAGCATGCAAGGGGGTAGATGACCCCCGACAAAAAAATGATCTAAAACAAACATGTTAACGTCTTGAAAATGAGACTTTTTTCAGTTTACACCGAAGCTCAAATATGCTTGCAAGTAAGGCTAAGAGATGGATCAAAATAATGCTAAAAAGAGGGAATAGTTTGTTACCTTTGTAGCTTCAGCAAAACCAGCAGCTTCTTGGACCCAAAACTAGCTCTTTAAGACCTCTGAAGACCCTCCAAGTACCTTAGATCAATGGTGGAGGTGTGTGGCTATGAGGTGTGGTGTTAAAGGCCAAGAACAAACACCGTCTCTATGCCTAGAATGTACAGATATAGAGAGATATAAGTGCTTTTCCTTAGAGAAATTTTTTTCAACCTCTCTAAAGGAGAGGGAGGCCCTCTCTTAAAGAGAAACAAGAGGGTTCAAGCTTGTTGGAGAAGCTTGTTGGAGAAGCTAGAGAAAAGGTTCAAGCTTCTTGGAGAAGCTAGAGCAATGGTTCAAAAGGTACAAGCTTCTTAGAGAAGCTAGAGCAAAGGGTTCAAGCTTCTTGAAGAAGCTAGAGCAAAGGTTCAAAATGTTCAAGCTTCCTCAAGAAGATAAAATGAAGGTTCAAAAAATTCAAGCTTCCTCATGGTGCTAAAACAAAGGTTCAGAAGGTTCAAGCTTCCTCAAGAAGCCAAAACAAGGGTTCAAAAGATTCAAGCTTCCTCAAGAAGCTAAAATGAAGGTTCAAAAGATTCAAGCTCCCTCAAGAAGCTAAAACGAATGTTCAAAAGGTTCAAGCTCCCTCAAGAGGCTAAAACGTAGGTTCAGAATGTTCAAGCTCCCTCAAGAAGCTAAAACGAAGGTTCAGAAGGTTCAACTTTCTCAAGAAGCTAAAACAAGGGTTCAAAACGTTCAAGCTCCCTCACGAAGCTAAAACGAAGGTTTAAAAGGTTCAAGCGTCCTGAAGAAGCTAAAATGAAGGTTCAAAAGGTTCAAGCTCCCTCAAGAAGCTAAAATGAAGGTTCAAAAGGTTCAAGCTGTCCAAAAACCAGGCCAAACGAAGAAAGTTAAGCGGTCCCGAACCGAGGCGCAAGGCCGACGGCTCCGAAAATCGAAAACTGGTCTCCAAACGGGAATAGTGGTCTACGACCACGAAAAGTAGCCTACGACCACTGAGAGATGGTCTACGAGACCTCTCCCTCCCTTCAGGAAGAGAAAATAGAACCTGGTTCGCAAACCGACACAAATCACAAAAGAGTGCCGAGGTCCGGATGTAAGGCTCTCAGCCGAAACTCCGTAACATCAGAACGAGCACAACATGCGCAATCACCGAGCGCTCAATCGATGACGTCTGAGTCTTGGGGTCGGTCAAAAATGGGGTGTCTACAATTGCCCCTCTTTGACAGAACTCGAAAGTCATAAGTGATGGGAGTGAATGTCAAAGCCCGGAGATGACCCATTTTTGATAAGCCCGAAGACTTAGACAAAAGCATGCAAGATAAAAAAGATATGTTCTCAAAGGCGAGGGCAAAAATGCAAGAACAATGAGCCTATGCAGGTCCGAAAAATCATCAAAAATGGCCTGAAGCATGGCTTGAAAGCATGCAAATAAGGGCTCCTTTGTAAGGCCAAAAATGCTAGAAAAAAAAACAAGAAGAGAGAGGGTCACCCCTCTTTGATTTTGGCACTCAAAACAGCATGCTAGCCACTGAAAATGAACAGGATTTCAGTGGCTAAAAGGCCAAACAAAGGCCAACACAAATGCTCTAAGGCATGGCTAACAACAAGGTAAAATGAAGCATGCAAGTGGGTAGATGACCCCCAACAGAAAAATGATCTTAAATAAACATTTTAAGGGCCTGAAAATAAGACTTTTTTCAGTTTACACCGAAGCTCAAATATGCTTGCAGGTAAGGCTAAGAGATGGATCAAAATAATGCTAAAAAGAGGGAATAGTGTGTTACCCTTGTAGCTTCAGCAAAACCGGCCGCTTCTTAGACCAAAAACTAGCTCTTTGAGACCTCTCAAGACCCTCCAGGAACCTTAGATCCATGGTAGAGGTGTGTGGCTATGAGGTGTGGTGTTATAGGCCAACAACAAACACCCTCTCTAAGCCTAGAATGTAGAGATATAGAGAGATATATGTGTTTTTCGTTAGACAAATTTTTTTCAGCCTCTCTAAAGGAGAGGGTGGGCCTCTCTTATAGAGAAACAAAAGGGTTCAAGCTTCTTCGAGAAGCTAGAGCAAAAGGTTCAAAAGGTTCAAGCTTCTTGGAGAAGTTATAGCAAAGGTTCAAAAGGTTCAAGCTTCCGCAAGAAGCTAAAACGAAGTTTCAAAAGGTTCAAACTTCCTCAAGAAGCTAAAACGATGGTTCAGAAGGTTCAAGCTTCCTCAAGAAGCCCAAACCAGGGTTCAAAAGGTTCAAGCTTCCTCAAGAAGCTAAAACGAAGGTTCAAAAGGTTCAAGCTCCATCAAGAAGCTAAAACGATGGTTCAAAAGGTTCGACTTCCTCAAGAAACTAAAACAAGGGATCAAAAGGTTCAGGCTTCCTCAAGAAGGTAAACAAATGTTCAAAGGTTCATGCTCCCTCAAGAAGCTAAAACGAAGGTTCAAAAGGTACAAGCTGTCCCAAAACCATGCCAAACGGAGAAGGTTAAGCGGTCTGAACCTAGTCGCACGGCCGACGACTCCGAAAGCCGGAAACTGGTCTCCAAACGGTAACAGTGGTCTACCACCACGAAAAGTAGCCTACGGCCACAGAGAGATGGTCTACGAGTCCTCTCCCTCCCTTCGGGAATAGAAAACAGAACCTGGTTTGCAAATCGAGGCAAAGCACAAAAGATTCCCGAGGTCCGGAGGTAAGGCTCTCAGCCGAAACTTCGTAACCTCAGAACGAGCACAACATGCGTAATCACCGAGCGCTCAATCGATGGCGTCTGGGTCTTAGGGTCAGTCAACAATGGGGTATCTACAGTTGTCCCTCTTTGACAGAACTTGAAAGTCATAAGTGACGAGAGTGAATGTCAACGCCCGAAGACGACCCATTTTTGATAAGGCCGAAGACTTGGACAAAAGCATGCAAGATAACGAAGATATGTGCTCGAAGGCGGGGGCAAAATGCAAGAACAATGAGCCTATGCAGGTCCTGAAACTCATCAAAAATGGCTTGAAACATGGCTTGGAAGCATGCAAATAAGGGCTCTTTTGTAAGGCCAAAAATGCCAGAAAAAAAAACAAGGAGAGAGAGGGTCACCCCTCTCTGATTTTGGCCCTCAAAATAGCTTGCCAGCCACTGAAAATCCACGGGATTTCAGTGGCTAAAAGGCCAAACAAAGGCCAACACAAATGCCCTAAGGCATGACTCAAAACAAGGTAAAATGAAGCATGCAAGGGGGTAGATCAACCCCAATAGAAAAATGATCTTAAACAAACATGTTAAGGGCCTGAAAATAAGACTTTTTTCAGTTTACACCGAAGCTGAAATATGCTTGCAAGTAAGGCTAAGAGATGGATCAAAATAACGCTAAAAATAGGGAATAGTGCGTTACCCATGTAGCTTCAGCAAAACCAGCAGCTTCTTGGACAAAAACCCTGCTCTTTGAGACCTCTCAAGACCCTCTAAGAGCCATAGATCAATGGTGGAGGTGTGTGGCTATGAGGTGTGGTGTTAAAGGCCAAGAACAAACACCCTCTCTAAGCCTAGAATGTAGAGATATAGAGACAGATATGTGGTTTTCCTTAGACAAATTTTTTTCAACTTCTCTAAAGGAGATGGAGGCCCTCTCCTATAGAGAAACAAGAGGGTTTCAGCTTCTTGGAGAAGCTAGAGCAAAAGGTTCAAGCTTCTTGGAGAAGCTAGAGCAAAGGATCAAAAGGTTCAAGCTTCTTGGAGAAGCTAGGGCAAAGGTTCAAGCTTCTTGGAGAAGCTAGAGCAAAGGTTCAAAAGGTTCAAGCTTCCTCAAGAAGCTAAAACGAAGGTTCAAAAGGTTCAAGCTCCCTCAAGAAGCTAAAACGAAGGTTCAGAAGGTTCAAGCTTCCTCAAGAAGCCAAAACCAGGGTTCAAAAGGTTCAAGCTTCAGCAAGAAGCTAAAACGAAGGTTCAAAAGGTTCAAGCTCTCCCAAGAAGCTAAAACGAAGGTTCAAAAGGTTCAAGCTCCCTCAAGAAGCTAGAACGATGGTTCAGACGGTTCAACTTCCTCAAAAATCTAAAACAAGGGTTCAAAAGGTTCAAGCTTCCTCAAGAAGCTAAAACGAAGGTTCAAAAGGTTTAGGCTTCCTCAAGAAGCTGAAACGAAGGTTCAAAAGGTTCAAGCTCCCTCAAGTAGCTAAAACGAAGGTTCAAAGGGTTCAAGCTGTCCAAAAACCGTGCCAAATGGAGAAAGTTAAGCGTTCCCGAACCGAGGTGCAGGGCCGACGGCTCCAAAAATCAAAAACTGGTCTCCAAACGGGAACAGTGGTCTACGACCACAAAAAGTAGCCTACGGCCACTCAGAGATGGTCTACGAGACCTCTCCCTCCCTTTGGTAAGAGAAAATAGAACCTGGTTCGCAAATCGAGGCAAAGCAAAAAAAGTCCCGAGGTCCGGATGTAAGGCTCTCAGCCGAAACTCCGTAACATCAGAACGAGCACAACATGCGCAATCACCAAGTGCTCAATCGATGACGTCTGAGTCTTGGGGTCGGACAAAAATGGGGTGTCTCCAGTTGCCCTTCTTTGACAGAACTCAAAAGTCATAAGTGATGGGAGTGAATGTCAAAGCCAGAAGATGATGCATTTTTGATAAGGCTGAAGTCTTAGACAAAAGCATGCAAGATAACAAAGACATGTGCTCGAAAGTGGGGGCAAAATGCAAGAGCAATGAGCCTATGCAGGTCCTAAAACTCATCAAAAATGGCCTGAAACATGGCTTGGAAGCATGCAATTAGGGGCTCCTTTGTAAGGCCAAAAATGCTAGAAAAAAAAACAAGGAGAGAGAGGGTCACCCCTCTTTGATTTTGGCACTCAAAACAGCATGCTAGCCACTGAAAATCCACTGGATTTCAGTGGCTAAAAGGCCAAACAAAGGCCAACACAAATTCTCTAAGGCATGGCTCAAAAGAAGGTAAAATGAAGCATGCAAGGGGGTAGCTGACCCCCAACAGAAAAATGATCTGAAACAAACATTTTAAGGGCCTGAAAATAAGACTTTTTTCAGTTTACACCGAAGCTTAAATATGCTTGCAAGTAAAGCTAAGAGATGGATCAAAATAATGCTAAAAAGAGGGAATAGTGTGTTACCCATGTAGCTTCAGCAAAACTAGCAGCTTCTTAGACCAAAAACCAGCTCTTTGAGATCTCTCAAGACCCTCCAAGAACCTTAGATCAATGGTGGAGGTGTGTGGCTATGAGGTGTGGTGTTAAAGGCCAAGAACAAACACCCTCTCTAAGCTTAAAATGTAGAGATATAGAGAGATATATGTGCTTTTCGATAGATAATTTTTTTTCAACCTCTCTATAGGAGGGGGAGGCCCCCTCTTATAGAGAAACAAGAGGGTTCAAGCTTCTTGGAGAAGCTAGAGCAAAAAGTTCACGCTTCTTTGAGAAGCTAGAGCAAAGGTTCAAAAGGTTCAAGCTTCCGCAAGAACCTAAAATGAAGTTTTAAAAGGTTCAAGCTTCCTCAAGAAGCTAAAACGAAGGTTCAGAAGGTTAAAACTTCCTCAAGAAGCCAAAACCAGGGTTCAAAAGGTTCAAGCTTCCTCAAGAACCTAAAACGAAGGTTGAAAGGGTTCAAGCTCCCTCAAGAAGCTAAAACGAAGGTTCAAAAGGTTCAAACTCCCTCAAGAAGCTAAAACGAAGGTTCAGAAGGATCGACTTCCTCAAGAAGCTAAAACATGGGTTCAAATGGTTCAGGCTTCCTCAAGAAGGTAAACGAAGGTTCAAAAGGTTCAAGCTCCCTCAAGAAGCTAAAACGAAGGTTCAACAGGTTCAAGCTGTCCCAAAACCGTGCCAAACGGAGAAAGTTAAGCGGTCCCGAACCGAGTCGCACGGCCGACGACTCCGAAAATCAGAATCTGGTCTCCAAACGGGAACAGTGGTCTACCACGACGAAAATTCGCCTACGGCCACAGAGAGATGGTCTACGAGTCCTCTCCCTCCCCTCGGGAAGAGAAAATAGAACCTGGTTTGCAAATCGAGGCAAAACACAAAAGAATCCCGAGGTCCGGAGGTAAGGCTCTTAGTCGAAACTCCGTAACCTCAGAACGAGCACAACATGCGCAATCACCGAGCGCTCAGCCGATGACGTCTGAGTCTTAGGGTCGGTCAAAAATGGGGTGTCTACAGTTGCCCCTCTTTGACAAAACTCGAAAGTCATAAGTGACGGGAGTGAATGTCAACGCCCGGAGACGACCCATTTTTGACAAGGCCGAAGATTTAGACAAAAGCATGTAAGATAACGAAGAAATGTGCTCGAAGGCGGGGGTAAAATGCAAGAACAATGAGCCTATGCAGGTCCTAAAACTCATCAAAAATGGCCTGAAACATGGATTGGAAGCATGCAAATAAGAGCTCCTTTGTAAGGCCAAAAATGCTAGAAAACTAAATAAGGAGAGAGAGGGTCACCCCTCTCTGATATTGGCCATCAAAACAACATTCTAGCCACTGAAAATCCACTGGATTTCAGTGGCTAAAAGGCCAAACAAAAGCCAACACAAATGCTCTAAGGCATGGCTCAAAACAAGGTAAAATGAAACATGCAAGGGGGTAGATGACCCCCAACAGAAAAATGATCTTAAACAAACATGTTAAGGGCCTAAAAATAAGACTTTTTTCAGTTTACACCGAAGCTCAAATATGCTTGCAAGTAAGGCTAAGAGATGGATCAAAATAACGCTAAAAATAGGGAACAGTGCATTACCCATGTAGCTTCCGCAAAACCAGCAGCTTCTTGGACAAAAACCCTGCTCTTTGAGACCTCTCAAGACCCTCTAAGAACCTTAGATCAATGGTGGAGGTGTGTGGCTATGAGGTGTGGTGTTAAAGGCTAAGAACAAACACCCTCTCTAAGCCTAGAATGTAGAGATATAGAGAGATATATGTGGTTTTCCTTAGACAAATTTTTTTCAACTTCGCTAAAGGAGAGGGAGGCCCTCTCCTATAGAGAAACAAGAGGGTTCCAGCTTCTTGGAGAAGCTAGAGCAAAAGGTTCAAGCTTCTTAGAGAAGCTAGAGCAAAGGTTCAAAAGGTTCAAGCTTCTCTGAGAAGCTAGAGAAAAAGGTTCAAAAGGTTCAAGCTTCCTCAAGAAGCTAAAACGAAGGTTCAAAAGGTTCAAGCTCTCTCAAGAAGCTAAAACGAAGGTTCAGAAGGTTCAAGCTTCCTCAAGAAGCCAAAACCAGGGTTCAAAAGGTTCAAGCTTCCGCAAGAAGCTAAAACGAAGGCTCAAAAGGTTCAAGCTCTCTAAAGAAGCTAAAACGAAGGTTCAAAAGGTTCTAGCTCCCTCAAGAAGCTAGAACGAAGGTTCAGACGGTTCAACTTCCTCAAGAATCTAAAACAAGGGTTCAAAAGGTTCAAGCTTCTTCAAGAAGCTAAAACGAAGGTTCAAAAGGTTCAGGCTTCCTCAAGAAGCTAAAACGAAGGTTCAAGAGGTTCAAGCTCCCTCAAGAAGCTAAAACGAAGGTTCAAAGGGTTCAAGCTGTCCAAAAACCGTGCCAAATGGAGAAAGTTAAGCGTTCCCGAACCGAGGCGCAGGGCCGACGGCTCCGAATCAAAAACTGGTCTCCAAACGGGAAGAGTGGTCTACGACCACGAAAAGTAGCCTACGGCCGCTAAGAGATGGTCTACGAGACCTCTCCCCCCCTTCGGGAAGAGAAAATAGAACCTGGTTCGCAAATCGAGGCAAAGCACAAAAGAGTCCCGAGGTCCGGATGTAAGGCTCTCAGCCAAAACTCCGTAACATCAGAACGAGCACAACATGCGCAATCACCATGTGCTCAATCGATGACGTTTGAGTCATGGGGTCGGTCAAAAATGGGTTGTCTACAGTTGCCCCTCCTTGAAAGAACTCGAAAGTCATAAGTGACGGGAATGAATGTCAAAGCCCGGAGAGGACCCATTTTTGACAAGGCCGAAGACTTGGACAAAAGCATGCAAGATAACAAAGATATGTGCTCGAAGGCAGGGGCAAAATGAAAGAAGAGTGAGCCTATGCAGGTCCTAAAACTCATGAAAATGGGCCTGAAACATGGCTTGGAAGCATGCAAATAAGGGCTCCTTTGTAAGGCCAAAAATGCTAGAAAACAAAACAAGGAGAGAGAGGGTCACCCCTCTCTGATTTTGGCACTCAAAATAGCATGCTAGCCACAGAAAATCCACTGGATTTCAGTGGCTAATAGATCAAACAAAGGCCAACACAAATGCTCTAAGGCATGGCTCAAAACAAGGTAAAATGAAGCATGCAAGGGGGTAGATGACCCCCAACAGAAAAATGATCTTAAACAAACATTTTAAGGGCTTGAAAAAAAGACTTTTTTCAGTTTACACCGAACCTTAAATATGCCTGCAAGTAAGGCTAAGAGATGGATCAAAATAATGCTAAAAAGAGGGAAGAGTGTGTTACCCTTGTAGCTTCAGCAAAACCAGCAGCTTCTTAGACCAAAAACCAGCTCTTTCAGACCTCTCAAGACCCTCCAAGAACTTTAGATCCATAGTGAAGGTGTGTGGCTATGAGGTGTGGTGTTAAAGGCCAAGAACAAACACCCTCTCTAAGCCTAGAATGTAGAGATATAGCGAGATATATGTGCTTTTCGTTAGACGAATTTTTTTCAACCTCTCTATAGGAGAGGGATGCCCTCTCTTATAGAGAAACAATAGGGTTCATGCTTCTTGGAGAAGCTGGAGCAAAAGGTTCAAGCTTCTTGGAGAAGCTACAGCAAAGGTTCAAAAGGTTCAAGCTTCTTGGAGAAGCTAAAGCAAAGGATCAAGCTTCTTGCAGAAGTTCGAGCTTCTTGGAGAAGCTAGAGCAATGGGTTCAAGATTCTTGGAGTAGCTAGGGCAAAGGTTCAAAAGGTTCAAGCTTCCTCAAGAAGCTAAAACTAAGGTTCAAAAGGTTCAAGCATCCTCAAGAATGTAAAATGAAGGTTGAAAAGGTTCAAGCTCCCTCAAGAAGCTAAAACGAAGGTTCAAAAGGTTCAAGCTCCCTCAAGAAACAAAAACGAAGGTTCAGAAGTTTCGACTTCCTCAAGAATCTAAAACATGGGTTCAAAAGGTTCAGGCTTCCTCAAGAAGGTAGACAAAGTTTCAAAAGGTTCAAGCTCCCTCAAGAAGCTAAAACGAAGGTTCAAAAGGTTCAAGCTGTCCCAAAACCGTGCCAAACGGAGAAAGTTAAGCGGTCCTGAACCGAGTCGCACGACCGACGACTCCGAAAATCGGAAACTAGTCTCCAAACGGGAACAGTGGTCTACCACCATGAAAAGTAGCCGGCGGCCACAAAGAGATGGTCTACGAGTCCTCTCCCTCCCGTCGGGAAGAGAAAACAGAACCTGATTTGCAAATCGAGGCAAAACACAAAAGATTCCCGAGGTCCAGAGGTAAGGCTCTCTGCCGAAACTCCGTAACCTCAGAACGAGCACAACATGCGCAATCACCGAGCGCTCAATCGATGATGTCTGAGTCTTAGGGTCAGTCAAAAATGGGGTGTCTACAGTTGCCCCTCTTCGACAGAACTCAAAAATCATAAGTGACGGGAGTGAATGTCAACACCCGGAGACGACCCATTTTTGACAAGGCCAAAGACTTGGACAAAAGCATGTGAGATAACGAAGATATGTGCTTGAAGGCGGGGGCAAAATGCAAGAACAATGAGCCTATGCAGGTCCTAAAACTCATCAAAAATGGCCTGAAATATGGATTGGAAGCATGCAAATAAGAGCTCCTTTGCAAGGCCAAAAATGCTAGAAAACAAAACAAGGAGAGAGAGGGTCACCCCTCTCTGATTTTGGCACTCAAAATAACATGCTAGCCACTGAAAATCCACAGGATTTCAGTGGCTAAAAGGCCAAACAAAGGCCAACACAAATGCTCTAAGGCATGGCTCAAAACAAGGTAAACTGAAGCATGCAAGGGGGTAGATGACCCCCAACAGAAAAATGATCTTAAACAAAGATCTTAAGGGCCTAAAAATAGGACTTTTTTCAGTTTACACCGAAGCTCAAATATGCTTGCAAGTAAGGCTAAGAGATGGATCAAAAATGATGCTAAAAAGTGGGAATAGTGCATTACCCTTGTAGCTTAAGCAAAACCAGCAGCTTCTTGGACAAAAAACCTGCTCTTTGAGACCACTCAAGACCCTCTAAGAACCTTAGATTAATGGTGCATATGTGTGGCTATGAGGTGTGGTGTTAAACGCCAAGAACAAACACCCTCTCTAAGCCTAGAATATAGAGATATAGAGAGATATATGTGCTTTTCCTTAGACAAATTTTTTTCAACCTCTCTAAAGGAGAGGGAGGCCCTCTCTTACAGAGAAACAAGAGGGTTCCAGCTTCTTGGAGAAGCTAGAGCAAAAGGTTCAAGCTTCTTGGGGAGGCTAGAGCAAAGGTTCAAAAGGTTCAAGCTTCTTGGAGAAGCTAGAGCAAAGGTTCAAAAGGTTCAAGCTTCTTGGAGAAGCTAGAGGAAAGGTTCAAAAGGTTCAAGCTTCCTCAAGAAGCTAAAACAAAGGTTTAAAACGTTCAAGCTCCCTTAAGAGGCTAAAACGAAGGTTCAGAAGGTTCAAGCTTCCTCAAGAAGCCAAAACCAGGGTTCAAAAGGTTCAAGCTTCCCCAAGAAGCGAAAACAAAGGTTCAAAAGGTTCAAGCTCCCTCAACAAGCTAAAACGAAGGTTCAAAAGGTTCAAGCTCCCTCAAGAAGTTAGAACGAACGTTCAGAAGGTTCAACTTCCTCAAGAATCTAAAACAAGGGTTCAAAAGGTTCAAGCTTCCTCAACAAGCTAAAACGGAGGTTCAAAAGGTTCAGGCTTCCTCAAGAAGCTCAAACGAAGGTTCAAAAGGTTCAAGCTCCCTCAAGAAGGTAAAACAAAGGTTCAAAGGGTTGAAGCTGTGCAAAAACCGTGCCAAATGGAGAAAGTTAAGCGTTCCCGAACCGAGGCGCACGGCCGACGGCTCCGAAAATTGAAAACTGGTGTTCAAACGGGAACAGTGGTCTACGACCACGAAAAGTAGCCTACGGGCACTGAGAGATGGTCTACGAGACCTCTCCCTCCTTTCGGGAAGAGAAAATAGAACCTGGTTCGCAAACCAAGGCAAAGCACAAAAGAGTCCCGAGGTCCAGATGTAAGGCTCTCAGCCGAAACTCCGTAACCTCATAACGAGCACAACATGCGCAATCACCGAGCGCTCAATCGATGACGTCTGTGTCTTCGGGTAGGTCAAAAATGGGGTGTCCACAGTTGCACCTCTTTGACAGAACTCGAAAGTCATAAGTGACGGGAGTGAATGTCAATGCCCGGAGATGACCCATTTTTGACAAGGCCGAAGACTTAGACAAAAGGATGCAAGATAACAAAGATATGTGCTCGAAGGCGGGGGAAAAATGCAAGAACAATGAGGCTATGCAGGTCCTAAAACTCATCAAAAATGGCCTGAAACATGGCTTGGAAGCATGCAAATAAGAGCTCCTTTGTAAGGCAAAAAATGCTAGAAAACAAAATAAGCAGAGAGAGGGTCACCCCTCTTTGATTTTGGCACTCAAAACAGTATGTTAGCCACTAAAAATCCACTGAATTTTAGTGGCTAAAAGGCCAAACAAAAGCCAACACAAATGCTCTAAGTCATGGCTCAAAACAAGGTAAAATGAAGCATGCAAGGGGGTAGATGACCCCAATAGAAAAATGATCTTAAACAAACATTTTAAGGGCCTAAAAATAAGACTTTTTTTCAGTTTACATCGAATCTCAAATATGCTAGCAAGTAAGGCAAAGAGATGGATCAAAATAATGCTGAAAAGAGGGAATAGTGTGTTACCCTTGTACCTTCAGCAAAACCAGCAGCTTCTTGGACCAAAAACCAGCTCTTTGAGACCTCTCAAGAACCTCCAAGAACCTTAGATCAATGGTAGAGGTGTGTGGCTACGAGGTGTGGTGTTAAAGGCCAACAACAAACACTCTCTCTAAGCCTAGAATGTAGAGATATGGAGAGATATATATGCTTTTCCTTCGACAAATTTTTTTCAACCTCTCTAAAGGAGAGGGAGGCCCTCTCTTATACAGAAACAAGAGGGTTCAAGCTTCTTGGACAAGCTTCTTTAATAAAAATGATCTTAAACAAACATGTTAAGGGCCTCAAAATCAAACTTTTTTCAGTTTACACCGAAGCACAAATATGCTTGCAAGTAAGGCTAAGAGATGGATCAAAATAATGCTAAAAAGAGGGAATAGTGCGTTACCTTTGTATCTTCAGCAAAGCCAGCAGCTTCTTGGACCAAAAACCTGCTCTTTGAGACCACTCAAGACCGTCTAAGAACCTTAGATCAATGGTGGAGGTGTGTGGCTATGAGGTGTGGTGTTAAAGGCCAAGAACAAACACCCTCTCTAAGTCTAGAATGTAGAGATATATGTGCTTTTCCTTAGACAAATTTTTTTCAACCTCTCTAAAGGAAAGGGAGGCCCTCTCTTATAGTGAAACAAGTGGCTTCAAGCTTCTTGGAGAAGCTAGAGCAAAGGTTCAAAAGGTTCAAGCTTCCTCAAGAAGCTAAAACGAAGGTTCAGAAGGTTCAAGCTTCCTCAAGAAGCCAAAACCAGGGTTCAAAAGGTTCAAGCTTCCGCAAGAAGCTAAAACGAAGGTTCAAAAGGTTCAAGCTCCCTCAAAAAGCTAAAACGATGGTTCAAAAGGTTCAAGCTCCCTCAAGAAGCTAGAATGAAGGTTCAGAAGGTTCAACTTCCTCAAGAATGTAAAACAAGTGTTCAAAAGGTTCAAGCTTCCTCAAGAAGCTAAAACGAAGGTTCAAATGGTTCAGGCTTCCTCAAGAAGCTAAAACGAAGGTTCAAAAGATTGAAGCTCCCTCAAGAAACTAAAACGAAGGTTCAAAGGGTTCAGGCTATCCAAAAACCGTGCCAAACGGAGAAAGTTAAGCGTTCCCGAACTGAGGCGCACGGCCGACGGCTCCGAAAACCGGAAACTGGTCTCCAAACGGGAACAGTGGTCTACGACCATGAAAAGTACCTTATGGCCACTAAGAGATGGTCTACGAGACCTCTTCCTCCCTTCGGGAAGAGAAAACAGAACCTGGTTCATGAATCGAGGCAAAGGACAAAAGAGTCCCGAGGTCCGGAGGTAAGTCTCTAAGCCGAAACTCCGTAACCTCAGAACGAGCACAACATGTGCAATCACCGAGTGCTTAATCGATGACGTCTGAGTCTTAATGTCGGTCAAAAATGGGGTGTCTACAGTTGCCCCTCTTTGACAGAACTCGAAAGTCATAAGTGACGGGAGTGAATGCCAAAAGCCCGGAGACGACCCATTTTTAACAAGGCCGAAGACTTAGACAAAAGCATGCAAGATAACGAGGATATGTGCTCGATGGTGGGGGAAAAATGCAAGAACAATGAGCCTATGCAGGTCCTAAAACTCATCAAAAATGGCCTGAAACATGGCTTGGAAGCATGCAAATAAGGGCTCCTTTGTAAGGCCAAAAATACAAGAAAACAAAACAAGGAGAGAGAGGGTCACCCCTCTCTGATTTTGGCACTCAAAACAGCATGCTAGCCACTGAAAATCCACTGGATTTCAGTGCCTAAAAGGCTAAACAAAGGCCAACACAAATGCTCTAAGGCATGGCTCAAAACGAGGTAAAATGAAGCATGCAAGGGGGTAGATGACCCCCAACAGAAAAATGATCTTAAACAAACATGTTAAGGGGCTCAAAATAAGACTTTTTTCAGTTTACACTGAAGCTCAAATACGCTTGCAAGTAAGGCTAAGAGATGGACGACAATAATGCTAAAAAGAGGGAATAATGTGTTACCCTGGTAGCTTCGGCAAAACCAGCAACTTCTTAGACCAAAAACCAGCTCTTTGAGACCTCTCAAGACCACCAGACAACCTTAGATCAATGGTGGAGGTGTGTGGCTATAAGGTGTGGTGTTAAAGGCCAAGAACAAACACCCTTTCTAAGCCTGAATGTAGAGATATAGAGAGATATATGTGCTTTTCCGTACACAAATTTTTTTCAACCTCTCTAAAGGAGAGGGGGGCCCTCTCTTATAGAGAAACAAGAGGGTTCAAGCTTCTTGGAGAAGCTAGAGCAAAGGTTCAAAAGGTTCAAGCTTCTTGGAGAAACTAGAGCAAAGGGTTCAAGTTTCTTGTTGAAGATACAGCAAAGGTTCAAAAGGTTCGAGCTTCGTCAAGAAGCTAAAATGAAGGTTCAAAAGGTTCAAGCTTCCTCAAGAAGCTAAAACAAAGGGTCAAAAGGTTCAGGCTCCCTCAAGAAGCTAAAACGAAGTTTCAAAAGATTCAAGCTGCCTTAAGAGGCTAAAATGAAGGTTTAAAAGGTTCAAGCTCCCTCAAGAAGCTATAACGAAGGTTGAGAAGGTTCAACTTCCTCAAGAAGCTAAAACAAGGGTTCAGAAGGTTCAAGCTTCCTTAAGAAGCTAAAACGAAGGTTCAAAAGGTTCAGGCTTCCTCAAGAAGCTAAAACGAAGGTTCAAAAGGTTCAACCCCCTCAAGAAGCTAAAACGAAGGTACAAAATGTTCAAGCTATCCAAAAACCATGCGAAACGGAGAAAGTTAAGCCTTCCCGAACCGAGGCGCACGACCGACGGCTCCGAAAACCGAAAACTGGTCTCCAAATGGGAACAATGGTCTACCACCACGAAAAGTTGCCTGTAGCCACTGAGAGATGGTCTACGAGACCTCTCCCTCCCTTCGGGAAGAGAAAATAGAACCTGGTTCGCAAGATAACGAAGATATGTGCTCAAAGGCGGGGGAAAAATGCAAGAACAATGAGCCTATGTAGGTCCTAAAACTCATCAAAAATGGCCTGAAACATGGATTGGAAGCATGCAATTAAGAGCTCCTTTGTAAGGCCAAAAATGCTAGAAAACAAAACAAGGAGAGAGAGGGTCACCCCTCTCTAATTTTGGCAGTCAAAACAACATGCTAGCCACTGAAAATCCACTGGATTTCAGTGGCTAAAAGGCCAAGCAAAGGCCAACACAAATGCTCTAAGGCATGGCTCAAAACAAGGTAAAATGAAGCATGCAAGGGGGTAGATGACTCCCAACAGAAAAATGATCTTAAACAAACACATTAAGGGCCTCAAAGTAAGACTTTTTTCGGTTTACACTGAAGATCAAATATGCTTGCAAGTAAGGATAAGAGATGGATAAAAATAATGCTAAAAAGAGGGAATAGTGTGTTACCCTTGTAGCTTCAGCAAAACCAGCAGCTCCTTGGACCAAGAAGCAGCTCTTTGAGACCACTCAAGACCCTCCAAGAACCTTAGATCAATGGTGAAGGCGTGTGGCTATGAGGTATGGTGCTAAAGGCCCAAAAGAAACACCCTTTCTAAGCCTAGAATGTAAAGATATAGGGAATTCTATGTGCTTTTCCTTAGACAAATTTTTCTCAACCTCTCTAAACGAGAGGGAGACCCTCTCTTATAGAGAAACAAGAGGGTTCAAGCTTCTTAGAGAAGCCAGAGCAAAGGTTCAAGCTTCTTGGAGAAGCTAGAGCAAAGGTTCAAAAGGTTGAAACTTCTTGGAGAAACTAGAGCAAAGGTTCAAACTTGTTGGAAAAGCTAGAGCAAAGGGTTCAAGCTTCTCGGAGAAGCTAGAGCAAAGGTTCAAAAGGTTCAAGCTTCCTCAAGAAGCTAAAACGAAGGTTCAGAAGGTCCAAGCTTCCTCAAGAGGCCAAAACCAGGGTTCAAAAGTTTCAAGCTTCCTCAAGAAGCTAAAGCACAGGTTCAAAAGGTTCAAGCTCTCCCAATAAGCAAAAACGAAGGTTCAAAAGGTTCAAGCTCCCTCAAGAACCTAAAACGAAGGGTCAGAAGGTTCAACTTCCTCAAGAAGTTAAAACAAGGGTTCAAAAGGTTCAAGCTCCCTCAAGAAGCTAAAACGAAGGTTCAAAAGGTTCAACTTCCTCAAGAAGCGAAAAAAAGGGTTCAAAAGGTTCAAGCTTCCTCAAGAAGCTAAAACGAAGGTTCAAAAGGTTCAGGCTTCCTCAAACCGAGGTACACGGCCAACAGCTCCGAAAACTGAAAACTGGTCTCCAAACGGGAACAGTGGTCTACGACCACGAAAAGTAGCCTATGGCCACTGAGGGATGGTCTACGAGACCTCTCCCGCCCTTCGGGAAGAGAAAACAGAACTTGGTTCCCAAATCAAGGCAAAGCGCAAAAGAGTCCTGAGGTCCAGAGGTAAGGCTCTCAGCCGAAACTCCATAACCTCAGAACGAGCACAACATGCGCAATCACCGAGTGCTCGATCGATGCTGTCTGAGTCTTAAGGTCGGTCAAAAATGGGGTGTCTACAGTTGCCCCTCTTTGACAGAACTCGAAAGTCATAAGTGACAGGGGTGAATGTGAAAGCCCGGAGACGACCCATTTTTGACAAGGCCGAAGACTTAGACAAAAGCATGCAAGATAACGAAGATACGTGCTCGAAGGCGGGGACAAAATGCAAGAACAATGAGCTTATGCAGGTCCTAAAACTCATCAAAAATTGCCTGAAACATGGCTTGGAAGCATGCAAATAAGGGCTTATTTGTAAGGACAAAAATGCTAGAAAACAAAAAAAGGAGAGAGAGGGTCACCCCTCTCTGATTTTGGCACTCAAAACAGCATGCTAGCCACTGAAAATCTACTGGATTTCAGTGGCTAAAAGGCCAAACAAAGGCCAACACAAATGCTCTATGGGATGGCACAAAACAAGGTAAAATGAAGCATGCAAGGGGGTAGATGACCCGCAACAGAAAAATGATCTTAAACAAACATCTTAAGGGCCTCAAAATAAGATTTTTTTCAGTTTTCACCAAAGCTCAAATATGCGTGCAAGTAAGGCTAAGAGATGTATGAAAATAATGCTAAAAAGAGGGAATAGTGTGTTACCCTTGTAGCTTCAGCAAAACCAGCAGCTTCTTGGACCAAAAAGCAGCTCTTTGAGACCTCTCAAGAACCTCTAGGAACCTTAGATCAAGGGTGGAGGTGTGTGGCTATGAGGTGTGGTGTTAAAGGCTAAGAACAAACACCCTCTCTATGCCTAGAATGTAGAGATATAGAGAGATACATGTGCTTTTCCTTAGACAAATTTTTTTCAACCTCTCCAAAGGAGAGGGAGGCTCTCTCTTATAGAGAAACAAGAGGGTTCAAGCTTCTTGGAGAAGCTAGAGCAAAAGGTTCAAGTTTCTTGGAGAAGCTAGAGCACAGGTTCAAGCATCTTGGAGAATTTAGAGCAAAGGTTCAAGCTTCCTCAAGAAGCTAAAACGAAGGTTCAAAAGGTTCAACCTCCCTCAAGAAGCTAAAACGAAGGTTTAGAAGTTTCAACTTCCTCAAGAAGCTAAAACGAAGGTTCAAAAGGTTCAACCTCCCTCAAGAAGCTAAAACGAAGGTTTAGAAGTTTCAACTTCCTCAAGAAGCTAAAACAAGGATTCAAAAGGTTCAAGCTTCCTCAGGAAGCTAAAACGAAGGTTCAAAAGGTTCAGGCTTCCTCAAGAAGCTAAAACGAAAGTTCAAAAGGTTCAAGCTCCCTCAAGAAGCTAAAACGAAGGTTCAAAAGGTTCAATTTGTCCAAAAACCGTGCCAAACGGAGAAGGTTAAGCGGTCCCGAGCCGAGGCGCACGGCCGACGGCTCCGAAAATCGGAAACTGGTCTCCAAACGGAAACAGTGGTCTACGACCACGAAAAGTAGCCTACGGCCACTGAGAGATGGTCTACGAGACCTCTCCCTTCCTACGGGAGGAGAAAACAGAACCTAATTCGCTAACCGAGGCAAAGCACAAAACAGTCCCGAGGTTCGGAGCTAAGGCTCTCAGCCGAAACTCCATAACCACAGAACGAGCACAACTTGCACGATCACCGAGCGCTTAATCGATGACGCCTGAGTCTTAAGGTCGGTAAAAAATGGGGTGTCGACAATTACCCCACTTTGACAGAACTCGAAAGTCATAAGAGACGGGAGTGATTGTCAAAGCCCGGAGACGACCCATTTTTGACAAGTAAGGCTAAGAGATTGATCAAAATAATGCTACAAAGAGGGAATAGTGTGTTACCCTTGTAGCTTCAGCAAAACCAGCAGCTTCTTCGACCAAAAACCAGCACTTTGAGACCTCTCAAGACCCTCTAAGAACCTTAGATCAACGGTGGCGGTGTGTGGCTATGAGGTGTGGTGTTAAAGGCCAAGAACAAACACACTCACTATGCCTAGAAATGTAGAGATATAGAGAGATATATGTGCTTTTCCTTAGAAATTGTTTTTTCAACCTCTCTAAAGGAGAGGGAGGCCCTTTGTTATAGAGAAACAAGAGGGTTCAAACTTTCCTAGAGAAGCTAGAGCAAAAGGTTCAAGCTTCCTGGAGAAGCTAGAGCAAACGTTCAAAAGGTTCAAGCTTCTTGGAGAAGCTAGAGCAAAGGGTTCAAACTTCTTCGAGAAGCTAGAGCAAGGGTTCAAAAGGTTCAAGCTTCCACAAGAAGCTAAAACGAAGGTTCAACAGGTTCAAGCTTCCTCAAGAAGCGAAAATGAAATTTCAAAAGGTTCAAGCTCCCTCAAGAAGCAAAAACAAAGGTTCAAAAGGTTCAAGCTCCCTCAAGAAGCTAAAACAAAGTTTCAAAACGTTCGAGCTCCCTCAAGAAGCTAATACGAAGGTTCAGAAGGTTCAACTTTCTCAAGAAGCTAAAACAAGGGTTCAAAAGGTTCAAGCTTCCTCAAGAAGCTAAAACAAAGGTTCAAAAGGTTCAATCTGTCCAAAAATCGTGCCAAACGGAGAAAGTTAAGTGGTCTGGAACCGAGGCGCACGGCCGACGGCTCCGAAAATCGAAAACTGGTCTCCAAACGGGAACAGTGGTCTACGAGCACGAAAAGTAGCCTACAGCCACTGAGAGATGGTCTACGAGACCTCTCCCTCCCTTCGGGAAAAGAAAACAGAACCTGGTTCGCAAATCGAGAAAAAGCACAAAAGAGTCCCGAGGTCCGGAGGTAAGGCTCTCAGCCGAAACTCTCCAAGAACCTTCGATCAATGGTGGAGGTGTGTGGCTATGAGGTGTGGTGTTAAAGGCCAAGAACAAACACCCTCTCTAAGCCTAGAATGTAGAGATATAGAGAGATATATGTGCTTTTCCTTAGACAAATTTTTTTCAACCTCTCTAAAGGAGAAGGAGGCCCTCTCTTATAGAGAAACAAGAGGGGTCGAGCTTCTCGGAGAAGCTAGAGCAAAGGTTTAAACATCTTGGAGAAGCTAGAGCAAAGGTTCAAGCTTCTTGGAGAAGCTGAGCAATGGTTCAAAATGTTCAAGCTTCCTCAAGAAGCTAAAACGAAGGTTCAAAAGATTCAAGCTTCCTTAAGAAGCTAAAATGAAGGTTTAGAAGGTTCAAGCTTCCTGAAGAAGGCAACACGAGGGTTCAAAAGGTACAAGCTTCCTCAAGAAGCTAAAACGAAGGTTTAAAAGGTTCAAGCTCTATCAAGATGCTAAAACGAAGGTTCAAAAGGTTCAAGATCCCTCAACAAGCTAAAACGAAGGTTCAAAAGGTTCAAGCTCCCCCAAGAAACTAAAACGAAGGTTAAGAAAGGTCAACTTCCTCAAGAAGCTAAAACAAGGGTTCAAAAGTTTCAAGCTTCCTAAAGAAGCTAAAACGAAGGTTCAGAAGGGTCAAACTTCCTCAAGAAGCCAAAACCAGGGTTCAAAAGTTTCAAGCTTCGTCAAGAAGCTAAAACAAAGGTTCAAAAGTTTCAAGCTTCGTCAAGAAGCTAAAACGAAGGATCAAAAGGTTCAAGCTCCCTCAAGAAGCTAAAACGAAGGTTCAGAAGGTTCAAGTTCCTCAAGAAGCTAAAACAAGGGTTTAATAGGTTCAAGCTTCCGCAAGAAGCTAAAACAAAGGTTCAAAACGTTCAGGCTTCCTCAAGAAGCAAAAACGAAGGTTCAAATGGTTCAAGCTATCCAAAAACCATGCCAAACGGAGAAAGTTAAGCGGTCCCAAACCGAGGCGCACGGCCGACGGCCCTGAAAATTGAAAACTGGTCTGCAAACGGGAACAGTGGTCTACGACCACAAAAAGTAGCGTACGGCCACTGAGAAATGGTCTACGAGACCTCTCCCTCCCTTCGGGATGAGAAAACAGAACCTGGTTCACAAATCGAGGCAAAGCACAAAAGAGTCCCAAGGTCCGGAGGTAAGGCTCTCAGCCGAAACTCCGTAACCTCAAAACGAGTGCAAAATGGGGTGTCTACAGTTGCTCCTCTTTGACAGAACTCAAAAGTCGTAAGTGACGGGGGTGAATGTCAAAGCCCGGAGACGACCCATTTTTGACAAGGCCGAAGACATAGACAAAAGCATGCAAGATAACGAAGATATGTGCTCGAAGGCGGGGGCAAAATGCAAGAACAATGAGCCTATGCAGGTCCTAAAACGCATCAAAAATGGCCTGAAACATGGCTTGGAAACATGCAAATAAGGGCTCCTTCGTAAGGCCAAAAATGCTAGAAAACAAAAGAGGGAGAGAGAGGGTCACCCCTCTATGATATTGGCACTCAAAACGGTATGCTAGCCACTAGAAATCAGTGGATTTCAGTGGCTAAAAGGCCAAACAAAGGCAAACAAAAATGCTCTAACGCATGGCTCAAAACAAGGTAAAATGACGCATGCAAGGGGGTAGATGACCACCAACAGAAAAATGATCTCAAACAAACATGTTAAGGGCCTCAAAATAAGACTTTTTTCAGTTCACACCGAAGCTCAAATATGCTTGCAGGTAAGGCTAAGAGATGGATCAAAATAATGCTAAAAAGAAGGATTAGTGTGTTACCCTTGTAGCTTCAGCAAAACCAGCAGCTTCTTGGACCAAAAACCAGCTCATTGAGACCTCTCAAGACCCTCCAAGAACCTTAGATCATTGGTAGAGGTGTGTGGCTATGAGGTGTGGTGTTAAAGGCCAAGAACAAACACCCTCTCTAAGCCTAGAATGTTTTTCCTTAGAGAAATTTCTTTCAACCTCCCTAAAGGAGAGGGACGCCCTCTCTTATAGAGAAACAAGAGGGGTCAAGCTTCTTGGAGAAGCTAGAGCAAAGGTTCAAACTTCTTGGAGAAGCTAGAGCAAAGGTTCAAAAGGTTCAAGCTTCTTGGAGAAGCTAGAGCAAAGGTTCAAAAGGTTTAAGCTTCCCCAAGAAGCTAAAACAAAGGTTCTAATGGTTCAAGCTTCCTCAAGAAGCTAAAACGAAGGTTCAGAAGGTTCAAGCTTCCTCAAGAAGCCAAAACCAGGGTTCAAAAGGTTCAAGCTTCCTCAAGAAGCTAAAACGAAGGTTCAAAAGGTTCAAGCTCCATCAAGAATCTAAAATGAAGTTTCAAAAGGTTCAAGCTCCCCTCAAGAAGCTAAAACGAAGGTTCAAAAGGTTCAAGCTCCCTCAAGAAACTAAAACGAAGGTTCAGAAGGTTCAGCTTCCTCAGGAAGCTAAAATGAAGGTTCAAAAGGTTCAGGCTTCCTCAAGAAGCTAAAACGAAAGTTCAAAAGGTTCAAGCTCCCTCAAGAAGCAAAAACGAAGGTTCAAAAGGTTCAATCTGTCCAAAAAACCGTGCCAAACGGGGAAAGTTAAGCGGTCCCGAACCGAGGCGCCCGGCCGACGGCTCCGAAAATTGGAAACTGGTCTCCAAACGGGAACAGTGGTCTACGACCACGAAAAGCAGCCCACGACCACTGAGAGATGGTCTACGAGACCTCTCCCTCCGTACGGGAGGAGAAAACAGAACCTAATTCGCAAACCGAGGCAAAGCACAAAAGAGTGCCGAGGTCCGGAGCTAAGGCTCTCAGCCGAAACTCCGTAACCTCAAAACGAGCGCAACATGCGCAATCACCGAGCGCTCAATCGATGATGTCAGAGTCTTAAGGTAGGTCAAAAATGGGGTGTCCACAGTTGCCCCTCTTTGACAGAACTCGAAAGTCGAAAGTGACGGGAGTGATTTTCAAAGCCCGGAGACGACGTATTTTTGACAAGGCCGAAGACTTAGACAAAAGCATGCAAGATAACAAAGATATGTGCTCGAAGGCGGGGGCAAAATGCAAGAACAATGAGCCTATGCAGGTCCTAAAACTCATCAAAAATGGCCTGAAACATGGCTTGGAAGCATGCAAATAAGGGCTCCTTTGTAAGGCCAAAAATGCTAGAAACCAAAACAAGGAGAGAAAGGGTCACCCCTCTCTGATTTTGGCACTCAAAACAGCATGGTAGCCACTGACAATCTACTAGATTTCAGTGGCTAAAATTCCAAACAAAGGCCAACACAAATGCTCTATGGCATGGCTCAAAACAAGGTAAAATGACGCATGCAAGGGGGTAGATGACCCCTAACAGAAAAATGATCTGAAACAAACATGTTAAGGGCCTCAAAATAAGACTTTTTTCAGTTTACACTGAAGATCAAATATGCTTGCAAGTAAGGCTAAGAGATGGATCAAAATAATGCTAAAAAGAGGGAATAGTGTGTTACCCTTGTAGCTTCAGCAAAACCAGCAGCTTCTTGGGCCAAAAACCAGCTCTTTGAGACCTCTCAAGAGCCTCCAAGAACCTTCGATCAATGGTGGAGGTGTGCGGCTATGAGGTGTGGTGTTAAAGGCCAAGAACAAACACCCTCTCTAAGCCGAGAATGTAGAGATATAGAGAGATATATGAGCTTTTCCTTAGACAAATTTTTTTCAACCTCTCTAAAGGAGAGGGAGGCCCTCTCTTATAGAAAAACAAGAGGGTTCAAGCTTCTTAGAGAAGCTAGAGCAAAGGTTCAAGCTTCTTGGAGATGCTAGAGCAAAGGTTCAAAAGGTTCAAGCTTCTTGGAGAAACTAGGGCAAAGGTTCAAACTTCTTGGAAAAGCTAGGGCAAAGGGTTAAAGCTTCTTGAAGAAGCTAGAGCAAAGGTTCAAAAGGTTCAAGCTTCCTCAAGAAACTAAAACGATGGTTCAAAAGGTTCAAGCTTCCTCAAGAAGCTAAAACGATGGTTCAGAAGGTTCAAGCTTCCTCAAGAAGCCAAAACCGGAGTTCAAAAGGTTAAAGCATCCTCAAGAAGCTAAAACGAAGGTTCAAAAGGTTCAAGCTCCCTCAAGAAGCTAAAATGATGGTTCAAATGGTTCAAGCTCCGTCAAGAAGCTAAAACGAAGGTTCAGAAGGTTAAACTTCCTCAAGAAGCTAAAACAAGGGTTCAAAAGGTTCAAGCTCCCTTAAAAAGCTAAAACGACGAGTTCAAAAGCTTCAACTTCCTCAAGAAGCTAAAACAAGGGTTCAAAAGGTTCAAGCTTCCTCAAGAAGCTATAACAAAGGTTCAAAAGGTTCAAACTCCCTCAAGAAGCTAAAACAAAGGTTAAAAAGGTTCAATCTGTCCAAAAACCGTGCCAAACGGAGAAGGTTAAGCGGTCCCGAACCGAGGCGCACGGCCGACGGCTCCGAAAACTGGAAACTGGTCTCCAAATGGGAACAGTGGTCTACGACCATGAAAAGTAGCCTACGAGCACTGAGAGATGGTCTACGAGACCTCTCCCTTCCTTCGAGAAGAGAAAACAGAACCTGGTTCGCAAATCGAGGCAAAGCACAAAAGAGTCCCGAGGTCCGGAGGTAAGGCTCTCAGCCGAAACTCCATAACCTCAAAACGAGCACAACATGCGCAATCACCGAGCTCTCAATCAATGACGTCTGAGTCTTAAGGTCGTTCAAAAATAGGTTGTCTACAGTTGCCCTCTTTGACAGAACTCGAAAGTCATAAGTGACGGGGGTGAATGTCAAAGCCCGGAGACGACCCATTTTTGACAAGGCCGAAGACTTAGACAAAAGCATGCAAGATAACGAAGATATGTGCTCAAAGGCGGGCGCAATAAGCCTATGCAGGTCCTAAAACTCATCAAAAATGGCCTGAAACATGGCTTGGAAGCATGCAAATAAGGGCTCCTTTGTAAGGACAAAAATGCTAGAAAACAAAACAAGGAGAGAGAGGGTCACCCCTCTCTGATTTTGGCACTCAAAACAACATGCTATCCACTGAAAATCCACTAGATTTCAGTGGCTAAATGGCTAAACAAAGGCCAACACAAATGCTCTAAGGCATGGCTCAAAACAAGGTGAAATGAAGCATGCAAGGGGGTAGATGACCCCCAACAGAAAAATGATCTTAAACAAGCATGTTAAGGGCCTCAAAATAAAACTTTTTTCAGTTTACACCGAAGCTCAAATATGCCTCCAAGTAAGGCAAAGAGATGAATCAAAAGAGGGAATAGTGTGTTACCCTTGTAGCTTCAGCAAAACCAGCTGCTTCTTGGACCAAAAACCAGCTCTTTGAGACCTCTCAAGAGCCTCCATGAACCTTAGATCAACGATGGAGTGGTGTGGCTATGAGGTGTGGTGTTAAAGGCCAAGAACAAACACCCTCTCTAAGCCTAGAATGTAGAGATATAGAGAGATATATGTGCTTTTCCTTAGACAAAATTTTTTCAACCTCTCTAAACGATAGGGAGGCCCTCTCTTATAGAGCAACAAGAGGGTTCAATCTTCTTGGAGAAGCTAGTGCAAAGGTTCAACCTTCTTGGAGAAGTTCGAGCTTCTTGGAGAAGCTAGAGCAAAGGGGTCAAGCTTCTTCGAGAAGCTAGAGCAAAGGTTCAAAAGGTTCAAGATTCCTCAAGAAGCTAAAACGAAGGTTCAAAAGGTTCAAGCTTCATCAAGAAGCAAAAACCAGGGTTCAAAAGGTTCAAGCTTCCTCAAGAAGCTAAAACAAAGGTTCACAAGGTTCAAGCACCCTCAAGAAGCTAAAACGAAAGCTCAAAAGGTTCAAGCTCCCTCAAGAAGCTAAAACAAAGGTTCAAAAAGTTCAAGCTCCCCCAAGAAGCTAAAACGAAGGTTGAGAAGGTTCAACTTCCTCAAGAAGCGAAAACAAGGGTTCAAAAGGTTCAAGCTTCCTCAAGAAGCTAAAACGAAGGTTTAGAAGGTTCAAGCTTTCTCAAGAAGCCAAAACCAGGGTTCAAAAGGTTCAACCTTCCTCAAGAAGCTAAAACGAAAGTTCAAAATGTTCAAGCTCCCCTAAGAAGCTAAAACGAACATTCAGAAGGTTTAACTTCCTCAAGAAGCTAAAACCAGGGTTCAGAAGGTTCAACTTCCTCAAGAAGCTAAAACGAAGGTTCAAAATGTTCAGGCTTCCTCAAGAAGCTGAAACGATGGTTCAAAAGGTTCAAGCTTCCTCAAGAAGCTAAATCGAAAGTTCAAAAGGTTCAAGCTCCCTCAAGAAGCTAAAACGAAGGATCAAAAGGTTCAAGCTGTCCAAAAACCGTGCCAAACGGAGAAAGTTAAGCGTTCCCGAACCGAGGCGCACGGCCGACGGCTTTGAAAATCGAAAACTAGTCTCCAAACGGGAACAGTGGTCTACGACCACGAAAAGTAGCCTATGGCCACTGAGAGATGGTCTACGAGACCACTCCCTCCCTTCGGGAAGAGAAAACAGAACCTGGTTCGCAAATCGAGGCAAAGCACAAAAGAGTCCCAAGGTCCGGAGGTAAGACTCTCAGCCGAAACTCCGTAACCTCAGAACGAGCACAACATGCGCAATCACCGAGCGCTCAATCGATGATGTCTGAGACTTAAGGTCGGTAAAAAATGGGTTGTCTACAGTTGCTCCTCTTTGATAGAACTCGAAGGTCATAAGTGACGGGAGTGAATGTCAAAGCCTAGAGACGACCCATTTTGGACAAGGCCGAAGACTTAGACAAAAGCATGCAAGATAACAAAGATATGTGCTCGAAAGCGGGGGCAAAATGCAAGAACAATGAGCCTATGCAGGTCCTAAAACTCATCAAAAATGGCTTGAAACATGGCTTGGAAGCATGCAAATAAGGGCTCCTTTGTAAGGCCAAAAATGCTAGAAAACAAAAGGAGAGAGAGGGTCACCCCTCTCTGATTTTGGCACTCGAAACAGCATGCTAGCCACTGAAAATCCACTGGATTTCAGTGGCTAAAAGGCCAAACAAAGGCCAACACAAATGATCCCCAACAGAAAAATGAAGCATGCAAGGGGGTAGATGACCCCCAACAGAAAAATGATCTTAAACAAACATGTTAAGTGCCTAAAAATAAGACTTTTTTCAGTTTACACCGAAGCTCAAATATGCTTCAAGTAAGGCTAAGAGATGGATCAAAATAATGCTAAAGAGAGGGAATAGTTTGTTACCCCTGTAGCTTCAGCAAAACCAGCAGCTTCTTCGACCAAAAACTAGCTCTTTGAGACCTCTCAAGACCCTCCAAGAACCTTAGATCAATGGTGGAGGTGTGTGGCTATGAGGTGTGGTGTTAAAGGCCAAGAACAAACACCCTCTCTATGCCTAGAATGTAGAGATATAGAGAGATATAAGTGCTTTTCCTTAGACAAATTTTTTTCAACCTCACTAAAGGAGAGGGAGGCCCTCTCTTAAAGAGAAACAAGAGGGTTCAAGCTTGTTGGAGAAGCTAGAGCAAAGGTTCAAGCTTCTTGGAGAAGCTAGAGCAAAGGTTCAAAAGGTGCAAGCTTCTTGGAAAAGCTAGAGCAAAGGGTTCAAGCTTCTTGAAGAAGCTAGAGCAAAGGTTCAAAAGGTTCAAGCTTCCTCAAGAAGCTAAAACGAAGGTTCAAAAAGTTCAGGCCTCCTCATGAAGCTAAAACAAAGGTTCAGAAGGTTTAAGCTTCCTTAAGAAGCCAAAACAAGGGTCCAAAAGGTTCAAGCTTTCTCAAGAAGCTAAAACAAAAGTTCAAGAGATTCAAGCTCCCTAAAGAAGCTAAAACGAAGGTTCAAAAAGTTCAAGCTCCATCAAGAAGCTAAAATGAAGGTACAAAATGTTCAAGCTTTCTCAAGAAGCTAAAATGAAAGTTCAGAAGGTTCAACTTCCTCAAGAAGCTAAAACAAGGGTTCAAAACGTTCAAGCTCCCTCAAGAAGCTAAAATGAAGGTTCAAAAGGTTCAAGCTTCCTCAAGAAGCTAAAATGAAGACTCAAAAGGTTCAAGCTCTCTCAAGAAGCTAAAATGAAGGTTCAAAAGGTTCAGGCTGTGCAAAAACCGGGCCAAACGGAGAAAGTTAAGCGGTCCCGAACCGAGGCGCACGGCCGACGGCTCCGAAAATCGAAAACTGGTCTCCAAACAGGAACAGTGGTCTACGACCACGAAACGTAGCCTACGGCCACTGAGAGATTGTCTAAGAGACTTCTCCCTCCCTTCGGGAAGAGAAAACAGAACCTGGTTCACAAAAGGTTCAAAAGCTTCAAGTTTCTTGGAGAAGGTAAAGCAAAGGTTCAAAATGTTCAAGCTTCCTCAAGAAGCTAAAACGAAGTTTCAAAAGGTTCAAGCTTCCTCAAGAAGCTAAAACGAAGGTTCAGAAGGTTCAAGCTTCCTCAAGAAGCCAAAACCAGGGTTAAAAAGGTTCAAGCTTCCTCAAGATGCTAAAATGAAGGTTCAAAAGGTTCAAGCTCCCTCAAGAAGCTAAAACGAAGGTTCAAAAGTTTCAAGCTCCCTCAAGAAGCTAAAACGAAGGTTCAGAGGGTTCGACTTCCTCAAGAAGCTAAAACAAGGGTTCAAAAGGTTCTGGCTTCCTCAAGAAGGTGAACGAAGGTTCAAAAGGTTCAAGCTCCCTTAAGAAGCTAAAACGAAGGTTCAAAAGGTTCAAGCTGTCCCAAAACCGTGCAGAACGGAGAAAGTTAAGCGGTCTCGAACTGAGTCGCACGATCGATGACTCCGAAAATCGGAAACTGGTCTCCAAACGGGAACAGTGGTCTACCACCACGAAAAGTAGCCTACGGCCACAGAGAGATGGTCTACGAGTCCTCTCCCTCCCTTCGGGAAGAGAAAACATAACCTAGTTCGCAAATCGAGGCGAAGCATAAAAGATTCCCGAGGTCCGGAGGTAAGGCTCTCAGCCGAAACTCCGCAACCTCAGAACGAGCACAGCATGCGCAATCACCGAGCGCTCAATCGATGACGTCTGAGTCATAGGGTCGGTCAAAAATGGGGTGTCTACAGTTGCCCCACTTTGACAGAACTCGAAAGTCATAGGTGACGGGAGTGAATGTCAAAAGCCCGGAGACGACTCATTTTCGACAAGGCCGAAGACTTAGACAAAAGCATGCAAGATAACAAAGATATGTGCTCGAAGGCGGGGGCAAAATGCAAGAACAATGAGCCTATGTAGGTCCTAAAACTCATCAAAAATGGCCTGAAACATGGTTTGGAAGCGTGCAAATAAGGGCTTCTTTGTAAGGCCAAAAATGCTAGAAAAAAAAACGAGGAGAGAGAGGGTCACCCCTCTCTAATTTTGGCACTCAAAACAGCATCGTAGCCACTGAAAATCCATTGGATTTCAGTGGCTAAAAGGCCAAACAAAGGCCAACACAAATGCTCTAAGGCATGGCTCAAAACAAGGTAAAATGAAGCATGCAAGGCGGTAGATGACCCCCAACAGAAAAATGATCTTAAACAAACATGTTAAGGGCCTCAAAATAAGTCTTTTTTCAGTTTACACCGAAGCTCAAATATACTTGGAAGTAAGGCTAAGAGATGGATAAAAAGAATGCTAAAAAGAGGGAATAGTGTGTTACCCTAGTAGCTTCAGCAAAACCAGCAGCTTCTTCGACCAAAAACCAGCTCTTTGAGGCCTCTCAAGACCCTCCAAGAGCCTTAGATCAACGGTGGAGGTGTGTGGCTATGAGGTGTAGTGTTAAAGGCCAAGAACAAACACCCTCTCTAAGCCTAGAATGTACAGATATAGAGAGATATATGTTCTTTTTCGTAGAAATTTTTTTTTCAATCTCTCTAAAGGAGAGGGAGGCCCTCTCTTATAGAGAAACAAGAGGGTTCAAGCTTCTTGGAGAAGCTAGAGCAAAGGTTCAAATGGTTCAAACTTCTTGGAGAAGCTAAAACAAAGGTTCAAAAGGTTCAAGCTTCTTGGTGAAACTAGAGCGAAGGTTCAAAAGGTTCAAGCTTCCTCAAGGAGCTAAAACGAAGGTTCAAAAGGCTCAAGCTTCCTCAAGAAGCTAAAAAGAAGGTTCAGAAGGTTCAAGTTTCCGGAAGAAACCAAAACCAGGGTTCAAAAGGTTCAAGCTTCCTCAAGAAGCTAAAACGAAGGTTCAAAAGGGTCAAGCTCCATCAAGAAGCTAAAACGAAGTTTCAAAAGGTTCAAACTCCCTCAAGAAGCTAAAACGAAGGTTCAAAAGGTTGAAGCTCCCTCAAAAAACTAAAATGAAGGTTCAGAAGGTTTAGCTTCCTCAAGAAGCTAAAACGAAGGAGAGGGAGGCCCTCTCTTGTAGAGAAATTAGAGGTTTCAAGCTTCTTGGAGAAGCTAGAGCAAAGGTTCAAAAGGTTCAAGCCTCTTGGCGAAGCTAGAGCAAAGGTTCAAAAGGTTCAAGCTTCTTGGAGAAGCTAGAGCAAAGGGTTCAAGCCTCTTGGAGAAGCTAGAGCAAAAGTTCAAAAGGTTCAAGCTTCCTCGAGTTGCAAAAATGATGGTTCAAAAAGTTTGAGCTTCCTCAGGAAGCAAAAACAAAGGTTCAGATGGTTCAAACTTCCTCAGGAAGCCAAAACCAGGGTTCGAAAGCTTCAAGCTTCCCCAAGAAGCCAAAACGATGGTTCAAAAGGTTCAAGCTCCCTCAAGAAACTAAAACGAAGGTTCAAAAGGTTCAAGCTCCCTCAAAAAGCTAAAACAAAGGTTCAGACGGTTTAACTTCCTCAAGAAGCTAAGACAAGGGTTCAAAACGTTTAAGCTCCCTCAAGAAGCGAAAACGAATGTTCAAAAGGTTCAAGCTTCCTCAAGAAGCTAAAACGAACGTTCAAAAGGTTCAAGCTCCCTCAAGACGCTAAAACGAAGGTTCAAAACGTTCAAGCGGTCCAAAAATCATGCCAAACGGAGAAAGTTAAGCAGTCCTGAACCGAGGCGTACGGCCGACGGCTCCGAAATTTGGAAACTGGTCTCCCAACGGGAACAGGGATCTACGACCTCGAAAGTAGCCTACGGCCACTGAGAGATGGTCTACGAGACCACTCCCTCCCTTTGGGAAGAGAAAACAGAACCTGGTTCGCAAACCGAGGCAAAGCAAAAAAGAGTCCCGAGGTCCGAAGGTAAGGCTCTCAGCCGAAACTCCGTAACCTCGGAATGAGCACAACATGTGCAATCACCGTGCGCTCAATCGATGACGTCTGAGTCTTAAGGTCGGTGAAAAATGGGGTCTCTACAGTTGCCCCTCTTTGACAGAACTCAAAAGTCATAAGTGACGGGGGTGAATGTCAAAGCCCGGAGACGACCCATTTTTGACAAGGCCGAAGACTTAGACAAAAGCATTCAAGATAACGAAGATATGTGCTCGAAGGCGAGGGCAAAATGCAAGAACAATGAGCCTATGCAGGTCCTAAAACTCATAAAAAATGGCTTCAAACATGGCTTGGAAGCGTGCAAATAAGGGCTCCTTTGTAAGGCCAAAAATGCTAGAAAACAAAACAAAGAGAGAGAGGGTCACCCCCTCTCTGATTTTGGCACTCAAAATAGCATTCTAGCCACTGAAAATCCACTGGATTTCAGTGGCTAAACGAAGGCCAACACAAATGCTCTAAGGCATGGCTCAAAACAAGGTAAAATGAAGCATGCAAGGGAGTAGATGACCCCCAACAGAAAAATGATCTGAAACAAACATGTTAAGGTCCTCGAAATAAGACTTTTTTAAGTTTGCACCGAAGCTCACATATGCTTGCAAGTAAGGCTAAGAGATGGATCAAAATAATGCTAAAAAGAGGGAATAGTGTCTTACCCTTGTAGCCTCAGCAAAACCAGTAGCTTGTTGGACCAAAAACCAGCTCTTTGAGACCTCTCATGACCCTCCAAGAACCTTATCTCAATGGTGGAGGTGTGTGGCTATGAGGTGTGCTGTTAAAGGCCAAGAACAAACACCCTCTCTAAGCCTAGAATTTAGAGATATAGGGAGATATATGTGCTTTTCTTTAAAAAAAAAAATTTCAACCTCTCTAAAGGAGACGGAGGCCCACTCTTATAGAGAAACAAGAGGGTTCAAGCTTCTTGTAGAAGTTAAAGCAAAGGTTCAAAAGGTTCAAGCTTCTTGGAGAAGCTAGAGCAAAGGTTCAGAAGGTTCAAGCTTCGTCAAGAAGCCAAAACCAGGGTTCAAAAGTTTCAAGCTTCCTCAAGAAGCTAAAACGAAAGTTCAAAAGGTTCAAGCTCCCTGAAGAAGCTAAAACGACGGTTCAAAAGGTTCAAGCTCCCCCAAGAAGGTAAAACGAAGGTTCAGAAGGCTCAACTTCCTCAAGAAGTTAAAACAAGGGTTCAAAAGGTTCAAGCTTCCTCAAGAAGCTAAAACGAAGGTTCAGAAGGATCAAGCTTCCTCGAGAAGCCAAAACCAGGGTTCAAAAGGTTCAAGCTTCCTCAAGAAGCCAAAACCAGGGTTCAAAAGGTTCAGGCTCGCTCAAGAAGCTAAAACCAAGGTTCAAACGGTTCAAGCTCCCTCAAGAAGCTAAAACGAAGGTTCAAAAGGTTCAAACTCCCACAAGAAGCTAAAACAAAGGTTCAGAAGGTTCAACTTCCTCAAGACGCTAAAATGAAGGTTCAGAAGGTTCAACTTCCTCAAGAAGCTACAACAAGGGTTCAAAAGGTTCCAGCTTTCTCAAGAAGCTAAAACGAAGGTTCAAAAGGTTCAGGCGTCTTCAAGAAGCTAAAACAATGCTTCAAAAGGTTCAAGCTACCTCAAGAAGCTAAAACAAAGGTTGGAAAGGTTCAAGCTATCCAAAAACCATGCCAAACGGAGAAAGTTAAGCTGTCCCGAACCGAGGCGCACGGCCGACGGCTCCAAAAATCGAAGACTGGTCCCCGAACGGGAACAATGGTCTACGACCACGAAAAGTAGCCTACGCCCATTGAGAGACGGTCAACGAGGCCTCTCCCTCCCTTCGGGAAGAGAAAACAGAACCTGGTTCACAAATCGCGGCGAAGCACAAAAGAGTCCCGAGGTCCGGAGGTAAGGCTCTCAGCCGAAACTCCGTAACCTCAGAACGAGCACAACATGCGCAATCACCGAGCGCTCAATCGATGATGTCTGAGTCTTAAGGTAGGTCAAAAATGGGGTGTCTACAGTTGCCCCTCTTTGACAGAACCCGAAAGTCGTAAGTGACGGGGGTGAATGTCAAAGCCCGGAGACGACCCATTTTTGACAAGGCCGAAGACTTAGACAAAAGCATGCAAGATAACGAAGATATGTGCTCAAAGGCGGGGGGAAAAATGCAAGAACAATGAGCCTATGCGGGTCCTAAAACTCATCAAAAATGGCCTGAAACATGGCTTGGAAGCGTGCAAATAAGGGCTCCTTTGTAAGGCCAAAAACGCTAGAAAACAAAACAAAGAGAGAGAGGGTCACCCCCTCTCTGATTTTGGCACTCAAAATAGCATTCTAGCCACTGAAAATCCACTGGATTTCAGTGGCTAAAGGGCCGAACGAAGGCCAACACAAATGCTCTAAGGCATGGCTCAAAACAAGGTAAAATGAAGCATGCAAGGGAGTAGATGACCCCCAACAGAAAAATGATCTGAAACAAACATGTTAAGGTCCTCGAAATAAGACTTTTTTAAGTTTGCACCGAAGCTCACATATGCTTGCAAGTAAGGCTAAGAGATGGATCAAAATAATGCTAAAAAGAGGGAATAGTGTCTTACCCTTGTAGCCTCAGCAAAACCAGTAGCTTGTTGGACCAAAAACCAGCTCTTTGAGACCTCTCATGACCCTCCAAGAACCTTATCTCAATGGTGGAGGTGTGTGGCTATGAGGTGTGCTGTTAAAGGCCAAGAACAAACACCCTCTCTAAGCCTAGAATTTAGAGATATAGGGAGATATATGTGCTTTTCTTTAAAAAAAAAATTTTCAACCTCTCTAAAGGAGACGGAGGCCCACTCTTATAGAGAAACAAGAGGGTTCAAGCTTCTTGGAGAAGTTAAAGCAAAGGTTCAAAAGGTTCAAGCTTCTTGGAGATGCTAGAGCAAAGGTTCAGAAGGTTCAAGCTTCGTCAAGAAGCCAAAACCAGGGTTCAAAAGTTTCAAGCTTCCTCAAGAAGCTAAAACGAAAGTTCAAAAGGTTCAAGCTCCCTGAAGAAGCTAAAACGACGGTTCAAAAGGTTCAAGCTCCCCCAAGAAGGTAAAACGAAGGTTCAGAAGGCTCAACTTCCTCAAGAAGTTAAAACAAGGGTTCAAAAGGTTCAAGCTTCCTCAAGAAGCTAAAACGAAGGTTCAGAAGGATCAAGCTTCCTCGAGAAGCCAAAACCAGGGTTCAAAAGGTTCAAGCTTCCTCAAGAAGCCAAAACCAGGGTTCAAAAGGTTCAGGCTCGCTCAAGAAGCTAAAACCAAGGTTCAAACGGTTCAAGCTCCCTCAAGAAGCTAAAACGAAGGTTCAAAAGGTTCAAACTCCCACAAGAAGCTAAAACAAAGGTTCAGAAGGTTCAACTTCCTCAAGACGCTAAAATGAAGGTTCAGAAGGTTCAACTTCCTCAAGAAGCTACAACAAGGGTTCAAAAGGTTCCAGCTTTCTCAAGAAGCTAAAACGAAGGTTCAAAAGGTTCAGGCGTCTTCAAGAAGCTAAAACAATGCTTCAAAAGGTTCAAGCTACCTCAAGAAGCTAAAACAAAGGTTGGAAAGGTTCAAGCTATCCAAAAACCATGCCAAACGGAGAAAGTTAAGCTGTCCCGAACCGAGGCGCACGGCCGACGGCTCCAAAAATCGAAGACTGGTCCCCGAACGAGAACAATGGTCTACGACCACGAAAAGTAGCCTACGCCCATTGAGAGACGGTCAACGAGGTTCTCCTCTTCGAAGAGAAAGCAGAACTGGTTCACAAATCACGAGGCAAAGCACAAAAGAGTCCCGAGGTCCGGAGGTAAGGTTTCACCGAAACTCAGAATCTCGTAACGAGCACAACATGCGAATCACCGAAGCGCCAATCGATGATGTCTGAAGTCTTAAGGTAGGTCAAAATGGGGTGTCTACAGCTGTTCTCTTGATGTAATCCGAAAGTCGTAAGTGACGGGGGTGAATGTCAAAGCCCAGAGACGACCCATTTTTGACAAGGCCGAAGACTTAGACAAAAGCATGCAAGATAACGAAGATATGTGCTCAAAGGCGGGGGAAAAATGCAAGAACAATGAGCCTATGCGGGTCCTAAAACTCATCAAAAATGGCCTGAAACATGGCTTGGAAGCGTGCAAATAAGGGCTCCTTTGTAAGGCCAAAAATGCTAGAAAACAAAACAAAGAGAGAGAGGGTCACCCCTTCTCTGATTTTGGCACTCAAAACAG
Organism: Camellia lanceoleosa; assembly: GCA_025200525.1. Classification (NCBI taxonomy): domain Eukaryota; kingdom Viridiplantae; phylum Streptophyta; class Magnoliopsida; order Ericales; family Theaceae; genus Camellia; species Camellia lanceoleosa. Next base: position 54,483,628 of record CM045766.1, read on the forward strand.
CATTCTAGCCACTGAAAATCCACTGGATTTCAGTGGCTAAAGGGCTGAACAAAGGCCAACACAAATGCTCTAAGGCATGGCTCAAAACATGGTAAAATGAAGCATGCAAGGAGGTAGATGAACCCCAATAGAAAAATGATCTAAAACAAACATGTTAAGGGCCTCAAAATAAGAACTTTTTCAGTTTACACCGAAGCTCGAATATGCTTGCAAGTAAGACTAAGAGATGGATCAAAATAATGCTAAAAAGAGGGAATAGTGTGTTACCCTTGTAGCTTCAGCAAAACCAGCAGCTTCTTGGACCAAAAACCAGCTCTTTGAGACCTCTCAAGACCCTCCAAGAACCTTAGATCAATGGTGGAGGTGTGTGGCTATGAGGTATGGTGTTAAAGGCCAAGAACAAACACCCTCTCTAAGTCTAGAATGTAGAGATATAGAGAGATATATGTGCTTTTCCTTAGACAAATTTTTTTCAACCTCTCTAAAGGAGAAGGAGGCCCTCTCTTATAGAGAAACAAGAGGGGTCAAGCTTCTCGGAGAAGCTAGAGCAAAGGTTCAAAAGGTTCAAGCATCTTGGAGAAGCAAGAGCAAAGGTTCAAGCTTCTTAGAGAAGCTAGAGCAAAGGTTCAAAATGTTCAAGCTTCCTCGAGAAGCTAAAACGAAGGTTCAAAAGATTCAAGCTTCCTCAAGAAGCTAAAATGAAGGTTTAGAAGGTTCAAGCTTCCTGAAGAAGCCAAAACCAGGGTTCAAAAGGTACAAGCTTTCTCAAGAAGCTAAAACGAAGGTTCAAAAGGTTCAAGCTCTATCAAGATGCTAAAACGAAGGTTCAAAAGGTTCAAGATCCCTCAACAAGCTAAAACGAAGGTTCAAAAGGTTGAAGCTCGCCCAAGAAACTAAAACGAAGGTTTAGAAGGGTCAACTTCCTCAAGAAGCTAAAAGAAGGGTTCAAAAGGTTCAACCTTCCTCAAGAAGCTAAAACGAAGCTTCAGAAGGTTCAAGCTTCCTCAAGAAGCCAAAACCATGGTTCAAAAGTTTCAAGCTTCCTCAAGAAGCTAAAACGAAGGTTCAAAAGGTCCAAGCTCCCTCAAGAAGCTAAAATGAAGGTTCAAAAGGTTCAAGCTCCCTCAAGAAGCTAAAACGAAGGTTTAGAAGGTTCAACTTCCTCAAGAAGCTAAAACAAGGGTTTAAAAGGTTCAAGCTTCCTCAAGAAGCTAAAACGAAGGTTCAAAAGGTTCAGGCATCCTCAAGAAGCTAACACGAAGGTTCAAAAGGTTCAAGCTATCCAAAAACCGTGCCAAACAGAGAAAGTTAAGCGGTCTCCAAGAACAGAACAGTGGTCTACGAGCACGAAAAGTAGCCTACGGCCACTAAGAGATGGTCTACGAGTCCTCTCCCTCCCTTCGGGAAGAGAAAACAGAACTTGGTTCGCAAATCGAGGCAAAGTTCAAAAGAGTCCCGAGGTCGAGAGGTAAGGCTCTCAGCCGAAACACCGTAACCTCAGAACGAGCGCAACATGCGCAGTCACCGAACGCTCAATCAATGACGTCTGAGTCTTAACGTCGGTCAAAAATGGGGTGTCTACAGTTGCCCCTCTTTGACAGAACTCGAAAGTCGTAAGTGACGGGGGTGAATGTCAAAACCCGGAGACGACCCATTTTTGACAAGGCCGAAGACTTAGACAAAAGAATGCAAGATAACGAAGATATGGGCTCGAAGGCAAGGGCAAAATGCAAGAACAATGAGCCTATGCAGGTCCTAAAACTCGTCAAAAATGGCCTGAAACATGGCTTCGAAGCATGCAAATAAGGGCTCCTTCGTAAGGCCAAAAATGCTAGAAAACAAAACAAGGAGAGAGAGGGTCACCCCTCTATGATATTGGCACTCAAAACGGCATGCTAGCCACTGAAAATCCACTGGATTTCAGTGGCTAAATGGCCAAACAAAGGCCAACACAAATGCTCAAAGGCATGGCTCAAAAGAAGGCAAAATGAAGCATGCAAGGGAGTAGATGACCCCCAACAGAAAAATGATCTTAAACAAACATGTTAAGGGCCTCAAAATAAGACTTTTTTGAGTTTACACCGAAGCTCAGATATGCTTGCATGCAGGGCTAAGAGATGGATCAAAATAATGCTAAAAAGAGTGAATAGTGTGTTACCCTTGTGGCTTCAGCAAAACCAGAAGCTTCTTGGACCAAAAACCAGCTCTTTGAGAACTCTCAAGACCCTCCAAGAACCTTATATCAATGGTGGAGGTGTGTGGCTATGAGGTGTGGTGTTAAAGGCTAAGAACAAACACCCTCCCTATGCCTAGAATGTAGAAATATAGAGAGATATATGTGTTTTTCCTTAGACAAATTTTTTTCAACCTCTCTAAAAGAGGGGGAGGCCCTCGCTTATAGAGAAACAAGAGGGTTCATGTAATACCCCGACCCTCATATCTGATTCTGCTGTTTTTATAATCCCCTATTCTATGTCTTTGAATGTTATTGTGAAAATCTATGTGAAAATATAGTAAAAGAGCATGGAACTTAGAGATATGAGTTTCTATCTGTTGAATTAGAACGTATCTGTTACACTTGAATCACTTAAAATGGAAATTGAGCATCTTAGAGATTTAATTTGCAGAAATTGATTTGATATTTGGAATCTACATGATTTTTAAGCTATAAGGGGATTTTCTGTGAAATTTTTATTTCGGCACCATAAAGCGATTGAATTTCGTCTTTTGTGCTCTTATATCTTGATATATATATATATATATATATATGTCTAAGACTTGTAAATTGGTGATAAAAAACGTGGGCTTACATTGAGAAAGAAAGGAAGAGAGGAACGTGAGAGTTGAAGGAGAAGAATTGGGGGAAAATAAATTTGACTCACCAAAGAAGCTCATCCATTAGTAGGATTGGGAGATTGAGGTTAAGGTAACCAAATTCCTAGTTTAACTTCTCAAGAATTTCATCTCATGCTTGTGTTGATTCATGGATAATCTATGTTTGCCCCATTAGGGTTTCTCATTGATTTGGTGCCTTGACACTTTGGACTTCAATCTTTGTTTCTATAGCATTAATTCATACCAATATGTTACTACTATGTGCTATGTTTGTTGAATTTGTAGAACTTGAATATATTTGGGACATTGGATGGAATTTGTGAAAGTGTTGGCTTGTTGAAGCCTTTAACTTGGTTTAAATTGGCATGATTAAGCTTTCCTCCATGTTGTGGTGTTGTTAAGTAGAAGTATTGCATGAATTTCATCCTTGATTGCATGAAAAATTGGGTTTGAATGATGAATTTTGGCTTGAGATCGGGCTGCCCTGAATCTGGGTAGTCGTCCGCTCGAGCGGAGGTCAGGGCCGCTCGAGCGTGAAAATGCACCTCCCAGCAGTTTTCTGAAAATTTACCCTGTCCGCTCGAGCTGAGAACTTTACGCTCGAGCGTAAAAATCGACCATCGATATTTTGGCACTTGCTTTGTCATCGCCGAAGCGAACAAAGTTCCGCTCGAGCGGAGGACTGTTTCAGCAAGAAAAATACATTTTGTTCAGTTTTTTGTGTCTGACTCTTCGGTGCTATTAGAATATTCTTTTCTGATGGGTCTTAAGAGATTATGACTTTATAAAGGTGTGGAGGCATGTGAATCGATCTTAAAGGAAAAGAATACTAATTTATCAGTTATGTTGTGTGTAGGGCACACTCCAGGAGGAACTCATACGCCACCACAACACTGTGAGTACTAGAGCATTTTACATATATTTATGTATCCGTTTTCTGTAAGATAAGATCATAACTTATATGTTGATCTAGGACTGAAACCTGAGTCGAAAGACTATTTGTGCCGCAAGGCTACCTGAGTCGAAAGACTATCTGTGCCGCAAGGCTACCTGAGTTGAAAGACTATCTGTGCCGCAAGGCTACCTGAGTCGAAAGACTATCTGTGCCGCAAGGCTACCTGAGTCGAAAGACTATCTGTGCCGTAAGGCTACCTGTTGTGCCGCAAGGCTACAATGTGCCGCGGCTACATAAAGACCGAAAGGCTATCCGTGCTTAAGGCTATCTCCGGGCCAATGGGCCAACCTGTTATCTTAGCTTTTGGTTTTGGATATACATACTACTGTACATGGTGATTTTATTATTACGCACTACTATTCACTGAGCTTGTCTCATTCTGTAGTTTTGTTTGATTCTGTAGGAGCCAGCTTGAAGAGCCGATCTAGCACACTTCATGCATTTTGTCAGCCTAAGGATTACCAGGCACTGGAGGAAACCCTTACATATTAGATCAGTTTTCTAAATGTAATTTTTGGTATCCACATCGCTGGTCAGGGTTATGTATTTATTGTTTTGTATGCCTAAAACCTGGGCTGGATTGTAAATGTTTATGCAACCTCCTTTTTGTGTGCATGCTATGTTATATTCAATGTTAAGATGGTCCTGGCTTGTTAATAGTTGCTCAATGGATATTTCTAGATGTCGTTTTAAATTGAATGCGTCCGTTCAGGCCCCCAGTGTTATACCATACAGGTTATTCTGTCTGTTTCTGCTCAAGTCACGCCCAAACTTATAGGGCCTGGGTTGGGGCGTGACAGTTCAAGCTTCTTGGAGAAGCTAGAGCAAAGGTTCAAGCTTCTTGGAGAAGTTAGAGCAAAGGTTCAAAAGGTTCACGCCTCTTGGCGAAGCTAGAGCAAAGGTTCAAAAGGTTCAAGCTTCTTGGAGAAACTAGAGCAAAGGTTCAAAAGGTTCAAGCTTCTTGGAGAAGCTAGAGCAAAGGGTTCAAGCTTCTTGGAGAAGCTAGAGCAAAGGTTCAAAAGGTTTAAGCTTCCTCGAGATGCTGAAACGATGGTTCAAAAAGTTCTAGCTTCCTCATGAAACTAAAACAAAGGTTCAAAAGGATTAAGCTTCCTCAAGAAGCCAAAGCAAGGGTTCAAAAGGTTCAAGCTTCCTTAGAAGCCAAAACGAAGGTTCAAAAGGTTCAAGCTCCCTCAAGAATCTAAAATGAAGGTTCAAAAGGTTCAAGCTCCCTCAAGAAGCTAAAACGAAGGTTCAGAAGGTTTAACTTCCTCAAGAAGCTAAAACAGGGGTTCAAAAGGATCAAGCTCCCCCAAGAAGCGAAAACGAATGTTCAAAAGGTTCAAGCTTCCTCACGATGCAAAAATGAAGGTTCAAAAGGTTAAAGCCCCCTCAAGAAGCTAAAACAAAGGTTCAAAAGGTTCAAGCTGTCCAAAAGTCGTGCCAAATGGAAAAAGTTAAGCGGTCCCGAACAGAGGCGCACAGCCGACGGCTCCGAAATCCGGAAACGGGTCTCCAAATGGGAACAGTGGTCTACAACCACGAAAAGTAGCCTACGGCCACTGAGAGATGGTCTACAAGACCTCTCCGTCCCATCGGGAAGAGAAAACAGAACCTGGTTCGCAAACCGAGGCAAAGCACAAAAGAGTCCCGAGGTTTGGAGGTAAGGCTCTCAGCCGAAACTCCGTAACCTCGGAACGAGCACAACATGTGCAATCACCGTGTGCTCAATCAATGACGTCTAAGTCTTAAGGTCGGTCAAAAATGGGGTATCTACAATTGCTCCTCTTTGACAGAACTCGAAAGTCATAAGTGACGGGGGTGAATGTCAAAGTCCGGAGACGACCCATTTTCGACAAGGCCGAAGACTTAGACAAAAGCATGCAAGATAACGAAGATATGTGCTCGAAGGCGGGGGCAAAATGTAAGAACAATGAGCCTATACAGGTCCTAAAACTCATCAAAAATAGCCTGAAACATGGCTTGGAAGCATGCAACTTCAGCAAAACCAGCAGCTTCTTGGACCAAAAACCAGCTCTTTGAGACCTCTCATGCCCCTCCAAGAACCTTAGATCAATGGTGGAGGTGTGTGGCTATGAGGTGTGCGGTTAAAGGCCAAGAACAAACACCCTCTCTAAGCCTAGAATGTAGAGATATAGAGAGATATATGTGCTTTTCCTTAGAAATTTTTTGTTCAACCTCTCTAAAGGAGAGGGAGGCCCTCTCTTATAGAGAAACAAGAGGGTTCAACCTTCTTGCAGAAGCTAGAGCAAAGGTTCAAAAGGTTTAAGCTTCTTGGAGAAGTTAGAGCAAAGGTTCAAGCTTCTTGGAGAAGCTAAAGGAAAGGTTCAAATGGTTAAGCTTCCTCAAGAAGCTAAAACGAAGGTTCAAAAGGTGCAAGCTTCTTGAAGAAGCTAAAACGAAGGTTCAGAAGGTTCAAGCTTCCTCAAGAAGCTAAAACGAAAGTTCAAAAGGTTCCAGCTCCCTCAAAAAGCTAAAACGAAGGTTCAGAAGGTTCAACTTCCCCAAGAAGCTAAATAAGGGTTCAAAAGGTTCAAGCTTCCTCAAGAAGCTAAAACGAAGGTTCAAAAGGTTCAGGCGTCCTCAATAAGCTAAAACGAAGGTTCAAAAGGTTCAAGTTCCCTGAAGAAGCTAAAACGATGGTTCAAAAGGTTCAAGATGTCCAAAAACCATGCCAAATGGAGAAAGTTAAGCGGTCCCGAACCAAGGCGCACGGCCGACGGCTCCGAAAATTGAAAACTGGTCTCCAAACGGGAACAGTGGTCTACGACCACGAAAAGTAGCCTACGGCCATTGAGAGATGGTCGACGAGACCTCTCCCTCCCTTCAGGAAGAGAAAACAGAACCTGGTTCACAAATCGAGGTAAAGCACAAAAGAGTCCCGAGGTCCAGATGTAACGCTCTCATCTGAAACTCCGTAACCTCAGAACAAGCACAACACGCGTAATCACCGAGTGCTCAATCAATGACGTCTGAGTCTTAACGTCGGTCAAAAATGGGGTGTCTACAGTTGCCCCTCTTTGACAGAACTCAAAAGTCGTAAGTGACGGGGGTGAATGTCAAAGCCCGGAGACGACCCATTTTTGACAAGACCGAAGACTTAGACAAAAGCATGCAAGATAACGAAGATATGTGCTCGAAGGCGGGGGCAAAATGCAAGAACAATGGGCCTATGCAGGTCCTAAAAGTCATCAAAAATGGCCTGAAACATGGCTTGGAAGCATGCAAATAAGGGCTCCTTCGTAAGGCCAAAAACGCTAGAAAACAAAACAAGGAGAGAGAGGGTCACCTCTCTATGATATTGGCACTCAAAACTGCATGCTAGCCGCTGAAAATCCACCGGATTTCAGTGGCCAAAAGGCCAAACAAAGGCCAAAAACCACCTCTTTGAGACCTCTAAAGACCCTCCAAGAACCTTAGATCAATCGTGGAGGTGTGTGGCTATGAGATGTGGTGTTAAAGGCCAAGAACAAACACCCTCTCTAAGCCTAGAATGTATAGATATAGAGAGATATTTGTTCTTTTCCTTAGACAAATTTTTTTCAACCTCTCTAAAGGAGAGAGAGGCCCTCTCTTATAGAGAAACAAGAGGGGTCAAGCGTCTTGGAGAAGCTAGAGCAAAGGTTCAAACTTCTTGGAGAAGCTAGAGCAAAGGTTCAAAAGGTTCAAGCTTCTTGGAGAAGCTAGAGCAAAGGTTCAAATTGTTCAAGCTTCCTCAGCAAGCTAAAACGAAGGTTCAGAAGGTTCAAGCTTCCTCAAGAAGCTAAAACGAAGGTTCAGAAGGTTCAAGTTTCCTGAAGAAGCCAAAACCAGGGTTCAAAAGGTTCAAGCTTCCTCAAGAAGCTGAAACGAAGGTTCAAAAGGTTCAAGCTCCATCAAGAACCTAAAATGAAGTTTCAAAAGCCTCAAGCTTCCTCAAGAAGCTAAAACGAAGGTTCAAAAGGTTCAAGCTCCCTCAAGAAACTAAAACAAAGGTTCAGAAGGTTTAGCTTCCTCAAGAAGCTAAAACAAGGGTTCAAAAGGTTCAAGCTTCCTCAAGAAGCCAAAACGAAGGTTCAGAAGGTTCAAACTTCCTCAAGAAGCCAAAACCATTGCTCAAAAGTTTCAAGCTTCCTCAAAAAGCTAAAACGAAGGTTCAAAAGGTTCAAGCTCCCTCAAGAAGCTAAAACAAAGGTTCAAAAGGTTCAAGCTCCCTTAAGAAGCTAAAACGATGGTTCAGAAGGTTCAACTTCCTCAAGAAGCTAAAATAAGGGTTTAAAAGGTTCAAGCTTCCTCAAGAGGCTAAAACGAAGGTTCAAAAGGTTTAGGCTTCCTCAAGAAACTAAAATGAAGGTTCAAAAGGTTCACGTTCCCTCAAGAAGCTAAAACGAAGGTTCAAAAGGTTCAAGCTGTCCAAAAATCATGCCAAACGGAGAAAGTTTAGCGGTCCCAAACCGAGGCGCACGGCCGACGGTTCCGAAAACCGAAAACTGGTCTCCAAACGGGAACAGTGGTCTACGACCACAAAAAGTAGCCTACGGCCACTGAGAGATGGTCTACGAGGCCACTCCCTCCCTTCGGGAAGAGAAAACAGAACCTGGTTTTCAAATCGAGGCAAAGCACAAAAGAGTCCCGAGGTTGGGAGGTAAGGCTCCCAGCCGAAACATCGTAGCCTCAGAACAAGCACAACATGTGCAATCACCGAGCGCTCAATCGATGACTTCTGAGTCTTAAGGTCGGTCAAAAATGGGGTATCTACAGTTGCCCCTCTTTGACAGAACTCAAAAGTCATAAGTGACGGGTGTGAATGTCAAAGCCCGGAGACGACCCATTTTTGACAAGGCTGAAGACTTAGACAAAAGCATGCAAGATAACGAAGATATGTGCTCGAAGGTGGGGGCAAATTGCAAGAACAATGAGCCTATGCAGGTCCTAAAACTCATCAAAAATGGCCTGAAACATGGCTTGGAAGCATGCAAATAAGGGGTCCTTCGTGAGGCCAAAAACGCTAGAAAACAAAACAAGGAGAGAGAGGGTCACCTCTCTATGATATTGGCACTCAAAACAGCATGCTAGCCGCTAAAAATCCACTGGATTTCAGTGGCCAAAAGGCCAAACAAAGGCCAACACAAATGCTCTAAGGCATGGCTCAAAACATGGTAAAATGAAGCCTGCTGGGGGGTAGATGACCCCCAACAGAAAAATGATCTTAAACAAACATGTTAAGGGCCTCAAAATAAGACTTTTTTCAGTTTACACCGACGCTCAGATATGCTTGCAAGTAAGGCTAAGATATGGATCAAAATAATGCTAAAAAGAGGGAATAGTGTGTTACCCTTGTAGCTTCAGCAAAACCAGCAGCTTCTTGCACCAAAAACCAGCTCTTTGAGACCTTCGAAGACCCTCCAAGAACCTTAGATCAATCGTGGAGGTGTGTGGCTATGAGGTGTGGTGTTAAAGGCCAAGAACAAACACCCTTTATAAGCCTAGAATGTAGAGATATAGAGAGATATATGTGCTTTTCTTTAGACAAATTTTTTTCAACCTCTCTAAAGGAGATGGAGGCCCTCTCTTATAGAGAAACAAGAGGGGCAAGCTTCTTGGAGAGGCTAGAGCAAAGGTTCAAACTTCTTTGAGAAGCTAGAGCAAAGGTTCAAAATGTTCAAGCTTCTTCGAGAAGCTAGAGCAAAGGTTCAAAAGGTTCAAGCTTCCTTTGGCGTTCTGGCGGCAAGGAGATAACACGCTTGTGCCGATTTCTGGGATCCGCGGATTTGCTCAATGCCGTGTTCCGTTGGGAAACATAGCAGTTGATGATAGGTACTTGGGACGGCCTGCAATGTATGCAACCACGTTCTCCCCACGATGAGATTGTACGGTGAGGGCAGCCTGACGACCAGGACTTCCACATTCACCGTTCTGGAGCCAGCCCGAACGGGTAAGCGGATCTTTCCCCAGGGGTACTCTGGAGTGGCATTGAATCCGAATAATGGATAAGGGGCCGGAGTCAGGTCTGACTCATTGAATCCGAGTTTGGTGAAGGTTTTATAACACATAACCTCTGAGGTACTGCCCTGGTCGATAAGAACGCATTTGACGGTGAACCGATTTACGCGCAGCTCAACAACCAGCGGATCGATGTGAGGGAGTGCTACACCGATCAAATCAGAATCATCAAAGGTGTTTCGACCACATTCTTCCTAACGCATTGGTAAAGACATTCGTCCTTTGCCAACTCCATAAGAGGATCTGTTGTCGCATAGCGACCGTCAGTTTCTTGCTGCGGGGCCCGGGATCGTCGATCATCTGCCCTCGGGGGTCGCTCAGAAGCCTGGCGCACCGTTCATTTGGATTTTTCTATTTCCGAGCCCAGATCGTGACGAAGGCGGTCGTTCTCAGCGATGATGTTGTCCAACCACTGTTTGGTTTGCCTAGCTCGTGCCATGGTCGCTTGTATTGTCTTTTGCGTTGGGTTTGACGATGAGCGGAGGTATGAGGCTGGTCTTGCTGCGATGGTTTGTCGTCCAGGCGAGTTGGCTGGAATGAGGTTACCTCTCTGTGCGGTCTTGTCAGTGGCTATCGGAGGATCTTCGGTCACGCCTGCCATGGATGTAGTTGAGTATTCCCACAGACAGCGCCAATTGTGGAGAAGTGGTTTGGAAATACTCTTCGGATCCTGGGAGACGCTGGTGATCCTTAGCTAGTCACCTAAAAAAATGGAAACGCTCCGGTCGGGGGTGCCGGAATTAGCATTCCGACGGACAAGTTAGTTCAGACCCTCAAGATAGCTTCTTGTCTAAGTTCAGTGGAGTGATTCTTACATACCTTTCTAGATTTGTGGTTCTTGTATTTATACTTACTTTTTTGGGCCCCGGGGCCTGAGCCTACTTTTATCTCATTCACCTTATATTCATTCGAATCTACTAACTGTAGACACCCCATTTTTGACCGACCTTAAGACTCAGACGTCACCGATTGAGCGCTCGGTGACGTTGCATATTGTGCTCGTTCCGAAGTCTCAGAGTCGCGGCCGTGCGCTCTGCCTCCGGACTTCCGAACTCTCTTCTATGCTTTGTCTCGGTTTGCGAACCAGACTCGGTTTTCTCAGTTTTCCTTCCTGAGGGGAGGGAGAGGTCCCGTAGACTATCTCCCAGTGGCCGTGGGCTACATTTCGTGGCCGTAGGCCATTTTGTCCATTTCGGAGCCCGGTTCCCGATTTTCGGAGCTATCAGGCCGTGTGCCTCGGTTCAGGACCGTCTAACCATCTCCGATTCCTCTGATTTTTGGCATGCATCTTATTTACTCCCTTTCGAGGGACACTGGGGTCTTAGATACCCACTTCGTGGCCAAACACCACTTTTGGTGCTTAACGGTCGATTTTCGGGCCCCGAACCTCGCGGTTTGGCCCCCGAGCATTCGTTTCGCATCGGTTTTTGTTCATTCTTGGCAGTTACCTCTGTTTTGTCATAACGAGCGGCACTGGGGTCTTAGATACCCACTTCGTGGCCAAACACCACTTTCGGTGCTTAACAGTCGGTTTTCGGGCCCCGAACCTCGCGGTTTGGCCCCCGAGCATTCATTTTGCATCGGTTTTTGTTCATTTTTGGCAGGTACCTCTGTTTTATCATAAGGAAGGTCACTGGGGGGTGGGATCCTAGCAATTGTCTCAGCAACTAGTTATGCTCTTCCGGCGCCCCCCGGGGCCCGTTTTTCTCACTTCCGAGCCAATGTTGAACACCCTAGGGCCATTTCCTTCGAGCCGAGACCACATATTTGTGTTGTACACACATGGGAGGACCCTAAAAAATGGTGCTCAGCCAGTAATTCTTTTTTTCATTTTTGGACCTCTCCTAGAGGTGGCTTGTTGTCTCTCCTGCTTCAGAGTTGCTAAATTCCAACCACAGGGCCTTGTTGTACACATATGGGAGGACACTACCCTTTGGTGCTCGGCCAGCAAATCCAACTTTCCATTTTTGCCCTTGGCCGGCCGACTAGGGGGGGTGGCCGGCCGGCCACCTCCAATAAAAGTACCTGGCCGGCCTGCATCCTCTCAGTGCATACTTTACAACTGTATAGCTGTTTCTCCAAAATATCTTTGGCATCCGGGGGATATTTTGGGAGGGAAAGCTTGGGTGCATTTCCCTCCACCTTTACACCCTCTTTTTTTTCCATATAAGGGGCCTCCCAACTCAGTCCCTAGGGTTAGAAAAAACTTCCCCAAGCATATCTCTCTCTATCTCTCTCAAACTCTCAAGTTTTGGTCTCATTTGTTCATCAACACCAAGCACTACCTTCACCACTTCCATTCCAGCAGCAAGGGAAGGTTTTTCAGTGGCTAAGAAGCAACAAACTCAAGCCAAGAAGCAACCAAAGTGTAGTCTTCAAGGGTAAGTCACTATCCCCCCTTTTCTAGCACTTTTTTGCATCATTTTTCTACCCTATTTTCTTGTGGTTTTGGGCTCCGACCCTAACTGAGTTTAGGCCTATTTTGAGCCCCTCTTCAACATTGAAGAAGGGCTCAACCTTGTTTGGCACTTCTATATACCACTTGTCTCAATATCCCTCTTATATGCCATTATTTTGCATTGAATATTTGGCCTATGTGTGATCTGATTTGGAGTATCGCATGAACTGATATTGTGCTTATTTTGAGCCCCTCTTAAACATTGAAGAAGGGCTCAACCTTGTTTTCATGCACCATATGCCACTTTCTTTGAATCCATGTTTAGTCCTTATTTTTGCATGCTTCATCTAGCTTGTGAGTGATCTGTTTTTGAGAATGATATAAACTGTCTGTGGGCCTATTTTGAGCCCATCTTCAACATTGAAGAAGGGCTCAACCCTGTTTGGCCTCTCTATCATGCACTTGCTTCATAATCTCTCATATTTACCGTAAACTCGCATGATTTGTTTGACCTGCATGTGATTTGTTTTGGAGCATGCCTTAAACTGTTATTGAGCTTATTTTGTGTCCCTATACAACATTTTAGAAGGGACCAACCTTGTTGGGGGTCTCCATGTTGTGCTTGCCTTTATATCCCTCTTTGGCCCCCATTTTTGCATGCTTTTTAGGCCTATTTAGCCTCTGTTTTCGGCCATCATCAGTACTGAAAATATCCATATTTTGGTCTTCTTGTCATATTTTATTAAGGGTCTTTGCTGGTTTGGTGAGTGCTTGGCATACCTCTCTTTATAGCCCTCTTTTGGCTCATATTTTGCATGCTATGTTGAGCATATCTACATACTGTTTTGGGGGTTGTCATAAGCTGTAAATGTTCATATTTTTGGTTACTCTTCAATGTTTTAGAACTGTATTTTTCAGTTTGAGCATTGCGTCTACCACCTGCTTCATTGTTCCCCTCTTTTCCCCATTTTTGCATGCTATTTTTTCCATACTTGTCATTGTTGTTTGGCCTTGCTCTGTACTGGAAAAATGCTAGTCTATGGGCTGCCTAGCATCTGTCTTTACAATTCATGTCCATATTGTGCATGTTCGGCATAGCTGCAAGTCATTTCGGGTACTTAGCATAGCATTTCGGGCATCGGGTGTAATTTTGCTATAATTCGGGGGCTGTTTTTGCATCATTTTGGCCGCTGAAATTTTCATTTTCCACATGCCATATGCCACGTCTCATTCCATGCCATTTCATTCCATATGTCATCGCCTCGGTTTGCGTGCCCGTGTACACGCATTTCGAGGCATCTCATTTCTCATCCGACGGCCTCTTATGTGAGTCTGGCTGAGGCCTTCTCATGTTAGTATAAGTCCAATTTGCATTGTGTATGCCATTTCATCCCATATGTCATCGCCTCGGTTTGCGTGCCCGTGTGCACGCATTTCGAGGCATCTCATTTTTCATCCGACGGCTTCATATGTGAGTGTGGCTGAGGCTCACTCATGTTAGTATAAGTCCATTTTGCATTCTGTATGCCATTTTTAGTCTCATCGCATTGCGTATGCCATTGCCTCGGTTTGCGTGCCTGTGTGCACACATTTCGAGGCATCTCATTTTCACCCGTTGGCCTCCTGTGTGAGTGTGGCTGAGGCCCTCTCATGTTGGTATAAGCCCATATTGCATCGCATATCTCATTTTAGTCCTGTTGCATTCCGTATGCCATCGTCTCGGTTTGCGTGCCCGTGGGCACGCATTTCGAGACACCTCATTTTAGTCTCATTGTATATCATATTTCATGTCACTTCATGCCTTTATGCCATTGCCTCGGTTTGCGTGCCCGTGTACACGCATTTCGAGGCACTTCACTTTTCTCTCGGCCTCTTATGTGAGTGTGGCTGAGGCTCACTCGTGTTAGTGTAAGTCCAATTGCATTGCGTATGCCATTTTATGCCTTAGGATCATTACCTCGGTTAGCGCGCCCGCGTGCAAGCATTTTGAGGCATCTCATTTTCATAACATTGTGCATGCTAGGATTGTATTTTAGTTGCATTCATGCATATCATGCATATTGCGTCGTGTTCGGGATAGGAGTTAGCCCGGGCACGGGAAACGAGGTACGTTTCGTACTCCGAGTGACGGAACGGGTCTCAATTCCCAAGTCACCGACACTCCGGATTATCCATGATGGAGTTAGGTTTTGTTGTAGCGTTCATCTGCATTCATCCTATATTGAGTTGTGCAATCCAACTCCTCGGCCATCATGCATCGGTATGCGTGATTGGTGGCACGAGGATCAAGGCATGCATATATTTGTGAAATACATTGCTATGCCCCTTTCCTGCTCTCTGTTGCAGCAAAATGAAGAATCAGCAATTTTTCAGAACTCGGCACGCATTTCAAGAAAAATGCAAACAGAGGCTAATCGGGGCACCGCCGTGGATTTCCGCGCAAAGGCATCCGGGCATGCATCATTTCATCATCCGGAGCAGAAGCAAGGCAGTCCCTGGCTTGCATGCCAGTTTTACAGCTTTCTTAGTTAATTTGTTAATTAATTAGGAATTTGTATATTATTGATTTGTATCATTTGATTTGTACTATTCTTTTATTCGGACATTCGGACTGTATATTTATTCGGACCCTCTGCGCGAGGGCACAACTGTAATAAGTGTGCATGAGTGTGATATATGTCTTCCAACCCCCACTTCTTTCTCCCTTTTATCTACCCGCTTATGATGGTTAGATATAGGGCATATTTCAATTAGCATACAGTATGACAGCATGATTGCATCATTCATCTGTTTTGCACGCACCGGGCTCGGCTCATCATACAAACTGCATTTGTATTTCAATTCCGAGTTGAATACGTGTTAGTTGTAGCATTTCATATGCCATGTTTAGAATAGCCGAGCCTGCTATAGTTTGCATTTTTGCATGTGCTACATTAGGCATTTACAGTATATTTAGGATCATACATGATTTCTAATCGGTTTTTCTGTTTTGGCTTGGAGTACTCGGTGAGTTTTATGCTTTAGCATCCTTGCATGCGTGTGAGTGTTGCCATGAATAGCATGCTTACCATGAGGCTACGTGCTTATGTGATATAACTGCCTTGAATGCCTGTGGGTGGAGGTTGAGTTACTTGGATTGGACAATTCATCAAATGTTTGTTTTAAGCCCACTAGATAGTGGCAAAATCACGTTTTTCTAAGCCCACCCGAGGGTGGCAAATCCATGTCTTAGCCTACCTGCGGGTAGCACCATCAAACCATTTTCAAACAAACAAATATGAAATGTTTTGTTCCAATTCAGGCGATCCAGTCTATACTTGTATGCTGTGCGCATCACATAGTAACCTAGGCTAATAACCGGAATAAGAACTCACAATGTTTTCAAAAATAGATACCATAGTTAGTAGAGGCCGGTCTCTGACCGGGCGAGCGGGGGTGCTCACGAAGTGACCTTCCCCAATCGTACCCAAGTTCCCGAGCCGAGGCAACTTTGGTGATGACGGATGCGTGGCCTTTGGCACCGAGTCAGGGTTTCCTAAATTTCCCATTTAAAAAATATTTAGGTGGCGATTCTGTATCTGGCAAAGCAGTCCATGTTTGGCACTTCTTTCAAAAAATCTGTTTTCTTAAAACGATTTGCCGGATTTGGGCTCTTTGGTTCAAGATTAAGAACCGTGACATTTAAGTCCTTCGAACTGTAGTGACCCAATATGAACCAGAACGGGAGGGGGACTCGCACTCCCCTTCCCCCGGGATGCGTTCGGGGACGTCTACAGTTTCTGGCGACTCTGCTGGGGATTTAGAGAACTTGACTTGAACTCATGATATTTGGTTTTGTCTACACTTGTGTGTCTCTTTGCATTGCATTTGCATTGGTGCGCCTAGGACACCGTGTTTGCCATCTGCTATTCCTGAGCGGTTTGCCGGAGGCTTGTCTTGTCAAGGCATGTCCATAAGGCTGATCGGTTACGGGCTCTGCCAGTATGGGAACACAAACCCCGGTTTTACCGAGGCACCCTTTTTGACCATTCGACCTAGTGCATATTCAGATCCATAGTGACCATTCCAAACTAAGACAGGTTGCTTACCCGTTTATAGGTTGTTTGAAACCGCTGTGTGCGTAGCGAAACCCTAGTTCCTGACAAAATAGGACAGGGAAACCCTACCCCCAACATAGGGGTGTTTTCAGCTCCCACTTATCTGCTATGTGCTTGTTAGAGTGTGCCTCTACAGGGAATGCATGTATCAGTTGAGTTTGGGCATCAGGCCTGCGGGCACCAATCGATATCGAGAATCGGTTATGCTGTGAATATCCGATTGATTTTGGGTTTTGAAACGGTGATCTGAGGCGATGACGATGATTGAGGCGATGTATTTTCAGCTTATCAACTGCGTGTTGTATGCCCGACTGTGTGTTGTGTGTATTTAATTTAAGCTGTTATGCTGCCCGTTTTTCTGGTTATTTATTTCCTTTTCGCTTTATTATCTTTTTGCTAGGGCAGTTTGTAGCACGATTGCTTCCGAACCAATAGATACACCCCAAGCACTTTGGACACGAGGTCGCCGACTCAACCGATCCGGGGATCTCGTTGAGACATCCGGTGTTCCTCTCTACCCCGATTATCCGAAGAAGGCGAGAAGGCGCAGCTGTCGAACAGGGATTACGGAGAGGGTCGCTGACAAGAAACAATCGGTGAGATTTACGTATACGCCATAGAGGTACATTTAAGCCATTCGGATGGAACAACAGAATCGTCGAGGATGGAGGCGATGATCGCCAGATGCATGAGAGCATGAGGCGATGCAAGATGATGCCACCCGCAAGCGGAATTTTCCAAACAACAAGCCACGATCATGGCCCAACAGCCGACATTACTTGGTCAACAATGAACGCAGCGCTTAGCATCGAGCTCCTCCTCCACCGGCTCCGCTACTGGCGAGCATCCAGCGCGAACACCGCCAAATCCTCAGAATGTCCTCCCAAATACTCAGAATACCTTACCCGATGTCCGGAACACTCAAGAGGACATAGGTCTTCCAACAGGGCCGGCTCCGCCCCCACTTCTGCCGCAACTGTCCAAGAATCTCACACCTAACCACTCGGACTCTCCGTTTGAGTTCGAGGTAGATCATACAGCTCTGAAGCTGAGTAAGCTGGAAAAGTTTTTAAGAAATCACAAGGGGTTAAGGCCATCCCAGACATTGAAGATGGCTACACTGACGTGGCCGTGACACTGCCGGATAGATTCAAGATGCCCCAGATTGATCGTTTTGACGGATCAGGGGATCCTATGGTTCATCTCCGGCTATTTTCAGACATCTTGAGGCCAATGGGCCTAACCCGACCACAGAAGCTTTCTTTGTTTGGTAGAACTTTGTCGGGGGTGGCGGCCATCCGTGCATAAAATTAGAAGACGATGTGAAGAAATTGGGATGAGTTGGTGAGGCCTTCGTTGCTAAGATTCGTATAACACGCAGTCGATATTACAACACGTGATCTCGAGACAACGAGGCAGAACAAAAGAGACTTTCTCGATTTTGTAACTTCGGTGGAGAGCGAAGGCATCGATGATGACCTTAAGGCCAACAGATAAGGACCAAATTCGGATGATTATGCAACCTCCAACCCAAGTTAATGCAGAAAATGATCGTACTCCCTTTCCCCACCTTCTCCGATTTACACGAGATGGGGGTACAGATCGAGGATGCGATG
Organism: Camellia lanceoleosa; assembly: GCA_025200525.1. Taxonomy (NCBI): domain Eukaryota; kingdom Viridiplantae; phylum Streptophyta; class Magnoliopsida; order Ericales; family Theaceae; genus Camellia; species Camellia lanceoleosa. Next base: position 54,501,532 of record CM045766.1, read on the forward strand.
AAGCAAGGTTTAATCGATCAGGACCGAGAACAGCCCCGAAGGACATTCAATCGCAATAACAACGCAGGCCCGAGTGGCGCTGCCAACACAAGAACTTCAGAGGTCGGTATGGTCACCACCACTCCTCCTTCTCAACCAAGGCCCGCAGCGGCCACCCCCTTTTCCAGTACCTCCGGGAGCAGTAACCAAGCCCCGAGATATCAATCCAGAGGCCAAAGAACCTTCACTCCACTATATATGCCCCTATCCAAGGCTCTGGGGGTGTTAATCAGGAAGAAGCATCTGACACCCCTGGAACCGAGGCCACTACTGAATCCACTCCCCCCTTCCCACAACCCCAAGCATCAGGCGTACCACCAAAGACATGGCCATGACACAGATCAATGTTTCCGGCTGCGTCACGAGATTCAAGACCTCGTTGACAAGAATATCATCGTACCTCCCGAAAGACCCACGTCACAACTAACCCACTCCCCGCACATAACCAAGATCCACCTCCCAAAAGAGTTAACTTCATCCAAACTGGGGTCGTTTCCTACGATCCTAGTATCTATATTACTCCCTCTCACCTACCCAAGCCGGAGGTGGTCCTTCCTGATTGCACTGACTTGTGCATGTTGGACACCTTCACAACCCAATCCGAGCCAGAGGTGGTGACCTCCGAAGATGGAGCAGGCGGGGTTTGAAGAAACAGAATTGATGAGTCTGGGATGGGACAGTCTGGGAATCTAGCTGGGAGAGCCTATGATCCGAGTGGATACATTGTATCGATGGGCGAGCCTGAGAGTGGGACCGAAAAAGTCAATTGTGCATGATTCGGGGGGATGGACTAGAACAAGGGGCAGATGATTTGACAATGGTGGAAGAAGATTTTGCTAACCTCCAATTCTTCAACGACCAAGAAGTAGGGGATGCAACAATCAATTGGTTTGAATATGAGGAATCGTGAGAATTACGGGTGGCTAGATGATCAGCCAGATGTTGTGGAAATTCAGCCAGAGCAAGGCCCGGCAGGGGCAGAAGTATCAATGATGGCCGGAAGGGCCGAGAGTCAGAATGAATTGCCGGAGAGCGCCGGTACAAAGAATTTCGCTCGGGACCAAGATATTGTGAAAACCGAACAACAAACCCCATTAACACAGGAGGAGCAAGAAAAGAGGTGGAATTATGAGAGAATCCAAAAAGCCAAGAACCATGAAGAGGTTGAAAGTGCTGCGAGCACGAAAGCATGACATGCTGTGAGCATATGGGATGAAAGTACTGAGAGTACAAACTTGCCAGAACCAGATAGGTGTCTGTTAAACGTCAGTGGGATGTGGTGGGAAGACGATGACTTGTGTCTTGCCCACACAGATGAAGATTGGGCAGGTGCCCAACCAGATGATACTTGGTACCTCGATGAGGTAGATCACATGACCAGGAGTGGGCGGTACATCAAGCCCCCGCACCTCGACCAACCCGAAGCATCTGGGAAAGATAAAGAGGCCGAGAAACAGAGAGAGAAGCAGATTGAAGAAGAAGCTGTGCTCAAACAGTTAAAGAAAATACAGGCAGACATCTCCATCTGGGGACTGCTTATGGCTTCAAGGGTGCATAGACAGGCTGTCCTATCTGCTATGGACAAGGCCAAACTCTCCATCGAAACTAAGCCAGAGCAATGGTTGAAATTTGGTTTTCCGGAGGAGGTTCCCGGCATTAACCTTTTAGACAAGGAATTGCCGCTGAGGCGTGAATCATAACAAACCCTCTACATCTCCGTGGAGTGTAGAGATAAGTGGATCGGTGGTACTTGTTGATACCGGTCGCTATCAATGTTCCGCGTCGAACGACATATGCAATCGGTTTAAAACCGCAGACTTCATACCAACCACTCGGTGATCGAGCTTATGATAATACCGGTAGGGAAGTGATGGGGACTGTCAAGGTTCAGACCCAGGTTGGTCCAGGACAGCACAACATTGAATTTCATGTCTTGGACGTTCCCGCAACCTTCAACTTGCTCTTGGGGCGGCCGTGGTTGCACCAAGTGAAAGCAGTCTCTTCCACTCTGCACCAGATGTTGAAATACCCTCACGGGAAGGGGGTTGCAATTGTTTTCGGAAATTCATCCATCCATCCGCCGCCAGAGGTGTCTACGCCAGTTTTGGAAATCGAGCACGGCACGGAGGATGTGTTCTTATCGGGGTTCACTTTGGCAGAGGCCCGGGTAGTGCAGAATATAATGACTGTGAATGAAGGTGTGTACGTCAGTGCTCAATCCGTCTACCTCATGAACAAGCTACAACATATTCCCGGGATGGGATTAGGAAGGAGCGGCAGGAAAGGAGTCGCAGCATTGGCCGAAGTGCCACACAACCCGCATACCTTTGGGCTGGGTTATCTGCCCACCAAAGAGGACTGGATGAGGAAAGGAAAGGAAATGGCCGGCAGAGCCAGAGCGAAGCAGGCTGGGAAGCCTTTTGATTTAATGCACAGGCCCATCCAGGGTACCCTGAACGGACGCTTCGTCCGGGAGGGGGAAGACTTTCCATTTTGCGGTTTCCCAGAGCCATGGTTAAACGCAGAGAAGAAGCGCGTACCAGGTTTCAAAATCTTCTTCGACCTGCAACTACCCAGGGATGATGTCGCCACAGAGCAGACGGACCCAACAATTGAGGTTGAGCAGAATAAGGCAGTGGATCCTGAGGGCACAGAATTGGAAATGGGGGTAGCACTGGCATGTCTCCTCTCTGATCCTCCGATCGACCAAGAGTGCTTGGGGGATAACTTCGCGGTTTCCATGATTGGGGATGAAACCGCTGCGAGCCGATCAGCAACTATCTTGGATGCATCAATCGCACCCTCTCTCACTTGGCGAGACGAGGAGGATTTTTGTCGGCGACAAGGTCGGGTAGTGGCCGAATCGATTCCACCGAGTCCTGTGAGTCGAATCGATTCAGCTGACCGAGTCTGAGTCTGGTACTCCGGGGATGTTAACGGATGCCTGATCTGTCAAGTCGTCTTTTTCCTTTTCATTTGAGTCTGTTGTAGATGAATTGGACGATTTGGATGTACCTAATGAGAATGAACTATCTGTGGTTTCCAGTACTTTTACGTGCCCTAATTTATTGCATTAATTGAGAATTTCAAAATTTTGATCAAAACAGCGAGGACGAAGTTCCTCGGTTTTACAACGTTTAATTGAGCAAGAGCAAGAGATTTGCTAAACCATTAATGGATGAAATCATTTCGTGAACATTGGTCTTGAGAAGACCCGCGGTGGTCGGATCGGGTCCACGTTGTCTTCGGAACGCGGCGCTTAGTCGCTTTATTAAAAGATTTCAAAGATGTTTTCGCGTAGTCCCACGAAGACATGCCCGGAATCGATCTCCGAGATTGTATGGCATCGGATCCCCTTGACCCCGAGGCCCGACACGCAGCGAAACTTCGAAGGATCCGCCCGGATTGGGCTCTTATGATTAAAGAAGAGGTCACCAAGCAAATCGACGCAGGCTTCCTGCTGGTATCTGAATATCCGACTTGGTTGGCCAACATTGTTCCGGTGCCGAAGAAAGATGGCAGGATCCAGGTGTGTGTAGACTTCAGGGATTTGAATAGAGCTAGTCCGAATGACGACTTTCCCTTACCGCACATCGATGAGTTGGTAGATTTCACAGCAGGGCATGCATTGCTCTCATTCATGGATGGCTTCTCAGGATACAACCAGATAGTGATGGCCCCAGAGGACAGGGAAAAGACTGCATTCACCACCCCGTGGGGGACATACTGCTACCGGGTAATGCCGTTTGGGTTGAAGAACGCTGGAGCTACTTATCAACGGGCCGCGACCACAATACTACATGATATGATCCACAAAGAGGTTGAGGTGTATGTGGACGACATGATTGTCAAGTCCAAAGAAAGAGAGGGCCACTACACCGCCTTGCACAAGTTTTTTCAGAGGATCAGGGAATTCCGGTTGCGGCTAAACCCTCAGAAATGTACGTTTGGTGTTACAGCGGGAAAAATGCTAGGGTTTCTGATTACACAAAGGGGCATCGAGGTCGACCCTTCCAAAATCAAGGCCATCTTAGAAATGCCACCACCAAGGACTGAAAAAGAGGTGCGAGGCTTTCTGGGTAAAGTGCAATTCATAAGACGGTTTATTTCAAAATTAACCTTGACTTGTGAACCACTCTTTGGCCTCCTCAAGAAAGGAAAGAAGTTTCAGTGGGACGGCCGATGTCAAGCTGCATTTGAACAAATCAAAGAATATCTACAGAACCCGCCCGTCTTATCACCACCAGAACCGGGAAAACCGTTGATTTTGTATCTGTCAGTAACTGAAACTACAATGGGCTGCATGCTTGCACAAGAATCAGAAGACAAGGCAGAAAGAGCCATTTACTATCTCAGCAAGAAGATGCTGGAGTATGAGACCCGATATACACCGCTGGAAAAGGCTTGCTTAGCTCTGGTATGGGCTACCAGGAAGCTGCGGCACTACCTGTTAGCTCACTCTGTAATGTTGGTTTCACGACTTGATCCCATCAAATATCTCTTCGAGAAACCAGCGCTTACGGGTAGGCTAGCTCGTTGGTTGCTGTTGCTCTCCGAATTTGATCTCACGTACGTGACACGCAAGTCAGTGAAAGGAAGAGCAGTGGCAGAGTTCCTTGCCGACCACCCGGTTGAGGGGGATGAAGCAGTTGAGTACCTATTCCCGGATGAATCAATTTTGCATATCGACGAAGAAACTTGGACGATGTACTTTGACGGAGCGTCGAATCAACATGGGTATGGGATAGGAGTGTTGCTGATAGCACCCGATAATTCCCGTATCCCTCTCGCCTTCAAACTCCGGTTCAAAGTCTCGAACAATGAAGCAGAATACAAGGCGTGCATTGCTGGTTTAGAAGCAGCCCTGGAGCTAGGGGCAAGACGACTGGATGTCATTGGGGATTCGAACCTTGTTGTGTCTCAAGCTAAAGGAGACTGGAAAGTGAAAGAGGAGAAGATGATGATGTATCACCAAATCTTGGATTTGCTGATTCCTTGGTTTGAAAAGCTAAGTTTTACTCATCTACTAAGAGAGAACAACAGGTTCGCAGACGCTTTAGCAACTCTATCTTCTATGATAGACATCCCGTGTGGAGTCCGAATGCGTCCAGTTATCATCGACCAGAAATTTGCACCTGCCTATGAGTCGATTGCAGCCATAGATGAAGTTCAGGACGAACACCCCTGGTATTAAGACATCTGGAACTTCTTGGAGAAAGAAACATACCCGCCAGGGGTAAATGCCAAAGACAAGAGGGCAATCAGGAGAATGGCAGTTCAGTTCATCATCTGCGGTAAAGCAGAGAAACGGGGTCATCTGGGAATGCACAAGCCGTGCGTTGATCTTTGAGAGTCAAGGCGTCGATGGAAGCCATCCACGGGGTGAATGTGGTGCACACATGAATGGGGTAATGTTAACGGAAGATCCTTAGACAAGGTTATTACTGGTCTACCATGGAGGAGGATTGTATTGGCTTCGTCCGGCGATGTCACAAGTGTCAAATTCATGCAAATCGCATGAACATCCCGCCGTCAAAGATGTACAACATGACTTCGCCATGGCCGTTTTCTGTCTGGGGAATTGATGTAATCGGAGCTGTTACGCCAAAGGGGTTGAATGGGCATGAGTTCATCTTGGTAGCGATAGATTATTTCACAAAGTGGGTTGAGGCCCAATCTTATGCAGTGTTGAAGGCTTCGCATGTAGCAAAATTTATCAGAAACAACATTATCTGTCGCTACGGAGTCCCAAATGAAATCGTTTCAGACAATGGTTCCCACTTCAAGAAGGAGGTGATTGACTTGTTGGAGAAATATAATGTGGCTTTTCATAAGTCGTCTACTTACCGGCCGCAAACCAACGGAGCAGTTGAGGCCGCCAACAAGAACATCAAGCGCATACTACAGAAGATGGTGGAAACCTATCGGGACTGGCCAGACAAGCTGCCTTTCGCTCTGTGGGGCTACAGGACTTCGATCAGAACCTCTACTGGGGCGACTCCATACTCATTAGTTTATGGGATGGAAGCCGTTTTGCCTATTGAGATTGAGGTCCCGTCATTACGAGTATTGGCTGAGTGCCAGATAGCCGAAGCAGATTGGCAGCAAAACAGATTTGAAGAACTCATGCTTTTCGATGAAAGAAGGCTGAAAGCACTGTACCATATCCAAGGCTATCAACGCAGAATCGCCCGGGCTTTTAACAAGAAGGTTAAGTCCAGGAATTTGAAAGAAGGAGATTTGGTACTCAAAGACAACCGAGCTCCCATTCACAACCCAAGGGGCAAGTTCAGACCCAATTGGACTGGTCCCTATATTATCAAGTCAATCTGGTCAGGTGGAGCTGTGGTTCTGATGGATCTAGATGGCTTAGAGTTTTCCTAACCGATCAACATGGACAAGTTGAAGAAATATTACCCCTGAGAGGCTCGCTAGGCCGAAAACCCGAAAGGGCGAGCTAGGCAAAATTCAGAGCATAGAAAATTTGAAATTATAAAAACTGAGCTCGCAAGGTTGAAAACCCACAAAGGGCGGCCTTGGCAAAAGTTAGAGCGCAAAAGGAGAGTAAAAATACCCGAGCGAAGCTTTGAACTACGTAAGGCTTGATTCCCATCTATGGGATACGTAGGCAGCTTCATCCTGAAGTTCAGCCCCAATCTTTTCCCCGATCAACTTTGTCCATATTGATCATCTCAGTCATCTCTATTCATCAGCATTTATCATGATCTCCGGTACAGTGTTATTCAGACTAGGGGTAACTTTCCGTTGCATTGAAGTGTTGCGGCACCATCTAGACTAGGGGCAACTTTCCGTTGCTATGAATCGCCGAGGCACTTTTCAAACTAGGGACAACTTTCCAGTTGCTAGGATCCGGGGGTGTGTATCTCAGTGACAGATTTCAGGCATGTCCAGTTCTGATCCATATCGAAAATAGTTTTGAAAAGTTTTAATAAAAGTTGACTTTGTTCAAATTAATCTTTTCACAACTAAAACCATTTTTGGACCAAAAATGGGGAATTTTCAGTACCACAACCTTTAATGTCATTGATTTCAAAACAGAGTTCTCTTGCCCTTGCATACAATTGAAGTTGCTTTTTATTACACTCATAACGAAAACCTGAAAGAACTAATAAAGCAATAAATCTGGGGCATAGTCAAGTCAGATGTCCCTGCGCCCCCTGCCAGAGCTGGTTGAAACCTCCGATGCCAACCTAGGCCCAACCTATGCTTCTTCATTGAGCCAATCCCAGCCAAACTGACGCAGAATGCGGAATGGGAAATAAAATACGCAGTGAGTCAAGCCGACCAACCGGATCCCAGTATCCTGAAACATGCTATAGCTCATCGCCGGAAGGTTAAGCCAAGGATAGCGCCAAGCAATGCAATCAGCAGACAAATTGCACATCCATTCAAACCACCATCCCTCATCAAGGGCATCGACCAGGCGTTGTCGAAAGAAGTAGCCACGGGCTGAGTAAGCAGGGCAAGAGTCCACAACTCGCAATTTGTCCATCAACCATATCTGGAGAGGGATGAAAAATGAGAGAATAAAGAATAAAGAGATGTGCGATGAGAGAAAAGTAAGATAAGGGTTTTGTGAGAAAAATCGAGCCCGAGGGCCGAGTGATGTGAGCGAATACATATGTGAGCTTGGGTGGGAAACATTACCTGCAGCAGTAGTGGACTCCCTGCGAACCTGGTTGTTTCCCGGCAGTGGAAAGCATCCAAGCCCATTAGTGTCTCGGCCAGAGTCATGGCAATGCAACTCTTTCCCTCTTTCAAGCCTTGAGCGACCTCGATCAGACGGATGCTAGCTCCTCCGGAGCCCGAGACGAACAAAAAATGAGATAGCATGCACAAGCAGAGCGCATGTTGTCGGAAACCTTGCCAATGATGGTCGCTGCGGTCACCGGCATCAGAGAATCGGTAAATCAGGCTCGGGATATCCAACATACCGTCACCAATCAGAGAGCGAGAATCATGCGCGTTGAAACCACATATCCGCCCTAAAGCTTGGGCGTGGCCAAAACGAGACTGAGGCAAAATCTCTTCTGAGCGCTCAGACTCCATCAAGACTTGAAAATCTTCGAAAGTAGGACATACCTCTTGTCCGCCAAAGCTAAAGACATAATCACCGGCCACCGTTCCAAAACCTTGCGCGGCATGGAGGAAAGGAAGGTGATGGAGTCCGCCTCAACGTAAATAGTGCATTTAAGCGAAACCGGAAGTTCAACTTTTCCGAGCCATCTAGAGAAGAAATCCAAGAGGTGAGATTTTCTGCGAAATGCCTCCATTTTGTGAAAGCGGTGATGAAATGAATAAGTTCCAAATTTGGGGCTTTTATAGGGTGGTAAAACACTATTCAAAGGACAAGTGTCAAAATCACGGGGTTCTTGGGGAAGTGGCCGGCCGGCCATCTATCCTAGTAGGCCGGCCACCCTCTAATTTCCAGATACAAAATGTGTTTGGCCACGTGTTGGTCCTGTTTCGCCCTCCGGAAGGAAGTTTGAGGCAGTTCTAGGCATCGGGAACGTCGAAGGCCTCCATTTCTCTCAAATTTGGATGCGTTTCATCACCCAGATCGTCCGTCCGAAGTACGCTTTGTTGTATTTTGTTTATCGAGTTGTTGTTCTGTTTGTCGAGTTGTAAGTTTTGTCGAGCTGTCGCATTTTGTGTTTTGAGTTGTTACTTTTTGTTTATGCAATTTTGTTAAGTCTTGTTTATCGAGTCGTTAACATTGTTGTACTTTCCTTATCAAGTTGTAAACTTGCTAAGATTCTGTTATTTCTTAGTGAATCGAGTTGTTTTGATTTGTTGCGTCGGTTCATTACCTGACCCGGTAAATACACAAGGCACATTTTCTTTCAATTCCATTTTATGCAAAATGATGCGATGCGATGCTAAGAATTTCAAATACAAACATCTTTTCAAAAGCTGTTTCATTCCATCATGTTTTACAACAAAATAAAGGTACAAGTTTTACAAGAAATAAAACTGCCTAACAATATGCAAAGTGCTACAAAACTACTAGCAAAAAGTAAAATAAAGCAGGAAATAACATCAATCTCCTCGGGAACGGGAATGACGAGGTCCTCTCATCCTCTTCTGCGGGACGACCTCTGCACCATCATCATCATCCGGGTCAGAGCTATCATCCTCCGGATCCCCCTCAGCCTCATCTCCACTCCCGGAACCAAGACCGGAGCCTCCCTCCCCAGCGGATGTCTCTGACTCACGGTCTGCGACCTCCTCCTCCTCCTCCTCCTCAATAATGGGTGCCCTACGCCTGCGGGACGACTCTGCTCCTCGAGCTCCTCGAAAAGGCCTGGATGGCCCAGCTCTCTGAGAAGGCCTAGATGGCCCAGCTCCCTGAGAAGGCCTGGATGGCCCAGCTCTCTGAGAAGGCCCGGGTGGTCCGGCCTGCGACGAAGCATACACGGGAGGCATCTGAAAATGAAAAGTTCAAATACATCAGTTCAAATATGAAAAGCATATGCGAGTACAAAATGTGAGTGGGGTATGTGTCAGATGTGCTCTACACAGCCTATCAATGCAGCAGAATGTTCAAAACCAATATGTTATCAGAAATATGTTAAATACAGGGAAGATGAACAGTACCTGCACGCCCATGATGGCCATCTGTGCCTCCCTCCGTAGGATCATGCCCTCGAATGTAGCCAGCATCCCGAGCAGCTCGTCTGTGTACTCAACTGGGGGCTGCAAATACAAATGCAAAACTATCAGCGGAGGAATGAATGTCTAAATGTCTGACTGATGAATCAAAGCTGTAGAACATACCGGGGGTGAATCAGGGTCTCTGACATATCTGTGGTCAGGAAGAGGAGGCTCTAGCGGGACCTGGTAAGGAGTCCCGAACCGCCAACTTGTCAACTCAGTCGGCATGTCTGGCCACCCAGGATGATGATGAAAAGACGGGGGGATCGGAGGAATCGAACTACCTCTACCCCTGTAGCACCGGCACGACTCGAAGATGGCATACCAGTAGGCCTCAGTGGCGGAGCACGCACTCCTGTCAAGGGGGGCATCAGATATATACGACGGTAGGTGGCGTAGTTCCCCTCCATGAGATATAACAAAGCATCGGTGCCCTGTATAGCACTGATGACCTCCTGGGCAGAGAGTCTATTGGCAGTCCGCATAATGGCTGGAGGTACAGCAGGAGGGTCCTGAGAATCGTACCCCCACACCTGACGCAGGAAGCGTTCCCCCAGGAACCATGCCCTGCCAACTGGTCCTTCGAGCAGGAACCTATACTGATAATTACTCGATCCTCCGGGATACGAATGTCGGAGACCGTCACCAAAAACCGCCCAGGGTTGCCAAGTAATCTGCGGATAACCAGCGCATAAACCAATCAGAAATCAGGAATATACAAGGCAGACCAAAGACAAAAATGAAAGGAACTGAGAGTTCTGGAATACCTCTGTCGCCCGCACGGTATCAAATACTGTCGCAAGTAGAAGAGAGTCTCTCGAGCTCTCGATCGGTGCTCGCCCTCGAATACCAGCGAAAACGGAGTCGTAAGGAGTCCTGCCACCTCCATCTCCGGAGCTAATATGGGAAAGTATACGTACACCCATAGCTGAGAAAAGCAGTGCAGAGTGTGAATACTAAGTGCTAAAAGCAGAATACAGAGTGCAAAGTGCGCCGTGTGTGCAATGAACGAGTAATGAAGAGCAGAAATGTAAATCAAGAGGACAGAACGTACCTCCCAGGCTCTCCAATAGCCGCCAAGTAAGTCTCCCCGCCCGCGAGAGGCCGCGCTCATATAGCAATAGATGGTAGCCAGGCCAGCGCCACCCCAGTCATATCGACTGACCTGTGATAGGTCCACCAGAGCGCTCAAAAGATATAACCCAACAGTGTTCCCCCTATCGGCAAACAGAGTGGTGCCGAAGAGGAACATAAGGAAGCCACGGGCGTACTGCTCAACCTCCTCGGGAGACTCAGGCTCCATCTCCGGCCTCCGAAAACAGGAAGAAAACCAAGTGTACCGGACTCTCCCGGAAGCTCTGTCTACAGGTGGGCGAGCCCCCAACAGATATATCCATGCGGCCTCTCACTCTCCCATATCCTCGTCGTAAGGTATGGGCCAACCGCCTATATCTAGGCCGGTGACCACAGCGAAGTCTAGCGGGGTCATGGTCATATCCCCGGTGGCAGAAAAGTGGAAGGAATTGGTGGTGTCCCACCATCTCTCCACCAAAGCAGCCAACAATGTCCTGCTGGCAGGGCAGCGTGATAATCCCACACAGAATGGTCTGAATCCTGCTAGATCAACCAGATCTCGGACAGCCTCTGGAAGCTCAGCGTACCAGTCTCTCGCGGCAGTAGAGCCGTATCCTCGTACAGTGCGAGAGTCAACCTGCATTCAGAATGAATACATGTGCTTAGTACACAATAAAATGCAAGCCGAATGAAATGAAATAGCTGTGTGCAAATGAAATGAAATAGCTGTCTACAAATGAAATTAATCAGTGGGCTGTGTGTTCACTTCAAATCTGGGCTACGTGTTCAGTAACTTTGTGTTTTGGGCTGCGTGTTCAAATCCTCATCAGTGGGCTGTGTGTTCACTTCAAATCTGGGCTGCGTGTTCAGTAACTTTGTGTTTTGGGCTGCGTGTTCAAATCCTCATCAGTGGGCTATGTGTTCACTTCAAATCTGGGCTGCGTGTTCAGTAAATCCGTGTTTTGGGCTGCGTGTTCAAATCTTACTCAGTGGGCTGTGTGTTCACTTCAAATCTGGGCTGCGTGTTCAATAAATCCGTGTTTTGGGCTGCGTGTTCAAATCTTACTCAGTGGGCTATGTGTTCATTTCAAATCTGGGCTGCGTATTCAGTAAATCCATGTTTTGGGCTGCGTGTTCAAATCTTACTCAGTGGGCTGTGTGTTCACTTCAAATTTGGGCTGCGTGTTCAGTAAATCCGTGTTTTGGGCTGCGTGTTCAAATCTTAATCAGTGTGGGCTGTGTGTTCACCATCAACTTGGACTGCGTGTTCAGTAAATCAGAGTTTGGGACTGTGTGTTCTACTCTTAATCAGTGTGGGCTGTGTGTTCACCATCAACTTGGACTGCGTGTTCAGTAAATCAGAGTTTGGGACTGTGTGTTCTACTCTTAATCAGTGTGGGCTGTGTGTTCACCATCAACTTGGACTGCGTGTTCAGTAAATCAGAGTTTGGGACTGTGTGTTCTACTCTTAATCAGTGTGGGCTGTGTGTTCACCATCAACTTGGACTGCATCAGTGTGGGCTGTGTGTTCACCATCAACTTGGACTGCGTGTTAAGTAAATCAAAGTTTGGGACTGTGTGTTCTACTCTTAATCAATGTGGGCTGTGTGTTCACCATCAACTTGGACTGCGTGTTCAGTAAATCAGAGTTTGGGCTGCGTGTTCTACTCTTAATCAGTGTGGGCTGTGTGTTCAACATCAACTTGGACTGCGTGTTCAGAAAATCAAAGTTTGGGCTGCGTGTTCTACTCTTAGTCAGTGTGGGCTGTGTGTTCACCATCAACTTGGACTGCGTGTTCAGAAAATCAGAGTTTGGGCCGCGTGTTCTACTCGTTAATCAGTGTGTGCTGTGTGCTCACTTTCAAATTCGGGCTGTGTGTTCGACAAATCAGTGTTTGAGCCGTGTGTTCAATTCTTAATGTGTATTGTGCGTTCATAGTCAATCAGTGAGCCTAGTGTTTAGCAATTCAAGTGTTTAAACTACATGTTCAGAATGCAAGCGAAGTACTGCGTCATAAGTTAAAACTGTGTGTTCAAGCATGGCAAAGCTACAGAATGCATGAAAAATGCAGAAAATAGAGTAAAATACCTCTCGTGCCTCATGAGAGAGGTGCTGCTCCGGCTCTCGCAGCAGTAAATCCCCGGGTGCCCGGTCGTTGAACCCAGTGAAACGACGAAAGACGGCCCGCGGAAGTGTGTGTACCGGTGGGGCATATCTCCCGGGAATGAAAGGGCGGACTCTCGGGGGCAGTGTCATAATGTCAAAGTCATCCACGGCACCTGGAGGACCTCCGCCATGAGGGTAATCGCCTGCCATTTCAAGAGATCTGCAAAAAGGAGCAAAAATGAGCAAAATGAGCCAAAGTTGGAAAAAGTCAACAAAAGTCAACTCCCGGGAAATGAAAAAGTCAACAAAAGTCAACTCCCGAGAAAATCTTCCAAATATTGAGACAAACTTACCTCAAGTGGTGAAAATGACAAAAGGAGCCCCGAAATCAAAATTTAGTCGGCTCAAAGTGCTTAAAACTGATAGATTTCGCGGAAACAACTTGCGTGGAAGGCCGAAAAGCGCGTATAAAATGCAGATCTGAAGGAAAAAATGGTTTTGGGAGCAAGGGAAGGAGTTTTTGCAGCTATGGGAGTGATTTCGGAATGAATGGAGGTGCATATATATAGAAATGAGAAAAATGACCAAAATGCCCCTGCTTTTGGGTAGGTGGCCGGCCGGCCACCTTTTCTGGCTGGCCGGCCATTTGCTTTTTCTTTCCTGGTCGGTGGCCTCCCCAAGGGCAACCACCTAGCTGGTGGTGGTCCCCACACCCCCCTCTAGCTCCCTGCAAATTTTGAGGAAGATCGGAGTTCCCGGGACCTGAAAAAGTTCAAGAAAAGTGCACTTTCTGGCGCGAAATCGCTCCGCCGGAACTTCAGCTGCAATTTCTGACATGTATCTCGTCATCACTCATCAAAATCAAGGTGTATCCTTTTCAAACATGTTGTAACCTCTCCGGGAGGTGAATCGGAGGTCATGATCAAGCCTTCCGAAATCTGCGTTCCTTTCGTTGTTTCAAGAACAAGCCAAGCGCATACGATTTATGCTCGTTTTGCATTTTTTGTGCATATAACTTGTATTCTCATGAACATTTTGCATTGTCATGCATGATTTCTTGATGTACCATACCTCTATGCTTGAGCATGCGTTGTTGCGCACGTTCCTTTCTTGCATTGCGATGCATTCACTCGCCGACACTGCGCGTGTCAAACTTCCGGAACCACAGGAATCACATTGAATATATGTTGCTAGCATATTGTTCTTGTTGAATTTCTCTCTTTTGCAGGCACGATATTGTATGTATGGTTCACTTGAGGCTGGTGCGACCAGACGAATCGCGCAGGTATCGTATCTTCTCCGTGTGAGACGCGACGACAATTGAATGATTCTCCGCATTCCTAACTGCATGAAATGTAGTTGCTGCTTTGCATTCTTGCTTAAAACTGTTGCATCTATTTGTGAATACTTGCTTCGTTACAGCTTGCTGCATTTGCATGATCATTTGGCTCTGTGCATGTCGCTTTGCATTTTGCCTCCCCCTGCCTGCGGGCACGCCTGCGGGCACATATCTCTGTTCATCTTGTATGATTGTCTAAGTCTTCGGCCTTGTCAAAAATGGGTCGTCTCTAGGCTTTGACATTCACTCCCGTCACTTCTTGACTTCCGAATTCTGTCAAAGAGGGGCAACTGTAGACACCCCATTTTTGACCGACCTTAAGACTCAGACGTCACCGATTGAGCGCTCAGTGATGTTGCATATTGTGCTCGTTCCGAAGTCTTAGAGTCACGGCCGTGCGCCCTGCCTCCGGACTTCCGAACTCTCTTCTATGCTTTGTCTCGGTTTGCGAACCAGACTCGGTTTTCTTAGTTTTCCTTCCTTAGGGGAGGGAGAGGTCCCGTAGACTATCTCCCAATGGCCGTGGGCTACATTTCGTGGCCGTAAGCCATTTTGCCCATTTCGGAGCCCGGTTCCCGATTTTCGGAGCCGTCAGGCCGTGTACCTCGGTTCGGGACCGTCTAACCATCTCCGATTCCTCTGATTTTTGGCATGCATCTTATTTACTCCCTTTCGAGGGACACTAGGGTCTTAGATACCCACTTCGTGGCCAAACACCACTTTCGGTGCTTAACGGCCGGTTTTCGGGCCCCGAACCTCGCGGTTTGGCCCCCGAGCATTCGTTTCGCATCGGTTTTTGTTCATTCTTGGCAGTTACCTCTGTTTTATCATAACGACGGACACTGGGGTCTTAGATACCCACTTCGTGGCCAAACACCACTTTCGGTGCTTAACGGCCGGTTTTCAGGCCCCGAACCTCGCGGTTTGGGCCCCGAGCATTCATTTTGCATCAGTTTTTGTTCATTTTTGGCAGGTACCTCTGTTTTATCATAAGGAAGGTCACTGGGGGGTGGGATCCTAGCAATTGTCTCAGCAACTAGTTATGCTCTTTCGGCGCCCCCCCGGGGCCCGTTTTTCTCACTTCCGAGCCAATGTTGAACACCCTATGGCCATTTCCTTCGAGCTGAGACCACATATTTGTGTTGTACACACATGGGAGGACCCTAAAAAATGGTGCTCGGCCATTAATTCTTTTTTTCATTTTTGGACCTCTCCTAGAGGTGGCTTGTTGTCTCTCTTGCTTCAGAGTTGCTAAATTCCAACCACAGGGCCTTGTTGTACACATATGGGAGGACACTACCCTTTGGTGCTCGGCCAGCAAATCCAAATTTCCATTTTTGCCCTTGGTCGGCCGGCTAGGGGGGGTGGCCGGCCGGCCACCTCCAATAAAAGTACCTGGCCGGCCTGCATCCTCTCAGTGCATACTTTACAGCTGTATAGCTGTTTCTCCAAAATATCTTTGGCATCTGGGGGATATTTTGGGAGGGAAAGCTTGGGTGCATTTCCCTCCACCTTTACACCCTCTTTTTTGTCCATATAAGGGGCCTCCCAACTCAGTCCCTAGGGTTAGAAAAAACTTCCCCAAGCATATCTCTCTCTATCTCTCTCAAACTCTCAAGTTTTGGTCTCATTTGTTCATCAACACCAAGCACTACCTTCACCACTTCCATTCCAGCAGCAAGGGAAGGTTTTTCAGTGGCTAAGAAGCAACAAACTCAAGCCAAGAAGCAACCAAAGTGTAGTCTTCAAGGGTAAGTCACTATCCCCCCTTTTCTAGCACTTTTTTGCATCATTTTTCTACCCTATTTTCTTGTGGTTTTGGGCTCCGACCCTAACTGAGTTTAGGCCTATTTTGAGCCCCTCTTCAACATTGAAGAAGGGCTCAACCTTGTTTGGCACTTCTATATACCACTTGTCTCAATATCCCTCTTATATGCCATTATTTTGCATTGAATATTTGGCCTATGTGTGATCTGATTTGGAGTATCGCATGAACTGATATTGTGCTTATTTTGAGCCCCTCTTAAACATTGAAGAAGGGCTCAACCTTGTTTTCATGCACCATATGCCACTTTCTTTGAATCCATGTTTAGTCCTTGTTTTTGCATGCTTCATCTAGCTTGTGAGTGATCTGTTTTCGAGAATGATATAAACTGTGAGTGGGCCTATTTTGAGCCGTTCTTCAACATTGAAGAAGGGCTCAACCCTGTTGGGCTTCTCTATCATGCACTTGCTTCATAATCTCTCATATTTACCGTAAACTCGCATGATTTGTTTGACCTGCATGTGATTTGTTTTGGAGCATGCCTTAAACTGTTATTGAGCTTATTTTGTGTCCCTATACAACATTGTAGAAGGGACCAACCTTGTTGGGGGTCTCCATGTTGTGCTTGCCTTTATATCCCTCTTTGGCCCCTATTTTTGCCTGCTTTTTAGGCCTATTTAGCCTCTGTTTTTGGCCATCATCAGTACTGAAAATATCCATATTTTGGCCTTCTTGTCATATTTTATTAAGGGTCTTTGCTGGTTTGGTGAGTGCTTGGCATACCTCTCTTTATAGCCCTCTTTTGGCTCATATTTTGCATGCTATGTTGAGCATATCTACATACTGTTTTGGGGGTTGTCATAAGCTGTAAATGTTCATATTTTTGGTTACTCTTCAATGTTGTAGAACTGTATTTTTCAGTTTGAGCATTGCGTATACCACCTGCTTCATTGTTCCCCTCTTTTCCCCATTTTTGCATGCTATTTTTTCCATACTTGTGATTGTTGTTTGGCCTTGCTCTGTACTGGAAAAATGCTATTCTATGGGCTGCCTAGCATCTGTCTTTACACTTCATGTCCATATTGTGCATGTTTGGCATACTGCAAGTCATTTCGGGTACTTAGCATAGCATTTCGGGCATCGGGTGTAATTTTGCTATAATTCGGGGGCTGTTTTTGCATCATTTTGGCCGCTGAAATTTGCATTTTCCACATGCCATATGCCACGTCTCATTCCATGCCATTTCATTCCATATGTCATCGCCTCGGTTTGCGTGCCCGTGTGCACGCATTTCGAGGCATCTCATTTTTCATCCGACGGCCTCTTATGTGAGTCTGGCTGAGGCCTTCTCATGTTAGTATAAGTCCAATTTGCATTGTGTATGCCATTTCATCCCATATGTCATCGCCTCGGTTTGCGTGCCCGTGTGCACGCATTTCGAGGCATCTCATTTTTCATCCGACGGCTTCATATGTGAGTGTGGCTGAGGCTCACTCATGTTAGTATAAGTCCATTTTGCATTCTGTATGCCATTTTTAGTCTCATCGCATTGCGTATGCCATTGCCTCGGTTTGCGTGCCTGTGTGCACACATTTCGAGGCATCTCATTTTCACCCGTTGGCCTCCTGTGTGAGTGTGGCTGAGGCCCTCTCATGTTGGTATAAGCCCATATTGCATCGCATATCTCATTTTAGTCCTGTTGCATTCCGTATGCCATCGTCTCGGTTTGCGTGCCCGTGGGCATGCATTTCGAGACACCTCATTTTAGTCTCATTGTATATCATATTTCATGTCACTTCATGCCTTTATGCCATTGCCTTGGTTTGCGTGCCCGTGTACACGCATTTCGAGGCACTTCACTTTTCTCTCGGCCTCTTATGTGAGTGTGGCTGAGGCTCACTCGTGTTAGTGTAAGTCCAATTGCATTGCGTATGCCATTTTATGCCTTAGGATCATTACCTCGGTTAGCGCGCCCGCGTGCACGCATTTTGAGGCATCTCATTTTCATAACATTGTGCATGCTAGGATTGTATTTTAGTTGCATTCATGCATATCATGCATATTGCGTCGTGTTCGGGATAGGAGTTAGCCCGGGCACGGGAAACGAGGTACGTTTCGTACTCCGAGTGACGGAACGGGTCTCAATTCCCAAGTCACCGACACTCCGGATTATCCATGATGGAGTTAGGTTTTGTTGTAGCGTTCATCTGCATTCATCCTATATTGAGTTGTGCAATCCAACTCCTCGGCCATCATGCATCGGTATGCGTGATTGGTGGCACGAGGATCAAGGCATGCATATATTTGTGAAATACATTGCTATGCCCCTTTCCTGCTCTCTGTTAAAGAAATGAAGAATCGCAATTTTGAACTCGCACGCATTTCAAGAAAAATGCAAACAGAGGCTAATCGGCACCGCCGGATTTCAGCAAAGGCATCCGCATGCATCATTTCATCATCCGAGTGTATAAGGCGGTCCTCGCTTGCATGCCGCTTTTCTGACTTTCTTAGTTAATTTGTTAATTAATTAGGAATTTGTATATTATTCGGACTGTATCATTTCGGACTGTACTATTCTTTTATTCGGACATTCGGACTGTATATTTATTCGGACCCTCTGCGCGAGGGCACAACTGTAATAAGTGTGCGTGAGTGTGATATATGTCTTCCAACCCCCACTTCTTTCTCCCTTTTATCTACCCGCTTATGATGGTTAGATATAGGGCATATTTCAATTAGCATACAGTATGACAGCATGATTGCATCATTCATCTGTTTTGCACGCACCGGGCTCGGCTCATCATACAAACTGCATTTGTATTTCAATTCCGAGTTGAATACGTGTTAGTTGTAGCATTTCATATGCCATGTTTAGAATAGCCGAGCCTGCTATAGTTTGCATTTTTGCATGTGTTACATTAGGCATTTACAGTATATTTAGGATCATACATGATTTCTAATCGGTTTTTCTGTTTTGGCTTGGAGTACTCGGTGAGTTTTATGCTTTAGCATCCTTGCATGCGTGTGAGTGTTGCCATGAATAGCATGCTTACCATGAGGCTACATGCTTATGTGATATAACTACCTTGAATGCCTGTGGGTGGAGGTTGAGTTACTTGGATTGGACAATTCATCAAATGTTTGTTTTAAGCCCACTAGATAGTGGCAAAATCACGTTTTTCTAAGCCCACCCGAGGGTGGCAAATCCACGTCTTAGCCTACCTGCGGGTAGCACCATCAAACCATTTTCAAACAAACAAACATGAAATGTTTTGTCCCAATTCAGGCGATCCAGTCTATACTTGTATGCTGTACGCATCACATAGTAACCTAGGCTAATAACCGGAATAAGAACTCACAATGTTTTCAAAAATAGATATCATAGTTAGTAGAGGCCGGTCTCTGACCGGGCGAGCGGGGGTGCTCACGAAGTGACCTTCCCCAATCGTACCCAAGTTCCCGAGCCGAGGCAACTTTGGTGATGACGAACGCGTGGCCTTTGGCACTGAGTCAGGGTTTCCTAAATTTCCCATTTAAAAAATATTTAGGTGGCGACTCTGTATCTGGCAAAGCAGTCCATGTTTGGCACTTCTTTCAAAAAATCTGTTTTCTTAAAACGATTTGCCGAATTTGGACTCTTTGGTTCAAGATTAAGAACCGTGACATTTGAGTCCTTCGAACTGTAGTGACCCAATATCGAACCAGAACCGGGGGGGGGGACTCGCACTCCCCTTCCCCCGGGATGCGTTCAGGGACATCTACACTAACCCCCATCTATTCGGCTTCACTAACGCATTCGGTGCCCTAGTTACGCAATACGAAGCCGAGTAGTATCTAGTTTCTGGGGTACGCCTCTCCCAGCTATTCCACTTATTCGGCTCCCACACACGCCTCTCTTCCTCTCAATTGGTCAAATTTTGCAAAAACTCGAGGAATTCCTTCCTCTTTGTTTTCATCATATTGTTCGAAAAGTTTTGAAAAACTTAGGTCAATACAATGACTTATAGGCGCAAAAGAGCAGGCGAAATGCACTACCGTTTCATTCTAAACTTGCTGGCACAACAGGTTCAAAGTAGCAATAGGCACGAAAACATGATAGCCGCAGCTGTTTGATTCAAAACCTCCGGTTGCAACTGGCTCTACAGCAGAGACAGACTCAAAAGAAAACAAAGGGGGTAATTACAAAACAAAACAATGATATCCGAGGCAACAACCTTGGAATCACCTGACATTCTATACAATGGGACTAACTCAGTACAACAAGACAGACCCTTAAGCAAAAAGACTGACTCAAGACAATGAGACAGACTCAAAACAAAACCAAAGAAATGGCTCAACACCCAAGCCAGAAATTACAAAAAACGGCATTCGCAAATGCTCAAAACGGTTCGTGCCAGACGCCACATCTGAAATACACTAAGTGCCGCCCGCAGGCGGTCCAACTTCTGATCACATACTCGCGGTATCCTCGAAATCTAACAACTCAGCAGTGACAGACTTCGCTGAGGTAGGTGGGAGGATGACCTCATTGTCGATCAAATCCTGTACTTCATGACGAAGACGGAAACAGTTGTCGGTGCAATGACCGGTTTGCTGGTGGTACGCGCAGTACAAGATAGCATCATGTGTGAGGGAGATTCTTCGGGAGAGGCCGAGGCTCGAGGGGTTGAAGGTGCCCCCTTTCGGCAAGGATCTGGAGTGCCCTAGACAAAGGCATGTAGAGGGCATGGAAGACTCTGCGCCTCGGCGAATACTCAAGTTCTCGACTTTTGCCGGACGCACTGGCAAAAGGATCGGCAGGTGCCGCCTTGACTTTCTGATCCCTTCCCGGTGCAGAGTTGGGATTAGAGGGAACTGTTCTGGCATGACGAGGCCTATCCCGATTTTCTGTCTGACTGGAACTCCCCTCAGTTGGAGTGGGGAAAGCATCATCCACAGTTTTGGCCACTAATGCAAACATCTGCTGTTTACTCAATCCTCCGGCTTTCAAAGCCTCGACTACCCACAACAGCTGTTTGACGGGATCAGCACCTGTTCCCACTTTATTCTTACCTCTGGCCTCAGCTTGATCGAGGGTTTGGGTTGCTATATCAGAGCGAAACCCGGTTGTTGTTGACACATCATTACTATAGCTTGAGGCAACCTCAGGTTGGCTGAGCTTGATCACAATCCGCCCCAGTAGCAGGGGCTCCTGCAGTACAAAATTCCCGGCGTAGGATGTGGTTGGTGGCAAAGCCGACATTCCGTAGGCGAGATCAGCCATAGATCACTGATCATTCCCATTAACTCGAATGTGGTGGGCTCACGAGCCTAAAACAACTGTGGTTCCCAGATCGGACGCGCGGCAGGCGACCTGGGCGGATGCGGTACATCAACATTGGTTTCATTCTGTAAGATGATTCCTTGATCCAATGCAGCTACCATAACCACTATTTCTTCTGAACTTTGGGTCATCATAAGTCCTCTTGAACTGAACGGAGATGATGGATCAGATGTCTGTCTTGCCTCAGCAAGGAAGAACACTGGCTATTCTGTACTAGATCTCTGAACTGAAAGAGAAAGCACACAGCATTTCGGCCCAATCAGAGCAGACACAAGCATAACTGAATAACTGCACTCTACTACTGATCACGCCTCAAAATCGAATCGATACCGCAGATATAATCGATTCTCAAATTCGACATCGATGCCCTCGGTTCGATACTCAGACTTGCAAACTGATATATGCATTCCCCTGTAGAGGTCAACTCAAAAAGCATATAGCAAGCAAGCAAGAACCAAAACACCCCTATTTTGGGGTAGGGTTTCCCTGTCCTATTTTGTCAGGAACTAGGGTTTCACTACGCACACAATGGTTTCAAACAACCTATGATCGGGTAGCAACCTGTCCTAGCTTGGAATGGTCACTATGGATTCCGAATATGCACTAGGTCGAATGGTCAAAAGGGTGCCCCGGTGACAACCGAGGTTTGTGTTCCCATCGTGGCAGAGCCCGTCACCGGTCAGCCTTCTGGCACGCTTCTCAAAGCGAGCCTCCGGCAAACCATTCAAGAATAGCAGACAACAAACACTGTGACTTAGGCGCACCAATGCACATGCAATGCAAAGAAACACATGAGTGTAATCAAAACAAGATATCACGAGTTCGAGTCAAGCTCTCTAAACTCCCCAGCAGAGTCACCAGAAACTGTGGACGTGCCTCGCGGGCCTAATGCTGCCACAGTTCGGACTCGATTTGTCACGGTTCTTAATCTAAACCAAAGAGTCCAAATCTGGCAAATCGTTTTGGAAAACAGATTTTTGTAAAGAAGTGCCAAACATGGACTGCTTTGCCAGATACAGAGTCACCACCTAAATATTTTATTTTGGAGAAATTTAGGAAATCCTGACTCGTTTACCTAAGGCCACGTGTCCGTCATCACCAAAGTTGCCTCGGCTCGGGAACTTGGGTACGATTGGGGAAGGTCAGCTATGAGCACCCCCTCTCGCCCGATCCGAAGATCGGCCTCTACTAACCATCATATCTAGTTTTGAAAACATTATGCATTCTTATTCCGATTATTAGCCTAATCTTACTATGTGATGTGCACAACACAAAAGTATAGACTAGATTGCCTAATTTGGAACAAAGCATTGCATATCCGTTTGCTTGGAAAATATTTTGAAATTTGCTACTTGTGAGTAGGCTAAAACACGGATTTCAATGAGTTGTTCCAACTCAAACAATCCAACCTTCACCCACAGGCATTCAAGCAGTAAATCAATTAAGCATATAGCCACATGGTAAGCATGCTGTCATGTTACCATTCACACTCATGCGAGATGCTAAAGCATAGAAAAAGCTTACCGAGTACTCTGAACCAAAACAAAGAACTTGTTAGCAATCAATGTATGATCCAAGTCCACGTTAAATGCCTAATGCATCGCATACAAAATGTCGCTAGGATAGGCTCGGCTAATCCTAGGATGGTATGTGGAATGCAACAAACAGCACGTGTTCAAGTTAGTTTTGAAATACTATGCAGTTAGCATGATACGCCGAGCCCGGTGCATGCAAGACTGATGAATGATGCGCGCATGCATAGCATAAGGTATGCTAAACTAAACATGCCCTAATACTAACCATCAAAGCAGGTAAGTAAAAGGGAGAAAGAAGTAAGGATTGGAAGACATGCACACACGCATCCACACTTATTACAAATTCGCCCTCGCTCGGAGGGACCGAAAGAATAATACAAATTAATTAACCTACAAGCTAATTAAATAATACAGACCACTCAACTAGTTAAGCAAATTAACTAAGCTAAGGAAAGCATTAAAAGGCCTCGGAAAGAGGGATGCACGCGTGCTTGGATTGGCTTCGCCCGGAAATCCAATGCCATGCGCAAGCTGCCTCTGTTTACCCTACTCTGCTCCTTTGAGGACTACACAAGTCCCGAGGTATACCTTATGAACGCTGGGGAATGCCACCGGCCAAGAGGAATGGTCACCGGCCAAAGGGAAGTGGTCATCGACCATCTATGGAGTTATCGGCCATCCATCATTGGTCGATCGGCATTTGATGTAGTCGACCGGCCAAAGCTTCATGCAGAACCTGTTTTGACAGCAGCAAAGGGCAAAATAGGGCATGGCAATGCATTTCAAGCAAATGTGTGCACCAATATACCCCTTTTCATGTTTACGACTCAAAGTGGGATGGTACTCGATCCTCGGACCACCAATCGCGCATTTTGATGCGTGACGGCCCAAAAAAACCAAGTTGTGCATTTTCATGTCAAATGAAATGCAAACCAAATAAGCACATAAAGGCCCAACCTCTATCACTTGATTTCAAGAGGCAAGGCATGCATGTTCAATGCAATGCACCCTAGGCATGTGAACTAGTATGCAACATGGGCATGCAAACAAGCAATGATGCTACTAAGGCAACTAGCATATTACAAGATACAAGGACAAGCATGCCAACAAGTGTATGACTTCATTCAATCATGTGACAACATGTGAGGCATAACACGTGCAAGCATGCAAGGCAACTTAACATAAGATGCATGCCAATTGTAATGCCACTTAAACATGCAACAACACATAATAAGCCAAGTATACAATCAACACACAAGGTGAGCATGCTACAACATGCGATGGATGGTCTTATACCAATTCAGGCAGCTCTCAAGTAACCCCAAAATAGTGGCCAAATGCCAAGGAAATGAAGGCAAAATGACATACAAACATGCATGCACACATGGTTCAACACTTAGGCATTAAAGAGCGACTTTTAAGCACACTTAAAAGAGGACAATCATGGACTAATGGCATGCATACTAAGCTCTGAAATCATGTTATAAAAGGTGTCAAACCAAGTAAACAAGACAAGCCAAGCATGCGACAATGGTCCCAAGCCTAAAGCTCACCAAAGAGGTATTGAACTACACTTAGCAAAGCTAAACATGGCATGATTTGGACAACCAAAATCAGAGTTTTAGCATGTTAAAACAAAGCCAAAAACACATTGACATGGCATCCTAGAGACCTAGATATGATGGCATACGCAATGACACATTCATGGAGCATAAGACAACAACCTTTTAACACATTAAAGGGGCATCAAATGCAAGCATACAAACACACCACAAGGACTGAAATGGCATGGCAAGTGGTTCCAAACCACTGAAACAAGGCAAGGATGGCATGCTAGAAGGGTCAATACTCAAGGCATACAAGAGAGGTTGCATGGTAGCTATACAAAGCAAGCCATGGATAGCCCAAATAGCCAAAAACAGACCTTTAGCATGCTAAAACAAGCATAAAAGCTTCACAAAGCTAAGCCAAAAACATGCTAGACACAAGGCTCAAAGCACAAAGCATGTTAAGGCAATTCATGGCATTACAAGACAAGTATGCAAGGCAAGCATGGTGTGTCTAAACCAACTTAAAATAGAGGTAAAACATGGCAAAATACTACCAAATACCTACTGAAACATGGCCAACATGAACTCAAAAATGGTGCTCACACATGAGGCTTAAAATGGCAAGTTTGAAGATAACAAGGAGAGGGGATGGCCCTCTCCTTCTTAGGACCTTAAGGCACCATCATCACCACTAAAATCCCTCAAGATTTCAGTGGTGAGGAGGCCCAAACAAAGTGGTCCTGGAGCTCACCAAAATAGGACAAAATGGGGGCCAAATAAGGCCTAAGAGGGGTCGAACAACCCCAAACACCAAAATAACCTTAAACAACTATTTTAAGCAAGTAAAAACAAGACTTTTATATGTTATACACTAAGCTTAAAACAGCAAGAAAGGATGGCAAAAAGCCCATGCAAAAAGGGGGTAAAAAAGGGTGAAATTCTTACCCTGGAAGACCTTCTTCAAAAATGGTGCTCCAGCAGCCTCCTTAGCTCAAAACCAAGTCCAAAACTCTGAAAATAACTCTTTAGTACCTCAGTAGCTAAAGGAAAGTGTAATGGTAGGTGTTTGTGTGCAAAACTATGAACAAACACACACTTAAGCACAAAAGGAGAGGGAGATAGAGATAGAGATAGATAGATACACAAGACCTAACCCTAGTTCAGACCTCTCTTTGGAATTTTTGTAACCCTTGAGGAGGGAGGAGGAGGCCTCCCTTTATAGAGGATCACTCTTGCAAAGCTTACCAAACAAGCTAAGCAAGAGTGAAATCCCGTATGGAAGGGGGGCAAGGCGTATGCCAGCTAGCACAGCTGGCATAAAAATATCTGCAAAAGTAGATGCACAGTGGTCGGCCAGCAAAAAATGCCAAATTGACCAAATACATGGTCGACCGACCAAAAAGAGTGCCGGCCGGCCAAACATTTGGCCGATGGCAACAAAATAGTGGCCGGTGGCCTCAAGCCATGGCCGGTGAGGTGTGGGGATGGCCAACAAGCCATTCCCTGCCCCTCAAAAGCAAAACACAAGTGTTTGGTGCAAAACCAAACACAAAACAATCGAGTCGAGAGATCCTGAGGCAGGGCGCATGGCCGAGACCTCCGGGAACTCAAGATGAACACAAACATGGATAATCACCGAGTGTTTAAGCAGTGACGTCCAAGTCTTGAGGATGGTCAAAAATGGGGTGTCTACACTAGCATGAGGGGCATAAGGCATGAAGAATGCAAGGCCAAAAGGGAGGGTTACACTACACTTACCAAGACCAAGCATGAGATGGCTTCACCAACAAAAATCAGAGTTATATCATGGCAAAATAACCCCAAATACACACTGAAATGATAGCTCGCAAGCTTAGGCATGAAGGCATATACAAAGGCTCATTTTTAAGGCATAAAGGACCAACCCTTCAAAGCATGGAATAAGTGAAAGATGTGAGTGTATGACCATGAAACATGCACTGAAATCTCATAACAAATTATGCCAAATCATTCTAATAGGCCAAGCAATGCATGCTAGTGGACTCAATACACAAAGCTAACAAGCTAGAATGCACTATAGCTATACAAAGCATGGCATGCATGACCAAATCAACACAAATCAGAGCTAGAGCATGCTAAAACATGGAGGGATGGCCAGCTACTTGTACTGGTCGGCCGACCAGTGGAAGTAGTCGGCCAACGAAGAAAGTGGTCGGCCATGGGGGGAGATGGTCTGCAGCATGAAAGCAAGGCAGTGGTGTGGTGGCCAACCACTTTTGATGGTCCAAAGACCAAGGAGACCAGTTGGCTGACCAGAAAACTGACTGGCGGGAAGAAAAGTGGTCTCCAAGGGGAAGAACTAGTCTCCCACCCTTGTACCACCTTCCAAACAAGGAAAACAAGGTTTGTACCAAAAACAAACCAAAAAGGATGCAAGACGAAAGTCCGGGAGGCAAGGCACGCAGCCAAGAGACCCGAAAACTAGTCTACGAGCACCAAAAGTGGTCAACGACCCCAAAAGTGGTCTCCCAGACCACAGTGTCCCTCTAGGCAGAGGCAACAAGGCATGGTTCAAAAACCAAGCCAAACGGAGAACGTTAAGCGGTCCCGAGACAAGGCGCGCGGCCGAAGGCTCCCAAAATTGAAAACTAATCTCCAAGCAGGAAAAGTGGTCTACGACCATAAAAGGATGGTCTACAAGACCTCTCCCTCCCTCCAGAGAAGAGAAAACAAGGTTTGCTCCACAAACCGAGCCAAAGCACAAAGAGTTCAGAGGCCCGGAGGCAAGGCTCTTAGCCAAAAAACTCCGGAAACTCGAAACAAGCTCAAACATGCACTATCACCGAGCGCTCAATCGATGACGTCTGAGTCTTAAGGTTGGTCAAAAATGGGGTGTCTACACTATCGCACTCACTAAAGAATTCAAAAAGATGAAGCCATCCTTGTTCTATAGGCAAGTAGAACTGCTTAAGGTTGAAGCTTGGGTCTTGGGGATCGAAAAACTATTTAAAGTGTTTCTATGTACGGAAACACAGAAAGTTCTGTTGGCCTCATTCACTTTAGAGGATGAGGTGAGAAGATGGTGGATGTTAATTTGAATGATAACAAGGAAATTGGATGGGCACGGTTCCTGGAAATTTTCTATGAGAAATACTTTACACAATGTGTTCGGGATAGGAAGGTATCTCAATTTAAGAGATTGAAACAGGGAAACAAGACAATGGCCGAATATGAGGCTCAATTTATCGAGTTGGCACATTTTGTGCCACATATGGTTGACACAGACTACAGGAAAGCTAGAGAATTTGAGGGAGACCCTCGTGATTCAATTCTAAAGAGGATTAATGTACTAAACCTACCAAAGTATGTTGATGTTTTGGATAGGGCACTAATGTCAGAAGCAAACATGGCTGCTCATAACCGGAATTTTGAATGGACGGGTAAGAGACAAAATTTGAATGTGAACAAAGGGGAAACATCGTCAATGAATAAGAAGGCAAAAACGGAAAATTCTAGCATCTTAACTTAAAGTGGTAACTGAGTGCCTACTTGTCTAGATTATGGAAAGAATCATCAAGGTGTCTGTTATTGGACTACGAGGGCTTGTTTTCAATGTGGAAATGTGGGTCACATGGCGAGGGAATGGTCGCAACCACGTCAAGGTGGTAATTGTGGAGCTACAAGTTTAACTAGATCGATACCAATAACAAGGGCTAATGCTACACCGACTACAGCAAGAGATAACTTAAGGCAAGGAAGGGTTTTTGCACTCGTTCCAAGGGACACCCAGAATACAGAGACTGTAGTTTTAGGTACACTCTCTATTTGTGGGCAAAATGCTTATGTATTGATTGATTCGGGATCTACACATTCTTTTGTTTCTATGATATTTGCTCATAAACTGAATAGACCATTGGAAACTTTGAGATATATATTATGTGTGTCATCACCATTGGAGGGATCTATGTTGTGTTCATCTATTTACCCTGCATGAAAATTTTTGCTTCGGAATGCTATCTTGGACATGACTCATTTTGATATTATTTTTGGTATGGATTGGTTATCCAAATACTATGCGACTATTGATTGTGTTTCTAAACAAGTAATATTCCGACCCTCGAGTCAAGATGAGTTTTATTTTCAGGGGAAATGTGTGGTTCCCCCACCGTACCTAATCTCTGCAATGAAGGCTCGTAAATTGATTAACAAGGGGTGTCAAAGGTATTTGTGTAGTGTGTTTAGTGTTCAAACTACAGATGCTACCTTAGATAATATTTCAATAGTGAAAGACTTTCTTGATGTGTTTCCAGAAGAGTTGCTGAGACACTTGATTGATCGAGAAATTGAGTTTGTGATTGATGTAGTACCGGGTACTCAACCAATATCTAAAACTCCATACATGTCAACTATTGAAATGAAAGAATTAAAAGTTTAGTTGCAGGAATTGCTTGATAAGGGGTTCATTCGGCTGAGTACATCACCGTGGGGCACACATGTATTGTTTGTGAAAAAGAAAGGTGGAACACTTCGCATGTGCATTGACTATCAAGAGTTGAATAAGGTAACCATTAAGAATAAATATCCTTTATCTCAGATTGATGATTTGTTTGATCAGTTACAGGGGGCCTAAGTGTTTTCAAAGATTGACTTGAGATCAGGATACCATCAGTTGAAGGTTAAGGCCAAGGACATAGAGAAAACTACTTTTTGAACCAATTATGGACATTATGACTTTTTAATCATGCCTTTTGGAGTCACTAATGCACCTATAGCATTCATGATATTTTGATTTATTCAAAAAGTAAAGATGACGATGAACAACATTTGAGAGTAATCCTTTAAACACTTAGAGAGAAGCAATTGTATGGGAAATTCAAGAAGTGTGAATCCTGGTTAGATGAAATTACATTTTTGGGACATGTCATTAACAGAGATGGTATATCCATAGATCCACAAAAAATTGTGGCGATTGTATATTGGCCTACCCCAACTAATGTAACAGAGGTCCGAAGTTTTATAGGATTGGCAAATTACTATTGGAGGTTTGTCAAAGACTTTTTAAAGATTGCTATGCCATTGATTCAACTAACCCCAAAAAGGAGAACCATTTAAATAAACACACCAAAGGGAATCTGCATTTCAAGAGTTGAAGACGAGACTAACTACAACCCCATTCCTTACTTTACCATCAGGTAGTGAAGGATTTGTAATTTTTAGTGATGCTTCTTACAAGGGTTTAGGTTGTGTCTTAATGCAGAATGGCAAGGTGATTGCTTACGTGTCCCTGTTGTATTTGCATTGAAAAACTACTCGACACTTGACTTGGAACTCGTCGCTGTTGTATTTGCATTGAAAACTTGGCACCACTACCTTTACAAAGAAAAATATGAAGTACATACAGATCACAAGAGCTTGAAGTACTTCTTTACACAGAAAGAATTGAATATGCGACAAAGGCGGTGGCTTAAGCTGATTAAAGATTATGATTTGTAAATTCAATATCATCCGGCTAATTCTAACACCGTAGCTAATGCGCGTAGCAGAAAGAACATGGGGACTATAACATGTTTGCTCACCGACCAAAGAGAGCTTTTGCAAGGTTTGGACAAACTTGAAATAGAAGTAATGCATAATGGGCAAGACAGTGTATTGATCGCAATGTTCACACAATTGGCAATTATTGAGGAAATCAAACAAAAACAAAGAGAATATGAGTTTCTCAAGAAAGTGAGTGATGGGTTTGAGACCAAGCCCAGACTGGGGTTCACCATCGAAGATTGAAGTTTCAGGGAAGGGTTTGTGTTCCTAATAATGCAGAATTAAAAAGAATAATTTTGGAGGAAGCCCACAAATCAATGTTTGCTATGCATTCGGGAAATACCAAGATGTATCAAGACCTGAAACAAGTGTATTGGTGGCCTAACATGAAGAGGGAGATTGCCGACTTTAATTTCAAATGCCTTCAATGCCAATAAGTCAAAGTCGAACACCAAAACTTGGCAGGTTTACCTCAATCCCTCCCTATTTCATAATGGAAATAGGAGAACATAACCATGGACTTCGTCATCAGTCTACCTCGAACATCTAGAGGTATGAATTCTATATGGGTTATTGTCGATGGATTGACAAAATCTACCCATTTTCTTCCCGTGAAACTTCATTCAATACTTATAGACTTACTACTATCTATATTGATGGCATCATCCAATTACATGGAGTTTCAGTATCTATTGTTCCGAATAGGAATCCTAAATTTGTTTCTAGACTTTGGCAAAGTCTTCAGAAAGAAATGGAAACGGAGTTGAGATTCAGCACTGCCTTTCATTCAAAAACTGACAGGCAAACCGAGAGAACTATCCAAATTTTGGAAGATATACTTCGTATGTGTGTCTTAGAATTGGAAGGTAGTCGGGAAACTTATTTACCATTTGCTGAGTTTGCATACAACAATAGTTTCCAGGCTAGTATCGGCATGGCACCATATGAAGCATTGTGTGGTAGGAAGTGTAGGTCTCTAATTTGCTGAACAAAGGTTGAGGATAAAGCTTTGTATGGATCTGAACTTGCGTGAATAACAATCAAAAAGATAAAGATCATATAGCACAGGCTCAAGACCACTTAGAGTCGACAGAAAAGCTATGCGGATCAGAGAAGAAGAGATTTGGAATATGAAGCGGGCAATCATGTGTTTATTAAGGTCACACCAATGAAAGGGCAAACAAGATTTGACTGGAAAGGAAAATTGGCTCCTTGCTACATCGCACTATTTCAGATTCCAAAAAGGCTTGGCCCCGTTGCTTACCGAATAGACTTACGATCGGGAACTGAGCAGATGCATAATGTGTTTCATGTGTCAATGCTTCAAAGTTATCTTTGGGATCTGTTTCATGTCAAAGATTATCATTAGATAGCTTTAGATGATGATGAATGAAGTCCATAACAATTTAAAAGCATGTCTTACAATTTTCAAAGTGAATCATTTTGAAAACAAAGTATTTGCCATATTTTTACATTTCCAAACATCATATCAAATCAATTTCAAAGCAAACATTTATCGTATCAAAATCATACTTTTTCCAATGAAACATATATTTGAATCAAACAAAGAATTTTCCATATCGAATCCATTAACAAAACATTATACGTGGTGCATCCAATAGCGCAAAGCGAAGGGTGTAAAGGCGTACATCAAAAGGACCATTAAGGTAAAAAAAAAGTGACATAGGTCTAAACAAAGGAACCATATAGGTCAAGCAAGGGAACCACTCGGGTCAACATTAGAGATCTTTGTACTTAAATAAGAAAGGGCCTTGGTATTATTTCCCTCCAGGCAAGGGCGTTATCAACAAAGGGCCATGGTATTGTTTCCTCCAGGCGAAGGCCTTATTAACAAAGGGCGAGGGCCTCACTAAAGGATGCCACAATTACTTTTCAAAAAGGGACATTCTTCCATTCATATAAAATAACATTTCAAAATCTTCATCATGTAACAATTTTGAAAACATATTTCAAACATATCTTTATAGAGATATTACTCACAATGGCCATGACTCGAAAGTAACTCCTCGGATGTCCAACCTACACAAAGCACACAAAGCACATAAATGAACACATCGAAACACAATATTACTCTCTTATTTATTTCTTTCTAAATTAACTGAATTCCCACTTCACTTATTCTTCAATTACTTATGTTCAATTTTTATCGTAATTAACTCTTAATTAAATTTTTGCTTTTCTTTCTTAACTAGTTGACTTATGTCGGTTCTTAACTTATTAATCCTCAATGAGTCATAATTTATGCCTAAGAATGCTTGGGAAGAGATGAGAATGAAAATATGAAAAGATGTAATTTTTCAAAACATGCTAAAAAGGCCTGATAGCTCGAGCTACCTATTGGTCGCTTGAGCAGATTACACTATCTACAAAAAAAACTGGATACCTGTTATGTGCGCTCGAGTGGTGACTATACCACTCGAGTGGTTTGTAAATTTCTAGGCTCTGAAATGTAATAAAAAAGGCATCAAACACATTTTCAAAACTTGAATTCTTGTATGTCTTGATCAAAACCGTGAAAATACTTTAGAAAACATAAATACATGTTTCTTTATAAACCATTTTCTCAAACCCCTTTTTAATTTAACAAGGATTGAACTGAAACTTCCATGCATGTAAAGGATTTGAAACTCTTTTCTTCTTGTTTCTCAAAACATGAACTTGAACTATTAAATTCATGAAAATAATCCTTCAAATCTTTTAGAAATCCATGATGCATGTGTAATTGAAACTTAAAATTTGTAGGATTAACTAAAGCATGCAAAAATGAAAACAAAATTCATGCAAGACTACCACAAATCAAACCCAAAATAATTAATTTCCAAATTTATTCTATAATCTTAAACCTAACTCAATTTTCTTCATCTTCTTGATAATTTACTTTTAATTACATGAAATTGAACTTAATTACTTCATAATTTCAGCTTTTTGGTGATTTCTACAAGATTCAAGTTTCAATTTCTTACCTAGAGTCTTCAATTTGGTGTATTCTTGACAACTTCTTCACTTCTTCTAGCTTCCTTAGTTTTTCTTCCAAAATTTCTAGCAAGTGAATTCTCTCTCTCTCTCTCTCTCTCTCTCTCTCTCTCTCAGTTACTCTCTTCCTCTCTAGAACTTCTTCAGCAAAACATCCTCCGAAAAAAGAGTCCACTTCTTCACTTGAAACTAACACAACACACACAAACACCCACTTCATGATTCAACACCATATACACGTGCACGTACTCTAAGGCTCCAATACAACAAAATTATAAGACTCTAGTATTAGCTAAGTTACTAATTTATGTATTAACTTAACTAAACCCCACTTAGTCTTAACTAATTATAATTAACACCTAATTACCACATAATTTAATTAATTATAACTAATTAGATATCACACATAATTTAATTAACCGAATTAACTTTAATTAAGGCCTAATTAATTATATTTAATTTTTACTAATCTGAATTAGATTTTTAATCAGACTCCCAAAAGGCTCCAAATATCAAATTAAATTTATTGTCATCATTAATTTTGGTTTCTCAAATCATTAAAGCCTTCAATTTCAGATCAAACTCAAAATCTCTGTTAATAAATTACATATTCAAATTGGACACCTCAAAAGTAAATTTAATTCATAGTAATCACAATTGTCAATCCTCATAACTTAATTAACTGCAATTAAGACTCAATTGATCAAATCTTAATTTTACTAAACTGAATCGAATATTTAATTTTACTCCCATATGGTCAAATACTCGAAATTAAATTGATTTAACTCATCAATTTCACTTTCTTAAGCCATTTAGGCTTTCAATTTATAATTTCAAAATAAATCCTTAATCAAATCATATATGAATCGAACTGAATAATTCTCATAAATTAAAATTAAATCAGAATAAGGACTAATTAAAATTCACATGTCTTTTATTAATTAAATGCCAAATATTATACGTGGTGGGGTCGTCACACTCTCTCCCCCTTAAAAAGTTTGGTCCTCCAAACTTAAGGCACTTGTACCAAAAACCAATCACATTGCTTATCTCATTTCATTTTTCTGCTCCCAAGTAGCTTCTTTTCTATTCAAATCTCATCATAGGAGTTCAGCTCATTTTCATTTAATGGTTAATAACCCAAATTGTGATTCGTCACAGTTCATATTGTCATCAAAAGCTATTCGGTAATGATCAGTAATATATAGTAGTCGAAGTCAACCTCATAACATTAAACCACGAAACATATTAATCACAACGTACTACTCTCATCAATCATATAACTCATATACTTTTATTTAGCTATTCACATGTCTTCTAATAATTCACATATTTCAAATAATCCACGTCTCCAAATAGTCGAGGATTAATCACAAATGATATTCATGATCCTACTTAATTTCGAATGAATCAAAGTACTCGTGTATTGACATCCCATATGAAGTCTTCCAAATAAATAAGTGTTGATACAACATTACTAACAAATTCAACTTCTCGGTCCACCAATTCCTTTGCAATAATAATTCGAATATTTGTTCTTATACAAGTCATAAGCCATCAATAGCAAATTAAATAGGGTGGGGATTTACTCCATTAGTTCCACACACAAAAATAAATAAATAAACTGTTTAATCTTGGAGGTCGAACACAACTCGTTTAGACATATAATCAATGTTTGCCTAGTAGGTAGAAAATCTATTCATACACAACATTACATCCTAGTGATCCATGCCTAAGGCACTAAATCATAGTCATAGTATCGCATTCCCAAATGACATAAATCCTCCGGTTGACGAAGAAACATTTATTACACAATAGCGAACAAATTGGGTTCTGAATCAGTTTATATATAGACATTTTGCTCACAAATAGTTTAGGTACTCGAAATAGTGGTCTTGGTACACTGAAGTATTCTCATTCTAATTATCTTAGCAATCTCAGATTAAGTTTCAACTGTCCATACAAATGAATTCTAAATTCTCAAATAGTCGATCAAGCAAATATAAGAATACCAATTCCAACTCAATACTTCTTGCATTTATTAAACATATTCTTATTGATCTCATCTACCACAAAATTCCCAAACACATTCTTTGATTCTTTTGTTGATTTCACACTTCGCTTTTTTCTTTTGATCTTATTGTTTCTCATGACATGATTGCTTAAGTTCCACCATATCTTCTAGTTTATCTAATTGCTCCGACAAAAATTCATTTTTCCAGATCATTCTTACTTCTCATCATCTTTTCTAAAAGTCACAAGACAATGGTGGATAACACTTGGGGTAATGTTAGCCAGCTTGAAACATAAAATCACATATTCAACCATAAGTCAAACAATTATACAAAGACATCGATAGGGCAACCTATTCATTCCCATGGAGTTGACCAAGAATTTCTGATTCGGAACTACGTCTGCCAAACGTGATTCCAATTGGACCTTCAAGGTCATTCAACAAAGGTATGAGACTCTATGGTTCAAACATGAGGTCTCTCACCAAATCAACATACCTTCTTCATATCAAACAATTTTCTAACTTTCAATCACTACAGTTCCACACTCTTCATTGATCATCAAATACCTCAACTTCCCAAATATTCCCATAGTCTAATTTGACATATAACCCATATAATTTTGTTGGCTTCGAGCGGAGATTTTAATTCCTTATAATACTAGATTCTCACAAATCAATATACTTGTAATCACCAATGTTCTAGTTAAAAATTCTAATTTCCCTATAACGTTAGAAATTCCACAATAGTACTTAGCTTTTAGCCTTAATACTAAACTTAAACAAACACATTCCGATTTCCTTACAATTATCAAAATTCCATAATAGCTCTTAATGCTTAGTCTCAATCCTTACCCTATTAAACAAACACACATACATTTTTATGAATGCATAACTTATCACTTACTTATTAGATGCATGCAACTTAAATCTATTCTAGACATTCAAATGCTCAATGGATATGTGTGAGAGATATTAATTAGTGTTTTGATATCATTGTCATGACCCAAACTCGCCCCTAAAGGTTTAGGCCACGACTAGCTGTAATTAGGCCTCAAAGACAAAATTCAAAAATATTTAATTAACATCGGGCCGGAAGCGGAAGCAAAACAAAATGATATTATCCATTGAGCTGTGCATACATTAAGAACAGAAATATTTAAAACATTCAGACACATTTTAATATATGCATATACAAATCTTATACATCTCACACATTACATATAATACTTTTAACAAAACACAAAACTTAGTAAGCTTGATAAAATAAAACTAAAGCCTCAACACAGAGGCACTGCTCGGGTGGCTTGACAAAAGGGGGCGAACTCCAAGTGAAACTCTAATGTTGATCCTTCAATTGCTCACCTACATATATATAAGGGGAAGGGTGAGCTAAAACCCAGTGAGTAATACCAAAATAAAGAGGTTAATGAATGAAATCCATAACAATTTAAAAGCATGTCTTACAATTGTCAAAGTGAATCTTATATCATTTTCAAAACAAAGTATTTGCCATATTTTTACATTTCCAAATATCATATAAAATCATTTTCAAAGCGAAAATTTATCGTATCGAAATCCATACCTTTTCAAATGAAACATATATCTGAATCAAACAAAGCATTTTCCATATCGAATCCATTAACAAAAATTATACGTGGTACATCCAATAGTGCAAAGCAAAGGGCCCGAAGGCGTACATCAAAGGGACTATTAAGGTCAGTAAAGGGACCACATGGGTCTAAACAAAGGGAGCATCTAGGCCAAGCAAAGGGACCAGTCGAGTCAACATCAGAGATCTTTGTACTCATATAACAAAGGGCCTTGGTATTATTTACCCCAAGTAAGGGCCTTATCAACAAAGGGCCATGGTATTGTTTCCCCCAGGCAAGGGCCTCAGTAAAGGATGCCACAATTCTTTCTTAAACAAGGACTTCATCCATTCATATAAAATAACATTTCAAAATCATCATCATGTAACAATTTTCAAAACATATTTCGAACATATCTGTATAGAGATATTATTCACAGTGGGCGTGACTCAAATGTAACTCCTCGCATGTCTAACCTACACAAAGTACATAAACGAACACATCGAAACACAATATTACCCTGTTATTCATTTCTTTCTAAATAAACCGAATTCCCACTTCACTTATTCTTCAATTACTTATGTTGGGTTTTTATCATAATTAACTATTAATTGAATTCTTGTTTTTCTTTCTTAACCAATTGACTTATGTGGGTTCTTAACTTAGTAATCCTCAAAGAGTCATACTTTATGCCTAAGAATGCTTGGGAAGAGATGAGAATGAAAATATGAAAATGATGTAATTTTTCAAAACATGCTGAAAAGGCTCGACCATGCAAGCTACCTCTTGGTCGCTTGAGCGGACTACACTGTTTGCAAAAATACTGGATGCCTATTATGTGCACTCAAGTGGTGATTATATCGCTCTAGCGGTCTATAAATTTCTGGGCTCCGAAATGTAATAAAAAGGGGCATCAAACACATTTCCAAAACTTGAATTCTTGTATGCCTTGATCAAAACCATGAAAATACTTTAGAAAACATGACTATATGCTCCTTTATAAACCATTTGCTCAAACCCCTTTTTAATTCAACAAGGATTGAACCAAAACTTCCATGCATGTAAAGGATTTGAAACTCTTTTCTTCTTCTTTCTCAAAACATGAACTTGAACTATAAAATTCATGAAATTAATCCTTCAAATCTTTTAGAAATCCATGATGCATGTGTTCTTATCAAAGTGAGAGTGGGTCTTTGGATGAAATCTCACTCTCTTATGAATTTCTATTAAATCAATGAGCTTGTTTCAAATCTGCAATAGGTAAAAGGTGTTTTGGTCATGCATGTTAAGTTGGATTGGTGGGTTAAGTCTGATGCAGTCTTGGAATTTGGCTGCTAGGAGGTGATGCTTGAGTTGGAATCTCTTCAACTCTCATCTTTTTTCTTGTTTTGTTTCTTTCTTATTTTTTGTTTTGTTTTTGTTTGCTATTGGGCTGCACATGATTGTCCTTGTGTTGGATGTCAACCTACTTGGGATGCTTCACTTTGGCAATGATACAATTCTTTTAAAGCTTTTTTTTTTTTTTTATCAAAAAATATGTAATATGTTTTTCCATTAATGCAACGATAAACAAACAACTACAACAACATCAGATCT
Organism: Camellia lanceoleosa; assembly: GCA_025200525.1. Taxonomy (NCBI): domain Eukaryota; kingdom Viridiplantae; phylum Streptophyta; class Magnoliopsida; order Ericales; family Theaceae; genus Camellia; species Camellia lanceoleosa. The sequence goes on from CM045766.1 coordinate 54,539,649, forward strand.
AAGATTCGTAAGTTGTATTGTGGGTGTTGATTTTTGACCTCACAACCGAACATGGAACTTAGATGGAAAGTACGTGGCAGAATAGATTAAACCAAACACTTGCCAACAAGAAAATGAGAATACCATGGTGGCTCGTCCACCCGGGGGCACTTCGACGATCAAATCAGTTAACTTATCTCTCAAAGATATCAAACTAGTACTCAGTGTACAAGTAAAAGCCTACCTTAGACCCACGGGGGTGCCTTACTTTTATAGCAAAAAGTGCCCTTGTCCCCTAGAAGTCTCATTTCATAGGACTCACGCACAATGCTCATCTCGGACTCTTAGTTAGATATGGATGAACTCCTTAAAATCGTTATCCCTATGCAAAATAAGCACATCACTTATCTAGGACTCTTGTCCTTTATCTAAATATCTTGGATTCCGGTATTACCACACATGATCTTAGCAATACCATAATCATATCAGCGATCTGGCTCGTTCACGTACCACCACAGTAGACACCTCAATGGCACCTCCGCCGACACCTCAATGGCACCCCGGCCACATGGCATGACCCTAAAAATACATCTCCACAACTACCCCCTAGGTTCTATTACCTTGGCAACCAGAGGTAATGGAACGTATATCATCTGATCCTCCAATATGCTGGCTAACTAACATGCTAGGGATACTCCCCCAATAGAGATCACAATTCGTCAACATCAAGAAACAAGGACTCAAATGTCCACTCATCAAAAAAATCAAGAATCAAGAACCAAGGATCAAGAACCAACGTGTTCTAAGATCAACATCTTGAGATTGTACTACTAGTCAACATCATGGTGCACTAGTTCAAGAATTCCAAGAATTCCAAATGTGCACAAGTTGTCATGCATAACTTTCCCAACCGTTTATCCATGTGGCACTACCCCACTGGTTCGTACTCATCACGCGTCAGATACGTCGCTTCGTTTCTGTCCTATGCCGCCTGACGTTAGTGTGGGCACGTTTACCTAGGCAGTCTAATCAAGGGTTTGCTGGCATTTTCTCTTTTCAATAAAAAAAACTCCCTCTGTCTCGTCACTTTTGCAATTACAACTCTCTCTTTACTTTTGCAATTACAACTCTCTCTTTAGAATCTTCTCAAACCTTCATTGATATCCTTTGAAGCTTTCTACACCTGTTCCTGTTCACCTATCTCTGGTAAGGCATCAACCATATTGCTCTGACAGAAAGCACTATCTAACTTCCGCGAACACATTACCGGTGTCCATTTCCTCATTCCAAACATGTAAGTCCCTCAATCATTTCGTTTAAGTTTTGATCTGTTTGTCCTTTATATTCTTGAGCATGCCTCCATGTTTTATGTCTGTATATGCCCTTTGCACATCAATTTTCTAGTCTTTGCACACTGGCACTAGATTGTCATGATCATCATGCTCAATTCCTTGTATTTGTTCCACATGCGTTAATGCATGCCTTGAATGTGTTCTTGCTCTCTTCGTCTTCTGAATCTGTGTTATCTTTTCTTGTTATTCCAAATTCTTTCCTTCAATTCTTTGCCTATTTTGGTTGTTTTTACATAGCTTTAGGCTTGGGATTTGCTAGATCACTACTTACTTTAGGAAAATCGAAATTGATTGTACCCAAAACCTTTATTAGATTACCTAAATCACTGTTTTAATGTCCCTTAGGGTTACACCGAGGTCCCTCTAACACTAGGAAAACACTCATGTATTGAAAATCATATAAAACCCTCTTAGCTGAAATCATGGATATGTTCAAATGGAGAGTAGATTCCCCTAGTAAACTTGAGTATTTTCGCTAAGAATTCAACATCCCAGCTGACGTCCACCTTAGGCTTGCTGAAGAGTATAACTCTATTATGCTTGGGGAGAATTACATGCCCTTCCCTGTGGTATCAATTATTGAGGGTGGAATCAAATTCCCCCTTGACATCCTTTTTCGAGAAGTGTTGTACTTCTATAGACTTAACCCCATGCAGTTGGCCATTAACACTTTTTAGGGTTATCAATGTTATAGCCGAGCTATGCCATTGTCAAAATGCTAGGATCACCCTTGCTGACATCCCATATTGTTATATCACGTGTAGCCTCAAGTCCACCAGTGGGTACACTTACTACTCTAACCCCGATCTATTGCATACAAATTGATAGTCGACCTTCCAAACTCAAACAAGGGCATTGGAGAAGACAATCTCATTGTCTTGGGCAACTAAGAGTTTGCACCGGATGATGATCTCCACTTCTTCCCCTTGCGCCGAGGAGTTTTTAGGAAAGATGAGGGCATGAACTTAGTCGCCCTAAACCATGCATTTTTAACATCACATTGCATACTTCATCATTTCCTGATGTTTTTCTCCTTTTACTCTTTTTTGCAGTGCTTCCTCAGTCGAGCATATCATTTTGGAAATCATACGTCTAGAGCCCTAGCCTAACACGACTTTTGGACTTACCTATCCAGGACCGCAAGGCCTCCATCCTTCTCAACTACATCCTAACATATTGGTCCCCTCTACCCGACATCTCTACCAGGAGCAAAACTCCACCATTTGCAATGACTCCACCAGTTACATCCTCCTTCTGCACAGGCCAAGCTTCCACTGCTGATCTAGTCAACCAGCCATCAACATCGACTCCATCATAACACATTCCACCAGCCCAACGCCAGCACCGTTGTTGACCTCCAAATGCACCGGTTGGGAGGACACATAGTAAGAAACGTTGAGGTGCAGATGCTCCAATATACGATCCTACCAACCCCCCAATTGCACTTCCTGTATTCAGACTCGGCACCAAAGTGACCATCGCCGTCACCTCTGCCAAAATGGATCGCAAACCTGCCATAGCTGAGGATCTTCTCGCCGATCTACCCAACATTGAAACTGTGCAATCCACTTCCTCCTCTCAATCTATCCAGAAGCCTAAAAGGGTGAAGAAGGCCAATGCCACCGTTGTTCCTTGTGACAAAGAAAGGAATGTAGAGGATTCAGTGCCAATTTCCAAATTGGTCGAGGCTGATAAGAGACCAGTTGTGGGTGACTCCACAAAGGCCCTACTAGCAAAGAAGTCAAGGTTCGTCGGGGCCAAATGGTGAAAGGGACATCCTTCCCGAGGATTCTTGGCTCCCCAAGATAAGGGTGGGCGACCTACTACTGAAGGTCGGCGATAGTGCGATCAAGAATGTGGAGGTCGGAGCTGCTCTGACCACTGGCCTACTTCTGCCCACTAATATGGACGAGATTAGTGATTATAACCAATATGACAATTTTGCCTTGATAATGAGGCACTTTGTCTTGGTAAGATTATTCATTTTTTTTTTTTTAATTTCTATCTTTCTTATACTTAGTGAAATTTTACTAATTCCCTTCTCTTTTTTACAGGCCATCTAGTACGTGCACTCCCATGCAGTCAAAGTTGAGTTAGAAAATAAGTACCTCACCAAAAAAAACAAAGGAGGCTACAAGCTTACTTTCCAAACTCAACAAGGTTGAGGCTAAAATCAAGAGCCTAATGGATATGGCCAGTGCAGCTAAGGCAACTGAGAACAGAGCTAAGACAACTGCCAAAGCTACCAAGGCAGCCACCAAGGTTGTCAAGGACAGAGCTACCAAGGTCGAGATCATCATGAAGGAGGCCTTGGAGACCAAGGAGGTCAAAATAAAGGTGACTGATGAGATAGCATACGCGGAGGAGCAGGCCGATATCCGGGACCAGTACAAGAAACAAGTTAACCTAGCATGTAACAAAGGTTACTACGTTAGTTGGGTGGCTACGCTGAAGAAGTTGTCAGTCCTCAAGGACTCCCCTTTGCGTGAGATCAATCAGTTGGATGTGCCATTCCTTCTTCTCTAGTCCAATTCGAAGAGGTGCAAGAGGAAGAAAAAGAGCAAGAAAAAGAGGTTGTTGCTGACGCCACTGCCAGTTTTGTTGGAGCCTAGTCCCCGACTCTGAATGATCAAGTCCTGGACCTAAATTAGAAGGATGGGGATAAGGTCTCCAAGAGCCCTTCCCCCAAAAATGCCAAGGTCGTTGCTGTCAAGAAAAGTCTTAATGAAACTCTGAAAGAAATAGACGAAGAGATAGCGGCCGAGGTTGGGAAAGTGGCGGAGCAAGCCGATGGCGATGTTCCGGATCCTAGTACTTGGGATTTTTCTTTCTTTCAATTTGTACTTTTTTTTCTTGCTTTTCTTTTCCGTCTAAGGCCGAAGTGCTGTATGATGTAATAGAACAACTACTTTCTTTGAATGCAAGTCTGGTCTTTTTTCACCAAGTGTTGCAAGTCTTGTATGATTGTTTCTTTCTTGTATAATCTTGTGAATTCTTCTAAGTATGATGTCTTCTCGACTCAATATCTCGGGCTAATGTATCTCTGATAGAACCACTATTCGTCATCTTGGATTGTCCATCTTGGATAACTTCAACTTGCAAAAATTCATATCGGCTAACTTTAACTTGCAAAATTTTTTGAATTTTTTTTACAAGTGTTATACTTTACTTATTTATGCACTCTGCCCCCTAATGTGAATCTAAGTATCACTTTGGTTCGCATTAAGGATGCATTGTCTGAATCTTGCTTAAGTCTAACTAGGGCATCCATGACCGAGGTCATCGTGTTTAGCTCATCTAAACAAAACACTTAAGGCTTAACCTTAGTGCATCGAGAGTACTGTCTTACCTTGACTTTTCGTACAAACTAGCTAGATCATGGTTGGTTTTGTCTTGTTTCTTATTGAAACATCTCTTTAACTTAGCTTATCATTGCAGGTCTAAGTTAATCGTCTTGTTCACCTTGGGAACATTGACTTAAGACTCTTCAATCTTATTTAACAGTTATAAATTTCAACAACATTTTGCAAAGAACAAAATTGAACTAGTATTTAATTAATACTTCGGCTAAATCATTCAGATTACATATCAAAAACTTGAAAACTTAATGATAAAAGAATTTCAAATTGCTGGTATTCTATGGTCTTGGTAGTTCCTTGCCATCACTGTCCTCTAGTCGATAAACGCCATTGTTGGCGACCGAGATGATTTTGTATGGTCTTCTTAGTTTGGGCCAAGCTTACCCTCCCTAGGATCTTTTTTGTTGCTAACAACCTTCTTTAGGATGAGGTCCCCAATTTGGAACTCTCTAGGATTCACCTTCTTATTGTATGCCTTTGCAAGTCTCTGCTAGTATGCCCTTAGCCAAATTGCTGCTCTTTCTCTCCTTTCTTTAATTAAGTCAAGATTTCGAGCAAGGACTGCTTCGTTTGTCCCATTTTCTACTCCTTGAGTTATGATTCTAGAAATGGCAATCTCCAAAGGTATGATGGCCTCGGTGCCATAAGCCATGGCAAAAGGAGATTCACCAGTAGATCTTCTTGGCGTAATGTGATATGCCCATAAAACATTAGGCAACTCCTTTACCCACTTGCCCTTGGCAGCTTCCAACATCTTCTTAATTCCATCCAGGATGGTCTTGTTGAAGGTCTCAGCTTGGCCATTGCTCTGAGGGAAGCTGGGAGTTGAGTAGTAGTTTTTGATCTTATACTTCGTGCATAAGTTTTTGACCAACTTGCTATCGAACTAGGTGTCATTGTCTGCCATAATGGCTCTTAGGATCTCAAATCTGGTAATAATGTTCTTCCAAATGAAATTCCTAACATCCACATCCCAGATTTTGGCTAGAGGTTCAGCCTATGCCCACTTTGTAAAGTAGTCTATGGCTACCAATAGGAACTTTCTTTACCTAGTTGCCTTGGCCAATTGCCCAATCAAATCCATGCTCCAATGGACAAATGGCCAAGGACTGGATACTGGGTTGAGATCTCCAGCTGGATGATATATCAAAGGTGCAAACTGTAGCCACTTCTCACACTTCCTAACATAGGCATCGGCATCCTTTTGCATGTAAGGCCACCAATATCCTTGCGATATGGCTTTGTGTGCAAAGGATCTGCCCCTAACATGGCTTTCAAAAACTCTTTCGTGGATCTTGTACAATAAGTTTTCTACTTGGAAAGGATGCACACATTGAAACAAGGGTCCAGTGAAGGACCTTCTGCTAATAAGCAGAATCTGATTGGCCTCAGTCTGATCTTGTATGCCTTCTTTTTGTCCACTGGCAACTGGCCATTTCTGATGAATTTGACCAAGGCATCTATCCAACTTGGGCCCAACTCTACGCACATTGCCTCATATTCTATTATTAGGGGTTCTACACTTGGTCTTGATAGATAATCTACCATTATTGTTCTCGGTGTATCCAACTTTATGGCGCTGGTAAGGTTAGCTAGGGCATCAGCATAACTATTATCTTATCTATAGACCTGCTCTAGCCGACAACTCCAAAATTGTTCTAGTAACTTGATAACCTTTCTAACACATTCCACCATCCTCTCATCTCGGGCTACGTATTCTCTTGTTGCTTGGTTCACGATGAGTTAGGAGTCACAATAGACTACCACCTCTTTGGCTTTGACTGCTGCCACCAATTTTAATCCATCAATTAGTGCCTCATATTATGCTTCATTGTTTGAGGCCTTGAACCCCAGTCGGATTGACTGCTCTATCATTTGTCTATCTAGTGAGACCAGCACTACTCTTACTCCCGCTCCTTGTCAGTTTAAACTACCATCAACAAAGAGGCGGAAGGACTTGCCGATGTAGATGTCATAAGGCTTCAATTTTTCTTGATCTTTCTTCAATCCTACTGGCATAGAGTTCTATGGTGCCAGCTGCACTTCTTTTGGTTTTTTGTGCACCCTAGGTCAAGATTTACTAGTCCGGGCTTCGGGCTTACACTTCGTGTGAACTTAGCAACAAAGTCAGCCAAAACCTAACCTTTGATTGCTGTCATTGGTCTATATTCTATGTGATATTAACCTAGAACGACAACCCATCGTGTTACTCTACTTGTCAAGTCCCCATGTTACAGCAGGGACTTCATTGGATGCTCTGTGAGCACCACCATCTTGTGAGCTTGAAAGTAATGGTTTAGTTTCTTTGATGCCATTACCAAGGCGAGTGTTAGTTTTTCCAGAGGTAGGTACCTCGTTTCTGCTATTGCTAGGGTCTTGCTCATGTAATACACCACCTTCTGCTCTTCTTGTTCTTCTCGGATGACTATGGCACCGATGGCGTGGTCCGAGATTACCAAATATAGAAATAGATCTTCTCTCGAAACTGGAATTGACAATATCGGTGGGGTTGTCAAATAGTTTTTCAAGTCAGCTAGGGTAACTTCGCATTCATCTATCCATAGAAAGTCTGTGGCCTTCTTCAATAGTTGGAAGAATGGCTTGCACTTGTCCGAACTCCGGCTGATGAATCTATTCAGCGCAGTTGTCTTGCCGGTCAGAACTTGGACTTGTTTTGCTGTTGTCAGGCTCTTTAGATCAAGGATGACCTTGATCTAGTCGGGGCTTGCTTCAATTCTTTTTTTGGTCACTAGATATCCAGGAACTTACCAGACCCCACTCCGAAAGCGCATTTTGAAGCATTCAAACGAAGTCGATATGCCTTTAGGATATCAAAAACATCTTTCAGATAAGCTAAATGATCTGAAGGTTCCTTGCTCTTCACGACCATGTCATCAATATAGACTTCCACGGTTTTCCTGATCCGATGTTTGAACATCTTGTTACTAGCCTCTAGTACGTTGCCCCTGCGATCTTTAGTCCAAAGGGCATCACTCTATGGCAGTAGTGTCCCTTTGGAGTGATGAATGTTGTTTTCTCATCATCTGGAGTGCACATTGTGAGGCCTTTGAAAATTTTATTTTTGTGAAAATTCCTTTCTTTTAAATTATTTCTTTTGAAGTCCCTCAATTACTTAATTAATTGTAATTTTAACCCTAGAATCAAAATACATGCGCCAACTGAAAGCTCTCAAACCCTAATCAATTTCGGTAACTTAGGAATCATTTCTAATAGCCTAATACTGATTAATTGACACCTTAAATGTGGGATTACCACTTAAAACCCTAGGTTTTTCTGGTTTTCATCATGTTCATTGGTTGATAGTCTTTTTATTAGAAAAAGAAATCCAAACCAAATTAGATTCTCTAACCCTAATTTAGTTTAATTCTGCACTAAAATAAATATTCCAATTCATAAATTAAACCCAAAGCCCTCACATTTTATTAAATCACTAATTGACCCCAAACTAGTAATAATACATACATATATATATACTTGTACCTTTAAACCAATTTCATACACTATATTTTAAGATTTCCTACAATTGTACACAAGAAAACAAATAAAATAATTCCCTCAAATCTCCCCTCACATGGCTGGCCACCCTAGGGAAGTGAAGTGAATACAACTTTTTCAAACAATATCCATGAATTCATGGAAAAAGCTTGCTAGTACCCCCAAAACATGGAACTGTGCTTCCACCTTAAGTTCAATCCTAACCAAGGCCTAACTAGATCATGATTAATTGCATAATTAAGGCCTTGAATAATTCACTATTCCATTAAGTTCCAAGTAAATCCAACATATCCAATCCATTTCCAACCAATGGGTACTTTAGATCTTTTGCACCAATTTTAGTACAAATAAAAACAGTTAGCATTTTACAGACAAGAACACATACACAAACACTCTATTTGGCTGAAAGAAAGAGAGGGCAAGAGAGTGAGCTTGGTGGAAGAAAGGAAAGAAAGGGAAGGTGTTGTTAGCAAACCAACCATGCCACAAGTAAGCCACATCACCATCTTTCCTTGTATTTCCTTTTTTCAAATACATGTTATGTTGGAAATTTTGTGGGGTTTAGAACCCATACCCGATTAGGTCGCCCATGGTGGCATGACCCATGACCTATTAAGAGACCCTTATTAGCAGAGATTCATTTTGAATCAACTTGTCCTTAGGATAAGTGCATATAACCCACTATCTCATCTCTTAAGGAGATAGAGTTGTGGGTGGTTATAACTCTCTCACATAATATACGTATTATTTTTGGGAGAGTAAGAATTTTTAACTTTAAGTGTAATCTGCTAGTCTCTCTCTTAGTCTCCCTTATCCTTTTCTCTCTATGAATTCTTTCCATGAAAAAACAGAACTATGCCTTTGTATTGTGAATAGTGTGGGTAGTTCTCTAGTAGTTTTAATCCACTGTTGGGAATTATTCAAAGACACTAACAGAGGCACCTGATTTACCCACATGATCCATAGATTCGGTTTGAGTATGAAAGGCATGCCGGAATCTATTTATTTCTGCTAATTATTATTTCTTATTTTTCCTACATTGGTATCATAGCCAAATGTTGGGTGTTTTCGTGTTATTTGTGCATAAATATATATATAGATATGATTTGTGCATAAAATTGATGTTTTTCGAACCATCTTTGATTGTCCTGAATTTTATATATGTTTAGTCTATATTATTTAGATCATATCTGCAAATATTTGCAAAAATTAGACAGTCGAATTTTGAGAAAAATGAAGATTTATATTTGATTTTCGTAAATTTGAGTGCATGTTGGTTTTACATGTTTTGTTTTCATGTTGTGAAAATTATATATCTGAAATCCTTGTTTCGAGACCTTCAAAACAGTATATTATGGGCTTGATTTCGACTTACGATTGAGCAAAAAACTCAAACCCTAGTTTTGGAGAAGAAGATGAATTTGCTGACGTCATCAGCATAGTTGACTTGATGTTGACTGACATGTTGATGTCATCTGCTTAGGTAAGCACTGATGTAGGCGTTGTTAAGGGTTTATTTATTTATTTATTTATTTAATATAATTTAAGAACTACGTTAATTGCTTTTAGATTATTTGTTATAATTCTAATTGAAGCATGGCTGATATCGTTGGACTTGTAATTAATTTTTCTACAGGTTGTTAAAGTTTCAGAATTTTATGAAAAAAAATATATTTTTCATTAATGAATAATTCAATATTTTTATGTTAAATTGCTCTTGGGGGAGCATGACTTGGATTCTTGACTTGAAATTTTTACACTAGACTACTGTTATATGATCTTATATACTAGTATGATTTTTGTATTTTTCCAGATTCTATAATATTTATTTCTAATTTTCTATGTAATTATTAATTACTTGTAATTCTAGAAAATTTCAAAAAATTACAAAAATTATAGAAATATGTTATGGCATTATTTAAATATTGTATACATCATGTTAATTTCTTTTAAATGATGAGAACTTGTAGTATGTTGTTATTTTAAATAGCATGATTTATTTATATTAGTGAATTTTAATTCCATGATCAAATATTCTAGCTTGTTTTCTTTTATGAATTACGTTGAGATGTTATCATGTGGAGTAAAATATTTTATCATGCTTTAGACATGCCACAGTTAGTGGGAGGTTATTCGGTTGAGGCAAATCTTTGTAGATTTACTCCCGAAAACTAATATTTTGAATTAAATTAAATTTTGGATAATTATCACGTGTGGTGCAAGAGACGATTACGAGCATAGTGAATTTTTGATCTTACGACTTGTGTAATATTGTTACTATTTAATTTAGTTTTTTGTAGCAAAATTCTATTGTGATATGCTAATCAAATTAATCTCAATGCGTATTTTTGTTTCCTTTAATTGACTTAGCTTATGGAAGTTAATTTGGTGGACCTAGACTTAGTAGAGATGTTCAAATGTGAACAAGGTAATCCTATTCTTTAGATGGAAAAAAAAAAAAAAAAGTCTTGGAGACTTTAGGTTAGACCTTAATTGAGCCAAAGTAAGGAAACATGACTCAACGTCGCCGTGGTTTTGTTGCCTTGTTTGGCACAATAAGAATTGATGTGTGTGCTATGATTAGTAGCATGCTAAGCAATTTTGTTTGACGAGTTTGGAGTTGTGGGATTTGTAAGCCCTCAATAGATCTAGATGTGATCCTGACTATTGAGCTGCGCAGATTGACTTTGTAATTTGACTTTTAATAATGTTGCATCATTGGATGAAGCAATATCCAAGAGTTACATCATCCAAGATATGCACTTAAATGAGTTAGTCACTAAATGCAAGATGAGTAACCAGTATGAGCAGTGTTTTTCTCTCTACCCACTTGATGGGAGTGGATGGAGCAAAATTTCACGCACTATAATAGTGTGCATTGAAGTATCACTTAAAGTTAAGAGATTAGCGCTTAGAAGCTGCAAAATCTATTAACACTAAGTGAGAAGATTAGCGCCTAGTGGCTGCAAAATCTATTAGACTGCCAACTTGTTTAAATCTGGACACTTCTTGTCTCCACACTTGAGTGTGAGACATGACGAGGAGCTTCTTTGTATGATTCTTTAACCAAGCTAACACTTTTGAATGGCGTTTACCACTAAGCGCAAAAGTTCCAACATAGTAATGAAAAGGTCAAGGCCAACAAGGTTACTATGACTCTAAGAATTTGACACATCACTCATGAGAGCATTGTGTTGAATTAAACTCTTTAGCCTAATTCACAACTAAGTTACTTCAGCAGCTGTCATAGATTGATAGCTTATTCTCTCGTTCTTGTAGATAGTAGAATTAATTGCAACTAAGTTATTTTAGGAGCTGTCATAGATTGATAGCTTATTCTCTCTTTCTTGTGGATAGTAGAATTAATTGCAATTAACTATGGAGTGAGAAACAGAGATGGCAAGAGGAGTATCATCATGTTTCAACTAGATGCAGTAAAGTATATGGAGAATAAAATTGACTTGAAGGTGTAGGGGATTAGCACTTACTAGTTAAATTTGCGACTAAGGCGCACTTGATATCTCCATGACATCCTTTTATGATCTAGTGAACATTAGTTAGTCATGAGTCATTACCTAGTTGGGCCTAAACCTTTACACTTGCCTTTGAGAACTCACACATTAGGATGATTGAAATTAGTTTGTGACATTGGTCATAAACCGGTGGCTTGTTGTACTTAATCACATTAATAAGAAGATGACATAGACGGTTTGAGTAGGCCCTCTCGGACCCACTCGCTTGTGGCATCTTGCTCTTATGTGAATGTGTAACTTTGTTCGCAATGGTTGAGCACAAGTAAGTAGGAAAGCCACAAAAGGACATCTGTATTGGCGCATTTAGTCCACTATGATATTTGTGACTAGGTATGTGTAAGGGTATGATAGCTAGCCCCAATCTCGACACATTTATACGATACGCATCTTAGTCAAGACTATTTGATCTCCCATAATTCAGAAGTTTTAAGATGATTTTTGACATTGCACATATGAGTTCGAGATCAATTAGATAAGAGCTTTCATGCTTTTAGTTGTGATTGAGGTGGCGAGTATCCATTTGAGTTGTTTAATAGAAAACTCGGTGAAAATTGATTATTCCTAGTACTCAGCAACACAATGGTATAGTAGAGATAAGGAATTAAGTATTGTTTATGTTAGGTAGATGATGGCGCAATATGTTTCCCAATTGGGAATTGAATTTTAGTTTGTTGCCTATGTCCCTAACAAAGTGTCGTCCTTATCAAATTTTACACCCCATTTGAGTAATGGGTTAGCGGAGAGCCATTTGTGGGCGATCTGTAACCATCAAGCAGCTTATCTTTATTTTACTTTTGATAAGATTGTGAAGTTAAGACCTAGAGTTCTATAGGGTATTATTGTATGCTATCTTGTAAACCCTCAAAGTCAAGTGGCGCATTATTGTATGTTGTTATGTAAACCCTCAGAGTCATGTGCTTATAAGTGAGCAGCTTTGTGGGAGTGTAACTAAGTCACATAAAGTTTTCTTAGTAAAGGTGACGTGAATAGAGTTTTAGAACTCTACAAGATAGAGAATTCTAAGTATGGCACTTTATGTAGCCTAGTTGAGAATGGAAAGAAATTTCTAATATCCTGGGGAATGTGGGAGCGATGTGCCTACTAGTGGATTACTCCATTAGAGAAGAATACTTTACATTCTTAGTTTCATGGTAGCGAATGTGAAATTTTTCCACGTCATCATTGGGTGATTGAGAGGGAAACATTCATGATTGCTTTACAAGATGATAAAGATCCTAGAATAATGCCAAAGGCTCTAGTCCCCTATTTTTATAAAGTGGATCAATGTTTCGCATTTTAAGACAGTTTTTGAGGATTAACTATTTCTAGGATTTTGTTGACTTTCTGCTATGATGCGAAAATGTTCTAAAGTAATTTGCAACTTGGATAGTCATTTTTTGAAGCATAAGGCTCACTAGATACCAAAAAGTCGCACCATTGAGAAAGGTGTAGACCATGAGAACACTTCCTCCTAGGGAGTAAGGTTACATCAACTTAGGCTACGATTGACATGAGTTCGGAACTTTGATATGTGGATGTTGTGACCCAACTTTTCGTTGGAGAATTGGATAAGTAGATCTGTAGGGATTTACCTTCTACTTTTATGGAGAAAAGTTAGGAGCGCAAAAAGATTGCTAGTTCCATTAAGTCTTTTATGGCCTAAAATAGTTATCCAAATAGTGGTTCTTAGATTTCATTAAGCCATGATAGGCTAATGATGATCAATGAAGACCACTGAGGCATGATCAGTGGTCTAAAAGAAGTTTTTTCTTACTTAGTCATTATGGGCCAGAAATTTATAAGGTTGTCACCACCTAGGGTTGGTAGTCCTCTATTTTAGACATGATGGACATGGGTGACATAATTTATATTCTCGGATGTACAATCCTTAGAGATTGTTCTAGGAGAATTCTTGGTTTTTCTTTGATGAATTACATAAGGAATATCCTAGAATGATTCTAGATGTGAAATTGCAAACCCATTAACTTACCTATCGGTAAAAGCTAGAGCCTTAGCTATTGAGTGAATCTTGGGATTGTCTTTCGGAGAAACAGATGGCCTATATTCCTTGATCTATTGTTGTGGGAGCTTGAAGTACACTATGTGGGCGTATTCGGCATGATGAGTGCTATCCTTTGTAAATGGTCAACTGAGTATTTTAGACCTTGACCTTGCTCATTAGACAATGGATAGGATGCTCTACTGGTAATGCATAAATTTTTCCTTTGTAAGATTCAATGTGCTTGTTGGGCGCATCTTGAATGAATGCAAATTGGTCACCAAAATATATTTAGAGAGGTAATTGCGCAAGAGGTAGTGATCTTGAACCACTTCATGTGAAGCACACATAGTGGATTCTATTGTATATGCTTATCGCAAGAGATGCTGATAGGGCTTATGTTTAGAATCTAGAATTGTACAAACTTTGGTTGCGTTTTTTTTCAATCAATCACTTATTTTTATGAGATTATCGGATATTAATGCTATTATGATTTGTGTCATAATGATTAGTAAATGATGATATCAGCCTGCAAGATTGGCTCACTCACACGAGCAATTGCCCTTGGCACTTGGGAGTAAGTAAGGATGAGACTAGTGGTTTATTTTATTTAGAGCCAAGAGAGGCTTAAATTAACCACTATGTATGTCACCTTGGTTGCAACCAATTGTGCCTGTTATGATTAGCCAAATGCGAGATCTCATTTGGCGCCTAGAAGGCGAGCAAATAGAGAATTTGGATTAGGCGCTAGAAAGCGACTAGACTAAGATCTGTATGGTGTATCGAGTGTGATATCACTCTTTGGAAGAGTTACTACACCGTAGCTGTCATGACCCGAACCCGCCCCTAAGGCTTAAGGACATAATCGGCCAGTAATCCTGAGATTACCTACGGCCTCCATACAAATCAGACATAACTCATCAGAGTAAAGGGGCCAAACGGAAGTAAGAATTTAAAACTTTGTCCATAGAGCTGTGTTTATATGCAAACCCAAACAAACCAAACTCATACACGTTAATAACCCACATCATAAGTGCAGTAGCATAAACTCCTTTACAGACAGGACCATCTAGACTGAGTCAACCCATAGCCACTATATACATTACACACAAAATCCTTGCCAACAAGACAGAATATAAACATGTAACAAAAAGGGCAAGGTTTGGTCTCGTGCGTGAGACCCTAGGCTGACCCTCCCAAAACTGTTGCTGTTCCTAGTTGACTTCACTGGGGCTGGGGTTGGTCCTCACCTGGCTCACCTACAATGACATGAATGAGCGTGAGCGAATGCCCAGTGAATAATATCAAATAAACAAGTACACAAGCAATTATTGGAACAGTTTAACAAACGGCCTTCGGCCCAATCATTCATGTCACTAGGCCTTTGGCCCAGTTATTCAATTCCATCGGCCTCAGGCCCAGTTATTTAATTCCATCGGCCTCAGGCCCAATTATTCAATTCCATCGGCCTTAGGCCCAATTATTCATTTCCATCGACCTTAGGCCCAATTATTCAATTCTATCGGCCTCAGGCCCAATTATTAAATTCCATCGGCCTCAGGCCCAATTATTCAATGAGTTGCAAAACTTACACAGAAGTAGCAATTAAACAATGACATGCTATAAATATCTTGTCAAGATATTACTCACAGTGATCGGTTGATTGGTTCGCCCTGGAACTCGACCCTACACATGCCATGAACATAAAAAGGGTCATTAACAATTCAATCCGTTCAAAATTCACATTTCCCTCTTTAGGCTTCATTCTTATCTCATTAACTCATTTACAATGCTTAACATATGCCTAAGAGTGCTTACAAGTGAAAGAGAACGGAAAACCGAACACAAGATGCAAGAACAGATTTTCGAACAGGTCCCCGCTGGCGTGGGATTCCCGCCGAGCGGACCTTAAGTCTGCAGGCATCTTGGTTGCCTTAATTCTCGCCGAAGGCGAAATCGGCCGCTCGAGCGGACCTCCCGCCTACATAGCTCGCCGAAGCGTCAACTTCGCTTCGAAAGGAGCGATTCTGAGAAAAATCTTTGGGGCTCGATTTCTCCACTCGGCGGCATCTCCCGCCGAAAGGGACACAAATTTCTAGAAAATCCAGAACATGTTCTTGAGCTTCAACTCAATTTCCCAGCTACCATTCTTGCATGCAAAGGCTCAAATCTCGTGTATAATCATGCTAACATGGTATAGACCCCAAATTATAACATTAGGAAGCTCAATTTCTTGATTTATCTACATGCATGTCCCAAAATGTGTCAACTCATCACCCATGCTCAAATTCAAACATGCAAAGCTTATTCTTTCATGATTTACTCTTGCATGCAAGACATACACATTATTCACAACTTATTTGGTGAAGAGGTGGTCATACACCTGAATTTCAAACAAGATTCAACATAGATTATACACATTGTTTTCAACATGGAAATTTATAACAATTCCCTACATGCATGCATCTATTGGCTTCAAATTCATCAAATACTGCACAATTCCTTCACTTATGACACAATTCTTGCTCTTGATCATTAATCAATTTTAAATTTGCAAAATTACAACTAGAATCCATGAAATACTCACCTAGGAGCTTTAATTCTCACAATCTATAGCAAATTCTTGCGTAATCTTCAAGACTCCCAAGATTCAAGAGCACAACTTAGATGATCTCCCTTTTCTCTCTCTAATTTCGGGTCTCTCTCCTTCTCAAATGTATAACTCAGATGTTTTTGTTGAATAGAGCTAAGGGAGTGTGTATATTAACATCCAACAAGCCCCACTATCAATATTTTAATATAAAATAATAGGGCACTCAATTAATCAATTTAATCAGTTTAAATTGACCAGAATTAAATTTTCAATTAAATTTTACCGTAGGCTCTAAAAATTATGCCAACCACAATGGCGTAATCAATTTCGGGTTCTGTGGCCGATAAGGCCCTCAATTAAATTTTCAAAGCGGATTACTCAACAGGTATTCCTACGGTGAACAGATAAAAATCAAAAAATCACATATATTCTCATAATGGCACATAAAATCATGCTAAACACATAATCATACTCAATTTAAGGGCAAATTTATACCACTCTGTCATGACCCGAACACGCCCCTAAGGGTTAAGGACATAACCGGCCAATAATCCTGAGATTACCTACGGCCTCCATACAAATCAGACATAACTCATCAGAGTAAAGGGGCCAAACGGAAGTAAGAATTTAAAACTTTGTCCATAGAGCTGTGTTTATATGCAAACCCAAACAAACCAAACTCATACACGTTAATAACCCACATCATAAGTGCAGTAGCATAAACTCCTTTACAGACAGGACCATCTAGACTGAGTCAACCCATAGCCACTATATACATTACACACAAAATCCTTGCCAACAAGACAAAATATAAACATGTAACAAAAAGGGCAAGGTTTGGTCTCGTGCGTGAGACCCTAGGCTGACCCTCCCAAAACTGTTGCTGTTCCTGGTTGACTTCACTGGGGCTGGGGTTGGTCCTCACCTGGCTCACCTACAATGACATGAATGAGCGTGAGCGAATGCCCAGTGAATAATATCAAATAAACAAGTACACAAGCAATTATTGGAACAGTTTAACAAACGGCCTTCGGCCCAATCATTCATGTCACTAGGCCTTTGGCCCAGTTATTCAATTCCATCGGCCTCAGGCCCAATTATTCAATTCCATCGGCCTCAGGCCCAATTATTCAATTCCATCGGCCTTAGGCCCAATTATTCAATTCCATCGGCCTCAGGCCCAATTATTCAATTCCATCGGCCTCAGGCCCAATTATTCAATGAGTTGCAAACTTACACAGAAGTAGCAATTAAACAATGACATGCTATAAATATCTTGTCAAGATATTACTCACAGTGATCGGTTGATTGGTTCGCCCTGGAACTCGACCCTACACATGCCATGAACATAAAAAGGGTCATTAACAATTCAATCCGTTCAAAATTCACATTTCCCTCTTTAGGCTTCATTCTTATCTCATTAACTCATTTACAATGCTTAACATATGCCTAAGAGTGCTTACAAGTGAAAGAGAACGGAAAACCGAACACAAGATGCAAGAACAGAATTTCTGGAAACAGGGTCCCCGCTCGAGCGTGGGATCCCCCGCTCGAGCGGACCCTTAAGTCTGCAAAAGTACTGGTTGCCTCAATTCCCCGCTCGAGCGTGAAATCTGCCGCTCGAGCGGACCTCCTGCCTACATAGCTCCCCGCTCGAGCGTCAACTTCCCCCCACTCGAGCGGAAGCCATATCTGCAGAAAATGCTGGGAGCCCGTTTTCTCCGCTCGAGCGGGACTCAAATTTCTGGAAAACCCAGAATGTTTTCTTGAGCTTCAAACCAATTTCCCAGCTGCCATTCTTGCATGCAAGGCCCAAATCTCAAATATAATCATGCTAACATGGTTCCCTTACAAGATTACACCATTAGGAAGCTCAATTTCAAGGATCAAACACATGTATGTCTCAAATTGACACCAAACTCAATTCTATCATACACATTCATGCATTCAAAGCTGCTATCCTCATAGATTGTACATGCATGTGATGTATTACTTTCATTTCCATCTTAGATGACAAAATTGGTGATAATAACATGAGCCTTACTCAAAACTCACATAAATCATGTGTTTGAAACTCAAGCATGCAAATTCAAAACAATTTCTTACATGCATGTGCATAAGGGCTATTACATCAACAAAATCAACTCATCTCATGTTCTTGATCTTCAAACACACTTGAATCTACACATTTACAACAAAATTCATGAGTTCACTTACCTAGAAGCTCTAATCTTCACAATCTATGATCAAAACTTGAATAATCTTCAAGGTTCCCAAGCTTTAAGTTAAAATTTGCACAACTCCTCCCCCTTTCTCTCACTAGGGCCGGATCTCCCTCTCTCTCAATGGTGTAACTCAGATTTTTGAGTTCAATAGAGTTAAAAGGAAGTGAGTGTTAATGCACAACAAGCTCCACTAAATCAATATAATAATAATAATAAAGTAATTGGGCTCTGATTTATCAATTTGATCAGTTTAAATTGACCAGAATCAATTTCCAATTAAATTTCACCGTAGGCTCTAAAAATTATGCCAATTACAATGGCGTAATCCATTTCGGGTTCCGTTGTCGATAAGGCCCTCAATTTAATTCCCGAAGGGGACTATTCGAACAGATATTCCTACGGCGAACAGATATGAATTCAAAATCACATATTATCACATAATGGCACACAAAATCATGCTAAACACATAACTATAAACAAAATTAAGGACCAGTTTAGCACAAAACAGAACAGGGGTATCACAGTCTTCCCCCCTTTAGGAAGTTTGGTCCTCCAAACTTAAGTTACCTTCGTCGGGAAACAAATGTAGGTAACGTAGTCGCATTTCCTCCTCTTTTTCCCACGTGGCATCCGTCCCATAGTGTTCCTTCCATTCTACTTTCACCATTGGGATGGACTTATTCCTCAATTCTTTCACTTGTCGGTCCACAATTCTCTCTGGCCATTCAGCATATTCCATATTTTCATCAATAGCAACCCGGTGATAGTCAATCACATGAAACGGGTCTCGGAGGTAACCCCTCAACATCGACACATGAAACACATTATGGATTTGCTCAAATCCCGGCGGTAAAGCCACTCTGTAAGCAACTGAACCAACCCTCTCCAAAATCTGAAACGGCCCGATGTAACAGGGCGACAGTTTGCCCTTCTTCCCAAATCGGACTTGGCCTTTCATCGGAGAAACACGGATGAACACATGGTCACCGACCTCATACTCAAGGGGCCTTCTTCGGACGTCTGCATAATTCTTTTGTCGGTCCTGGGCTGTTTTGAGCCTTTGGCGAATAGTCTTGATTTTCTCAGATGTGTCTTGCACAATTTCTGGCCCAAGCAAAGCTCTATCCCCGACCTCTGTCCAACAAATAGGTGACCTACACCTCCTACCATACAAAGCCTCATACGGAGCCATACCGATGCTGGAGTGGAAGCTGTTATTATAAGCAAATTCTGCAAGTGGCAAATAATCTTCCCAACTCCCCTGAAAATCCAAAGCACACATACGAAGCATATCTTCCAAGGTTTGTATCGTTCGATTACATTGCCCATCATGCGTGGGTGGAATGCAAGATCTTGAACCTAAGCTCAGTTCCCATAGCTTCCTGCAAACTTTTCCACAATCTAGATACAAATTTCGGGTCTCTATCCGACACAATAGACACCGGGACTCCGTGTAAACGGACAATCTCATCAACATAAATGGTAGCCAATCTATAAGCAGTAAACGTAGTTTTGACTGGCAGAAAATGTGCAGACTTAGTTAGTCTATCAACCACAACCCAAATTGAATCCATACCTCGAGAAGTCCGAGGTAGGCCAACCACAAAATCCATAGTCACGTGTTCCCATTTCCATTCAGGAATAGGGAGAGGTTGAAGTAGACCGCCTGGTTTCTGATGTTCAGCCTTCACTTGCTGACATTGAAGGCATTTGGATACATATTCTGCAATCTCTTTCTTCATCTTAGGCCACCAATAGGTTTGTTTTAAATCCCGATACATTTTGTTGTTACCCGGATGCCTTAGGCCTAATTATTCAATTCTATCGGCCTCAGGCCCAATTATTCAATTCCATCGGCCTCAGGCCCAATTATTCAATGAGTTGCAAAACTTACACAGAAGTAGCAATTAAACAATGACATGCTATAAATATCTTGTCAAGATATTACTCACAGTGATCGGTTGATTGGTTCGCCCTGGAACTCGACCCTACACATGCCATGAACATAAAAAGGCTCATTAACAATTCAATCCGTTCAAAATTCACATTTCCCTCTTTAGGCTTCATTCTTATCTCATTAACTCATTTACAATGCTTAACATATGCCTAAGAGTGCTTACAAGTGAAAGAGAACGGAAAACCGAACACAAGATGCAAGAACAGAATTTCGAGCAGGTCCCGCTCGGCGTGGGATTCCGCCAGCGGACCCTTAAGTCTGTAATCTTGGTTGCCTTAATTCCCTTCGGCCTTGAAATCGGCCGCCCGAGCGGGCCTCCTGGCTACATAGCTCCCCTTGCTTCCTTCGGCGAGCCAGTCTATGAGAAAAATCTTTGGGGCTCGATTTCTCCGCTCGGCCGATCCTCTCGAGCGGGACTCAAATTTCTGGAAAATCCAGAACATGTTCTTGAGCTTCAACTCAATTTCCCAGCTACCATTCTTGCATGCAAAGGCTCAAATCTCGTGTATAATCATGCTAACATGGTATAGACCCCAAATTATAACATTAGGAAGCTCAATTTCTTGATTTATCTACATGCATGTCCCAAAATGTGTCAACTCATCACCCATGCGCTCAAATTCAAACATGCAAAGCTTATTCTTTCATGATTTACTCTTGCATGCAAGACATACACATTATTCACAACTTATTTGGTGAAGAGGTGGTCATACACCTGAATTTCAAACAAGATTCAACATAGATTATACACATTGTTTTCAACATGGAAATTTATAACAATTCCCTACATGCATGCATCTATTGGCTTCAAATTCATCAAATACTACACAATTCCTTCACTTATGACACAATTCTTGCTCTTGATCATTAATCAATTTTAAATTTGCAAAATTACAACTAGAATCCATGAAATACTCACCTAGGAGCTTTAATTCTCACAATCTATAGCAAATTCTTGCGTAATCTTCAAGACTCCCAAGATTCAAGAGCACAACTTAGATGATCTCCCTTTTCTCTCTCTAATTTCGGGTCTCTCTCCTTCTCAAATGTATAACTCAGATGTTTTTGTTGAATAGAGCTAAGGGAGTGTGTATATTAACATCCAACAAGCCCCACTATCAATATTTTAATATAAAATAATAGGGCACTCAATTAATCAATTTAATCAGTTTAAATTGACCAGAATTAAATTTTCAAT
Organism: Camellia lanceoleosa; assembly: GCA_025200525.1. Taxonomy (NCBI): domain Eukaryota; kingdom Viridiplantae; phylum Streptophyta; class Magnoliopsida; order Ericales; family Theaceae; genus Camellia; species Camellia lanceoleosa. Next base: position 54,561,360 of record CM045766.1, read on the forward strand.
TAAATTTTACCGTAGGCTCTAAAAATTATGGCAACCACAATGGCGTAATCAATTTCGGGTTCTGTGGCCGATAAGGCCCTCAATTAAATTTTCAAAGCGGATTACTCAACAGGTATTCCTACGGTGAACAGATAAAAATCCAAATTCACATATATTCTCATAATGGCACATAAAATCATGCTAAACACATAATCATACTCAATTTAAGGGCAAATTTAGCATATTACGGAACAGGGGTATCACAGTCTTCCCCTCTTTAGGAAGTTTGGTCCTCCAAACTTAATTTACCTTCGTCGGGAAACAAATGCGGGTAGCTCAGTCGCATTTCCTCCTCTTTTTCCCATGTAGCGTCCGTCCCATAGTGTTCTTTCCATTCTACTTTCACCATGGGGATGGATTTACTTCTCAGCTGTTTCACTTGCCTGTCTACAATCCGTTCCGGCCATTCACCATATTCCATATTTTCATCAATAGCAACCCGGTGATAATCAATCACATGAAACGGGTCTCGGAGGTAACCCCTCAACATCGACACATGAAACACATTATGGATTTGCTCGAATCCCGGTGGCAAGGCAACTCTATAAGCAACTGGGCCAAATCTCTCCAGTATCTGGAACGGCCCGATGTAGCGGGGCGACAACTTGCCCTTTTTCCCGAATCTGACTTGGCCTTTCATCGGAGAAACACGGATGAACACATGGTCGCCAACCTCATACTCAAGAGGTCTTCTCCGAACGTCTGCATAATTCTTGTGTCGGTCCTGAGCCATTTTAAGCCTTTGACGGACAGTCTTGATTTTCTCAGAAGTGTCTTGCACAATTTCTGGCCCAAGCAAAGCTCTATCCCCGACCTCTGTCCAACAGATAGGTGATCTACACTTCCTACCATACAAAGCCTCATATGGCGCCATACCGATGCTGGAGTGGAAGCTGTTATTATAAGCAAATTCTGCAAGTGGCAAATAATCTTCCCAACTCCCCTGAAAATCCAAAGCACACATGCGAAGCATATCTTCCAAGGTTTGTATCGTTCGTTCTGACTGCCCATCTGTCTGTGGGTGGAATGCAGTACTGAACCTAAGCTCGGTTCCCATAGCTTCCTGCAAACTTTTCCACAATCTAGATACAAATTTCGGGTCTCTATCCGACACAATAGACACCGGGACTCCGTGTAAACGGACAATCTCATCAACATAAATGGTAGCCAATCTATAAGCAGTAAACGTAGTTTTGACTGGCAGAAAATGTGCAGACTTAGTTAGTCTATCAACCACAACCCAAATTGAATCCATACCTCGAGAAGTCCGAGGTAGGCCAACCACAAAATCCATAGTCACGTGTTCCCATTTCCATTCAGGAATAGGGAGAGGTTGAAGTAGACCGCCTGGTTTCTGATGTTCAGCCTTCACTTGCTGACATTGAAGGCATTTGGATACATATTCTGCAATCTCTTTCTTCATCTTAGGCCACCAATAGGTTTGTTTTAAATCCCGATACATTTTGTTGTTACCCGGATGCATAGCAAACGCGGATCTGTGGGCTTCGTCAAAAACCCTCTTCTTTAGTTCCGGAATGTCTGGGACACATATTCTATTCCGGAACCTTAACACTTCGTTCTCGATGCTAAACTCTGCTCTCGGGTTTGCTTCGAATTCATCAATTACTTTGCTGAGGAATCCATCCTCCTTCTGTTTCTGCTTGATTTCATCAATGATTGCCGGCTCGGCTGTAATGGCGGCTATCAATCCGCCCGGTTCACACACCACCACTTCAATTTCAGACTTCTCAAAGTCTTGCAAAATCTCCCTCTGCTCAGTAAGCAAGCAAGCCATATTCCCTGTTGATTTTCTGCTCAAAGCATCGGCTACTGTATTAGCCTTCCCGGGATGATATTGAATCTCTAGGTCGTAATCCTTTATCAATTCCAGCCATCTTCTTTGACGCATATTCAACTCCTTCTGCGTGAAGAAGTATTTCAGGCTCTTGTGATCTGTGTAGACTTCACACTTTGCCCCATACAAATAATGCCGCCAGATTTTCAAAGCAAAAACAACTGCGGCCAATTCCAAGTCATGTGTTGGATAGTTCTTCTCATGTGGCCTCAACTGTCGGCAGGCGTAAACAATAACCTTTCCGTTCTGCATTAATACACAACCCAAACCCTTATAAGATGCATCACTGAAGATTACAAAATTTTCCGTACCTGAAGGTAATGTCAGAATTGGTGCAGTAGTCAATCTTGTCTTTAGTTCATGAAAAGCTGATTCTCTTTCTTCGTTCCACTCAAATGGTTGCCCTTTTCGTGTCAATTGGGTAAGAGGTACAGCTAACTTCGAAAAGTCCTTCACAAATCTCCTATAGTACCCAGCCAAGCCCATGAAACTACGAACTTCTGTTACATTGGTCGGTGTCGGCCAATTCACAATTGCTTTTATTTTCTGTGGGTCCACCGAAATTCCTTCCTTGTTGATCACATGCCCTAAGAAAACAACTTCATCCAACCAAAACTCACATTTCTTTAGTTTGGCAAATAATTTCCTTTCCCGAAGTATTTGCAAAACAGTCCTCAAATGTTGTTCATGTTTAAGTCTATATTTAGAATATATTAGGATATCGTCGATGAAGACTACAACAAACTCATCAAGGTAGGTTTTAAAAATTCTATTCATTAAGTCCATAAATGCTGCCGGAGCATTAGTCACTCCAAATGGCATAACAAGAAACTCAAAATGACCATACCTCGTTCTAAATGCTGTTTTCTCAACATCCTTTGCCTTAACTTTCAACTGATGATACCCGGATCTCAAATCAATCTTAGAAAACACTTGTGATCCCTGCAACTGATCAAATAAATCATCAATACGGGGTAAGGGATACTTGTTCTTTATCGTTACCTTGTTCAATTCCCGATAATCGATGCACAGGCGCAAAGTACCATCCTTCTTTTTCACAAATAACACCGGTGCGCCCCAAGGCGAGGTGCTAGGCCGGATAAACCCTTTATTAAGAAGGTCTTGCAACTGTTCCTTTAATTCTTTCATTTCAGCGGTAGCCATCCTGTAGGGAGTTTTAGAAATAGGTTGGGTGCCTGGCACAGTCTCAATAGTAAACTCTATCTCCCTGTCTACCAATTCCCCTGGTAATTCATTTGGAAACACATCTGGGAATTCTCTAACAATGGGAATATCATTCAATTCAACATTCACAGTTTGTTCAGTCAACACATAGCATAGATAACCTTGGCACCCCTTCCTGATCAATTTACATGCTTTCATTGCAGATATCAAATATGGTGGAGGCACTACCCCATTTCCCACAAACACAATTTCCTTCTGTTCTGGTGGTTTAAACACAACCCTCTTTGTCACACAATCTATGGTGGCACAATACTTGGTCAGCCAATCCATGCCCAAAATTACATCAAAATGTCTAAAGTTCAAGGGCAGTAAATCTACATATAAGGTAGCATCCTCAATATGCATGTCACAAAACCGATCAGATTCCCCCGATGGAGCAGACACACATAACAAATATGGCAACAATTCTAGGGGTCTTTTCAGTCTAGATGCAAATGCATATGTCACAAATGAGTGCGTTGATCCCGAATCAATTAATACAAAAGCATCCTGATTACATATTGAGATAGTACCTGAGACAACGGCATTGGCATTCCGTGTATCACCCGGAACAAGTGCAAAAACTCTCCCTTGTCTCACGGTATTTCCGGTGGGGGTAGGTCCCACAACATTTCCCGGCCTTGGAACTGATGCTGTTGAGCTAGCAGCAAATTTTCCGCGGTTCTGGTTGTAGTCTTTGGCCATATGCCCTTGCTTACCACAATTGAAACAAGCTCCTGTCACACGGTAGCAAACCCCACGATGCTTATTACCACAAGTGGCACACAACGGGGTTGTGTCTCGAGAAGAATTGGAGATATTCAAGGAGCCCGTGTTTTGCTTCTTTGGAAACTTTTTCTTCGAAAAGAAACCTTGCCTTTTGTTACCCTTCCATTCTGTTGTTGGCTTAACTTGTCTAGCTATATTCGCCTCTGAGATAATGGCTCTGTCTAGCACCCCTATGTATGTCTCCAACTTCAAGACGTTCACCCTTTCTAGAATTTCTTCTCGGAGCCCACCTTCGAAATGTCGCGCCTTCTTATAATCGGTGTCAATCACGTGCGGCGCAAACCTGGCCAATTCGGTGAATTTGGCCTCATATTCAGCTACGGTCATGCTGCCTTGTTTTAGTTCCATAAATTCCGCCACTTTCCTATCTCGGACACACTGCGGAAAATACTTGTCATAAAAGATTTCTAAAAACTTTGCCCACTCAACATCCTTGTAATTCTCGCGCATCAACATCCACCATCTTCTTGCTTCGTCTTCTAGCATAAAGGTGGATAGAAGCACTTTCTGTGCCTCTGAACATGGGAATACTTCAAACAGTTTTTCGATGCCGAGGACCCAAGCTTCAACTTTCAGAGGATCTAACCCACCATGGAACTGAGGTGGTTTCATTTTCTTGAACTCTTTGGTGAGGGCTATGATTCGGTCATCATTCTGATTATCTGGCACAGGAGGTGCCGGAGGTGGAGGTGGCGGATGTGGTTGCTGCCACTGTTGTTGCCACTCCTGTTGCTGTCTCAAGGCTTCGGCCATTTCCTATAGCAATCTTTCCATCCTGTCTATTCTGGCTGTAGCGGATTCCTCCAACTCATCGCCTCTTGTTCTCACAATCTGATTAGACTTACATCATATTTTATACAGGATATACACAAGTATGCACGTAACAAGGAACATACACATCCAGATAATTTGCAATGCAAGTAAGTCACAACTTATAGCACACAATAACCCAAATCAAAATAATCAAGTATGTTCATGATGTCTTCAAAGTTCGTATCAAAGCATTTAAGCATACCGTCAATGCTTCCAATTTCATATCTATCATATGAATGCATCCTAGATCTTATCTAGACGCCTATTGCTCTTTTGGACAAGTGTGTGAGTTATTAACTCGTGCTCTGATACCACTTTGTCATGACCCGAACCCGCCCCTAAGGGTTAAGGACATAACCGGCCAGTAATCCTGAGATTACCTACGGCCTCCATACAAATCAGACATAACTCATCAGAGTAAAGGGGCCAAACGGAAGTAAGAATTTAAAACTTTGTCCATAGAGCTGTGTTTATATGCAAACCCAAACAAACCAAACTCATACACGTTAATAACCCACATCATAAGTGCAGTAGCATAAACTCCTTTACAGACAGGACCATCTAGACTGAGTCAACCCATAGCCACTATATACATTACACACAAAATCCTTGCCAACAAGACAGAATATAAACATGTAACAAAAAGGGCAAGGTTTGGTCTCGTGCGTGAGACCCTAGGCTGACCCTCCCAAAACTGTTCTGACTTCCTTTGAAGTGGGGTTGGTCCTCACCTGGCTCAGCTACAATGACATGAATGAGCGTGAGCGAATGCCCAGTGAATAATATCAAATAAACAAGTACACAAGCAATTATTGGAACAGTTTAACAAACGGCCTTCGGCCCAATCATTCATGTCACTAGGCCTTTGGCCCAGTTATTCAATTCCATCGGCCTCAGGCCCAGTTATTTAATTCCATCGGCCTCAGGCCTAATTATTCAATTCCAACGGCCTTAGGCCCAATTATTCAATTCCATCGGCCTTAGGCGCAATTATTCAATTCTATCGGCCTCAGGCCCAATTATTCAATTCCATCGGCCTCAGGCCCAATTATTCAATGAGTTGCAAAACTTACACAGAAGTAGCAATTAAACAATGGCATGCTATAAATATCTTGTCAAGATATTACTCACAGTGATCGGTTGATTGGTTGCATACGGAACTCGACCCTACACATGCCATGAACATAAAAAGGGTCATTAACAATTCAATCCGTTCAAAATTCACATTTCCCTCTTTAGGCTTCATTCTTATCTCATTAACTCATTTACAATGCTTAACATATGCCTAAGAGTGCTTACAAGTGAAAGAAAACGGAAAACCGAACACAAGATGCAAGAACAGAATTTCTGGGAACAGGGTCCCCGCTCGAGCGTGGGATTCCCAGCTCGAGCGGACCCTTAAGTCTGCAGAAGTACTGGTTGCCTTAATTCCCCGCTCGAGCGCAAAATCGGCCGCTCGAGCGGGCCTCCTGCCTACATAGCTCTCGCCGAGCATCAACTTCCTTTCGGCGGGAGCCAGGTCTGCAGAAAAATGCTGGGGGCTCGATTTCTCCGCTCGAGCGGCAGTCTCCCCGCTCGAGCGGGACTCAAATTTCTGGAAAATCCAGAACATGTTCTTGAGCTTCAACTCAATTTCCCAGCTACCATTCTTGCATGCAAAGGCTCAAATCTCGTGTATAATCATGCTAACATGGTATAGACCCCAAATTATAACATTAGGAAGCTCAATTTCTTGATTTATCTACATGCATGTCCCAAAATGTGTCAACTCATCACCCATGCGCTCAAATTCAAACATGCAAAGCTTATTCTTTCATGATTTACTCTTGCATGCAAGACATACACATTATTCACAACTTATTTGGTGAAGAGGTGGTCATACACCTGAATTTCAAACAAGATTCAACATAGATTATACACATTGTTTTCAACATGGAAATTTATAACAATTCCCTACATGCATGCATCTATTGGCTTCAAATTCATCAAATACTACACAATTCCTTCACTTATGACACAATTCTTGCTCTTGATCATTAATCAATTTTAAATTTGCAAAATTACAACTAGAATCCATGAAATACTCACCTAGGAGCTTTAATTCTCACAATCTATAGCAAATTCTTGCGTAATCTTCAAGACTCCCAAGATTCAAGAGCACAACTTAGATGATCTCCCTTTTCTCTCTCTAATTTCGGGTCTCTCTCCTTCTCAAATGTATAACTCAGATGTTTTTGTTGAATAGAGCTAAGGGAGTGTGTATATTAACATCCAACAAGCCCCACTATCAATATTTTAATATAAAATAATAGGGCACTCAATTAATCAATTTAATCAGTTTAAATTGACCAGAATTAAATTTTCAATTAAATTTTACCGTAGGCTCTAAAAATTATGGCAACCACAATGGCGTAATCAATTTCGGGTTCTGTGGCCGATAAGGCCCTCAATTAAATTTTCAAAGCGGATTACTCAACAGGTATTCCTACGGTGAATAGATAAAAATCCAAAATCACATATATTCTCATAATGGCACATAAAATCATGCTAAACACATAATCATACTCAATTTAAGGGCAAATTTAGCATATTACGGAACAGGGGTATCACAGTAGCATGTATTCATAATACATGTGCTTGGCGACCGAGTAGTGAGGTGAGAGAATGGATCCATGTTTCCTCACCGTGTGAGTCATACGTGTCATTGTTGATATGACTTTCACTTATGTACCCTTTTGTGACCCTTGACGATGTCATAAGGTAAAGGGTCGATGTTCTGCTACTTTGGTATGTTACCTGCGGTTATGTATGATTCGGCCTTAAGGGAGATCACTGAGAAAGCGGTCAATCCTAAACTAAATGGCATGATGGCAAAGGGAAGATCATCTAGTATTACACCACTGTAGTATATTCACTGCTGGCAACTCACATCACTTTGTATGAGAAATGGATTGAGTGTGAATATATCGCAAGAATTGAGGGGGTCAGCATTTAAGGGGATTAGAGATATTTTTAGACTGGTGTAATTAGATGGATCTAGGAAATATGAGACACTTTTTTTTTTTTTTTCAGGGTTGATGTCTATATGCTGGCTCGTTTTTGAGTTTCTAGTGTAGAGCTCCCACATACAGGTGTTCTCAGTAGTCGCACAGTCTACTGGCTAGTATACTCATGTTTGATAGATAAATTGAGATAAAGGAAGCACGGTGTCATGCTAGCGCATGCTCGAGTGGGAGATGTTGGAAATTGGGTCGAGTTTAGAACCCATACCCGATTGGGTCGCCCATGGTGGCATGACCCATGACCCATTGAGGGATCCTTATTAGCAGAGATTTATTTTGAATCAACTTGTCCTAAGGATAAGTGCATAGAACCCAGTATCTCATCTCTTAAGGAGATAGAGTTGTGGGTTGTTATAACTCTCCCACATAATATGCATACTATATTTGGGAGAGGAAGAATTTTTAACTGTATGGGTAATCTGCTAGTCTCTCTCTTAGTCTCCCTCATCATTTTCTCTCCATGAAAATACAAAACTATCTCTTTGTAATGTGAATTGTGTGGGTAGTTCTCTAGTAGTTCTACTCCACTGTTGGAAACTATTCGAAGACATTAATAGAGGGACATGATTCAGCAACATAATCCATGGATTCGGTTTGAGTGTAAAAGGTATGTCCAAATCTATTTATTTCCACTAATTATTATTTCTTATTTTTCCTACATGTTATTAGAGATTTAAAATCATATTTTCAGATGTGTTGTAATGGTATTCATGTGTTCAAAGTTGATGAATTGGGATTTGATCCTTCTTCAATTCATATTTCCTCTTAATAGATGCAAAACTACCCGTTTCTTCCTATATCTCACATTATTTCCAAAGGCATACCATCACTCTAAAAATTTGAGTTACATTATTTAGTATGTTTTCATCACAAAAGAAGTGAAAATTTTCCTTTAGTTGGCCTCTTTTCTCACCAATCTTCTTATTTTGAGTATTGTGCGTGAAAAACCAATTTTACAGCTAACTTTCAAAAATTCTAGAAAAATGCAGAAAAATCTCCTAGACCTTAGTTTTATGTCAAAAACTTCCTTAAAGAGTTAGTTTTCAAGGAAAATTGGTTTCATCGAAAAAAGAGTGAGCAGTTTGTAAAAAATCCAATTTTCGTAATGGTCAACGAATCTGGACAGCGCTGGAGTGTTTCTTGAATAACTAAAAATCCAGAAAAGCTATTCTATTTCCAAAAAATATTCTGAAAATTAGATAAAATTCTCTACGAAACATAGGAAGGCCAAGTTTCCTTTTGAATTTAATCTTTAAAGTGGTACTAAATTTGGAAATTTTGTTTTGCATTAGTGTTCTATGCTTTTGTGTTCATGGATATGCTTATTAATATATGATCATGTCTTGGTATGATATCACATATGTCATGGTTATATACCTTTTATTTTAGTCCTTCAATGATGCTCACATTTATGCAAATTTATTCGTTTGTTACTAGCTTGTACTAACTAACTTAAAACGTTAATCTAAACAGAAAACTTAATGGGGTGGCTAATGGGATTTCAATTACATGAGTATTTTTATGAGGTAAAATTATGTTTAAATTGAATTGGTTAGCGGGATGTGTTCCCTTTTGGAAAGTTAAAGCCTTGCGCAAGTGATTGTTTCGAAATCCTTGAACAGAGTGGTTGTATTCGGGCCGCAGGTGGTTTTGGTGTGAGAAGGGATTTGGGCAAGGCCTTATTTTACCATCTCTTTTGAGGTTCTCGGTTGGCACTATGCGGTAGTCCGTAAGGAGCAGGATGACCAGAAGATGGACACCCTGATATGCTGAGCCTTGGCAGACAAAGCACCACACCGACACCCGGTGCAAATTGAGAGTAGCGAATCTCACTACCCTGGGCCGAACAACAGTCAGCCAGTAAAGGTAGAGCAACAACTAGTGCAGCCAGAAATAACCCTAGCATTTCCAATCGAGGTGTCATCCGAGCATGTCCTACTTCATCGATATATGCAACCCACTCTTCTAGCCAGGCAACCGACTTAGCAGATGGGGATTTTGATGAAGATTACGACTAGTCTAGGAATGAGAGTTAATCTAAGGGTAGTACGCTAGGCTTTTGTGAGATCCACTTATAGTAAGGATTCTTAAGATATATGTAGTAACTTTGTGACTATGCTATATGTAGTGCCATTTAAAATGAAACTCTGATCTAGAAGCCTTTTGTATTGGTGCCTATTATAAATATATAAAGTGATGATTTGATCTATATCTATTGATTGTTACTTGCTTTAATATTTCGCTACACCTAAAGAAAACTAAACCTTAATTTCAAGTCTAGTAGAAAAATTACCTCCAGCTAGAAATCTAGAAACCAACTTATCTTGTACCATGAACATAATGGGGGATACACGAGCTAATGACTACTCAGAGACTAGCAACAATGCCCAGAACAATTCTAGAAATTAGCACAGGCCCGTTCTCGTGGGAATTAATATCTCTAATAGTCTTGGGCATCAAATTCTGGAAAAACTAGGACAACTAAGGAACAATTGGCAAAACGAGAGGACTCGACTCTTTTTGGAATTCAGAAAACAAAGGCCTCCAAAGTTCACAGGATTACTAGACCCGAGAGTGGCTGAAAATTAGCTTTGGCAAATAGAGAAAATGCTGGACACTATGGGGATAACTAAAGATGCCGACATAATAGCCTTGGTAGTATTCAAGCTAGATGATGAGGCTAATCATTGGTGGGAACTAATCAAGAATGCCTGTGACATTACAAATATGTCATGGAACCAGTTTAAGGAATTGTTCCTGAATAAATATTTTCTAAGTATAGCTTGTCAAGAGTAAGTCAGGAAATTCCAAAACCTAGAGTAGGGGAATATGACCATAACCCAATACGCTGCAAAATTTGAAGAGCTAGTCTGCTACGCAACTAGGTATGTAGCAAATGATGAAGAGAAAGCAAGGATGTTCAAATGGAGGCTGGAACTTACAATCAGGGGGAGAGTTCTACCACAACGACCCCACTCATATGTCAAGATATTGGAGACGACATTAGAATCTAAAAGGGAAGTAGCTAATGCTAGGAAAATTTAGAACAAGTAGAAAGAGGGGTCAGACATCTATAAGACCTTAAAGGAACTAGAAGGAAAATACGGCCCCGAAGCCTTACTCAAGGCCACAACCACAATAGCAATAGCAACAATAGCAACAACAGCAACAACAGATCCAGAAGGGAGGTTATCAATCAAGACTGACAGTACAAATCTAGTGCTTTCATTGTCAGTAGCTGGGGCACAAAAAAAGCGAAGCCCCCAACTCTATTCATTAGGACACCAAGGAGAAGGCTCCGAAACAAATGCCAAGGCAGTAGGTGGACAAAAGCCTTGGTTAAATAAGACAGGATCTACCAGGCAGCAATACCAAAAAAATGGAGAAACTCAGAATGCTAGGGCCAGTGTCAATCAAAAGACAACCAGCAGAGTCTTTCCCCTGCAAGAAGAGAAGGGGGACCCGTCCCTAATTGGGGGTAATTTAGTACTATATAATTCTTGGGTGCATGTTTTATTTGATACTGGTACATCTCATTCTTTTATATCCTCTGTTTGTGTTAAGTCATTAGAACTTGTATGTAAACCCTTAGAAACTGCCTTAAGTATAATATCACCTATGGGAGGGTGCGTTTGGATAGGGTTGATCTATAAGGATTGTAAGATAAGAGTCTCGGACCTATGCCTGACTTGCAACCTTAGTGTCATCGAGATGTCGGACTTCGATATCATTTTGGGCATGGACTAGTTATTCGCCCATCGAGTAGTGATCGATTGCTGTCAAAGGAAGGTAGTGGCTCACGCGCCTGATGAAATACGTTTCCAGTTTAAGGGGGATAGACAAGATTCCCTAACTTCAACAAAACGGGGGACAAGGTGGCATGATTAGCTTGCGGGTAAGGTAGCAAGTTTTATTTTAGATGAGGAGGACCAACCAGAATTAGAACTTCTACGAGTAGTATGCAAATATGCATATTTATTTCCTGAGGAATTACCAGGATTGCCATCAACCCGGGAGGTAGACTTTAGTATTGAGATACAACCTAGAACTACTCCAATATCTATGGCCCCATATTGTATGGCACAGGTGGAACTACGAGAATTAAAGACGCAATTGTAGGATTTGCTAGAAAAAGGATTTATGTACTTCACTGTGGGGACCGCTTGTTCTGTTTGCTAAAAATAAGGAATGAGTTGTTAAGACTATGCATCGATTACCGTCAACTCAACCAAGTCACAATCAAGAACCGATACCCACTCCCAAGGATTGATGATCTTTTTGATCAACTTAGAGGCTTAAAGTATTATTCAAAGATTGATCTCAGGTCGGGTTACCATCAAATACGAGTCAAGGATGAGGATATACCAAAGATTGCCTTTCAAACCAGATATGGCCACTACGAATTTGTAGTAATACCTTTCGGACTAACCAACACGCCAGCAATATTTATGATCCTAATGAACAAAGTCTTCACACCATATCTTTACTAGTTTGTAGTGGTGCTCATTGATGATATTTTAGTATATTCAAGGTCTGAGGAAGAGCATGAGCAACATTTAAGGATTGTTCTTCAAGTTCTTAGAGACAATTAGTTGTATTGCAAGGCAAGAAAATGTGAGCTTTGGTTAAAAGAAGTGAAATTCTTAGGACATGTAGTGTTTGAGAATGGGATTGCGGTGGATCTAACCAAGGAGTAAGTAGTCTTAGATTGGAGACAACCGAAAAATGTGTCAGAAATTCGCAGTTTCTTGGAATTGACTTGTTACTACCGAAGGTTCATTCAAGATTTCTCCAAACTAGCCAGACCAATGACTCGTTTGATGCAGAAGAGAGTAAAATATAAATGGGACGAAGCTTGCGAAAAATCCTTCCAAGAGATAAAGAAAAAGATTAACTAGTGCGCCAATTTTGATCATCCCGGAATGAGAAGTGGGGTATACTGTGTATTGCGATGTGTCTCAAGAAGGGTTAGGCTACATGCTCACGCAAAATGGAAAAGTAGTCATGTATGGTTCCATGTAGTTGAAACCACATGATCGAAACTACCCAACGCATGACTTGGAATTGGCGGCCGTAGTTTTTGCTCTAAAGCAATGACGACATTACCTATATGGGGAATAATTTGAGATTTTCACAAATCACAAGAGCCTAAAGTATCTATTTACATAGAAGGACCTTTACTTGAGACAGAGAAGATAGATGGAGTATCTTGTTCAGTCTCTCATACCATCCTGGTAAAGCCAACGTAGTGGCAGACACACTGAGTCGCAAAAGTAGGGAAATGATAGCTAAATTAGTCGTAAAGGAATGGGATATAGTTAGGACACTCAATGACCTTGGAATTCAAGTAGAGACTCAAGACACAAAGGTATACCTTGGTGCACCGAATGTGATGCCTAAGTTAATAAGTGAGATCATGGAGGCCCAGAAGCACAATCAAGAAGGCTTATGTTAAGGGATATCTGGAATCAGGAGAACCAATGCTCGATTGGGCAATTCACCTTAATGGGAGTTTAAGATTGTACTAAGTGACGAGTTGCTTAGAGAAAAAGTAATTAAGGAATGTCATCACTCTGTATGGAGCGGAATGAAGAAGGATGTGAATTTGTAGCAAGATGTTTAACATGCCAACAAGTGAAGGCAGAACATCAAAAACCAGGAGGAATGTTGCAGCCCCTGCCAATAGCAAAATGGAAATGGAAGCACATAACAATGGACTTTGTGACTAGGTTGCCCAGGACACCCAAATGGCGTGATGTTATATGAGTAATAGTGGATCGCCTCACAATGTCAGCACATTTCTTACCCTATAAGATAACTGAGACTTTAGAATCCATGTGCAAGCTCTACATTAGGGAAATTATTCGACTACACAGAATTCCGGTATCCATTGTATCAGATCGCAATCCACGATTCACCTCTCATTTTTTGGGAAGTCTGCAAGAAGTCTTAGGTACCGAGTTATGTTTTAGCACCTCTTTTCATCCACAGACAGATGAACAATCCAACCACACCATCCTGACACTCGAAGATATGCTAAGAGCTTGTGTAATGGATTTTCAAGGAAGTTGGGAGCGACACCTACCTTTAATTGAATTATCCTATAACAACAGCTTTCAAGCTAATATTGGTATGCCACCTTTTGAAGTATTGTATGGGCGACCATGTAGATCGCCAATTTGTTGGACTGAAATAGGTGAAGCAAATCTAATAAGACCTGAACTTGTCCTAGAGACTACTGAGAAAGTCAAACTGATCCGACAATGATTAAAGACCGCTCAAGACTGTCAAAACAATTACGCAGATAAGAGGAGAAGACCATTGATGTTCGAAGTAGGCGTCCATGTGTTCCTAAAGGTGCAACCTAGGCGTGGGATTGTATGTTTTGAAAGGAAAGGGAAGTTATCACCATGGTACATCAGACCATTCAAAATACTGGAGAATGTGGGCAAAGTGGCATATCGACTAGCTCTACCCCCGCAGTTAGCAGGGATACACAACGTCTTTTATCTATCTATGTTACGGAAATACATCACCGATCCATCGCAGGTCATCAACTAGGAAGGAATCAGTCTCGACAAGGATGTTACCTTTGAAGAATGACCTATAGCAATACAAGATAGCCGAGAGAAGAATCTTAGGAGCAAGACGGTTCATTTAGTGAAGGTGCTTTGGCGTCATCAAGGGATTAAAGAGTCTACTTGGTAACACAAAGACTAGATGAAGGCAAACTACCCCCAACTATTTAAAAGCGATGTATAGTCAAATTTCGAGGATGAAATTGTTTTAAGAGGAGATAGGTTGTGAGGCCCCTAAAAATTTTATTTTCTTAAAAGTTTCTTTCTTTTAAATTATTTCTTTGAACTCCCTCAATTTCTTAATTAATTGCAATTTTAACCCTATGATCAAAATATATACACCAATTGAAAACTCGCAAACCCTAATCGATTTCGGTAACTTAAAAATCATTTCTAAGATCCTAATACTGATTAATTGACACCCTAAATATGGAATTACCACTTAAAAACCTAGTTTTTTTCGATTTTCATCATGTTCGTCGGTTTTGAGATTTCCAACAATTGTACAAAAGAAAAAAATAAAATAATTCCCTCAAATCTCTCCCACATGGCCGGCCACCCTACAGAAGTGAATTAAATACAACTTTTTCAAACAATATCCATGAATTCATGGAAAAAGCTTGCTAGTACCCGCAAAACATGGAACTATGCTTCCACCCTAAGTTCAATCCTAACCAATGCCTAACTAGATCATGATTAATTACATAATTAAGGCCTCTAATCATTCACTATTCCATTAAGTTCCAAGTAAATCCAAAATATCCAATCCATTTCCAACCAATGGGTACTTTAGACCTTTTGCACTAATTTTAGTATAAATAAAACCCTCCCTTAGCATTTTATACACAAGAACACATACACAAATACTTTATTTTGCTGAGAGGAAGAGAGGGCAAGAGAGTGAGCTTGGTGGAGGAAAGGAAATGAAGAGAAGGTCTTGTTAGCAAACCAACCAAGCCTAAAGTAAGCCGCATCACCATCTCTCCTTCTATTTCTTTTTTCAAATACATGTTATTAGAGATTTAAAATCATATTTTCAAATGTGTTGTAATGGTTTTCATGTGTTCAAATTTGATGAATTGGGCTTTGATCCTTTTTCTATTCATATTTCCTCTTAATAGACACAAAACTACCTTTTTCTTCCCATATCTCACATTATTTCCAAAGGCATACTATCACTCTAAAAATATGAGTTATTGATACATTATTTATTATGTTTTCATCACAAAATAAGTGAAAAATTTCCCTTAGTTGGCCACTTTTCTCACCAATCTTCTTATTTTGAGTATTGTGCATGAAAAACCAGTTTTACAACTAACTATGGAAAATTCTATAACAATGTAGAAAACTCTCCTAGACCTAGGTTTTATGTCAAAAACTTCCTTAAAGAGTTAGCTTTCATGGAAAATTGGTTTCATTGAAAAAGAGTGAGCAGTTTGTAAGAAAATCTTATTTTTGTAACAGTCGACGAATCTAGATAGCGCTGGAGCGTTTCTTAAAGAACTAAATATCCAAAAAAGCTATTCCATTTCCAAAAAATGTTTTGAAAACTAAATAAAATTCTCTACAAACCATAGGAAGGCCAAGTTCTTGAAAAATCTAAAATAGTCCATTTGAATTTAATCTTTAAGTGGTATTGAATTTGGAAATTCTATTTTGCATTGGTATTTTATCCTCTTGTGTTCATAGATATGCTTATTAATATGTGATCATGTCTTGGTATGATATCAAATATGCCATGGTTATATACCTTTTATTTTAGTCCTTCAATGATGCTCACATTTATGCAAATTTATTTATTTGTTACTTGCTTGTACTAACTAACTTAAAACATTAATCTAAATGAAAAACTTAATGGGGGTGGCTAATGGGGTTTTGATCACATGAGTATTGTTATGAGATAAAGTTATATTCAAATTGAATTGGTTAGCGGGATGTGTTCCTTTTTGGAAAGTTAAAGTCTTGCGCAAGTGGTTGTTTCGAAACCCTTAAATGGAGCAGTTGTATTCGAACCCTAGGTGGTTTCAGTGTGAGGAGGGATTTGGGCAAGGCCCTATTTTACCGCCTCTTTTAAGGTTCTCAGTTGGCATTATACGATATGGAACTGTTGGCAGGCATCTAGGATAAGGTCTGCAAAGGAGCAAAAACGGGGGCATACCGAATAATCCATGTCTGATTCTTGGGGTTGGGAGGATGAAATCTCTTTGAGGGATTTCCAGACTACTAACAACTAACCATGTAACCCTTGTTGTATATTTGAATATCATGCTTCTTTCCCCTGTTGTTGTAATTGCAATTGTGTATTAGATTGGGAAAAAAAGATAGGGTGTGTGTGCGTTTACTCGACATTCAAAGCTCATGGCGTTTCATGCCAGGTACCGAAGAGGATTTTGCAGCAGAAAATGACGATCTGGAAACCTTCGAAGACTTTTGGTTGTCTTAGAGAAGTTAGAACTTTTTTGTATAGTCCATTTGAAATTTTATTTTTGGGATGTAATATTGACGGAACTAACTTTTGTAACTAAGGATATTTGTAACTATTCTCTTCTTATTATATGCTTGTTTTTTTTTTTAAACAATATAGTTCCCTATGTTGTTTATGAGACCTTACGTTAATGCATTTTAAAATCTGTCAAAAGGGTAGTGAGCTACCTAAGAAAGCTGGACTTAAAAGGGAGGCTAATTTGACTCCTCCGGCGATCCAAAATCTTACTTGGTTAGTGGCCATAAGACTCATTAGTGATTTTCCCTTGACTACAATCCTCAGTGTAGATTTTGGGATGTCACATACATAGCTATCTGATGATAGCCTCCGTATGCATCAAGGAAACTCATCCTTTCCTGGCCAAATGTGGCGTCCACAAGTTGATCTATCTTTGGCGAAGGGAGGCAGTCCTTCAGGCAAGCCTTATTCAGGCATGTGAAGTCCATACAAACCCTCTACTTGTCTTTCTTTTTTTTTACTACCACTGTGTTCAACAACCGTGTCGGGTAGTTTACTTCTCGGGTTGCTTGGGCCTCTAATAGTTTCTCTACTTCCTCCTCAATTGCTTGTACATAGACCAAGGTTGGTCGCCTGGCTCTCCGAACCACAGGTTTGGCCAACTTGTCTACATAAGCTTGTGGTAGGTGACTTCGGGCTTGATCCCCGGCATCTCGTAGGGTGTCCAAGTGAACACATCTATGCTCGCTTTTTAAAAAGCTTCCGATTTTCTTTCTTCTTCCTCGGCCAAGCCCGAGCCGATGAGGAAGAATCATTATTTCTCCCCTTCCTACACAGGACATTTTTCAAGGGTTCCTGGCTCTTGTCAACAGGCTCTTTGCCGACATCGTCCAAGACCACTTGGTTTTCGTTTTCCACTTCCACCATCTCCATTTCTCTAATAGCATAGGTGTACTTCATTGCTGCCATGGAGTAATTCTTCACCTACACTTGGTCTCCTCTTACCTCCTCAATCCCGAATTTTGTTAGGAACCGCAGTAGTTGGTGTAGTGTTGAGGGAACAACCCTCATAGTGTGCAGCCAAGGTCTTTCCAAAATAACATTGTATGGGGAAGGGTTGTCTATCACGGTAATCTCTATGGTTATTCGTCTTGGTTCCTGCTTGAACCTCCAGGTCTGTGGTTCCAGTGGCCATGTCGAGGTTCCATTAAATCCGACCATGGGATTGTCGAATTGTTCTAAATCGTCCTTGTAGAGGCCGAGATCCTTGTGACATCTGACATATATGATGTCACAGGAGCTGCCTTGATCTATCAATATGTGTCTTACCTAGCACTCTCCAACCTTCAGAGTCACTACAAGAGCATCATTGTGCGGATGTTGTACCATATCTAGGTCTTCTTCAATGAATGAAATCATCGGCCGCCAATGTAATTCTATTTGGGGCTTCTTCTGCTAGACCTAGTAGACATGTTGCAAATGTCTTACTCTCTATATCTCACGTCGGATTTCATTCTCATTGACCTTCATGTGGATTATGTTGATAACTCGTGGTCCATCCGCCTAGAGGGGTGGGGGTAGAGGCCCTGCTCCTGGCGCTTGGGCCAACTTCGTATGTTTCTCTCATATCTTTGCTTCATCTATCAAGTCTCTCCGATGTCCCTGTCTGACCAGATCCTCCAGCTGTTGTTTCAGGGCCCTGCGCCCCTGAGTCATGTACGCATTCTCATCGTGGTAGACGCAACTCTTCCTGGGGTTTTTGCCCATATACTCCCTCTGGATCTTGTAAATGGGGATCTTGAAAACTGTGCTAATGGCCTGTATAGCCTTCAATCCAGGTTCCGACTTGTCGGCACCGTTATTTCCTCGACTACACTTTGGCAAGCCATTTCTGTTCTCTTGCTTTATTGCGCCCATCTTCATTGATTTCCTGTCCTTCTCTGCCCTTGCATACTTTTCAATCCTTGCCATGAGATCCTCCATGCTCTTTAGGAGGGTCTTTGCAAGGGATTGTTGAAGCGGGCAATCATTTTCCAAGCCATTCTTAAAAGACACGACCGCAAGTTCCTAGTTACAAGCCGGGATCCGGTTGTAAACCTCATAGTACCTCTTGGCGTAAGCTCTAAGGCCTTCCCCATCGTTTATCTTCAAAGCCAATATGGAATCTACCCTTAGTGGTTGTAGCCTGTTTGTAACGAACCTGGCCATGAACATCTCAGCCAAGCCTTCCTAGCTCTTTATACACCCTTTCGGCAATTTGTGGAACTAGTCCAAAGCTATTTCCCCAAATATCGATGGGAATATCTTGCACAGTAATTGTTCATTCCCACTCCACAAAGCCATCGCATTCAAATATAAACCAACATGGAAGTTTTGATCTGACTTATCATCATAGATCTAGACCTTGATAAACTGAATCTCTTTGGTGCCTTGAACGCATCCGGCTCCATCGAGAATGGAGTCTTCAGCTGGGCGATGGACGTAATCTCGGTGTCCTACCTCTTCCTCTACAAGTAATCCCACAAGTCTTCCTTTGACAGGAGCTTGACTTTCAATTGATTTCAGCCTCTTTGGCACATTGCTCCCTGCATTGGGATGTGTCCTTTTGGACTTCTCTATATCTGCCACGTCATCAAAACAAAGGCCTTACCCGTTGACCTGCCAAGATCCCTTGATTTGGGTCCCTTTGGTCCATGGGGTTCTTTGAGACTCCTCCTACCGGGATTCTGTCCATCTGGCGTTCTGGGATCACCAATGTGAATTCCTTGGTCTCTTCACATGTTAGGGAACTGTTGGCACTATAGCTAGTCCTTTCTTCCGAGCATTGGTGTTTCTTGTCAGAGTTAGCGTTTCCGATAAAGACAATGCCGGCTGCATCACCTTGCTCTGCATTATAAAGTTCACCACGGTCTGCAGATCCGTCAATTTGTTTGCTAAGTCCTTCAGCTCGTCGTCTCTTCTCAGGCATCTTTCTTTCCATACCTGGTAGTCGCTTTCATTGTAGTATTCTTCTCAGTAGCCTCTTCTTGGGCCATTATGGCTCCTTGCAGTGTTGTTGGCATCAGGATTCACCTCTTGCACTTCTTCGTCATTGTTTCCTACCCTAGCGTTGGAGTCTACGTACTCTTCTTCCTCACTGTGCATGTCGTCCCCAACTCTTACCTCTTGTCCAGCGTTGGCCATCTATTCTATACTAAGTTCTCACAGACGGCGCCAAATTATAGGTGTTGATTTTTGACCTCACAACCAAACTGGGAACTTAGCTAGAGAGCACGTGGCAAAATAGATTAAACCGAACAAATCAATCAACTTATCCCTCAAAGATATCAAATAAGCATTCAGTGTACAAGTAAAAGCCTACCTTAGACCCACTACTGGGTTGCCTTACTTTTATAGCAAAAAATGCCCTTGTCCCCTAGAAGTCTAATTTTATAAGACTTAAGCACAATACTCATCTCCAACTCTTAGTTAGATATGGATGAACTCCTTAAAAGTCTTATCCCTATCCAAACTAAGCATATCACTTATCTATGACGCTTGTCCTCTATCCAGATATCTCGGATTCCGGTATTACCGCACATGATCTCGGCAGTACGACAATCATATCGGCGATCTGGCTTGTCGACGTGGCACCTTGGCCAGCACCTCGATGGCACCTCGGCCACGTGACACAACCCTAAAAATACATCCCCATATGCATGTAATATAATTCAATGGATTTTCATTTGAGGACTAGAAGCAGAAATTGTAGAAACAAACATTGTTCTATTTTGAACACTCAACAAAAACTGTAAGGTGTTTGTTTGGAGAATTAAAATACTGAACAAAGACAACAACAGACTACATATAGATACCCAAGCGGCATACAAAGTACTGTGAAATCTGTTCTGTGGAGTCGATTCAAGGCGTCAATTGAGACAAAAACAATTCCAAAAGTGCTCGTTCTGTGGGTTGTGGATTGGAAAAGGATCCATTTCCTGCCAAAGATGTTTTTTCATTCTCACATTTAATTCCAAAGAGATGGTTACTTAATTCTGTAAATCCTTGTATTCTTCAATGCCAAAAAACTAAGCAGTTCTAGAGTCAGTCCTTTATGAAAGTGCATGTAGCATTATTGATGTAGTGTTCTCTATAGAAAAGTCCATCCACAGAGTCTATGTACCAAGATTATAAACCATAAATTGTCTTAAAATTTCAAATCTTCAGTGGATAGTTGAAATTGTTATTGTTGGGCCACACTATAGGTTTAAAATTCTTCGCCTTTGATTATAAATTCTAGCATATTTTTTTGGGTTGCTGGTGTTCTATGCCAATGATGTATTCCAAAAAAGTAATTTTACAACGTGCACTCTATAAAGAAAGAAAAGTTAAGATTTTTATGGAAAAATTATGAATGGTAAAGATACAGTGTGCATCTTGAACGTTATTATTGACAAAGTTTTTTTTTTTGTTTTTTTTATTTTTATATATAAGTTGCATTTTTTATAATGAGCAAAAAATTATTTTATTATTTTATTTTTTTTATTTTTTTGTGATAGAGGTTATATTTTTTTAATAAGGTGCATGCTATGTGCACACTTTTTGAGATGCACATCAGTAACCCTTTCTATTGGAAAATTTTATGGGCCAAACAATGTTAATCTATTTTTATTGCATGGTTAAGAAATATGTTGTGCCGTGATTTTTCACTTCTTAACGTAATAGTCCAAACTATTTAATAATTTTTTCTTTATGAATATTATTAATAATTAATAAGGTTCAAATTCTTCAACTACTCTATTCCCACTATTAGGACAGTGTAAAATACTATTTAATCTGTTAAAACTGCACCGATCTATATTAATCTGCACCCCTCTATTTGTTAACCGTGGTTTAAACTTTAAAATTTATAATATGCTTTCGAAACCGTTTCGTTCCGCTATAATAAATATATATTTAATAATTTACAATGAAATATCAAAGTAAAAATTAGTGTGAAAGAGATTTAATATGTAAAATTTATTACAAATTAGTAGTTATATATGAAAAATATTATATAAAATTAGTTTGTATTATATATTTGAAAAATATTATGCAAATTAGTGTTTTGTATTATGTCAATACTTGATAATTGATTAGATTATTCTTTAATCTGCCAACCGTTCAAATCGTAATTTATCAATCTATCAATTCACTAATTCGCCATTTAATTTATAATTTTACGCTCAACCTGTCCGAACCACACCATACACGCACCCACAACCTTCGTGTATCCTTTATCACTCCTCTATCATTGTATTATGTTTCGGAGTATTTTTAAAATCATTCTTGTTTTCGTACTTTTCCGGTGCTCAAAAAATTCTTCCAAAATTTTATTATAAAATACACATCAACTTGTGGACCCATTCTTTTTATATTTGTTTTTTAATAATGAGGTGGCCTACACGGTTTTTTTAATAAATTTCTATTACTCTTCTTGTTTTGAAAATAATTAACACTATGAAGCAAGAATGCCATTTATATTTATTTTTATTTTTATTTTTAAATTAAGATTTTAATGTATAATTTGGATTTAGGTTTGATCTGCAATGGGTTTTGAATGGCAGAATTTGATTTGAAATTTTTGAAATTCTTAAATATTTTTGTGTTAATTATTACAAATGAACCCCTAAAAATATAGAACTTTTTTACAATTGGTCACAAACTTCCTTCCACCAAACTATATTCCATATGAGATACTAGGTAAGGACAAATTTATCACTATCAAAAACCCTAGCTCATGTAAGTGAATTCTAAATTTTTGCTTCTTCTAATTGGACCCCAAAAATATTTTTCAAAAATATACTTTTATAATTATATATGTACAAATAAAATATTTTTTATGAAAAAGTTACTAGCTGATTTTCTTTCAGTCCAACGTTAATAGGAAAAATTACTTAAATATACTTTCTCACTTTGAGAATGGTAGATTCCATATGAAGCACCTATATAAATCAATTACCACTCACATAACCCAATATGTCCGTATATAGCCTTTGGTTTGGCATCACCGATTGACAATATAAAAGTTAAATAAATAGTTAATTAATTTATATAAGCCTCTCAGGTCAAAAGAAAATAAGTGCATTATAATAAAACTACCTTTTAAATTGATAATGATCATTTCTTAGGTTCTCGAAACCGATCATGTTCAGTGTATGTACTTATTGCATAGCACCCACCTATTTGCCTAAGGTAACCTCAATAATGGAGCTAATCATTCTATCATATAGCAGCAAAACAGGTGTAGGCCATAGTAGTGCGACATCCAATCAACACCCATAGCCTAGAACATTAATTGGGTCTACAAAGTATCGAAAAATCATAACTCCCAACTTTTGGTTCATTAACCATTAGCATGCTTTTCAGCAATGTTACTCAAGAGACCTTATATTCACATCATATGTAACATTAAATATAATATTACCCATAATAATATACAAAAGCGCAAAATAAAATGCCAAGCAATTTATTTAATCAATTAATAAAGTCAACAAAATGGTTCTTGAGGGCACAAATACTAATATTAATTACACAAAGACCTCCTTGACTATTAGTTCTATCATTTATAAATCCGTATATATTGACTTTTTTAATTATGAAAAGTATGCAAGTACATCATTTTTAAAGGAATTTACAAGACTGAACACGATATATTTTTATAATTGAAAGGGTCAAGATGTATGAATTTATAGATAATGATAATAAAATGATATTTGCTAATAAATGAGGAAGTATTAGTGTAAATAATGTAATATTTTTGTGGATTAAAATTTTGAATAGATAGTAGGGCTAACTAGGAGAAAGTGAACTTTGTTATTTTATAATTTTAAAATTGTATTTAATTTAATTTATTTTATTTGATATTTGCATCTTTTTAAGAATAAGTTTACAACATTATATTAGTTTCCTAATCTTTTGGGTTATCCTACAATATCTCCTAAATATCTAAATTATGGTTATTTAATTGTGTATATAATAAGACTTCAATGTTGTTTTCTAAGTAGACAAAAAAAAAACAAACAAACAAACAAACAAACAAAAACAAAAACAAAAAAAACAAAACAAAACATAAGTCTTTCTTCTTCTCTTCTTCTGCTCTGTTATATATTTTGTGACTTTGCTGTATTGAGTTTACAAGTGAGTGTTGGGATATTTAAGGTTCGTGGATTCACTTTTGCTACACACAAGTGATTCCGAAGGTCGTTGTATCTTGGGGAAGGAATACCATTCAACTCGGTGTAGAAGAGGGTGTCTCGATCCTAAGGAGAGCGCTATTTGCGTGCTTTGACCACAATTCAGGTTTCTCTAAACTTTCTCTCTAATATTAATTTTTATTTGTTGATTTTGGTTTATTATCTGTTTGGTATTTTTATTCTAATAGTAAATCCTGTTTGATTTTTCTAACAATCTCAGGAACGACAATTAGGATTTTTTGTTTGAAGTTATTGCGTTGATTATAATTTTATTTTGAAAAAATATGGGATTTGATGAAACCAATTCCTGTAAGCCTGAGAAGTTTAATGGTCAAAATTTTAGATATTGGCAACAATAGATGAAATTTTGGTTAACCACCTTTGGGTCTTTATTCAGTGATTCATAAAGCTATTGCTTCAAAAGGAAAAGAAAAGGATTCTGAAAAAAATGAAACTTCTAAGGTTATAGAAATTGTTGAGATGGGTAAGGATTCAACTTCGTCCAAAAAATATGATGATGATGATTTTGATGAAAAAGATTATCTTTGTCATTGTAGGATTTTAAGTGCTTTATCTCCTTATATCTATAATATTTTTTCCAGTACAAAAACTTCTATTGAATTATGGGAAGCACTTGATTTTAAATATGGATCTGAAGATGCTAGTCTTAAACATTACTATGCTGAAAATTTTTTAGACTTTCATATGATTGATGGTAAATCGGTTATAGAACAAGTGCATGAATTTCAAAATATTTTGTATGATCTGAAAAGAAAATGAATGGATTTATATGATATTTTTTTGGTTGCTTCACTGATTAAAAAATTACCTCCATATTGGTCAAAATTTGGTAGAATGTTAAAACAAAAACATGATGATTATACCTTTGATGAATTGATAGAATCCCTAAATATTGAGGAAAAACACCGTGAAAAACAAGCTAGGTTTTTAAATTCTAATTTTCGAGCCAAGGCACATTTTGTAGAAAATCTTAAACCCAAACCTTTTAATTTCAAGAAAAATGGTGCACACTAGAATGGGAATAACAATCTTAATAATAAATCTAAAGGAAAATTATTCAAAGAAAAATAGTGTCATGTTGGGTGTGTGGGAAGACTAATCACACTTCTAGAGTTTGTTATCATCGGAAAGGTCAACCCCATAAAACTTGCGTGGTGCTCCAATAATCCCTAAACCACAAGCTAATGTTGTGATTAAGGACGCCAGCTCCTTTAACCCTGCTAGCAAGTATTTTGTTAGTGATCCCAAGTTAAATATTGTCTTTAACTCAAATGATTGGTTTATAGACCCGGGTGCTTGTTCATGTGTGCGTTGATATTTTTTCACCTTATTATTAGGAATCAGGCACAAGAACTATAAGTAAGGAACATGGGAGCTTGGCCAGGGTACTAGGTGAAGGACAAATTAGGTTGAAATTGACGTTTGGCAATATAATCACCTTAGATGGAGTTTTGTATGCGACTGATATTAGGAAAAATTTAATTAATGCATCTTTGTTAGTTCAACATGATTTTAAAGTTGTTTTTGAATCAAATAAAGTTGTAATAACTAAGAATGGTAACTTTATTGGTAAATGTTATCTTTGTGATGGTTTGTTTAGCCTTAATGTTATGGATTCTGATTTAAATAAAATTGCATGTTATTCTTTCTCTACTTCTTCTATTGTTAATCTAGAATGTTCTAATACTTGACATGGTAGACTTGGGCATGTAAATTTGAAAACTATTAAAAGAATGATGAGTTTAGAATTAATTCCAAAATCCATAATTAATTTAAAGGAAAGATTTCAAGCATGTGTACAAGCTAAACAAGCTAAAAAATCTTTTAAATCCGTTGAAAAAGATACATTTTTGTTACAACTTATACATAGTGATACATGTGACCTTAACAATGTGTTAACTCATGGTGGAAAAAGATATTTTACTACATTTATTGATAATTTTTCTAAATATTGTTATGTATATTTAATAAGTCACAAAAGTGTGATAAATTTAAAATATTAAAAGCTCGTGTAGAAAATCAATTAGAAAAGAAAATTAAAATCTTAAGATCTGATAGAGGAGGCGAGTATGCACTAATAGAAATGGAAGAGTTTTGTGAACAACATGGAATTATTCACCAACGGTCTCTACCTTATTCACCACAATCTAATGGAGTAGCAGAACGTAAAAATCGAACATTGCTAGATATGTTAAATGCTATGTTAGCTAGTTATGGTTTATCTAATAATTTGTGGGGTGAAGTTTTATATTTTTCTTGTCATATATTAAATACAAAAATTCAGAAAAAAAAACACTTTATGAAATTTGAAAAAAATCAAAAGCTTAGTTTAAAATATTTCAAAGTCTGGGGGTGCTTGGGTAAAGTTTTAATACCAATTACTAAGAAAATAAAATTAGGAATGAAAACTGTTCATTGTCTATTTATTAGGTACGCCTTAGATAGTGCTGGTTATAGATTCTTAGTAATTAATTCTGAAATTTCTAATAATACTATAATGGAGTCCAGAGAAGCTGTATTTTTTGAAAATGCATTTCCTATGAAAGATAAGTTATCTAAATCAATTGGTGAAAATTCTATGTCTAATAGTTGGTGAAAATTCTATGTCTAATAGTAGTATAGAAATCAAGTAGGAACTGAACTAAGAAGAAGTAAAAGAGGAAGAATAGAAAAGAATATTGATAATGACTTTCTTACTTATTTAGTTGAAAATGATCCTAGAACACATAATGAAACTATGACATCGGTGGATGCTACTTTTTGGAAAGATTCTATAAATAGTGAAATGGATTCTGTTATGACTAATAATACTTGGTACTTAACTGATCTTCCACTAGGTTGTAATACAATAGGCTGTAAATGGATATTCAGATAAAAAAAAATTAAGAACGAATGGAACTATAGAAAAATTTAAAGATAGACTTGTAGCTAAGGGGTTTAAACAAAAAGGAGGAATAAATTTCTTTGATACATATTCTCCGGTAACTCGTATAACCACTATAGGGATCTTAATAGCTATTGCCTTAATTTATAAATTAGATATACACCAAATGGATGTCAAAACGGTGTTTTTAAATGGAGAATTAAATGAAGAAATTTATATGGATCAACCCGAAGGGTTTGTAGCTCCTGGACAAGAAAGAAAGGTATGTAAACTTGTAAAATCTCTTTATGGATTAAAACAAACTCCAAAACAATGGCATGAAAAGTTTGATAAAGTAATTCTTTCTAATGGAATATCATTGATTTTGATAAATGTGTGTATATCAAAAAAATTGATGGTGCTTGTGTTATTCTTTGTTTATATGTTAATGATATTATTATTTGTGGTAGTAATCTAGTTATTATTAATGATACTAAGAATTTTTTATCTAGGAATTTTGATATGAAGGATTTAGGCCCAACTAATATTATATTGGGTATTAAAATAATTTAAAGTGATAAAGGAATTGTTTTGTCACAAGAATATTATGTTGACCAATTGCTAAAGAAATTTAATTATTGTGATGCAAAAGTTGTCTCTACTCCATTTTATCCTAATATTCCCTTAAAGAAAAATATGGGTGAAAGTTAGGATCTTTGATATATCTTCCTAATTGCACAATACTTGATATTTCTTTTGTTGTTTGTAAACTGAGTCGTTACACTATTAATCCTAGTTTAGAACATTGGAATGCAATTAAAAGAATTTTTAAATACCTTAAAGATACAATAAGTTATGGAATTCATTTTTTGTGGATTTCATGTTGTGCTAAAAGGATTCAGTGATGCTAATTGGATAACTGAATCTGATGAAACTAAAACAACTAGTGGTTATGTGTTTACTTTAGGTGGTGGTGCAATAGCTTGGAAATCTTCTAAACAAGCTATTATATCTAGATTTATTATTTGATTTACCATTATCTGATAGTCTTATGCCTGCTGTCTCTATTTATTATAATAATCAAGCTACAATTGCTAAAGCAAAAAATGCAAATTTAAATGAGAAAAAGAGACATATTAGAATAAGACATAATTCTATTAAATAATTATTATCTCAGGGTATTGTAGCACTTAATTTTGTGAGGTCTGAAAAGAATATAGCAAACCCGTTTACTAAATGATTGTTGGGTATACCTCCTTAGTGGAGTATGGAACCCAATTGGTTTATTAAAAGAATTTTAATTTGGTTTGGTGTTGGTTATAATATATTTTTTTATATTATATCTGACTTTTGGAGGCCCAATGGGTATTTGATAATCTGGTAACTAGGATTTTCATAAAAAGCCCAAGATTCAACAATATATTTATATCTATTGCTTTGTTCTTCCGAAATAGAGTGTCGGCTACAACATTGTTTCATCTTCGGTGAGATAGTGCTTGGTGTATTCAGTGTTCCAGCGTCAGCTTGCTGTGTGAATGTTTTTGGATTGAAGTCAATTCAGTGGAATTTAAAGCTATTTTGATTCAGATTTGTGGTATTCTTCAACTTTGTTTTGAAAACTTTTATTCATCTATTTGGTGAGGTCTTTTCCTCTTGATTATTTGTGATTATTTGGAATTCACCTAAGGGTGGTTTTGTAAGACCATTCATGTCTCGTTTGTAATCGTTTGGAAACTGTTTGGTTGATAGTGGAATCGGATTTCGATCCCGTGAACGTGCCTCACATTAAGGGAACCACATAAAAATTCTTATGTCGTCGTTGATTTAATTTTTTCGTATTAGTTTTTATTTCCATTGATTGATTTACTTGTGGAAAATCATATATTTTTCCTGACAATTGATATCAGAGCTTACGGTTTATTTGAGTTTATTTACTTGTGTAAATCAATGGAGGGGAATGTGGGTTGTATGTCTAGTTTCAATGGAAGCAATTGGATAACTTAGAAACCTAAAATGGAGGATCTATTATTTTGTAAAGATTTGTATGGACCCATTGAGGGTGATAGTGGCAAACCTGAGGGCATGAAAGTTGATAAATCGAAGAGGCTTAATCGAAAAGCCATTGGTGTTATTCATCATTGGATTGATGATAGTATGTTTCATCATGATGCTACTAAAACTTCAACACATGATTTATGGAAAAAAATTAGAAGGCCTTTATGACAGAAAATCAGCCACAAATAAAGCCTATCTATTTCTAAAGTTGATTAATTTAAAATATAAAGATGGCAGCCTTATTCCGAAACATTTGAATGAAATAGAGAGTATTGTTAACCAATTTGCTTCTATGAAATTTTTTTTTTATGATAAGTTGCAAGCTTTGATGCTACTAGTTCCTTGCCTGAAAGTTTGGAGACTTTGGTTGTGACGGTTAGTAATTCGGTGCCCGATAGAGCTGTCACAATGATCCAAGTCACTAGTAGCTTGTTGAATGAAGAAATTAGAAGAAAATCAGTGAGTTCTTCTCATTCGGAGTCATTTGTTGTGAGAGGTCGAAACAAAACAAGGAAGAGGAGTAAGACTCCCCATGGTCATGATCAAAGTCGTGACAAATCAAGAAGTGGTTCTTTTTCAAAGAAAGACATTGAGTGTTATTATTGCCGTGAGAAATGGCACATGAAGCAAGAATGTCGAAACCTCAAGAACAAGAAGAAAAGGTGTGACAAAAGTGTGGATAAGAAGCAAGAAGACACAACAGTAGTTATTACAGATGGTGATCTCACGGTTGTTTGCGAAAATGATTGTGTCAATTTTGTGGGTCAAGAGAGCAATTAGGTGATTGATTCAGGTGCTTCTTTTCATGTGACTTCTCGATTTGATTTATTCACTACCTACTCCAAAGGAGATTATGGGTGTGTTCAAATGGGTAATAAAGGTTTGTCCAAGATTTTTGGCATGGGTGATGTTTGCTTGGAAACAAATTTGGACTGGAAGTTATTGCTTAAAGATGTGAGGCATGTTCCAGACATTCGCCTCAATTTGATCTTTATCAGGAAGCTAGATGATGAAGGCTACAACAACAAATTTGGTGATGGAAAATGGAAGCTCACAAAGGATTCTTTGGTAGTGGCTAAGTGCAAGAAGTCTCACACACTTTATTCGATGCAAGGGAAAATTTGTAAAGGTATTGTCAATGTACTTGAATATGATACTTCTACCGAATTATGGCCCAAGTGGCTTGGGCATATGAGTGAAAAGGGGCTGCAAGTTTTGTTCAAGAAAGAGATTCTACCCGGTTTGAAAGGTCCGCATCTTAAAACTTGTGTTCATTGCTTGACCAATAGACAACATAGAGTTTCTTTTCATAAAAATGTTGCTTTTTGGAGTTGATTCATTCAAATGTTTGTGGTCCTTTGAAAGTTAGAACACATAGTGGTGCACTTTATTTTGTTACTTTCATTGATGATTATTCAAGAAAAGTTTGAGCTTTTGCACTAAAAACTAAAGATCAAGTTCTAGATGTATTTAAGCATTTTCAGGCCATGGTTGAAAGAGAAGCAAGGCAAAAATTGAAGTGCATCCAAACAGACAATGGTGGTGAATACATTGGGCCATTTGATGAATATTGTCGACACCAAGGTATTCGGCATCAAAAGATACTTAAGAAGACTCCTCAACAAAATGGCATTGTTGAGAGATGAACCACACCATTATGAAAAGAACAAGGTGTTTGCTTTCACAGGCTAAATTGCCAATATCTTTTTAGAGTGAGGCAATGAGGACAGTGGTTGATGTAATCAATTTGTCTCCTTCCTATCCTTTGAATGGTAATGTTCCCGAAAGAATTTGGACTGGCAAAGATGTGTCTTATGAGCACTTAAAAGTATTTGGTTGTCGAGCTTTTGTTCACATTCCAAAAAATAGGAGGTCCAAACTTGATAGCAAGTCAAGAAAATGCATTTTTCTTGGCTATGGGTGTGATGAATTTGGTTATAGATTGTGGGATCCGGTCGACAAGAAAGTTATTCAAAGCGGTGATGTTGTGTTTCTTGAAGACAAAACAATTGAAGACTTTGGCAAAGGTGATCAACTGAAGCTAAAAATTAGTGATCTTATTGACATAGATTTATCTCCTTCATCTTCGGTCAATGATGAAAATGGTGGAGATGTGCAGCCACCTCTTGAAGATGTAGATGACGATGCTACTCCAAATGAAGTTGAGCCTGAAATTGAGAGAGAGCATCCAACTTAAGAACTGTCACCATAACTTGAGTTGAGGAAATCTACAAGGGATCGGCAACCTTCGAGATAGTATACTCCCAATGAAATTTTTGTTAATTTTCAATTAAGGGGAGTTAGAGAGCTACCAAGAAGCAATTGAGCATGCAAACAAAGATGATTGGAAAAAGGCCATGGAAGAGAAAATAAATTCCCTACTTGAAAATCACACTTATGATTTGGTAAAGTTGCCTAAGGGAAGGAAAATTCTAAAAAATAAGTAGGTTTTCAAATTGAAGAATAATGGCAAGAATTTGAGGTACAAGGCACGTCTTGCTGTGAAAAGTTTTAGGCAAAAGAAAGGTGTTGACTTTGATGAAATTTTCTCACCAGTTGTGAATATGTCTTTTATTCGGGTTGTACTTGGCATTGCTGCAAGTATGAACCTTGAAGTTGAACGACTTAATGTGAAAACCGCATTTCTTCATGGTGATCTTGAAGAAGAAATTTACATGGAGCAATCAAAGGGTTTTGTGGAAAAAGGGAAAGAAAAATTTGTTTGCAAATTGAAGAAAAGTTTGTATGACCTCAAGCAAGCACCAACAATGGTACAAAAAATTTGACTCTTTCATGATGAATAATGATTTTTCTAAAACCACTTCGAATTATTGTGTGTTTGTGAAAAAAATTTCGGATAGCAAATTTATTATTCTTTTACTTTATGTTAATGACATGTTAATTGCGGGCCAAGATTCTACCATGATTAACAAGTTGAAGTTAGAGTTGAGTAAGTCTTTTGCTATGAAAGATTTGGAACTGGCAAAGCAAATACTTGGTATGAAAATTGTTCGTGATCACAAAAAGGGGCTGATTTGGTTGTCTCAAGAAAGTTACATTGAGAAAGTTCTTGAGAGGTTCAACGTGGATAAAGCAAAGCTGGTTGGTTGTCCACTTGTGGGTCATTTCAAGCCTAGTTCGAATCAATGTCCTACAAGTGAGAAAGACAAAGAAGAGATGCTGAAAATTTCTTACGCTTCAGCGGTTGGTTCTTTGATGTACGCCATGGTTTGTACAAGGCCGAATATTGCTCACTCCGTTAGTGTGGTGAGTCGTTTTCTCTCTAATTTGAGTAAAGAACATTGGGCAACGGTGAAGTTATCTTTGAGGGATTTCGAAGGTGTGTTTGTGTTTTGGGAATAGTAAGCCGATGCTTGATGGGTTTACGGATTCTGACATGGCCGGTGATATTGATTATAGGAAATCTATTTTGAAGTATTTCATGACTTTTGCAGAGGGAGCTGTGGCATACCAATCTAAATTACAAAAATGTGTTGCTCTCTCAACTACTAAAGCTGAATTTATCGCCATTATGGAAGCTTGCAAAGAAGAGTTATGGTTGAAGAAATTTTTGCAAGAGTTGGGTTAAAGCAAGAAAGGTATGCACTTTATTATGATAGTCAAAGTGCTATTCATTTGAGTAAAAATTCTGCTTTTCATTCGAGATCAAAACACATTGATGTAAGATACCATTGGATTTGTGATGTGTTAGATTCGAAATTGTTAAAACTCAAAAAGGTTCACACAGATAATAATATTTCGGATATGTTGACTAAGATTCTGTCGAGGGACAAACATTTGAAGTGTCAAACTTTGGCGGGTATAGTTGATGTCTCCACCTAAGTCGGTAGGGGGAGAATTGTTGAGTATATCTCCTTAGTGGAGTATGAGACCCAATTGGTTTATTTAAATAATTTTAATTTGGTTTGGTGTGGTGTGGGTTATAATATATTTTCTATATTATATCTGACTTTCGGAGGCCCAAATAGGTATTTAATAATCTGTTTGGTGGCAACTAGGATTTTTATAAAAAGCTCAAGAATCAACAATATATTTATATATATTGCTTTGTTCTTCCGAAATAAAGTGTCGGCTACAACATTGTTTCATCTTCAGTGAGATAGTGCTTGGTGTATCGGTGGGTTTGTTCTTCAAGCATCAGCTTGCTGTGTGAATGTTTTTGGATTGACGTCAATTCAGTGGAATTCAATTCGATGAAGCTATTTTGATTCAGATTTGTGGTCTTCTTCAACTTTGACTTTTGTTCATCTATTTGGTGAGGTCTTTCCTCTTGATTATTTGTGATTATTTGAAATTCACCTAAAAGTGGTTTTGCGAGATCATCCATGTCTCGTTTGCAATCATTTGAAAATTCTTTGGTTGATAGTGGAATTGAATTTCGATCCCATGGACGTACCTCACATTGAAAGAACCACGTAAAAAATTTTGTGTTGTCGTTGATTTAATTTTTTCACATTAGTTTTTATTTCCATTGATTGATTTACTTGTGAAAAATCATATATTTTCCTTAACAACAAGGATTAGCACGCAAGTTAGTCATTGAATCATCAAGGGGAATGAGACTGAAACCCATAAATTAGTCATCACAATGGATACCTAACCTTTGTGATTGGAGATCCCATGAATAAGGTTCAATAGGTAATAACGAAGTAGATGGGTGACTTGGAAAAGCACTAAAAATATTAGAGGGAAATTCCCTAGTCCTATTCCTATGGTGATAGTGTTCACTATTGTAGCGGGTTTTAGGAAGAGCTTAGCTCTGAATGTATCCAAGGTAGGATTTCTGCAGGGTGTTGGTCACAAATCACCTTTGGAGGATACACCTATATAAGAGTGACAGTGGGGTCACTGTTGTGAGAAATTGGGTTGCTCCCTCAAGATATACTTGTAGAAACAATATATGTGCGCATGACCGTTTAACGTGCAAAACCGTTCCAAAACCATGATAATTGCCCATACTGTGCGTGTGGTAAGCCTATCTTTGATCACAAGGACCTAGTTCAAAACTTTGTTTACTATGGTTTCTTCAAACTGAAACTTATTAACACTAAGTGGAGGGTCAAGTCTGGAAAACACCTATACCCACTGTGCAGTAAAAACACTTTTTCCAATTTTAAATTATGTGGGGGGAATTGTTATTTTATAATTTTAAAATTGTATTTAATTTATTTTATTTGATATTTGCATCTTTTTAGGAATAAATTTATAACGTTATATTAGTTTCTTAGTCTTTTTGGTTATCCTACAATATCTCCTAAATATCTAAATTATGGTTATTTAATTGTGTATATAATAAGACTTCAACGTTGTTTTCTAAACAGACAAACGTCTTTCTTCTCATCTTCTTCTGCTCTGTTTTATATTTTCTGAGTTTATTGTATTGAGTTTACAAATAAGTGTTGGGCAATTTAAGGTTTGTGAATTCACTTTTGTTGCACATAAGTGATTTCAAAGGTCGTTGTATCTTCGGAGAGGAACACTATTCAACTCAGTGCAAAAGAGGATGTATCGTTCCTAAAGAGAGCGTAATCTGAGTGCCTCAACCACCATTCACGCTAAAGATCCCAATGGCAATAATATAATATTTAATTTTTTTTTTTTTTTTTTTTCTTTTCAATCAACATCAATCTCCTCTCCTCTCTACTTTTTTTACACATAATACAAGAAAAGTCAAAAAGTGCACTTATTCTAAACTTCTCAAACTTGGCCTAAACTTTCGCTCAAATAATAATATTTATTTATTATTTTTAATTTATTATTTGTTTGGTATTTTTATTCGTTTGGTATTTTTGTTCTAATAGTTAACTGTTTAATTTTTCTAACAAACTTAAAAGTAAAGCAAGAGAACCTGTTGGATAAAACTGAGTGGGGGTGGTGGTCCAGGGTGAAATGTTGGCATCAATAGTGTCGATGCCGAAGTGAGGCTGTCGTTGCAATCGCAAGTTGTTGATGTTGTTGTCATCATCCTCCATCCCACAGCTGCTTGGGCTCGTCTGATCGTCCAGCTGCATGCTTTGCCCATTCAGGAAACTTGATGGTGGTCCTAGCATGTTGTTGCCTATGCCATGACCTTGCTCTCTAGAATAAATAAATAAAAACAGAAGCAAAAATCAAAGATTCCACTAATGAAGATTCTTTCTGGTTCAATTTAGTGGATTGTACTGTCCATCTAGCCTTTAAGGTTTATCTTATTTTGATTAGCTACTCTATTCATTTTCTAAGCTCTCAATTATGTGTAGATTGTTTATGAAAAATATAGAAAATTCCAGCAATATGATTTTACCATTTTTTTTTTTAAAAAAAAAATAAACAATAAATGTAACTTAAAATTAGGCTGTTCATTTTTTCTAAGACCAAGAAGGTAGAATCATATGAATAGGAGGAATATTAGATCAATTTATTTTTTTATGAATAATTTATACACATGCATCTAAAACTAAGCCTTTGTTTGGGAAGAGCTAATTTAGTTTAACTAAATTAGTTGTGTTTGAGAAAAACTTTTGATTTTTTTTAAATTTTTTCAATTTTTTTTATAGATATGACGGTTGTGAGTGAAAAAACAAAATGATTACGATTTAGATATGATATTTTATTAAATTAACTAAATTAATCTATTTTATCTTTTTATATTTATTTAGTCATTTTAATCCATCCTAAACAAGGCCTAAAGCATTATTCGAATGAGGCCATGGTGATCCAATAGAGTATGCTAGACTGTCTTTTTCAAAACTAGGGATAATTCTAGTCCACATAAAATATATAAAAAATAAAAGTAAAAAATAAAAAAAATACCAATTATTATATTTGATTTCAATTTTCTGAATTTAATTTTTTAAAAATTAGATTTTTTTTTTCCTTTTTTTTTAGTAAATATTTTTAAAATTCTAAGCATTTTTTTTTAAGATACACCTTACTTAGATGTATCTAAATAATAAAATATTTGTGAAAAAATATTTTAAAAAATTAATAAAAACGCAAAAATATGAAAGATGTGCTAAATTTTCCTTTCTTTTTTTTTTTATGTGGTATTTAGTGATTTTTTAAAAGATTTTTTTTACAAATATTATACTTTTGAAGTATATTTATATTAATTGTGTCAAAAATTACAAAAATTCACTAAAATATTAAAAAATTCGTTGAAAATAAAAAAATAAATATAGAAAACAAAAAAATAAAATTTTTTGAAATGTAAATTTTGAAAACTCAAACTAAACAAAATAAATAGTTTAATATTTGTGGATCAGATCATCATTTTGAGTGTGACCCATCAAGGATGGATCTAGAGATACAAAAAGTTGCGACTGCACCTCCGAAATTTCAAAAAATCATATATATTATACTAAAAAATTTAAAATAATTTAAAATTATATAAATTTGGACCCCTAAACATGTTTGATACCCATAGTAATAATCTTGTATTCGTAAACCCACTCAACATCAAGTTTCAATTTGCATCATACATCTATAATTTCTTTATTTTGGTCTTTATTGAAAATTAGAACCTGAGGGGAAGAAGGCCATTTGAATCCAAGAAGTTCATGATCTGGACTTGTTGTGAGTCTCTCTGCGGCTGTGGCTGTGGCTGTGGCATCCAATCCAAAATATGGTTTGGATTTGTTGTAACGAAACCATTTACATTCAAAACCGGCTCCAGAGGCAGATTCACCTACACACAACAACACAACAAACAAACTACGTTTAACTCTTTCCACTTCTTTGTTTTCTTCACAAAAACCAGTTTGATCACACATACACATATATGAGAAAAGTTAGGGATCATGAAAATTTTTTCATGAAAATGATCACGAAAGATTTATGATCATTGGATTACCTTGATTAGTGTGTGGTGCTTTATTCTAAGTGTAATCTAAGGGTCACAAAACTTTCATGATTATTTTCATGAAAAGTTTTTTATGATACCTAGCATTGTTGCACATATATATAAGTTCAGAAACATGATGATTTTCAAGCAGAGACCTGTGAAGTTAGTTGTGCATTGGAATAGTCATATTTCTCCTCCAAAACTTGCTGTTGAACACTGATTTCGTCAGTTTTACTTCTCTGTAGGACAATAATAATACGTAAAATCGATCATCTGTAAAACGATCTTACTTTGCGTATACGGACACATTTCAGAGTCTCCTCAAGGATATGCTCTCGGCGCTGGGCCTCACACACAGTCGTAATTTCAGATGGATGTCCTTCGAAAATCCTAGGGAAAAAAAAAAAAGGAATTAGATTACATATAATTCATTATTGCCAACTCAATTTGGAACTTTCAATGAGAACAGAAACAGATGGATATTATTGGGCTTTTCTGGCAGTGCAAGGTACTTTAACTGTTTCTCCATCTCCTCCAACTGAGACCTGCTTCTATGAATTTCTTGTTGAATTTCCTGTTATTCATGTGAATTGATTATTATTATTTTTAAATGAAAAAAAAAACTGATGAAATTTATGGTGGTGTTGTGCATGAGAGATGCTGAAATACCTCAAGTTGGGAGTCTGCATTTACTGGGCTGCTTCATATGACAGGAAGGAAAACAACAAAACTAGTTTAAAATATATACATATATATATATATGAAGAAACTGTATGTTATTAAAATTAGGCCTTCAATCCAAAGGCATTGATAAAGACTTATTGAAACAAACAGTGTGCAGTACATGGGTTTTCAAGAACCAAAGAATCTTTTTACCTGGCTGCTCCTGCTTGATAGTTATTGTGATCTTTCAACTTGGCTAGAGCCCTCTGCAGATACTGAAACAATTAAAAATTTCATTATTGAAACATTTAAAGTAATAGCTTGATGTTGATTGGAATCGATTCAACACTGCAATTTAGGGAAGAGAGTGTACCTCTTGGTTATGCAGCCTTATATGATTGCATTTTGAAGGATATGCAAAACACACATCCATATCATCAAAGAGACAAACACACAGAAAACCATCAATATCATCAACAAAACAACCTAAATTATATATTATATGTATATATACTGTGTATTCAAGTATAGCTTACCGTCCACGCTCATGTTCAGGAAGATTCACGTATCGTGCCATAATCTCTTCCATGCTTTGACATATAAAAAATGATGAGATATGATTATGATTTTAATTAAATAACCTAAATTATATATTTAAAAAAAAATATTAAAAGGAGAAAGAGGAAAGAAGAGAGATTTGTGAGGCTATACTAATCCTATAGAGCACCTTTTATTTCCAGAGAAGATGCTGAGTCTTCCAGAAGGGGAAAACATAATGAGGGCAACATCAACATCACATAGAACAGATAGTTCATAAGCTTTCTTGATAAGCCCATTTCTTCTTTTTGAGAAAGTGACTTGTCTGTTTGTTGTATTCTCAATTTTCTTGATCTGAAGTTTCACTCTTCCCATCACTCTTCTATGTTTCTCAATATATATATTCACTTTATTTGAAATCGCAAGTGTTTATAGGGAAATGTTATATATATGATGAAACATGTGATGTGAATAGAGTGTATGTATAAATAAAGAGGGAGAATTTATCATGTCTCTGTCAGATAAACCTAAAGATATTTTTATAGATCCATATATAAAAATAAATCAAGTAAATATAGTCAATATCTTAGAACAGAAGTACATAATAGTGAAGATGAGGAGTGAGGAAAAAAAGGTAGGAAGGAAATAGATTACATTATGAGTTTTTGTCACTATCAGGCCATTCACAGAAGATGATGTGAGAGAGAGAGAGAGAGGCGGTGTGTTGGCTGGCTGGCTAGCTAGCTGGCTAAGTGAGTGAGTAAGTGAATCATATTTGAAGATATAGACAAAAACAAACTCTTCTCGTTGAAGCATCTTTAAATACAATTACTAGAGTTTGTTTTGTGATTTTGTCCTTCTTCATAGCATTTTGACATGAAAGCGTCGGGTGTGCTTGCTTACATGAACATCAATGCATGTGAGCCAATTGTTAACTCAACTAGGTAGTGAGAGGATGTTTGGAAATTGGCTAAAATTGTCATAACCCAAACCCAATCTTAGAGGTTCGGATTATAACTGACCAGTAATCATGAAATCAAATGTGATGTCAGACAGAAATCAAATCATATTTAATTATATGGGGTCAGAAGCGAAAGCAGAATTATAAAATTTATCCAATGACCTTATGCATAAATGGAATGCACAAAAACACTCTAAATGTTAATAACTCACATCCTTACATATACAAAAAGATCTCACATGCCCAAGATCATTCACAAGTTATTATCATACAAAACCAAAAAAAAAAAAAAACTTTGTACAGACACGGTCAAACACGACCAACAAAAGGAAACAAAAGACCAAATGACAAAAGTCTCATTCGTGAGGCGTTCATTGGCTGACTCTACAAAACTTGGGTAAACTTCACAGTTTCACTAAGGTTGGACATTCCGTTGTTCACCTACATACATATATAACGGAGTAAGCTAAAATCCCGTGAATAATATTATAATAAAGATGTTATATGAATGAGTTCTAATAAGACTTAACAAAATCATTCTTATATTATATAGCGGAACGACCTCAGGTCCAATACATGATAGAACAACCTCTACTCCAACATAGACAGAATTACGGAACAAAGCAAATCATACTTGGCGAAACAACCATGGTTCCAATCAATTATAGCTGTATAATGACTATTTGGTCAACACATAATAGATATTCAGACTTATTAGATAATCGGATAATCAGATGATCGAAATAACCTTGGGTCCATCTTATCAAATACACGAAATGATCTTAGGTCTATCTCTTACATTCGTACTTAATCAATTTCATTAATAGGTATCAATTGATCAAACAGATAGAAGCTCATTCACACTTGCAAAAATCATAGGTGCAGAAAAACTTACCATATTGGAACATTCAAAAAATAGAGTATAAAAGAAAATAGCTTTACTAAGATATTACTCACAACGATTTGGTTGATAACACGGCTTCGTGGATGAACTTACACAATTCATAAACACATATACATTGCTTATTCGAATTGTTCTTAAACTTATTCAATTCTCTTAAGTCTCATTCTAACTCATTAATTCATTTGGAAGGCCCAATACATGCCTAAAAAGACTTTAGAAAGGAATGCAAATACAAATGTGGACGGAACATGACTTTTCAAAATATCCTGAAACAAGACACTTCACTCGAGCGCAACATTGGTCGCTTGAGTGGACCACATGGTCTGCAAAAGAACTAGATGGTTCAAATCTAGGCTTGATGGTCACTTGAGCCAAGGTCCCAAAATAAACTGAGGCCACTAAAGCGGTCACTTGGTCGCTCGAGTTGACTGCAAAATTCTGCAAAAATACTGGATGCATGAGATGTGTGCTCGAGCGACTACTTGTTTGCTTGAGTGGTTTGGCTAAATTCTAAGTTTTTCAGAACTGAATTTGAACTTCAAAACTCATGTTCAAAGTGTAAAAAGTTGCATGATTAAACCAAACCCTTGAAAATACATGGAAACACATTTGTATGAACTCAACTTGAAACCATGAGCTCAAAAGTATCATGAATTGCTAAATTTGAAATCAAAACCTCCATGCATGTATAAAATTGTTTCCAAACTCTTCTAAAACTTTAAATTGAACTTCAACTCAACATGATTCATTACAACTTCTAAACCTAACATAGGTAATAAAACTCATGATGAAAATGATGATTCTACACTCTTATATGCACGTATGTATGAATTGACTTCAAATTCTCTACTGTTAACTCAATTTTCTCATCTAATTACATAATCTCTTGAATTTACATATTTGTTGGCTTAAACTCATGGATTAAGATTCAAACACTTACCTCAAGTCTTCAATTACACTTGTACTAGCCTATTCTTAAGTTCTTCTTCTCAAATCTTGAACCTTCAAGCAAAATCTCCAAGTTTTCTTTTCTCTCTCTCTCTCTCTCTCTCTCTCTCTCTCTAGAGCTCTCTATAGAATTTTTGAGTTCCTTCGTCTAATTCTTTCATCTCTTATATACTAAATTAGCCTAAGGGGCTAATTATGGATTAACTCACTACTCATTAATTACACTTAAGTTAATTTAATCAAAACTTAATTTTTTTGAACTAAATCAAATTTTTATCAAACTTCCCAATATGTCCTAAAAATTATGTCATTCTAATTTAACTTATCAATTTTTCTTTCTAAAGTCATTACGGCATTCAATTTCAGATTTTAAATAGAAATCACAAAAGATATTCCAACAATGAACAAACATGCATACAAAATCACATTAAAGACATAATTGACATTCATAATTAAATAAATAAAAGCATATTACGTGACAAGGTTGTCACAAAAATTGTTACAAAATTCAATACAAAAAGTAAATCAACTTAATTATCTCTACTTTGTTATATATCTTTAAATAAAAAGCTAAAAAATTATTAAAAAAATCAATTCTCAAACAAACCCTAAACAGTAAGTAATCTTTGTTTTGCTACACTTATAAAATGATGAGGGTTGTTTATCTATCGATTTCCATGCTATCTCATAGCAATACATTCCAAAAGAATCTCTTGATAGATATCTTGGATTGTATATTTTCTTAGAAACTCTTTAATGTGACATAGATTGTAATATTTATAAATTTATGAAGAATCTTGGGATCCATCCTTCACTGCCAATTAATTCCATTAGTTAGCTCCAGAGCATGTACACATATCTCTCAAAGATCAAATAATTTAAAAAAAAAAAAAATAGATTCGTAGATATGATGTATTTATTAATTAATTAATTAATTTTATCTTACTAATACATCTTCTATGTTTGGACAAAAATAGTGTAATAAATAATCTGTATAAGTTTTATTTTTGTTGGAAATTGGGTTGGGTTTAGAACCCATTGGGTTGTCTATGGTGGCAT
Organism: Camellia lanceoleosa; assembly: GCA_025200525.1. NCBI lineage: Eukaryota > Viridiplantae > Streptophyta > Magnoliopsida > Ericales > Theaceae > Camellia > Camellia lanceoleosa. Next base: position 54,603,231 of record CM045766.1, read on the forward strand.
GACCCAAGACACACAAGGAGAGACCCAAGTGGACTTGGATTAACTTATCTTGGGGATAAGTGTGATTCATCCACTTTCTCATCTCTTGAGAAGATAGAGTTGTAGGTGGTTATAACTCTCCCACATAATATACGTATTATATTTGGGAGAGTAAGAATTTAACCGGATGAGTAATCTATTAGTCTTTTTCTCCTAATCTCTCACTTCCTTTTCTCTCTCCTTGGAAGCATAAAACTACGCCTTTGTACTATGAATAGTATGAGTAGTTCTCTAGTAATTCTACTCCACTGTTGGGAATTATTCGAAGACATCAATGGAGGCACGCAATCCACCCACAGTATCTATGGATTCAGTTTGAGCATAAAAGGTATACTCAAATTCATTTATTTTCGCTGTGTATTATTTTTTATTTTCCCCATATTGGTATCAGAACCATTGTTGAGTGTTTTCATGTTATTTGTGCATGAATATATGTATATATATGATTTGTGCATAAAATTGATATTTTTCGTAACATCTCTGACCATCCTGAATTTCATGTGTTGTAGTCCATATAATAGTGTATTTGCAAAGCTTTGCAGAAATCGGACTATCATATTTTAAGAAAAATGGAGATTTATATTTGATTTTCGTAACTTTGACTGCATGTTATTTTTTCATGTTTCGTTTTCATGTTATGAAAATTATATATTTGGAATTCTTGTTTTGAGACCTTCGAAACGATATGAGTCTGATTCCGACTTATGATTGAGGAGAAAACTCAAACCTAATTTTGGGTGAGAGTTGAAACAATTGGAAGCTTGAAGAAGATGAAATTGATGCTGACATATGCTGATGTCAGTAACTCGTGATGACATCATCATTACATGTGAGAGCGCTGGTGGTGGCTAGGGATGGCAATAGGGCGGGCCGGGGATCACACTCCTCGTCCCCGATCCCCGATGGTACAAATTTCCCCATCCCCGACCCCAATCCCGATGGGGAACCTATCCCCGTCCCCGTCCCCGTCCCTGTCCCCGTCCGAGGATTGGGTTTCCCCGACCCCGAAAACTCACCGGCCCAAAAAAAAAAAATCAACAACAACAACAAAATCATAGTCACAGATCAATGATCATCATCTCAAATCAACAAAATATCAACATCAACAAATAAATCTCAGATCCGCGGCGATGGACGACGGAGAAGATGAAGCGGCAACAATAAATTTCAGATCCACGGTGATGGACGACGGAGGAGGTGGAGCGACAACAATAGATCTCAGATCGGCGGTGATGGACGACGGAGGAGGTGAAGCGGTGGTGCGATGTGGACAGAGGTAGAGGAGATGTGCGAGAGTGACGAGGTGGACCAAGGTGCAGAGTCGACGGGTTGAAGCGGCGGTGCGAGCTGGAGGCGTCGCGGACAGTGGGTGATGGCAGACTGCGAGAGGTGCAAAAGGTGCGAGAACGAGAGTGACAGAGAGTAGAGGGAAGAGAGAGATATAGACAGAGGAGAGAGAGAGATATAGACGGGAGGGGTTAAGTGTAATGCAGCCTTAAGGGTATACATATCTAAATGGAAGATTGAGGGGTATACTAGTAATTTTATTCCGGGGGGGAGACGGGAACGGGACCAGGGACGAGCCGGGGCTGGAAAATGTATCCCCGTCCCCGGCCCGAAAATCATCGAGGATTCAATTTTGAATACCATCATCGGCCCGTCGGGGGTATTTTTCAGGAAAAAACCGCTATAATTGGGGTCGGGGGAGCGGGTTCCCGTCAGGCCGGTTTTAAATTGCCATCCCTAGTGGTGGCTGCTAATCAGCAAGGGCTCTGTTTGGCTTTCCTGAAATTCAAAACTACGTTAATTGGTTGTAGAATATTCGTTATAATTCCATTTTGAGCATGACTTATACCATTGGACTCATAATTTATTTTTTCACAATATGTTAAAGTTTCATAATTTTTTGAGAAATATTTTTTTTTTCATCAATAAATAATTTGATATTTTATGTTAAATTGCTCTTGGGGGAGCATGACTTGGATTTTGAAATTGAAATTTTTACAGTGGACTACTGTTATGTAATCTTATTTACTGGCATGATTTTTTTATTTTTCCAAATTCTGTAATATTTATTTCTGATTTTCTGTGTAATTATTAATTACTTATAATTGTAGAAAATTGTAGAAAATTGCAAAAATTATAGAAATCTATTATGGCATTATTTAATACTTTATACAACATGTTAAGTTCTTTTAAATGTTTAGAACTTGTAGTATGTTGTTATTTTAAATAGCATGATTTATTTATATTTGTGAATTTTAATTTCATGATTAAATTAATGTTTTCTTTTATGAATTACATTGAGATGTTATCATGTGGAGTTAAATATTTTATCATACTTTAGACATGCCATAGTTAGTGGGGGTTGTCCGGTTGAGATAAATCTTTGTAGATTTACTCTCGAAAACTAATATTTTGTACATGAATTAAATTAAATTTTAGATAATTGTCACTTGTAACGTAAGAGATGATTGCGAACATAGCAGATTTTCAATCTTGCGACTTGTGTAATATTGTGATTATTTAATTTAGATTTTTGCGGCAAAAACTATATTTGTGATATGCTAATTAAATTAATCCCAATGTGCATTTTTTTTCCCTCTAATTGACTTAGCTTATGGAAGTTAATTCGGTTGACCTAGACTTAATAAAGATGTTCAAATGTAACACGGTAATCCTATTATTTAGATGAGTAGAAAGTCTTGGAAACTTTAGGTCAGACCTTAATTGAGCCAAAGTAAGGAAACATGACTCAACGTTGTCGTGTTTTGTTGCCTTGTTTGGCGCAATAAAAATTGATGTGTGCACTATGATTAGCAGCACGCTAAATAGTTTTGATTGGCAAATTTGGACTTGTGGGATTTGTAAGCCCTCAACAGATCTAGATGTAATCTTGACTATTGAGCTGCGGGGATTGACTTTTAATAATGTTGCATCATTGGATAAAGCAATATCCAAGAGTCACATCATTCAAGATATGTGAGCTTAAATGAGTTAGTCATTAAGTGTAAAAATGAGTAGCCAGTATGAGCAGTGTTTTGCTCTCTACCTAACATGGTAGTGGATGGAGCAAAATTTCACGCTCTAAAATAATGTGCGTTGAAGTATCACTTTGAGTTAAAAGATTAGCACTTAGAAGCTGTAAAATCTATTAACACTAAGTGAGAAGATTAGCGCCTAGTGGCTACAAAATCTATTAAGAATGCCAACTTGTCTAAGTCTAGACACTTACTATTTCCACACTTAAGTGTGAGACATAAGGATGTGCTTCTTTGTATGATTCCTTAGCTAGGCTAATGCTTTTGAATGGCATTTACCATTAAGCGCAAAAGTTGCAACATAGTAATGAAAAGGTCAAGGCCGAGAAAGTTGTTATGACTCTAAGAATTTGATGCATCGCTCGTGAAAGCATTGTGTTGAATTAGACTCTTTAGCCTAATTCGCACTGGCATTGCTTTAAGAGCTGTCATAGATTAATAGCTTATTCTCTCCTTCTTGTGGATAGTAGAATTAATTGCAACTAAGTTGCTTCAAGAGCTATAATAGATCGATAGCTTGTAACACCCCAACTTCCAGGCCATTAATAAATCAAATCAATCTCAAATTTAAAATTCTAACTAATTAATAACCTCAAAAATACAAATTAGCTCCAAAATAATTACACAAATGTCTATAATTTATAATTTATACAAATCTTCAAAAATAATATATAGTAGTGGGCCCAAAAATCTCTAACTCAATAATTCTTTAAATGCCGCAACTAGATTTGCTTTACACCTGAAAAATAAATTAATTCGGGAAGTATACAATACGACAGGAATAACAATGCTCGAATAGAAAATAAATCAACAGGGATTCAACAATTTACAACATGGCACAAACGATTCGATTCGAGACACCAAGCAATTTATCAAATTGCACAAACAAGTCAACTCGACATATGATAACTTATCTAGGACCAAATACCCAGTCCTACTCGGTACATGACCAGTGACCAACCTCACCACCTCACCCAAGCACAATCACTTATCCGGGCTATTGGTAAGTGTAGACGCGCCCGAACGTCCCGAGAAAATCTCGTTTTGTTCATTGGGCACACTACAGTTCGGACTCAATGTCACGGTTCTTAATCTGATCTTGCAAAGTGCAATGCGAGATTGATAAATCATCAAAGAGTCTAAATCCGGCAAATCGTTTTGAAAAATTGATTTTTAGAAAGAAGTGCCAAACATGGACTGCTTTGCCAGATATAGAGTAGCCATCTAAATATTTTATTTTTGGAAAATTTAGGAAACCTTGACTCGGTACATGACCAGTGACCAACCTCACCACCTCACCCAAGCACAATCGCTTATCCGAGCTATTGGTCCCAACTATTGGTAAGTGTAGACGCGCCCGAACGTCCCGAGAAAATCTCGTTTTGTTCATTAAGCTCACTACAGTTCGGACTCAATGTCACGGTTCTTAATCTGATCTTGCAAAGTGCAATGCGAGATTGATAAATCATCAAAGAGTCGGCAAATCATTTTGAAAAACTGATTTTTAGAAAGAAGTGCCAAACATGGACTGCTTTGCCAGATACAGAGTCGCCACCTAAATATTTTATTTTTGGGAAATTTAGGAAACCTTAACTCATGCCTAAGGCCACATGTCCATCATCACCAAAGTTACCTCGACTCGAGAACTTGGGTACGAGAGGGGAAGGTCACGCGATGAGCACCCCCGCTAGCCCGATCAAAGATCGGCCTTTACTAAACATGATATCTTGTTTTTGAAAACACATGTGTTCTTATTCTGATTTATTAGCTAGCTTACTACATGATGCGCACAACACACAAGTATAGACTGGATCGCCTAAGTTGGAACAAAACATCTCATGTTTGTTTTTTAAAGCGGTTTGCTACTCGCAAGTAGGCTAAAATGTAGATTTTGCCACCCTCAAGTGGGCTTAGAAAACATGGTGATTTGCCACTCTCAAGTGGGCTTAAAACTCGCAATCAATGGATTGTTCCAATTTAAGTAATCCAACCTTTACCCACAGGCATTCAGGCAGTTATATCACATAAGTAGTTAGCCTCATGGCAAGCATGCTATCATGGCAGTCACTCACACACATGCAAGGATGCTAAAGCATAAACACTCACCGAGTACTCCGAGCCAAAACGAAAGCTATGTTAGAAATCAATGCATGATCCTAGTTATGTCAAGAATGCCTAATGCAACACATACAGAATGCAACTAAGATAGGCTCGGCTATTCTAAAATGTCATGTGAAATGCAATTTGATACATGTATTCAAACAGGAATTGAAATACAATGCAGTTAGTATGATGCGCCGAGCCTGGTGCATGCAAGACAGATGAATGGATGCAAACATGCGAGCATAAGGATGCTAATTGAAACATGCCCTAAAACTAACCATCGTAAGCGGGTAAATAAAAGGGAGAAAGAAATGGGGGTCGGAAGACATGCATCACACACACGCACACTTATTTACAATAATTGTGCCCTCTCGACGAAGGGTCCGAATAAATAATACAGAACCAACTAGTTAATCTAAGCTAATCTAATTAAACTAGTTATTACACAACAGAATGAATAACAAGCTACAGCTAATTATTACACAACTCTAACTAATTAGCAAATCAACTAAGTTAGCAATTAAATAAGCATATAGACTATATGATGTAGGCTGCCTCAGCTCTGCTCTGGATGACAAAGGATACATGCATGCTCGAGTCGCCTTGTTCGGAAATCCCTCGCGACGCCCCGATTTGCCTCTGTCTGCAATTGATCTCAGAAACTTGCACCCAAGCTCTAGAGAGATAAAACTCCACCTTGGGAATCTGTAGGGATGCTGCCGACCAGATATTGGCCTTGGAGACCACCTGCCGACCACTTTTTGTGGTGAAAACCAGAAAAAGTGGTCGGCCAGCCACTTTATCTGGTCCACCAGCTTTTTCTCTTGGTTTCGGTTTTTGCAACAGAGGGTAAGAAAGGGGCATAGCAAAGTATTTGCAACACATGTATGCGCGACCACCCTCCCTATAATTACATAAGTTCAAGGGAGTGTAGGTCTCGACCCTCGGGCCACCATTCACGCATCTCGATGCATGATGGCTGAGGGACCGAATTGCGTAACTCAATATGGAATGAATGCACATACAAACACCTAAAGCCTAGAACTCCGTTATATATAGTCAAAAGTGTCGGCGACTAGGAATCGAGGTACGTTTCATCACTTCGAGTATGAAGCGTCTCTCGTTTCCCGTGTTTGGACTAACGCTTATTTCAAACACAATGCAACAAACATGGCATGCACAATGCGACTCAATCATGCAACTTAATGCAACACAACTTGGACATGCAAGCATGCAAGGGATGATCATGCAAACATGCAAACTAGCATACACGATGCTATGAACTATATGGCATGCACTACGCTCATGACACTAACATACACAATGCACGTGGTAACCAACATACATAATGCAATGAAAATGGCATGCACAAGTGCAATGATCAATCATGTAACAACATGGCATGCTCAACGCTATGAACTACATGACATATTCAATGCGCAATGGACTTAAACTGAAATGAATAAGCCTTAGCCATGTCCAAATCAGAGGCCATTGATGATGAAATCAAGGCACCGAAACACACACAAACATGTATGATGCAATGGCCCAAGCCTAAGGCACAAAATACAACTCTCCAAAAGCATTGAAAAGATGAAACATGGAGTACAATGGCATGTGTTCCAGCACTAAAATGGCATACAAAATGACTTCGAATCATGCAAACAACTCCCGCAATGCATGTTGAAAGGCTCAAGTATCGAAAGCTAGTGAAGCATATTACACTAGAGGCATGCAAGGCGATGCTCAAATGACCAAACCAACCCCAAACAGACCCTATGCAGCCCAAAACAATAGCAAAATGAGTTGGGATGATGGCTTTGAAAGGCACAAAAATGGGGCTCATGCAATGGCTCACAAATAGGGCCTAAAAGCATAACTCTAAAGAGCACTTAAAGAGTGGAAAATATGGAAGTATAGCAGCCCTATATGCTCTAAAATAACATTCCCAATGATGCCAAAACATGCAAATATCTCAAGTTAAGCATGCAAGAGACCTCAAAACTCAAAGCTAGTCAAGGTTATTACACAACAAGCATGCATGGCAAGCATCATTCGACCGAGAGGCCTTAAAAAAGAGCTAAGGCAGCCCAAAATATGAACAAAACTATGTTGGAGCAAAGCCAAAATGTGCTAGAATAAAGAGCCAAAACATCATGCGAACCAAGCTAGTAAACAAAATTTACACTACAAGCATATGAAGCATGTGAGAGGTTACCAAACCATCCAAAAACAGAGCCATGACATGTCAAATGATGACCAAAAATCCACTGAAATGAAGCTAAAACATGCTAGATTGACATGCTACCTTGATGAGCCATAAATGGGAATACACTACACATATGAGAAGCATGCCAAGGGTGACCAAACCAACCATGGACAGAGTCTAGGCAGGCCCTAAAAGTCACCAAAAAGTGCCTGAACCAAGCCTTGAAAGTATGAAAATGCATGCTCCTTTAATAGGCCAAAAATGCAAGTAAACAAGACAAAAAGAGAGAGGGTCAACCCTCTCTGATTTAGGACCTCAAAACCACATGCCAACCACTAAAAATCCACTGGATTTCAATGGCTAAAAGGCCAAGCAAGGATTAGCTCAAAGGCCCTAAGGCATGGCACAAAACAAGGCCAAACAAGGCATGTAAGAGGGTAAGTGTCACGCCCTAAACTCGCCCCTAGAAATTTGGGCATGACCACTTCAGTAACGGACACTTAACCCGTTATATATATATATATATGGGGCTTGAACGGAAGCATTAAATATCAAAATTTGACAATAGAAACAAACTCCATTGAGCTACTACTATCATGCCAGGATCATAAACTTTTAAGAGACAAATAAAATCTAAAACATACACCGGAACATCGGTTATATACATACATATATACAGGCCCAGCCCTGTAATTGGGCATATATCAAAAACATTAGAGAACGAAGTGTTGCACACATGTCAACTTTAGGCCAACAACTAGAGTGCAAAACCAAAGTTCGTCAAAACTTCATGAAAATAAGAGCAGCTTCTCTTAGGCTTGGACATGGAAAGGTTGACCAAAGAGGACAAGCGTCATGGCTTAGGACTGACCACTTGGTTGGTTATCTACAGAAACAGACATAACATAGGGTGAGCCAAGCTCAGTGAATAGTATGATACATAAATGCACAATTAAACATAATATATAACAATGCATAAATAAATGCGAAGATCATGTAGTTAATCTGTTCCTGTTTTCATTTCAAATGGCCTTAGGCCCCAATCGTGAGTCATAATGGTTTTAAGCCCTTGAACACATTAACATTAAGCTTTTAAACGTAATGGCATATAGCCCTTGTATACATGGCATGAAGCCCTTGTCAGAATGGCATAAAGCCCTTATCAGAATGGCATTACAGCCCTTGAACATATAGATATATGAACCCAAGAGGTGTCTCACACGAATTCTAGAGGTAACTCACATCGTAGCACTTAGTTCCATGTAGCACTTTGTTTCATATCAGAATGGCATAAGCCCTTATCAGGTTGGCATTAAGCCCTTGAAACATATTGGCATGAAAGCCCTTGAAACATATTGGCATTAAAGCCCTTGAAACATATATATGAACACAAGAGGTGTCTCACACGGATTCTAGAGGTGGCTCACATTGTAGCACTTAGTTCCGTGTAGCACTTTGTTTCATTTCATAACAACTTATGCAGATGGCCATGAGCCTCATAACTTTCACAGAATGGCTTTCAGCCTCATAATTTTCACATATGTATGGACTCAAGGGGTGTCTCACATGGACTCTAGCAGTGGCTCACAATGTAACACTTAGTTCCAAGTAGCACTTTGTTCCATACCAATAATTAGCAGGTCTTACATACCAAACCATACATAAATGTCATACCATAAACGGAAATAAATTCATCCATATGCATTATGCTTGAATCATTAATAGAAATCATAATTCATACTTACTTATACTTGGCATTTTAATAGCGCTGGCAAATCAATAAAAAGCATTCTTGTTAGTTCCATAAGGAAATTCCTCAACATTGTGAACTTGTAGTATACTTGAACTTGTACATACGTAAGCTTATAACATACTTAAGCTTGTATCGTACTTAAACTTGTAACATACTTAAGCTTATATCGTACTTAAACTTGTAACATACTTGAACTTATAACATGCATATACTTTAACATACTTGAATTTATAACATACGTGAACCTGTAACATGCGTCTACTTGTAACATATAACATGCGTGAACTTGTAACCTACTTGAACCATGGTATTATTACCCCCGGGCAAAGGCCATAAGACCACGGTATTATTACCTTCGGGTAAGGGTCTTGTGCTAAGGATGTCATGAATACTTTTACATATATGGATAATCATTCCTTAAGCCATAACGTAACTTATCAGAAAATGAAGCATTTCTTGTTATGTCATATCATTATCATGCGCTTAACAAAATAATTCATATTCTTATGTAGGTTGCATACTGATGATAAACATTTACATTCATATCATAGATTCTAAACGATCTTGGGTCCCTTCGTAACATAATCGAATAATCTTAGATTCACACAAATATTATTCTTCAAGGATGAACATAAGTTCCACTTATTCTTTAAGAAATAACATAGTATGTTGATAAATAACAAAGGCTAATATTCGTCATTAACAAAACATAATGATTCCAAAATCATACCAATGTACGCGAATCTTTCAGCGTTCATATAAGTTCACATTGCTTCCCAATTGTCATAAATGTTCGTATAACACTTACAAAGAACAGAGCATTAGTGATAATAATTATCAACAGTAGATAAAATGTACATTTTTGTACTACTACTCACAGTGCTACAACGGAGTGCTTGTCCCTTCTGGAGTGTGCCCTGTACACATACATAACTTGATCATTAGTTCTTTTTTCTTTCCTTCATTATTCTTCACAAGCCCACCATTAAGCATCCATTTATACCCCAATTTCCTCCATCTTAATATATATATCAATAGAAGATTACCATTCTTGCAAACACAGTATGAAATTTATAATCAACCACTTCGATTTCAAGATAGAAAGGAATTGTGTGGACATCTTCATAAAGAAACCACATTAAATCATTCTCTTGATTTTAATAACTAAGCAAGCCCACAAGTATTGAGCAAAATAATTTGGAATTAAACCCATTTCAGAAAACTCCACATTTTAGGTTACAAAAATTAAACTCAACATAATCGCCACAATTCAACATAAACAACATGCTTCAACTCAACATCATTAAATATATTACAACATAAATCAAGAGGAATTCTTAAATCCCATTTTCACATTCCACAACCGAGTTCATGTCATCCATATCCTTAATAAATTATTTCCCCAATTTTTCCTTTACATTAAAGTAGGAATCACAATGTTCATAACATAGTTCATTCTCAAATTTTAACCATAATTTTCAAACATTTCCAAATTCCAATTAAACTTAAACACATATAATTCAATACCTCAATTTCATTACTCTACTTTCAATTTGGGCCAATTCATTAGTTATCTTCATTAATCAACCTAAGGTTTCAAGAAAAACCTAGGAATTCCAAGAAAAATCCAAATTTCTTAACCCATTATTTTTTGTTTCAATTTCCTCATTGATTACAAGTCTAAAGTTCATAATCCATCACCTTAACCTAGCAATTACATCTCCAACATTATAAACCCGAAATCCCCCAATCTCAAGTTGAGCATAATATGTTCAAAACTATAGATTTTGTATTTATATACTCAAAATACCATAAATCCATCTATGAATACAAATATTGAAAGGGAATAAGGACTCCTACCTCAAGATTCAAGCAAGAAAAGCAAGCTTTGAGAAGAATCCTCCACAAATTCGAATTTCAATCGGTGGAAAATGATGACCCTTTCTTGTTCTCCATCCTTGATGCAAGATCTATGGTGGATTTGTTGAGAAAAGTGGAGGAAATCAAGGTTTTGGGAGCTAGGGTTTCGGACATGGAAGAGGGGAGAAGAAGAGAGGGAAACAAAATATGAGAAATGACTCAAAAATCACGTTTTTGAGCTGCTGCCCCGCACATCGCCGCACGTGTGCCGCATTTCCCGCACGTGCGGTCCTACTTCCAGCACAGATATGAAAACTTCAAACATGCGTAACTTTCTCATCCGGACTCCGTTTTAGGTCATTCTTGTGCCCAAATTGAAGCCACGAAAATAATCTTTTCCAATGGTTCTAACCTTACATCCAAATTCAAAGTGTGGAAAAAGAAAAGGGCAAAAGAGTGACGGTTGATCGTAGGCGAATTATTCGAATTAAAGTTTTTGGTCCAATCTTACTTTACCATCACACCACTACCTCAATTAATACCCCAAAATAGATAAAAACATTCTCAATTCCAATGGATATAGTTGAATTAGAACACATTAACCCCTAATTAAATAAGGATGACTTTTGGGGTCATTACAGTAAGAGACCCTCAGCACCCAAGAGGCCTTAAACAAACATGTTAAGTGCTCAAAAATGAAGCTTTTTTTAGTTGAAAACAAAGCTCAAATAAGCATGCAAGTATGGCTAAGAGAGTGACCAAAACAAAGCTTAAAAGGGAGAAAAGAGGTTACCATTGAAGCTCAGCAAAACCAGCAGATTTTCTGAACCAAAAACCAACTCTTGAGCCCTCTCAAGACCCTCCAGCAACTCAGTAACAAGGTAAGAGTGTTTGGCTATGAGATTGTGTGCACAAGTGTGAAGCAAAACACCAATATAGAGTGAGAAAGAGAGGGATATATGCATATGTCTTAAACAAAATTTCAGAACCTCTGGAATGGAGAGGGAGACCCTCTCTTATAGAGGAACAAAGTTAAAGCTTCCTCAAGAAGCTAAAACTTGGATGCAATCCCTCCATACACGTGTATGGAGGATACAGCAGGCCTCCACCGCACACCTGCATCCATTCAGTCTAACAAAACAGAAGGAAAGCTGCCGACCAGAAAATGTGGTCGGCCTGCTACTTTTAGTGGTCGGCCGACCACCCAAAGTGGTCTCCTAGGTAAAAAAGTGGTCGGCAGAGGAAATTGGTGGTCTCCACACTGAAAGCAAGCCAATGGTGGGGTGGGAAACCAAAAAATGTGGCCCAAAGACCAAGAAAACCAGTTTCCTGACCAGAAAACCGGCTGGCGGGAAGAAAAGTGGTCTCCAAGGATAAAAGCTGGTCTCCCACCCTTGTACCACTTCCCAAACATGGAAAGTAAGGTTTGTACCCAAGACAAACCAAAACGAATGCAAGATGAGGGTTCGGGAGGCAAGACGCGCGGCCGGGAGCCCCGAAAACCAGCTGCCAAGCATCAAAAGTGGCGTACGACCACAAAAGTGGTCTCCCGGACCACAGTGTCCCTCTAGACAGAGGAAACAAGGTGTGTTCCAAAAATCGTGGCAAACGGAGAATGTTAAGCGGTCTCGAGCTGAGGCGCATGGCCGATGGCTCCGAAAATCGAAAACTAGTCTCCAAATAGGAACAGTGGCCTACGACCACGAAAAGTAGCCTACGACCACTGAGAGATGGTCTACAAGACCTTTCCCTCCCTCCAGGAAGAGAAAACAAGACTTGATCCGTGGACCGAGTCAAAGTACAAAGTGTCCCGAGGTCCGGAGGCGAGGCTCTCAGCCAAGAACTCTAAAACCTCGAAACGAGCACAACATGCGCAATCACCGAGCGCTCAATCGATGACGTCTGAGTATTAAGGTCGGTCAAAAATGGGGTGTCTACAGTAAGGTCCACTCGATCTATGTATGGAGCATTTCCACCTCATTTAGCCAGACATCAACACTAATTACACAGAACAACTTCACAGAATTTATTAAATGACTAGAATAATCAAACGTATCAACGAGAATGATTTCATAGAATTTAACATATTGTAACATACCCGGGGAGTACCCGCGTGCATTAAACAGTTCGGACTCCCAAGATCTCTTGGATCTAGTCTCACTAGTGCAATGTGAAACATATATGAGAGTCCAAATTTAGCAACTTTTAGAAAATCCATTTTATTGCAAAACCTTTTGCCAGAAATGAACTGCGTCATCAGATCTCAGAGTCGCCACCTAATATTTTTGGAAAATTAGGAAACCCATGACTCGTGCCAAGTCCACTATTCATCATAACAAAAGTTGTCACGGTTCGGAACCTTAGGTATGAGAGGGGAAGGTCATTAATTGAGCACCTCCACTCACCCGATCAAAAGATCGGCCTTTACGAAACCATGATATGAATTTTATTTATTTTATATGTTCATATTTTGATTATTTAATAAATCCAAAAAATTACTATGTGAAGCATACAAGTATAGACTATGTCATTTATTTTGGAATAATTTGATTTCATGTAGTTTTGAAAGAGTTTTCAAGATGTACAACCCAAATAAATTGAGTTTACAAATATGAAAATCAACACTACTCCAAATTAAGCGACACAACCTCCATCTACTGCCATTCATACAGTTATATCAAGGAAGTAAGTAGCCACATGGTAGGATGCTTAAACATAATAAGAAAAATGCACACAAATGGGATGCGAAAGCATAAAAACTTACATATTTACCAACGTCCCTCGAACAGCTACAAAACAAAGTTAGTAAAACATGCATGATCTTATATACAAAATCCTAATGCAATTCACTCATGAGATGCAACTAAAGATTCAGCTTCTAAGATATGGCATGTGAATCATCTCAAGAACATGAGGTAGTGTACATAATCACATAGAGATTGATTAAATCCATAAGTGCAAACTTAGCTAAATCAAGATGCATGAAACATAGATGCAAAGCATGGATATAACAACAAAAAATAAAATAAAATAAACATGATGGATATTTACAAATAAGGAAAGCAAGTAAAAGAACGAGATAGAAAGAAATGGGACGGGAAATTATTACAACACTTTGAATAAATTATTACAAACCAAATTAGAGGGGGGGAGTAGAATATTACAACAAAATAAAAACCTCAAAGTACACTCAAAATAAAATAAACAAAAGAAAAAAAAAAAGTTTCATGTGCCTTGGAAACCACCAGAAGTTGGTTAACATCGGAACACAACGATTTTTTGTCCAAAAGAAGCTAACCAGCTGGCCAACTAGGCCTAGCAAAACCTGTCTTATTGCGAAACCAAGAAAAGGAATAAACAAGAAATATGTAGGTGGCTCAACTAACCACTACCGGTTATATTAAAAACAAGAAAACAAATATAAAATAAAAAAAATGCAAACTAATAAGAGACTTAATACAAGAAAAATAAGCTAGGAAATGTAAGATTACAACATAATTACTATGAAACTAAAACAAGAAAGCAAATATAAGATAGAACATGCAAGATTACAACACGAACTTAAAACAAGAAAGCAAATATGAGGTAGAACATGCAAGATTACAACAAAACTAATATGAAATTAAAGCAAGTAAATAAATACAAATAAATAAATAAATAATTATGAGCTAAATAAACAACTTAGATTACAACAACACACTATGAAATATAAAGTAAGAAAATAAATATGAGATAAACAAACCACTTGGATTATAATAAAATACTATGAAATAAGAAGCAAGAAAATAAATATGAGATAGAAAATATAAGAAAATGAAAGACTAGAAATTCACCTTCAAAAAAAAGATTGAATTTCTTGATTTCCAAACTTCTTCTTGATCAACCTCAAGTTGTGGAGTATGTTGTTGAAATCTCAACAAGAAAGTTCAAGTTTTAGCTTTGGTGAAGTTTTGGGTGGTAACAAAATAAACTCTTTATTTGATCAAAGTTTATACCTCTCTCTAAAAATATTTTCACTCAATTGGAATAAAAAAAACTCTTTATTTGATCAAAGTTTAGATCTCTCTCTCATCAAAAATTTTCACCACCTCTCATAGTTCTAATGGTCTTCTATATATAGGCCAAAAATCAAGACCCTTTCATGTTCTGAAGGGCTAATTTTGAAGGGCCAATTTTGAAGAGCCAAAACCTATTCATGTTTTGAAAGGCCAATTTTGAATAGTCAAAACCCATTCATTTGTTTGAAAGGCCAATTGTGAATAATCAAAATCCATTTAGTTTTTTGAAAGACCAATTGTGAATAGTCAAAACCCATTTTATTTGTTAAAAAAGCCAATTGTGAATAGTCAAAATCTATTTATTTGTTTGAAAGGCCAATTGTAAATAGTCAAAATCCATTTAGTTTTTTGAAAGACCTATTGTTTCAAACTGCTAAATTTTCTGGACAAGAGAAAAAAAATGCATAATTTTTTTTTTTAATAGGTCTCAACTAATTTGGCCAAAACGGGTGTAAAATTGGGATTGAAGCTTAAATCTGATTTTTTTGCTGAGAAATTCATAAAATAGCACATTATAATTTTCATCATTAGGTCCTCTCTCGTACCCAAGTTCCCGAGCTGAGGCAACTTTGGTGATGACGGACATGTGGCCTTAGGCACGAGTCAGGGTTTCCTAAATTTTTCCAAAATAAAATATTTAGGTGGCGACTCTGTATTTAGCAAAGCAATCCATGTTTGGCACTTCTTTATTAAAATCAGTTTTCCAAAACGATTTGCCGGATTTGAACTCTTTGGTGATTTATCGGTCTCACATTGCACTTTGTGAGATTAGATTCAGAACTGTGGCACGAGTCCAAACTTGTAGCAGCTAAAGAATAAACGAATTCGAGCCCTCGCGTGCGGAGCCGGGAGTTCTCCGGGGCAGTCTACAGATAGTTCGGTTATCTGCTTTGTGATCTTGCACTGGTGGTGGTATGGGCATTGGAGATAGGGGTGGCAGTTATTGTTGTTGCCATTGTTGTTGTTGTCTTAAACTTTCAGCCATATCATGTATCATTCTCTCCATTCGGTCAAGTCGAGTGGAGGTAGACTCCTCCAGTTCATCCACTCTTGTTCTCACCATGATCTATATGAACTTGGTATTATAATAAACACAAATATATGCTCACGTATGCACATACACAATTACAAAAATCCTTTCATTCTTGCACTGAAATGCATATGAATGCAATCCTTACATCTTTTCTAGACACCTTACTGCTCAAATGGACAGTGAGTGAAATAATAACTCGTGCTTTGATACCAATCTATCATGACCCAAGCCCGTTTCTAGAGGTTTAGGCCATGACCAATAATCTCAGATTACTAGGCCTCAAAGACAAAATTGAATCATCAATAATTAAAATAATTAATAACGGGGCTTAGCAAAAGCAATATTAAAATAAAGATAAGTCCATTGAGCGGTGCATACATGGCAAATTTCATAAATATTTAAAACTTCAATCTTCTTACATAGATACATCACAACAAATTTAAACTTATCTTACAACAAGTTCCAAATAACAAAAACAAAACAAAGTAAAAGGGTTGACAAAGCTTGGCTCCACTTGAGTCCAAGTACGCCCCATCACGGTGGCAGTCCAAACACGGCTTCACAAAAAGGTAGACTCCCGAGGCATCTCTAGACTTGTCGTTCCACTTTCTCACCTACATATATATAAAGGAGAGGGGTGAGCTAAAACCCAATGAGTAATATCAAAATAAAGAAGTTAAATGAATGATGTCTAGTACAGTACAAAACATAACTTACAAATTCCAAGACGAATCATAATTAAACATTTGACGTATCAAAGATTCAATGATCATATCTCATACATGGTACATCCAATAAAGCAAAACAAAGGGACCTGTAGGCCTAAATCAAAAGGACCATTAAGGTCAACAAAGGGACTATATAGGTCTAGATAGAGGGAACATATAGGTCAAGAAAATGGACCACGCAGGTTTGACATCAGAGATCTTTATAATTCCATAAATGAAGGGCCATGGTATTTTTTTCCCCCAGGTGAGGGCCTCACTAAAGGATGCCATGAATACTTTTCAAATAAGACATTTATTCATTCAAAATAGCATTCCAAAATATCATTCTTGAAGCAATTCAAAATACCTTTCAACATATCTTTACAAAGATACTACTTATAATGGGCTAGTACAAGTGTTATGCTTTGGGTGACCACCTACACAAAACACATAGCAAAAACACACATTGAAATGCATGTAAACAAACATTATATCTTTATTCACTTTCCTTAAGTGTGTTTCTATCTTATTCCATCATTAACAATGCCTAAATAATGCTTTAGAATGCCTAAAAGAACATGAGGATATAAATATGCACAAGAGAATGTTTTTCAAAATTGGCTGAAAATAAGGTGTTCACTCGAGCTCATCTTTGGCCGGTCAAGTAGTGTGGCCTGACTGGAAAAGTACTGGATGGTGCTAAAATGGGCTTGAGCCATCACTTGGTCACTCGAGCCAAGTGTAATGCAAAGTTGTGTTTGCTTGAGCGCATACTGTGTCACTCGAGCCAACCACTAAGGTCTGCAAAAATATTGGGAGCATGCAAAGTGAGCTCGAGTGACGACGTCATCGTTCGAGTGAAGTGGTCGAATTCTAGGTTTTCTAGAATTGAGTTTTGAGTTCCAAAACACGAGTTTCATGCCCAAAAGCTTGCATGGCTGGTAGAAACATGAAGCAACACTTTATAACTACATGATTATTTTCAAACCATATCTCCAAAATCTCTTTCAATTTTTGAAAACAAAACCCAAAACTCTATGATCTTGTCATGCATGTAATGAATTCAATTATTTTCCTTCAAAATATGAACATATGAAGTGATGAGTGGAAAATTATGAAGAATCCTTTAAGATATCAGGTACAAACTCCATGCTTGTATGAATTGTTGAAAAATCAAGCTTGAAGATGATAAAATATGCATGCATGTCCAATTTTAACTCATTCTTACTAAATTCAAAGTGATTCTAACATTTTCTTTTCAATTACATGCAAATGATCCTATATACTTCATGAATTCAGAATTTACATGGATTATCTACAAGAATTATGGTTGTAATTCATACTTAGAGCTTGAATTTGAAGTTTGCTAGTCTAATTCTACACACACACACACACACACACACACACACACACACACGCACACATATATATATCATGGATTAGATTAAGCTAATTAAGTAGGATTAAGTCAATTAAACAAGCTTAAGTCTAATTAATCCTAATCAATTCTAATTGATTTACTCTAATTATTTTAGTCTAAATCAAATTTTAATCAAACTTACCATTTGGTTCTAAATATTCCAATTAGCCTATTGTACTAGTCAATTTCGATTTCTGAATCCATTTAGTCTTTCAATTTCTGATCCAAAGTAGGTATTCTAATAGATATTCCATAAACAAACAAAGAAACACAAAATTAAATACGTAATCATGCAAATATTCTCGATAAAATAATATGCAAAAATGGCATGCACGTTGGGGTCATCACAATTTAGGCTTTACGTGTTTTTAAAACCTTTCTTGTTTTTCTATGGCAAGCTTGGGGACTTTGTCCCACATTGGAAAAATAAGAAAACATTGAGCACTTAATAAAGTGCTATATGGAATATTCATGTTAATATGCAATTGTGGAACGGATGCTAGTGTGCATGCACTCACACCACAAGGATGGTGCTTTGCACCATCCACATACGCACGCCGTGGCGTAGGCAGTAGGCTGTGTGGCGTTTGATGGCGCACTTAGCACTTTGCACGAACGCATCCAACACAAGGATCCATGAAGGCACTTTTATATTTGCCTCAGATAGGTTGAAGCGTTGATATGGATCTGACATGGCATGGGTAACGTGGAATATAGTTTGCTCCATATGGCACTAATGTGGCCTCCGTTGGCAATGAGTCAACCAACCAATCGAATGGTTACATGTTCGATTGAAGTAGTTTGATCATAGCTGTTGATTGAAGATGCGCATAATCGTACAATTGAGATAGCACCTGATCGTGATCAAGTGTGATCAGTCGAGGCATCTATTCGGTGTGAGATTAATTTGCACTGTAGATTGTCGACCCAACGATCAGATCTAATCAGATGTGATCAAGGGACATGACCATTCTATCAGATGCATAAAGGCCTATAAACAGGCTGCGAAATCAGCCATTGCAATCCATCAAAATTCCTTAAAGCATTCTGCAATTCTCTCTCTCTCTCTCTCTCTCTCTCTCTCTCTCCCTCCCTCTCTCTCGATTTATAGTTTTCGATCAAAAGTATCTTAAGCAAGTTTCTACTTTTCTTTGTGACAACCCCATCACGTATTTGTAGATGAGCCCGAACGTCCCGGGAAAATCTCGTTTTGTTCATTAGGCTCACTACAGTTCGGACTCAAATGTCACGGTTCTGAATCTAATCTCGCAAAGTGCAATGCAAGACCGATAAATCACCAAAGAGTCCAAATCTGGCAAATCGTTTTGAAAAAATTGATTTTTAGAAAGAAGTGCCAAACATGGACTGCTTTGCCAAATACAGAGTCGCCACCTAAATATTTTATTTTGGTGGAATTTAGGAAACCCTGACTCGTGCCTAAGGCCACGTGTCCGTCATCACCAAAGTTGCCTCGGCTCGGGAACTTGGGTATGAAAGGGGAAGGTCATGCAATGAGCACCTCCGCTTGCCCAATCAAAGATCGGCCTTTACTAACATGATATCTTGTTTTTGAAAACACATGTGCTCTTATTCCGGTTATTAACCTAGAATTATTATGTGATGCGCACAGCATACAAGTATAAACTGGATTACCTAAGTTGGAACAAAGCATTGCATATTCGTTTTGAAAACGGTTTGCTACTCGCAAGTTAGCTAAAATACGGATTTTGCCACCCTCAAGTGGGCTTAGAAAATATGGTGATTTGCCACTCTCAAGTGAGCTTAAAACTCGCAATCAATGAATTGTTCCAATTCAAGTAATCCAACCTTCACCCACAGGAAATCAGGCAGTTATATCACATAAGCACATAGCCTCATGGGAAGCATGCTATCATGGAAGTCACTCACACACATGCAAGGATGCTAAAGCATAAACATTTACCGAGTACTCCAAGCCAAACAAAAGCTATGTTAGAAATCAATGCATGATCCTAGTTCATGTTTAAGATGGCTAATGCAACACATGCAAAATGCAACTAAGATAGGCTCGGTTGTGCTAAGATGGCATATGAGATGCTACAGATAACACGCATTCAACTTGATATTGAAATTCAATGATGCAGTTAGTATGATGCGCCGAGCCCGGTGTATGCAAGACAGATGAATGGATGCAAACATGCGAACATAAGGATGCTAATCAAAATATGCCCTAAAACTAACCATCGTAAGCAGGAAATAAAAGGAAGAAAGAAATGGGTGTTGGAAGATATGCATCACACACACGCACACTTATTTACAGCAGTTGTGCCATCTCGACGAAGGGTCCGAATGAATAATACAAAACCAACTAACTGATCTAAGCTGATCTAATTAAACTAGTTATTTACACAACAGAATGAATAATAAGCTACAGCTAATTATTACACAACTCTAATTAATCAACAAATTAACTAAGTAAGCAATTTAAATAAGCATGTAAACTAAATGATGTAGGCTGCCTCAACTCTGCTTTGGATGACAAAGGATGCATGCATGCTTGAGTCGCCTTGTTCGGAAATCCCTCGCGATGCCCTGACTTGCCTCTGTTTGCAATTGACCTTAGAACACTGCACAAACCTCAGAAGGCTGAAACTCCACCCTGGGAATCTGTGGGAAGGCTGCCGACCAGCTATTGGCCTTGGAGACCACCTGCCGACCACTTTTGTGGTGAAAAACCAGAAAAAGTGGTCGGCCAGCCACTAAATCTGGTCGGCCGACCAATTTCTGCCCCTGGTTTTTGGTTTTCTGCAACAAAAGGCAAGAGAGAGAGAGATAGCAAAGTATTCACAACACATGTGTGCACGACCACTCTTCCCATCATTGCATAAGCTCAAGGGAGTGTAGTCCTTGACCCTCAGGCTACCAATCACGCATCTCGATGCATGATGGCCGAGGAGTTGAATTGCACGACTCAATGTGAAATGAATGCACATACAAGCACCTAAAGCAAACAACTCCTTCATGGGTAGTCAAGAGTGTCGGTGACCGAGAATCGAGGCACGTTTCATCATTTCAAGCATGAAACGTCCCTTGTTCCCCGTGTTTGGACTAACCCCTATTCCAAACACAATGCAACAAACAAGGCATGCACCAATGCAACTCTAGCATGCAATCTTAATGCAATGCAACTAAGTCATGCAAACATGCAAAGGATAACATGCAACTAGCATACACAATGCTATGAACTAACATACTCAATGCACATGACACTTAGCATACACAATGCACGTAGAAACTAACATACACGACGAGATGAACAAGGCATGCACAATGCAATGATCAATCATGAATGATCAATCATGCGACAACATGGCATACTCAATGCTATGAACTACAATGGCATACTCAATGCAAAATGGACTTAAACCAAAATGGATGGGCCTCAGCCACACCCAAATCAGTGGCCATTAGATGATGGAAATAAGGCATCAAAACACATTCGATCATGCACAATACAATGGCCCCAAGTCTAAGGCACAATACACAACTTTCCAAACGCATTGAAAGGATGAAATATGGAGCGCAATGACACATGTTTCGGCTCTGAAATGGCATACAAAATGAATTCGAACTATGCAAACAACTCATGTAATGCATGTTGAATGGCTCAAGCATCAAAACTAGTGAAGTGAATTACACTATAGGCATGCAAGGCAATGCTTAAATGGCCAAACCAACTCCAAACAGACCCTATGCAGGCCCAAAACAGTAGCAAAATGAGTTGGGATGATGGCTTGAAAGGCACAAAAATGAAGCTCATGCAATGGCTCACAAAATAGGGTATAAAAGCACAACTCTCAAGGGCACTTAAAGAGTGGAAAACATGGAAGTATGACAGCCCTATATGCTCTGAAATATCATGCTCAATGATGCCAAAACATGAAAATATCTCAAGTTAAGCATGCAAGGGACTTCAAAACTCGAAGCTAGTCAAGGCTATTACACTACAAGCATGCATGGCAAGCATCTTTCGACCATGAGGCCTCAAAACAGAGCTAAGGCAGCCCAAAATATAAACAAAACCAGGTTGGAGCATGGCCAAAATATGCTAGAATAGAGGGCCAGAATATGCTAGAATAGAGGGCCAAAACATCATGCATTCTAAGCTAGTAAACATGATTTAAACTACAAGCATATGAAGCATGTGAGAGGCTACCAAACCAGCCGAAAATAGAGTCATGGCATGCCAAATGATGACCAAAAACCCACTGAAATATGACCAATACATGCAAGAATGACATGCTACTTTGATAAGCCACAAAAGGGATTACTCTACACATGCAAAAGGCAAACCCAAGGTGACCAAGCCATCCATAGAAAGAGTCTAGGCAGGCCCTAAAAGTCACCAAAAAGTGCCTAAACTGAGCCTTGAAAGTATGAAAACATATGCTCCTTTGATAGGCCAAAAATGCAAGCAAACAAGACCAAAAGAGAGAGGGTCACCCCTCTCTGATTTAGGGCCTCAAAACCACATGCTAACCACTGAAAATCCACTGGATTTTAGTGGCTAAAAGGCCAAGCAAAGACTAATTCAAAGGCCTCAAGGCATGGCACAAAACAAGGCCAAACAAGGCACAAGAGGGGGTAGACTACCCCCAATGCCAACAACGCCTCAAACAAACATGCCAAGGAATGAAAAACAAAGCCTTTTTTAGTTTAATGTTAAGCCAATAGAAGCATGCAAATATGGCTAAGAGAGTTATCAAAATAGAGCTTAGAATGAGGAAAAGAGGGTTACCCTTGAAGCACTGCAAAACCAGCAGATTTCCTGAGCCAAAACCAACTTTTGAACTCCCACAAAACCCTCCAACAACTCAACAACAAGGTAAGAGTGTTTGGCTAGGAGGTTGTGTGCACAAAAGTGTGAAGAAGGGTCACTTTAAGACACAAAACAAGAGGGAAATGGAGGATTACAGATATAGATGATATGTATGGCTCAAGCCCAAAAATTTGAACCTCAAGAAGGGAGAGAGGCCTCCCCTCTTATAGAGAAACAACTCTCAAGCTTCTTGGACAAGCTAAGAGCTTGTTTAAATCCCTCCATACACGTGTATGGAGGATACAGTCTGTGCCCTCCAGCTGGCATCCACAGACTTTGCAAAATCTGCAAGAAGGCCGCCGACCAGAAAAGGTGGTCAGCCTACTACTTTTTCTAGTCAGCCGACCACTTTTTCTGGTTTTTCAGGACAAAAAGTGGTCTCCTGGAATGAAAAGTGGTCGGCAGGTGGCTGCCAAGGCCAAAAAGTGGCTGCCAAGTGTCCAAATTGAAGCCCTAGAAGTTATCTTTCCAATGGCACCAGCCTTGCACCAAAATTCCAACTGTGCAAAAAGTCATGCCTGTTTTGGTGAAGCCGCACAGTTTCAATCCAACCGGATTGATGCCCTACTTCAACCAACCATATCTCCCCCATCCGGACTTGGCTTTAGGAGATTCTTGAGTGAAAAATGAAGCCCCAGAAGTAAGATTTCCAACGGTGGTGGCCTCAAACTAAAATCCCAAGTGTATAGACAGATAGGCGTGATTTAGCGAGGACCGCTCAGCTCTCTCTCTTAGCGATTCATACCCACCTTCTTCTTCAACTTGGTTTCTTCCCTCTTCTCCAATTTTCCTCAACTCCAAACCCCTAAACAAGGTGTTTTGAAAGATTTTTCAAAGATTTCAACTCTCTTTCATTCATTTCCACTTCGTCCTTGCTCGATTTACCGAAAAGCGCAACATTTAACAAAATGCGAGTGTCGGAACATTGTAGGAACTTTATTTTCAAAACATTTTGAAAGAGAGGGTTTCAAGGTCTAAAATCTTTTGATCAAGATTGTTTTGGTCCAAAAGGGGTATGAAGTTGGGATTTGACTCTCTCCTTACGGAAGAAACTAAACCTTTGCCCTGCATACCTTTCTCCACCAAGTAAACCATCAATAGTGCCTAAGTCTTAAGGGCGGTCAAAAATGGGGTGTATACAGTATTATACTTATATTTATTTAATTTTGAGTGTTAATTACGTGTTTGATGTGTATTTGTATGCATATATGTTCATTGTTGGAATATCTGTTGTGATTTCTACTTAGAAGCTTAAATTGAAGGCACGACTTCAGAAACCAAAATTGATAAGTTCAATTAGGATAACATAATTTTTAGAGCCCAATGAGAAGTTTGATTAAAATTTGATTCAGATTAAATTAATTAGATAAAAGCAATTAGAATTAAATGAGATTAGTTAATCTTAAGCTTGCTTAATTAGTCTAAGCAAATTACCAAGTATATATATGTGTGTTAAGTCAGAGACTTAATCATTTTTTAGCTCAAGAAATCTGTTGGAGCATTCTAGAGAAAGCGTGAGATCAATTTAGATAGAGAGAGAGGGGGGAAGAAATTGAAGTTTTTGCAAGGAAATTAAAGGATTGAGTAGAGGAACTCAAAAATTTGCTAGTTTGAGCTTAATTGAAGACTTTAGGTATGTGTTTAAGTCTTAATTTATGAATCAAAGTCATCTAGCATGTGAATTCAAAGAGAGTATGAGCTTTAACTCAAGAATGGAGCTAAGAATGGTGAAATTGAAATTAATTCATACATGCATGCATCAACATGAAGAGTTTTCATCATCTTTGAGCATGATTTTGTCAACCATGCTTGAATTGAAGTTAAATCATACATGCATCCATGATTTTAAATGTTTTGAAGCTCAATTCATGTTTTGAGAGTTTTGGAAAAGAGTTTGAAAGCTAAATTGTACATGCATGAGAATTTGAGTTCCAATTATAAAGAATTATGAAGTTTTGAGCTTGAAGTTTGGAATTGGTTTTATATTCATGTTTTTGAAGGAGCATTCATGGATTAGAACATGTCATGCAAGAGTTTATGGCACTGAACTTGTGTTTTTAAGCTTAAATTTTGTTTTGGAAACCCAGAATTCGACAGCGTTACTCAAGTGAAGAAGTTGTTACTCGAGCGCACTTCTCATGCATCCAGCATTTTCATAGAACCATGTACATAGCTCGAGCGACCAAGTGATGTATATGGGCTCTAGTGACCATCGAGCCTAGATTCAGACCATCTAGTACTTTTGCAAACCAGGTGGTCTGCTCCAGCGACCAATGGTGTGCTCAAGTGAACTACCTTGTTTCAGCATGTTTTGAAACATTTCATTATGTTCATGTTCTTATCCTCCTTCCTTTTTAAACATTCCTAGGCATGAATTGAGCCTCCCGAATGAATTAATGAGTTAGAATGAGACCTTAAAGAATTGAATAAGTTAAAAAGCGATCCGGTTAAGCAATGTGACCCAATGTGTAAATGTTTATGAATTATGTAGGTTCATCCACGAAGACGTGTCACCAAGCAAATCACTGTGAGTAATATCTTAATAAAGATATTTTCTTATACTCTAGTTTCTGAATGTTCCAATGTGATAAGCTTTTCTAAATTCATGATTTTGCTTATGAATGAGCTTTCTATCTATCTGATCGATATGATATCTGTAAACATGATTTACTAAGTATGAATGCATATGATGGACCTAAGGTCATTCTGTATAATCAATATGATGGACCCAAGGTCGTTCTGAGATATTTGTTATGTGTTGATCAAATGGTCTTTATACACCTGTAATGAATTGGACCCAAGGTCGTTCCGTCACGTATGATATGTTCTGTTCTGTACATCTGCTATACGTTGGACTCGAGGTCGTTATGTCATGTATTGGACTCCAGGTCATTCCTTTATGATACGAAATTAATATGAAAATGATTTTATCTATGTATTAGAACTCATTCATATAACATCTTTACTCTGATGTTATTCACTAGGATTTAGCTTACTCCATTATATATATATATATGTGTGTGTGTGTGTGTGTGTGTGTGTGTGTAGGTGAGCAGCGGGATGTCCAACCCTTGTGTACCTGTGAAGGATTACCCGAGTTTTGTGAAGTCAACTATGGAGTGCCTCACAGATGACGCTTTTATCTTCATTCTTTTATTTTCTTTTGTTGGTCACGTTTGACATGTACCTAAGTTTCTGAGTTTTGTATGATGATGACTTGTGAATGATCTTGGACATGTATTACTTATTTGTATATGTATGGATGTGAGTTATTAATGTATAAGAAGTTATGCACAGCTTATTGGACAAAATTTTATTATTCTGCTTCCACTTCTGGCCCCATATATTTAATTATGATTTGAATTTTGGCCGAGGACGTAGGTAATCTCATGATTATTGGTCGGTTATGATCCAAACCTCTAAGGGCGGATTCGGGTCATGATAGAGTGGTATCAGAGCATGAGTTAATAACTCACACACTTGTCCAATTGAACAATAAGGCGTCTAGAAAAGACTAAGAGTGCAATCATCTAATAAGTATATGCTTTTGTGCATTAAGATTGTGCAATTATATGAATATGTGAAATATGAACCGTTATGCCTTTGTATATATGTGCAAATTTCTGTATTTATTATAATATAAGTTCATATAGATCATGGTGAAAACAAGGGCTGATGTGATAAAAGAGTCTTCTACTACCCATTTAGATAGAATAGAAAGAATGATTCAGGAAATAATTAAGGCAATAGCAGCAACAACCGCCCCCACCTCTACCAATGCCTGTACCACCTCCAATACAAGAACATCAAGTGGATGACCGCACAATTGCTTTTACTAAAAGAATTTAAGAAAATGAAACCACCACTGTTCGGGGGAGGAATTGATCCTCTAAAAGCTGAGGCATGGGTTCTTGGTGTTGAAAAGTTATTCAAAGTATTTTCGTGCACTGATGTATAGAAGGTTCAGCTAATAGCCTTTGCTTTGGAGGGTGATGCACGTAGATGGTGGATGTTGATTAGGGATGAGAATGTGGGAATCATTTGGGCGAGATTTCTTGAAATCTTTTATGAGAAATACATCCCTCAATGCATTGGAGACCAAAAAGTATCTGAATTTGAGGGGTTAAAGCAAGGAAACCAAACAGTAACCGAATATGAGGCACGGTTCACTGAGTTGGCCAGATTCGCACCAGACATGGTCGACACTAATTACTAGAAAGTGAGATAATTTGAGGATGGACTTCAAAATGCAATCCTAGAAAAAATAAATGTTCTGAAATTGCCAAAGTATGTTCTTGATAGAGCCCTAATGTCTGAATTAAATTTAGCTCCACATAACCGACCATTTGAATGGAAAAGGAAAAGATAAGGCCCTTATTCAAATAAGGGATCAACATCAACAAAGAAGCAAAATTTGGGGACATCTGGTGTTTCCAACTTTACGAGAGATTCTGCACCAACTTGTAACGAATGTAGCAAGAAACATTGGGGAGTCTGCTACCGCACTTCTGGGGCGTGCTTTAGATGTGGTAAGACAGGGCATATGGTGAGAGATTGTCCCCAAACTGAACAGAGAAGTGAAAGATCAGCTGCTAGTTCAATTGGATCTATTCCAATACTCGAAAACACTGTAAGACCTATTGCTACAAGAGACATACTTAGACAAGGGAGAGTTTTCGCACTCGTCCTAGGTGATACACAAAATACCAAGGTTATTGTCTCAGGTACTCTCTCTATTTGCAATCAAGATGCTTATATGCTAATTGATTTGGGTTCAACATATTTCTTTGTTTCCACTTTATTTGCACATAGACTGAATAGACCCATGGAATCATTGTCTTATGTGTTATGTATGTCTGCTCCATCTAGGAAATCTATTTTGTGTTCATCTGTATATCGTGTTCTTATTGGGAATATTACATTATATGTGGATTTGTTGCCTCTCGACATGAGACATTTTGATGTAATTTTGGGAATGGACTGGTTGTCTAAATATTGTACTACTATTGACTGTGTAACAAAACGAGTTTTGTTTAGACCTCTGGGACATGATGAATTTTTGGTTTGAGGGTAATGGTGTAGTGCCTCCACCTTATTTAATTTCGACAATGAAAACATGTTATCTGCTTAAGAAGGGATGTAGGGGCTATTTATGTAGTATTTTGATTGTGCAATCTATGGATACTATGTTAGATGATATTCCTGCAGTTAGAGAATTCCCAGATGTGTTTCCAAAAGAATTGTAGGGAAATTGTTTGATCGACAAATTGAATTCACTATTGAAGTTGTGTCGGGTACTCAACCCATCTCAAAGACCCCCTATAGAATGTCAACTATTGAAATGAAAAAATTCAAGGTCTGGTTACAAGATTTGCTTGACAAGAGGTTTATCCGACCAAGTATTTCACCGTGGGGTGCACCGGTTGTTTTTGTGAAGAAGAAAGATGAAACGTTACGCTTGTGCATTGATTACCAAGAATTGAATAAGGTAAGAATCAAGAACAAATGCCCTCTACCCCGTATTGACTTATTTGATCAGTTACAGGGTTCATAAGTGTTTTCAAAGATTGATTTGAGATCCCGGTACCATCAACTGATGAAAGTGAAAGCAAAAGACATTAAGAAAACCGCATTCCGAACAAGGTGTGGATATTATGAGTTTTTAGTTATGCTGTTTGGAGTAACAAATGCACCTACAACTTTTATGGACCTTGTGAACTGAATTTTCAAATCATATCTTAATGAATTTGTTGTAGTATTCATTGATAATATTTTGAATTATTCAAAAAGTAGAGAGAACATGAACAACATTTAAGAACTATTCTGCAAACACTTAGGGAGAAGAAATTATATGCAAAACTGAACAAATGTGAATTTTGGTTGGATGAAGTTGTGTTTCTAGGGCATGTGATTAACGATGATGGAATTTCTATGGACCCTCAAAAGATTGAGGCAATTGTGAATTGGCCAACATCGACAAATGTAACGGAAGTTAGAAACTTTTTGGGATTGGCTGGATATTACAGAAGATTTGTGAAAGACTTTTCAAAGATAGCTATTCCACTTACCCAACTTACTAGAAAGGGATAACCGTTTGAATGGACCGATGAAAGAGAATCCACTTTCCTAGAACTGAAAACAAGGCTAACCACAGCACTGGTTTTGACATTGCCGTCAGGTAAGAAAGACTTTGTTATTTATAGTGATGCTTCATATAAGGATTTGGGTTGTATTTTGATGCAGAATGGTAAGGTGATCGCTTATGCATATCGGCAATTAAAGCCTCATGAAAAGAACTACCCGACTCATGACTTGGAGTTGGCCGCGCATTGTATTTGCTTTGAAGATTTGGTGCCACTACCTCTATGGCGCTACATGTGAAGTTTACACTGATCCAAAAGTTTGAAGTACTTCTTTACACAAAAAGAGTTTAACATGCGTCAAAGAAGATGTTTAGAATTGATTAAAGACTATGATCTTCAGATTCAGTATCATCTGGGCAAAGCCAATACATTAGCTGATGCTCTTGGCAGAAAATCAATAGGGAACTTAACATATTTGCATACTGAACAGAGAGAATTGTTGAAAGACTTGGAGAGATTTGAGATTAAAGTGAAGATTTGAGATTAAAGTGATGTTTTGTGAACAAGGCGAAATGTTAGCTGTCATTTCAGCTCAACCAGCAATCATTGAAGAGATAAAGCAAAAGCAATTAGAGGATGAATTCCTCAAGAAAATGTTTGATGAAATGGAATCAAATCCAAGATCGGGGTTCAGTATTGTGAACCAAATGTTGAAATTCCAAGGGAGATTGTGTGCTCTAAATATTTATGACTTGAAAAAGAGGACTTAAAAGAGGCTCATAAGTCAAATTTTGCAATGCTGGCAACAATAAAATGTGTCAAGATTTGAAGCAAAGTTATTGGTGGCCTAGCATGAAAAAGGAAATTGTAGAATATGTATCCAGATGCCTTCAATGTCAGTAAGTTAAAGTTGAACATCAAAAACCCATAGAGCTACTTCAACCTCTCCTTATTCCGAAATGGAAAGGGAGCATATGACCATGGATTTTATTGTCGGTCTATCTTGAACACCTAGAGGTATGAATTCTATTTGGATTATTGTGGATAGATTAATGAAATCTGCACATTTTCTACATGTGAAAACTATTTATGATGCTTATAGACTTGCTACTATTTATATTGATGAGATAGTTCATTTATATGGAGTTCCGATATCCATGTTTCAGACAGTGATCCAAAATTTGTGTCTAGATTCTAGAAAATTATTCAGAATGTATGCTCTAGACTTTTAGAGGACTATTCAGACTTTAGAGGATATGCTCCGAATGTATGCTCTAGACTTTTAGGGAAGCTGGGAGACATACTTGCATTGGCAAAATTTGCATACAACAATAGTTTGCACTCTGGCATTGGCATGGCACCATATAAAGCCTTGTATGGTGGGAAATGTAGATCTCTAGTTTGTTGAACAGAAGTTGGGGATAAAGTCTTACTTGGTCCCAAGATTGTGCAAGCAACCACCAAGAAGATTAAGATCATTCAGCAAAGGCTCAAAATTGAGCAAAGCCGACAAAAAAGTTATGCGGATCGGATAAGAAAGGCCTTAGAATATGATGTTGGCGATCATGTGTTCATTAGAGTAATCTTGATGAAGGGCCCATCAAGATTTGGCAAGAAAGGCAAGTTGTCACCTCGGTATATTGGGCTATTTCAGATTTTGGAAAGGCTCGGTCCAGTTGCGTATTGAATAGCTCTACCGTCTGGAATGGAACAAATGCATAATTTATGTCACATGTCGATGTTGAGAGGCTATCTTCGGGATATGTTTCCCATTATTGATTATCATCAGATTGCTCTCGACAACAATATGGAATATGAATGGAGACCAATGCAAATCATTGACTGACAAATGAAACAGTTTAGGAATAGAGCAATCCCTCTAGATAAGGTATAATGGAAGGAACATTATGGCACGGAAGCCACTTGGGAGAAACAAGATGAAATGAGGCAAAGGTATCCCAAGTTATTTCCAACAAAAGGTAACTCAAGTTTGGAAAACCAAACTTCTTAAGGGGGAAAGACTGTGACAACCCCATCACGTATTATACTTTTATTTATTTAATTTTGATTATTAATTACGTTTTTCATGTGTATTTGTATGCATATATGTTCATTGCTGGAATATCTGTTGTGATTTCTGCTTAAAATCTAAAACTGAAAGCCTCAACGACTTCTAAAACCAAAATTGATAAGTTCAATTAAGATAACATAATTTTTAGAGCCCAATGAGAAGTTTGATTAAAATATGATTCATATTAAATTAATGGGATAAAATCAATTAGAATTGAGTGAGATTAGTTAATCTTAAGCTTGCTTAACTATATGTTAAGTTAGAGACTTAATCAATTTTGTGCTCAAGAAACCTGTTGGAGCATTCTAGAGAGAGAGTGAGATCAATTTAGAGAGGAGGGGGGGAAACTTGAAGATTTTTCAAGGAAATTAAAGGATTTTGTAGAGGAACTCAAAAATTTGCTAGTTTAAGCTTCATTGAAGACTTTAGGTATGTAACTCTTAATTTATGAATCAAAGTCATCTAGCTTGTGAATTCAAAGAGAGTATGAGCTTTAACTCAAGAATTGAGCTAAGAATGGTGAAATTAAAATTAATTCATACATGCATGCATCACACATGAAGAGTTTTCATCATCTTTGAGCATGATTTTGTCAACCATGATTGAATTGAAGTTAAATCATACATGCATTCATGATTTTGAATGTTTTGAAACTCAATTCATGTTTTGAGAGTTTTGGAAAAGAGTTTGAAAGCTAAATTGTACATGCAAGAGAATTTGAGTTCCAATTATAAA
Source organism: Camellia lanceoleosa (assembly GCA_025200525.1). NCBI lineage: Eukaryota > Viridiplantae > Streptophyta > Magnoliopsida > Ericales > Theaceae > Camellia > Camellia lanceoleosa. The sequence continues at coordinate 54,635,201 of CM045766.1, forward strand.
GAATTATGAAGTTTTGAGCATGAAGTTAGAATTGGTTTTGTATTCATGTTTTTGAAGGAGCATTCACGGATTAAAACATCTCATGCAAGAGTTTATGGCACTAAACTTGTGTTTTGAAGCTTAAATTCTATTTTGGAAAAACCAGAATTCGACCACGTCGCTCAAGTGAAGAAGTAGTCGCTCGAGCGCACATCTCATGCATCTAGCATTTTTATAGAACCATGCACATGGCTCGAACGACCAAGTGACCGCTCAAGCGGCCTCAATTTGTTTCGTATATTGGCTCGAGCGACCATCGAGCCTAGATTTAGACCATTCAATACTTTTGCAGACCAAGTAGTCCGCTCGAGCGACCAATGGTGCGCTCGAGCAAGCTACCTTGTTTTAGCATGTTTTGAAAAGTTACATTATGTTCATGTTTGCGTCCTGTAGACACCCCATTTTTGACCGTCCCCAAGACTTGGATATGCTTGCAGGTACATCTAGCAACAAGGTTGATTGCTCGTCGAGTGTTCGACTTTCGCGACAGAATGCTCCAGGTTTGATCCTTTCAAACCCTATTTCCATTATGTCTCATTTTTGGACCATGTGTTGGTCTTTTCTTTGTGGTATTCTAGGTGGCCTGCCGGCCATGGTGTATGCCTTGCCGGCCATTGATAAGGCCTGCCGGCCATCAATGAGGCACTGTCGGCCACCACTGATGGCCGGCAGACCACCATGTTTCAACAGATATTTTGTTAGATATTTTGAGCCAGTTGTGGCTCACTGAGCCATCCTCCATACACGTGTATGGAGGGATGGAGGCAGGTTTAAGCTTGTCAAGTAAGCTTGTGCTTGCATTGCTCTATATAATGGGGGGTGCTTTCCCCTTATTGGGGGGTTCAAAAAATTTGAGAGCTGAAAATATCTCTCTCTCTCTAGAATCCTCACTTTCACTCTCTATATTGTGCTCAATAGTGCTTTAAAGTGTGTTTTCTTCACACTTTTGTACTACAACACCTAGTAAAACACCATTGCCTTGTTGCTGAGGTATTTGAGGGTCTTGTTTGGACTCAAAAAGCTGGTTTTGGCTCAGAGAACTTGCTGTTGTGCTGCTGTGCTCCAAGGGTGAGCATGTTTTCCTTTTAAGCTTATTTTTGCATAGCATCTTAGCCACCTTTGCATGTTGTTTTAGGCTTGGTTGTTAACTACAAAAAGCTTTATTTGTAAGTGTTTAAAGTGGTTGTTTAAGGCCTTGTTGGGGTTAGGGGTGTTCCCCCTCTCTCTTGTGGCTTGTTTGCTATGCTTTGTGCTATCTCTTGAGGCCTTTGAAACTATCTTGTTTTGTCCTTTTAACCACTGAATTCCAGAGAAATTTCAGTGGTGAAAAACTTGGAAGGGGGTGGTCCCCTCTCCTCTTGTCTTGCTTGCTTGCCTTGTTGGTCTCATACTTGAGCATGCTTTCCTACTCTTTTGTGACTTCGCTCAAGCATGATTTTGTAACTCTTTGGGACTGCCATAACTCTATTTTTGGTTGATTTGGTCATTGGTAGCTTGCATCTCATACTTGTAGTATAATCATGCTTGTTGGCCTAACATGCTCCATGCTTTAGTTCATCATTTTAGTATGTGTTAGCTGTGCTCCAGCACATTTTTGCCACTGATTTAACATGCTTGAGGTCTGTTTTAAATGATCTTGGTCATATATGCCTTGTTTTGTATAGCTATAGTGTAGTTGGACTTCACTAGCTTTGGGTTTAAGGTCCCTAACATGCTTTGAATGTGATGATTGCATGCCTTAACCTCATTTCTTACATGATTTCAGTGTGTATGGTGTAGTCACACTCTCACATATTCCACTTTTTCAATGCTTTAGAGAGTTGTGCCTTATGCTTTGATCATGAGCCAATTTGTATGCATGCTTGCTTGTCTAAGCTCTTGGGCTGCCATTTCAGCATATTTTTGGCCTCTAACTTGGCATGTTTGAGCTCTGTCCAAAGCTGGTTTAGTCATTTAGGCCTTGTATTGCATGCCTCTTGTGTGAATGCCTTGACTAGTTTTGAGTTTTAGGGCCTCTTACATGCTAAGCTTGAGTTGTTTGCATGCCTCGGTGCCATTTAACATGTTATTTCAGAGCATATAGTCCTGTCATACGCTCATATGTATCACTCTTTCAAGGTGTTTGAGAGTTGAGCTTTGTGCCATGTTTGCAAGCCATGAGTTGAGTATGCATTCCTTGCTTTTTTGTGCCCAAGTTTCAGTGTGTTTTGGCCAATGTTTTGGAGTATCTTAGGTCTGTCCATAGTTGGTTTGACCATGTGAGATTAGTGGTGCATGCCTCATGTGTAATGTTCTTCACTTGCTTTAGTGATCTTGGCTCCATAACATATCTTGCATGTATTACTTCCATGATAGAGTCTTGTGCATGCCACCTTAGCATTGTTAGATGAGCATGTTGCATTTTGCATTGCATCGTGTTCAGCCGGGCATTATATTGAATCCAAGGTGAATTGGCCCATTTCATACTCAAAGTGATGAAAGTGAGCCAATTCCCTTTGTTTCCATTGCCTTTGATCCTCCAATGATAAGGTCGTGGTCTTAGAGTCTTGTTTGCATTGCATTTATTGAATGTGTGCAAGGTTGGATCTTTGGCCATCAAGCATTGAGATGCTCGATTGATGGTCTTGGATTCAATGATGCCTCTCCATTGATGTTTTGAAATGATATGGGGTGGCATAGTACACACATGCCTTAGGGAGACCCTCTCTTTCCTCTGTTTTTGTGCTCTATTACAGAATGGTGTCACAGCACACCAGTAGCTGGCAGTGCCACATTGATGGCTGGCACCCTTCCATTGTTGGCCAGCAGAGGCCCACTCTTGGCCGGCAGGTGGCCGGCAATAGCCTCTCATGGCCGATAGGCCACTGGTGCACTCCCCAGCCTTGATTTGGTAAGATCCAGCAGCAAGTTCTCAAGGACACCCTACAAACAGAGCCTCAAGAGACCAACCGGAGAGCTTTCGAGGCAGAAACCGAGCATGCATCCTCTTCTTCTTCGAACAGAGCTAGAGCAGCTTAGTTTTATGCTTACTTGTTAGTTAGAATTAAATTTGTAATTAATTAATTAATTTTTTAATTAGTTAAGTGATGTAATAATTAGTAAGTAGATTGCTTATTATTCGATTTGGTTGTGTAATAATTAGTCTAATTAGATTATTAGATTAGTTGCTAGCTTAGCTTAGATTAGCTTAGCTAATTCATTCGGACCCTCCGTCGAGAGGGCACAATGTTGTAATAAGCGTGCGTGTGTGTGTGCATATCTTCCAACCCCCACTTCTTTCTCCCTTTTACTTATCAGCTTTTGATGGTTAGTTTAGGGCATATTTCAATTAGCATACCTTATGCTTGCATGCGTGCATCATCCATTTGTCTTGCATGCACCAGGCTCAACGCATCATTCAAACCACATTGTATTTCAATACCTACTTGAATACGTCTTTCAAAGCATGTTATCGAGTATTGCATTCATATGCCTTCTTAGATAGCCGAACCTAATTTAGTTGCATTTTTGCATGTGTTGCATTAGGCACTTAACATTGTTAGGATCATGCATATTTCTAATTAGCTTCTGTTTTGGCTGGGAGTATACTGTAAGTGTTTATGCTTTAGCATCCTTGCATGTGTGTAACTGACTGCCATGATAGCATGCTTGCCATGAGACTATGTGCTTAAATGATTAACTGCATGAATGCCTGTGAATGAAGGCTTTATTACTTGAATTGGAACAATTCATCAAAATGTGAGTTTTAAGCCCACTTGGAGTGGCAAATCATCATGTTTTATGCCCACTTGAGGGTGACAAATTCGTGTTTTAGCCTACTTTTGAGTAGCATCTTCAAACAATTTTCGAAAAACAAACATGAGATATTTTGTTTCAAATCGAGCGATTTAGTTTATACTTGTGTGTTATATGCATTACATAGTAAGCTAGTCTAATAAACCGGAATAAGAACACATGTGTTTATGAAACAACATATCATATTTAGTAAAAGTCTATCCTTTGATCGGGCGAGCGGGGGTGCTCATTTCATGACCTTCCCCCCTCGTACCCAAGTTCCCGAGTCGAGGCAACTTTGGTGATGATGGACATGTGGCCTTAGGCACGAGTCAGGGTTTCCTAAATTTTCCAAAATAAAATATTTAGGTAGCGACTCTGAAATCTGGCAAAGCAGTCCATGTTTGGCACTCTTTGATTAAAATCGATTTTCTAAAACGATTTGCCGGATTTGGACTCTTTGGTGATTTATCAGTCTTACATTGCACTTTGTGAGATTAGATTCAGAACCGTGATAGGAGTCCGAACTGTAGTAGCTAGAACCCAATTCGCGCCCTCTCCGAAAAGCGGGGCGCGTGGAGAGAGTTCGGGCGGTCTACACGTCCCCATTCCTTTCTAAACATTCCTTGGCATGAATTGAACGTCCCAAATGAATTAATGAGTTAAAATGAAGCCTAAAAGAATTGAATAAGTTAAAGAACAATCCGGTTAAGCAATGTGACCCAATGTGTAAATGTTTATGAATTGTGTAGGTTCATCCACGAAGACGTGTTAGCAACCAAATCACTTTGAGTAATATCTTAGTAAGGATATTTTCTTATACTCTATTTTCTAAATGTTCCAATGTGATAAGCTTTTCTAAATTCATGATTTTGCTTATGAATGAGCTTTCTATTTGTCTGATCGATATGATATCTGTAAATGTGATTGACTAAGTATGAAAGCATATAATTGACCTAAGGCCATTATGTATAATCGATATGATGGACCCAAGGTCATTCTGTATGTTCGATGTGATAGACCCAAGGTCATTTTGAGATAACTGTCATGTGTTAACCAAATAGTCTTTATACAACTGTAATGAATTGGACCCAATCATTCTGCCAAGTATGATCTAGTCTGTTCTGCACATCTGTTATACGTTGAACCTGAGATCGTTCTGTCATGAGAATGATTTTAATATGAGAATGATTTTATCTAAGTATTAGAACTCATTCATATAACCTATTTACTCTTATGTTATTCACTAGGCTTTAGCTCACTTCGTTATATATGTATATAGGTGAGCAGCGAGATCTCTAGCCCTAGTGAACCTGTGAAGGATTACCAGAGTTTTGTGAAGTCAGCTATGGAGTGCCTCATGAACAAGACTTTTATCTTTGTTCTTTTATTTTCTTTTGTTGATCACATTTGACCTGTACCTAAATTTTTGAGTTTTGTATAATGATGACTTGTGAATGATCTTGGACATGTATATATCTATTTGTATGTGTATGGATGTGAGTTATTAACATATAAGAAGTTTTGTTTATGCCATATATGCACAATTCATGGGACAAAAATTTAATTATTGTACTTTCGCTTTTAGCTCCATATATTTAATTATGATTTGAATTCTATACGAGGCCATAGATAATCTCATGATTATTAGCCGGTTATGATCCAAACCTCTATGGGCGGATTTGAGTCGTGACATTCTTACTGGTAATCAAATTCTGCAGACTTGATTATTAGTGTCTTGGTTTTCTTGATTATATCAAGAGTATTCTGATCTATTGTCGTCAGTGCAAACATCAGTAGACTTGATCTTTAGATTAGGCTTCATTGTATTCTAGAGGAGAATTTACTGCAACGCCCTGCAAATGTTGTATTTAGGAAAGTGACTAAGTAACGACTTGAAACACCAATTTTCTATTCTACATGGACAAGATCATCTCCAAGTTTTGAAGACTCGAAAACTACCGACTGAAGAATTTAAGACGAATTTCTCCAACATTTCCTGTTTAGCAAAGTATAAATAAGGATGCTACAAAGAGGGGATTGTGACATCCTCGGTGAAAAACATAACTGGGAATAATTTTTAAACTTAATTCCCATCAAGTTGTTTTGAAAATAAGTCATAATAAAATCATCGTTAAAAATAATTTTTGCGACCATTTTTTGCATATGTCGTTAAAAATTGACAGTTGGTGACTTTTTTTGTAACGATTTTTATAAGTTGTCGGTAAAACTTACAATTAGTAACGTTTTTCTGTGATAAAATTTTCAAACTATCGCTGAAAATTAAAAATTAATGACTTTTTTGTAATGATTTTTTAAAACTGTTGCTAAAACTTATAATTAGTGACTTTTTGTGACAATTTTTTAACTGTCGCTGAAAATTAACAATTAGTGATGTTTTTTAATAGTGTTTGATGAAAAATACCATTAATTCTCACAGGACCTATTGGACAATAAATCTACCTATTAAGACCTACACATAAATCTCTAAAAAAAAAAAATTCATTTGTTGATCATGAATCAAACAAACATAAAATATTTAATTAAATTATTGTCATTGAAACTAACATAAAATATTCACTTTCTCAAAAATAAAATAAAATAAAATAATAAAAATCAATTTAGAAAATATGAATTATGGTCATTGAAACTAACATAAAATATTCAATTTGGACAAGGAGAATGACATCCAGATAATTAGGCCAAGAGAAAAGTTAGGGATCATGAAAATGATCATCAAAAATTTATGATGTTTGGATTACCTTGATTAGTATGTGGTGCTTTATTCTAAGTGTAATCTAAGGATCACAAAACTATCATGATTATTTTCATGAAAGGTTTTTCATGATACCTAACATTGCTGTTAAGCTAAACCATGCTAAAAAAACCATGCTAAAAAACAGTAACATAAAGGACGCTCACGGGCGAAAAATTCAATCTTTTATTTTGTATGACTAAAGGTCCCCACATTAATTTATTATGTCTATAAAGACAAACCTTTACGAAATGATGAAAATATACATGAATATATAATATATAGTTCCCAAATCAAACCCTAACCAAATCATTTTCGCTCTCTTACTCTCATTCTTCCTCTCCCTCTTCCTCTCCGCAGTGCTTCTCTCTCTCTCTCTCTCTCTCTCTCCACTATATCCCCTCACTCTCCACCACCACCGCCGCCGCTACCTATGCCACCTCCTAGCCACACTCAACATCTTCGTCAACCTCTTTCCTCCACAGCTTCGGCGATGTCATGGCTCCTTCTTCCGACGACGAGAGAGAGAAGGAGAAGTAAGAGGAGAAAAGAGGATGAGCTCGTCGACAGTAGAGCTAAAGGCACCCGATTTGTGACAACCGCCACCGATCCGATCAAATCCGGCCATCTTTTCTTTTTCATTTATAAACCGACTTCGAATTGGCGGTGGAGGCGCTCCGGAAGTGGCTAATATTGCTCCGCCGCTTCCTTCGCCCACCGGAGCCCTCATCTTCATCCTTCAAAGATTGTATAGTGGGGATGGACTTTGTTTTCTTATTCTTTGAAGTTGTTTGGTTGACAAGAATCTTCAAGAAACTAGGAAGTCTACCACCTGGAGAGCTCGACTGTTTGGTTGTTGATGAGGATAGTGGTGCTGCAGCAGTATGTGAAAGAAGGCTAGCGGCTGATCTTGTCCTCCCCGGATCCGTCCCACTATGCTCTCCATTATTCACAGTTTAGCTTAGAGAGTAAGCATCTCTCTCTCTCTCTCTCTCTCTCTCTCTCTCTCTCTCTCTCTCTCTTAAACTCAAGTCAATATGTGATTTGCTGTTCAATAATAATTTTTGATTTGTTCTGGTATAATTTCTCTTTTTCATGGAGGATCTATGGTCCTCAATGCCTACAGAGGACCATCGGATGAGAAGACTCCATTGATCCAGCTCCTTATGGACAGTTTTTTTTTTTCAAGCACACAGTTCCAATTCCTCCTCTCTTTTTCTCTTTTTTTTTTTTTTTTTAAATTGTTGATCTATGTTGTTGTTGTTGTATAATGAAACAAATTGCAGCAGATAGTTGTAAATGAACCAAAAAAAAATTTAAAAATGAAGCAGATAAAAATAATTTTAAAAAATTGAACAGATATATACTGGATTATATTTGAGAAAGAATTTCAACAGATAGAGAGAAAGAACAAGAGAGAGAAAGAAAGATTGCAACAGATCTTGGTTTGGTGTATTTCAACAGATAATAAAATTGAACAGATAAAAATAAATTGAAGATTGTGACTGGTTTGTTGAACAGATAAGAAATTTTGGATAGATATTCGAACAGATAAAAGATTAAAATTGAACTGATAATAAAATCTAGACAAAAATTTGCACAGATAGGGAAAAAAATTGAACAGATAGGCAAAATTTTTGAATATATAGACCAAAAAAAAAATTAAACACTTAAATGTAAATTTGAACATATAGAAAAAAAAAAATAAATAAAAAAAAAAAAAAATTCAACAAATAAATTAAGAAGTAAAATTGAAAACAAAACGTCTTTCAAAACAAACAAAAGGACTTCTCATCAAATTATTTTACAAATAGTGAACCTCTCACCAATAAAAAAATATCTACTAGACCTAATGCCTTATACCCTCCTTATATTGGATTTATCACTAATTTTCTCTAACATAAAATATTCAATTTTGACAACTTTCACCCTCCAGCATTTTGTTCATAATATACACACACACACACGTGTATATATATATATATATATATATGATTGCTTGGAGCCACGGGGGCTTCAATTTTTATTTTTTTTTTATCAATTCTTCAACATCTCACCAAAAAATAAATAACTAAATAAATCGAAGAGAAAGGATGATAATCAGAGACAGAGAGAGGAGTTACCCGAAACAGGAAGCTGCCAGTGGATCTCGAAGTAGTGATTTGATTTGATGAACGGTGTGTAGAGAAGCAGAGTGGGAGGGAAGAAGAGTGGAAACCTAGGCAAATCCCTCCTCATCCTTCGTTCTTGAAATTCTAGAGACCTGTGATTCATTTGGTTCTTGTTTATGGATTATGAGATGTACAAAATAGACTTGTATAGGATTTTAAAGTTTTTAGGGTTAACATATGTATTATTTGAGGTGATCAAACAAATAAATAAAAAAAAAATTAAATTAACATATGTATTATTTGAGGTGATCAAACAAATAAATAAAAAAAAAATTAAATTTATTATTGAGATATTCAAATAAATGAAGTGTCCAACCTACTTTTTAGAGTGCCAATAGAACCAATTAGTACCCAATTTATTTTTTATTTTTAATTTCAATACAAATTTCACATATTTTCATTAATATCTTATATATTTCCTCTTCACATTTTTTAATACATTTATATATATATATATACTAACATTAACTACTTACCAGTAGTAAGCATTTCCAGTGGTCGGGAGAAATGGAGATTGCCGACAATTTCATAAGGATTTAATTACTCAAAAAATAAAAAATAATGCAGGGGTCAAGCTGACAATAATACAAATAGAATAGCATAAAATTCCAATTCAGGCAGGCACATTGTTGCTGTCATAAACACAACCAGACTGCTCTCTTGACTGAAATACATGAAACAATTTCACTGAAGATACTACTTAGCTTCAGAGACTACTATAGATCCCCCATTCATGAACTCTACATTCGGAAGTCCAAAACACAGACTACATTGTTGGCAAAACAAGCAGCAATCTTGTCACCTTCCTTGTTCCAACAAACTTCAAAAATGCCGCCATTCCCTGTGTATGTTTTTACAATCTTGCCTTCCTTCACAGACCATATATTCAAACATCTATCTAACGATCCACTAGCCAAATACTCTCCGTTTGGGCTAAATGCAACAGAGTACACGGGGTCCCTACAATTAAAGAATACTAATTAGATAAGCACGACAAATATATAACCCTATTCTTACAGGATCCAGCGGAATTGTTTTGTTTTGTTTTGCTTTTTTCCCAAGATTCATGTAGCAATATTCCATTTCACTCAAGGGTGGTTGGTTACCTGTGGCCGTTCAAGCTGTAGACAAGGCTCCCTAATTCGACATCCCATAGCTTTATCGTCGAGTCAAAGGAAGCACTATTGAATAAAGAAATAAAAAGTTACAAGTATTTTATGACAGTAGATAACAACAGGGGACAGTGGCCTTCTGACAATAATTATTAAAAAAAACAAACAAACAAACAAATTTAAAATAAAAATACAAAAGGTTTCCTTTAATGACGCCCCCCTCCTTTTTCTCTTTTATATTTTTCATTTTCTTCCGTTAGATTGTAGTAATGGGCTCCCACATCTTAGACAATATAATTAGCAAACTATTCAAAAAGACAATTTGGTTTGCAGGAGATAATCCTTCATCATAGAGAACCACAGGGAAATGATTAAAACAAACTGCAGGGAAACAATTACAAGTGAACATGTTACATGACTCAAACACAAAACTATAAATCTAAGTTCGACTAGACTATTCATACATTCCAACAAAGGGTAATGAGTCGGAATCTCATTTTAACTAAGAATTATTGTCTTTCTTTCTGCAGGGTGTGTGATTCTCAATTTGAACACAAACAGTCTAATCCTGAAGAACCCCTGCATTATGAAGTAGAATCCTATTTCCAAACAATCTTGGTGTCAGATGAAACCCATGAAAGGGCACTTGTGCAAATAATTTGACATCAGATCACGGATCATTAGCTCTATTGAGGCCGCACAACAGACTTAGGCTTTGAATCAGCATGTGTACCATATTTACTATCATCCATCTGAAGCTTAACAGTAATAACTGTGAGGAAGTGGTTTGGAAATACTCTTCCGATCCTGAGAGACGCTCGTGATCCTCAAATAGACACCTGAAAAGAAATGAACACTCTGGTCGGGGGTGCCAGAATTAGCACCCCGACAGACAAGTCAGTCTCTACTCTCTCTGGGTTACTTGTATTTTAATTTAAGCATACTAGTTCTCACATACCTTTCTTCGACTATTGTTCCTTTATTTATACTCGTTTCCCAAGCCTTGGGGCCCGGTCCACTTTTCGCTCACTATCCGCTTATTTATTCGGCCCCATAGTTCAATAGTTACTCGGCCTATTTATTGTATTCGGCCTCCTGATCGTGCAGGTTAGAGCCGAATAATGTCTATCTTCTAGAGTGTACACTTCTGATTCTGCTATTTATTCGGCTCCCACAATTGCCCCCCAAACTCCCCATTGACGGCAGTTAATCGGTGTGTTTGGTTTCGAATTTGAAAAGTCAAGAGAAACATAAGTTAGGCGGCTTCACCTATTCCAATGTGAATGTCAAAACGCACACGCCTTTCGGTCATCATTATACGTTCCCGCCTCATTCGTGCATCTTTTGCATTTATTATGATTTGAAACTCCAGTCTCTTTGAATGCATGCTTTTTTGAATATTTGAGCCTCCTGGATTGCCAGCCGGTATCTCTCCTCTATCTCGCGTCTTCTGCAACTTCTTCCCTTCTCTCCCTGTCTCCTTTGCCTTTCGTAAGTTTTCTTCTCTTCTCTTTGCAATCCTATTTTCCGTGTTCATTTTTGATTTAGAATACCCTTGAGTCCTTACTAGAATGGCTAAGCATTTGAAAGACCTCCTTTTCAAGGATCGTATTTCTAGGTTCCGATGACATTTTTCTATCCCTGATGATGTCTATCTATCTCTAGTGACGGACAATACTCTTGATATGGAAAGGGATGACCAAAATACAATTGTCTTTCCTCTCCTGTCCATTGCGGAGGGCGGAGTTCGCTTTCCCTACACTCATTTCTTAGGGCCGTCATCCGCCATTGGGGTCTGATTCCTTCCCAACCCAATGTGAATTTTTTTCGAATCATAATGGGAATTGTAGAGTTGAACCGGCACCTTAGGATCAACCTTGGCATTCCGGCGATTCGGCACTACTACACATTAGCCAAATCCTCCAGTCGGCTCGGGCGCTACTTTCTCAGGGCCAAGGACACTGACCATCACTTGGTAACCATACTTGCCAGCTCTGGCAAACGAGTTGACGATGTAATGGTCAATGTCCGAGGCAACTGGGAATTCGGCGAAGGCGAAGATCGCCTAGACCCTATTCCCAGACGGAGGGGTGAACTAGGTTGCCGTATAACTCCTTGTGTTTATTGATCTTTCTTTTATTCGACTTTTTCTCCAAGTCTAATCCTTTGTTTATGCAGGCAATAAGTTGAAGAAGATTTTGATCTCGGCTGACGATGCAGTCCTTGCAGAAATTAAGACTGCACTCAAGTATTTTGGCCGTCCAAACGTACAGAAGCAAGGGAGAGCCGCCCATATACTCCTACGGTACGAGCCTACTTATACCACGTTCTCAGCCGCGGACGACATTCCGATCCCATCTGGCGAACAAAACCTTACGGCTCTTATCTTCCCCAGCTTCAAGACCCTTAGGCAAATTGGTTTCGAAGCTTCTGATTCGAGGCAAGACGTAGAGTCGGTGGTCAAGGTAATTGCCGAACCAACGAGAGAGTTCGTTGCAGAGGCCGAAGAGGTCGACGAGGCTCTAAACTCAGCGTGTGAGGCAGCCGGTCTTAACAAGCCTAACTCACCGTCCACTTCGGGTCAGGCGGAGTTTTCCTTCGGAGATATTTTTACTGGTTTGGCAGATCTTCCCGGCTCCTATTCTGAGAGTATGGCGAAGGAATCTCTTTCTCAACTGACACGAAAGAAGAACGCTGAGCGTTTGGCCGCCCGTCAGAAAACCAAGGCCATTAGTTCCAAACCTGTCCTCCCTGAATCATCCGAGCCGGTTGTCATGGTTGAAACGACTCAAATTGTTTCTGTCGAGACGGAACGGTCAGTTGGGCGTTTGACTTCAGAGGCCGATAAGGGAAGGGAGAAGCGACCCGTCGATTTCAAGGCCGTCTTCGAAGAAAACCCAGTCGAAAAACGGCCGCGCTTAGAGGAGCCGGACGTTGTTGTTCCTTTTGTGGTTCAGCCGAAGATAAAAAGCGTGCCGATCTCCTCGGATGCATCGACTATGAAAGACCCAGCCGTGGCGTTGAGCCTGGCTTCGTCAGTCTCATTGCCGGCCGACAAGGAGGCTTTTCGCTCGAAGCCGGACGTGTTAGCAATTGCATTGGCTGCTCAGACAACTCTTCTGGTATATAGCTTGATCTTGTCTTTTGCGTTTCTGCGTATATTTGTTTTGGTTTTGATTTTTTGTTTTACAGACAGTCGGAAGGATAGCCGAGATAGGGTGGCGCCAGCACGACGCCGTCGAAGAAATCGGCCGTTTAAGATCGAAGGTGGAGGGCGAAAGGGGTAGGGCCAACTTCGAAGTGGCAAGGGCAACGATGGAGAGTGCAAGGGCGGAGGCCAAGATGGAAAGAGCGAAAAATGCTGAAGAGCAGAGATTGGTCGCCGAGCAGAGGGAAAGCGCAAGCGAGAAATCGCTAAAGTTAGCCAAGGAGGCGCTTGCCAAGGTGGAGGCCGAGTTAGAAGAGTTGAAGAAGGCCAAGGAAAAAGCCGACTCTGAGGCTTCTGCGGCGTTCGAGGCTGGAAAGGGCGCCGCCCTTGAAAACTACGTAGAAGAAGTCCCCAAATTCGAGAATCAGGGATTCAAACACCGGTGGCTCAAAGCCCTTGCTGCCGCTGGAGTTACATTGGCCATGCCAATTCCATATGAGCAAGTGGACATTAAGCCGCTTGAGTCTGATCCCGAGGCTTGATTTGGGAGACATTTTAGTTTTATTAGGTATTTTCTATTTCAATGTATGTTCTTTGTTAGTTGATTTTCATCTTTTTTGGATTTTCATGTGTAAAATGTCCGCTGTTAGTGCCCAATTTATGAATGAAAATTTTCTATACTCTCAAGTTATTGCTTGTATTGTTTGTTATATGAGTACATAATTAAAAGAATTAGCAATTAGAACAAAATGTCACGACTACGTGAGGCAGCAAACTTAATACCCGATTAAATTAATGAATTTGATTTATGATTGAATAAAATGAATTCATGAGGTGCCGATAGGTCAGCTCATAAGGCAGCTAGGGTTCATGAAAACAGCATAAAACGCCGAATAACATAAACTTATGAAGTACTGATGAATTGATTCGTGGAGCAGCTGGGGCACTCAAGCCGACTAGATTGATGAATCTGCCCTTGTCCCAGCTGGTTCATGAACATAAAACGCCGAATAACATGAACTTATGAATATTGTACTGATGAATTAATTCGTAGAGCGGCTGGGGCACTCAAGCCGACTAGATTGTCGAATCTGCCCTTGCCCCAGCTGGTTCATGAACATAGAACGCCGAATAACATTAACTTATGAATATTGTACTGATGATTCGTGGAGCGTGGAGCGACTAGGGCACTCAAGCCGACTAGATTGATGAATCTGCCCTTACCCCAGCTGGTTCATGAACATAGAACGCCGAATAACAGAGGTTGATAGGGCGATTGGGGCATATGACTCAGTCGGCGCCGGGCTGTTGAGGTTTCAATATTTAATGAGATTGCCTCGGAGGTGTTGCTTTCGTAGAGAATAAATGGGCATGTACTTCATGAACGAAGGTCCTATTTATGTGCTCAGTCCAGCTCTTTGAGGAAGATTAAACAAATGTGAATGTCGAATAAACTTTTTTCAACAGCAGAGGGAAGCGAGGACGCTAGCTGAGCTGGGAGGAGATATGAGTGGAAGTGGTGAACCTTCACGCACGGGAAGTAGGACTTCGAGGGATCGGGAGAGACATCAATCTCCTCGTCATCGAAGTAGGTCGCCCAGGAGGGACAAGCAGCCACAGGGCAAATCTCCTCAACCCCGTTCTGGAAGGGAATTCGACGCGAATCCACGCCCATTGAGTTTTGCGGTCTTCGTGGGGAATAGACCAATGACAGAGGCGGATTCGATCGTTTGAGATCCAAATGTGGCAGTCGAGTTCGCTCGACAGATTTTTTCACCCAAGGTCCAGCAGTCGATGGTAGGTTGGCAGGACTTCGAAGTGTTTCGTGAAGGCGTTCAAGGGGCGGTGAAGGGGCTGTACACCGCTTATGAAATCGATATGCGTCTCCGCGCCGCTCGGCGCGATATAGAGCAGAGAGATGAACGCATTCAGAAGTTAGAAGCTCGCGCGGAGAAGGCTGATCGTGAGCTAAGGAAGATCAAGTCTGCTGAGTCTCAATCAGCCAACCATCCCAACCCAGTTGTGGAAGAGAGGGTAACTCAAAGCCTGATAAGTGATGCTATTGCCGATCGGAACACGGCTAGCATGTTCGCGATTGAGACTGCGAGGGCCGCGGCCTATGAAAAAGGCTTCCATGACGACCGAAAGGTTGGAATTCAGAAGACTAAGGAGAAACTCGCCAAAGCAGTTTGCCGATGTGAAAATCGTGGGTTTAGGCACGGCTGGATCAAGGCACTTCAGGAAGCTGAGGCTCTCCAGGCAGTAGGTGTGAATTCGGCGTTGCCGTTGTACCAACAAAATGATTTCCCCTTCTCCACTTTCGAAATTGAGAAGAGTGATGATGAGGGAGCCGCCGAAGAGAAGAAGACCTTGTAATGCTTATGTAGATTGAGAGCGAAATTATGTATTTATTGGCTGATTTTAATAAAACGCTTAATTTTCAATTTATAGCGTACTTTTTATTTATGTTAGTACACTTGATGCCAATCGACTTATCTAAGGACACATTCTTTGAATGTTCGCACGTTTTAGACTATGTTTATGCGGCCTGAACTATTCCATTTTGAATATATGCATATTTCAGCCTTTGTTTATACGACTTGAACTATTCCATTTTGAGTATATGCATATTTCAGCCTTTGTTTATACGGCTTGTACGAAGGCGCCACGAATTCGGAGGCTTTAATCGGGAGACACCAATCATGGTATCCACGAAGGGCACTCCAAATTCGGAGACTTTATCGGCCCAAAGGCCTCACGTGCCGATGGGGCTCCGAATCCAAAGGCTTTATTTGGCCAATCGTGGTATCCACGAAGGGCACTCCGAATTCGGAGGCTTTATCAGCCTAAAGGCGTCATGCGCCGAATGGGGCTCTGAATCTGGAGACTTTAACTGGCCAATCGTGATATCCACGAAGGGCGCTCCGAATTCAGAGGCTTTATTGGCCCAAAGGCGTCATGCGCCGATGGAGCTCCGAATCCGGAGTCTATTTGGCCAATCGTGGTATCCACGAAGGGCGCTCCGAATTCAGAGGCTTTATTGGCCCAAAGCGTCATGCGCCGAATGGGGCTCTGAATCCGGAGACTAACTAGTCAATCGCAATATCCACGAACGGCGCTCCGAATTCGGAGGCTTTATCGGTCCAAAGGCGTCATACGCCGATGGGCCTCCGAATCCGAAGACTAACTGGCCAATCGTGATATCCACGAAGGACACTCCGAATTCGGAGGCTTTATCAGCCCAAAGGCGTCATGCGCCGAAAGGGCTCCGAATCTGGAGACTAACTGGCCAATCGTGATATCCACGAAGGGCGCACCGAATTCGGAGGCTTTATCGGCCCAAAGGCGTCATACGCCGAATGGGGCTCCGAATCCGGAGACTAACTGGCCAATCGTGATATCTACGAAGGGCACTCCGAATTCGGAGGCTTTATCGGCCCAAAGGCGTTATGCGCCGATGGGGCTCCGAATCCGGAGTCTATTTGGCCAATCGTGGTATCTACGAAGGGCGCTCCGAATTCGGAGGCTATATCGGCCCAAAGGTGTCATGCGCTGAATGGGGCTCCGAATTCGGAGACTAACTGGCCAATCGTGATATCCACGAAGGGCGCTCCGAATTCGGAGGCTCTATCGGCCCAAAGGCGTCATGCGCCAATGGGGCTTCGAATCTGGAGTCTTTATTTAGCCAATCGTGGTATCCACGAAAGGCGCTCCGAATTCGGAGGCTTTATCCGCCCAAAGGCGTCATGCGCAAATCCGGAGATTCGTGAAATGGATTGCGCGATAAAGAAATGAGAAACTTTGCATTGCAAAAGTGAAATATGTACAAGTATCAAGCCCCACAAGTCGGGTCAATGATAGAATTTACGTAAATGTGTTGAATTCCAAGGCCGTAGAAGATTCCTTCCAGACATGTTTTTTAGCCGATACACCCCTACTCCCGCGATCGAGTCGACCTGATAGGGGCCGTCCCAGTTAGGACCCAATTTTCCATCGGCCGGTTTCCTGGCAACTGGAAGTACTTTCTTCAAGATCAACTCTCCCGGTGTGTAGCGGCACAACTGGACACGTTGGTTATATAACTTAGCAAGCTGCTGTTGATACCGCGCCACGGATGCAAGGGCACGGTCTCTTCGTTCTTCAATTAGAACTAAATCCAAGGCTAGCATCATGTCGTTTTGGCCCATATCAAAAAATTTCGATTTCAAGGTTGGGAGGCCGATCTCCAGGGGTATGATTGCCTGGGTTCCAATGCATAGAGCAAACGGCGTTTCCCCAGTGAATTGCCTCGACATAGTTCGATGAGCCCACAACACACTCGGCAATTCTTCGACCCATTTGCCTTTAGCTTTCTCGAGTCTCTTCTTGATGCCATCCAGGATGGATTTGTTAGAGGCTTTAGCCTGACCATTGCTTTGCGGATAAGCTGGCGTGGAAAAATAAGGTCGGATACCATACTTGCTGCATAATTCTCGGTAGACGCCACAATCAAACTGGGTGCCGTTGTCTGAGATGAGTGCTCTTGGAATGTCGAATTGTGTTATGATATTTCTCCAAACAAAACACTTCACGTCAGTATCTCGAATGTGCGTTAGTGCCTCCGCTTCTACCCATTTTGTAAAATAATCTGTCGCGACAATCAAGAACCGCTTGTTACCCGAGGCACGAGGCAGTGGTCCGATGATGTCAAGTCCCCATTGGGCGAACGACCAAGGACTGGTTATGGAGCTTAGCTCTTCAGCAAGCAGGTGGGTTAAAGGAGAGAACTTCTGGCACTGTTCACACTTTTTCACGTAACATTTGGCGTCGGCCCTCATTATCGGCCAGTAATACCCCTGAGTCACGGCTCGATGAGCCAAAGAGCACCCGCCAGAATGGGCGCCACAACTGCCTTCATGTATTTCAGTCAGAAGCCCTTCGACTTTGTCCAGATGCACACATTCCAAATATGGACCAGAAAGGGATTTTTTATAAAGCTTTCCTTGCGGATCCAAGTAGTATCGCAGGGCTTTGTTTCGCAGCTTATGCGCTTCTTTCTTGTCCTCTGGGAGCTGTTCGGAAGACAGGAATGCAGCAAAGGAAACCATCCAACTCGGTTCAGTTTCTATGACATTGACCTGGACTTCCTTCAAAGGGCCAATGCTCGGCTTCGGGATGAAACCAACTTCGATGGTCCGTTTAATCTCTAAGTTAATGGCGGAGGCTAAGCAAGCCAGGGCATCTGCATGTGTGTTCTGATCACGTGTTATCTGATTCAATTCATGATGGTCAAATTTAGCCAGCAAGGAGTTAGCCGTTTTCATGTAAGCCGCCATACGGTCATTTCTTGCCGCGTACTCCCCCTTTAGCTGGTTGATCACCAGTTTTGAATCGCAAAATACAAGCAAACACCGAGCACCCAAAAGATGTGCATTACGCAAACCGGTTAGAAGGGCTTCGTATTCGGCTTCGTTGTTTGATGCTTCGAAGCCGAGCTTCACAACCTGCTCAATTATTGCGCCATCGGGAGCCATGATTACTACTCCGGCTCCACTGCCCCGTTGATTGGACAATCGATCGCAGTACAACTGCCAAATGTCCCCAACATAAATTCTCCAGTTCGGCTTAAATCAAATTTCATCAGACCTGAAGTCGATAAGATCCCCTGTGAATTCGGCAACAAAGTCGACAAGCACCTGTCCCTTGATTGAGGTTCTGGGTAGAAACTGAATATCGTACTGGCCGAGTTCAAGAGCCCACTTTGAAACGCATCCTGATGCTTCTGCACTTCGTAGTACTGATCGGAGAGGGTAATCTGTTAGCACCCCAATGCTATGTCCCTGGAAGTAGTGCATCAGTTTTCTTGCTACCAAGGGCCAGAATGAGTTTTTCCAACGTAAGGTAGCGTGTTTCGGCATCAACCATTGCCTTGCTCACATAATACACTGGCCGCTGCTCCCCTGGTTCTTCCTTTATCAGTACGACGCTGACGGCCCGGGCGAAAACTGCCAGATACAAAATGAGCGAATCACCGGCCGAAGGTGTTGACAAGAGTGGAACTGATCGGAGATAGGTCTTGAGGCCGTTGAAAGCAGCTCCGCACTCGGCGGTCCATTCAAAAGCCTTGCCCTGTTATAGTGTATGAAAGAATTGTCGGCAGCGGTCCATGAAACGACTAATGAACCTATTGAGTGTGGCGGCCATCCCCATTAACTTCTGAACTTCCTTGACCAATCGAGGGGAGCCGAGTTCTAGGATTGCTGTGATTTGCCTTGGGTTGGCTTCGATTCCTCGGTGGTTGACAATGTAACCTAAGAATTTGCCAGAGCCGATCCCAAACGCACATTTGGAAGCGTTCAGCTTCATTCTATATTTATGTAAAATGCCGAATGTCTCTTCCAGATCGGCTATATGATTCTGCTCTTCCTTGGACTTGACCACCATATCGTCGATGTACACTTCCATAGTGTGGCTGAGTTGCTCCTTGAACATGGCAGTGACCAGTCTTTGGTAGGTTGCCTCTGCATTCTTCAGCCCAAAAGGCATAACCTTGTAGTAGTAGGTTCCTCTTGGGGTAAGGAATGCAGTTTTGTCTTGGTCCTCTGGATGCATGGCGATTTGATGGTAGCCTCTGTAGGCATCGAGAAAGCTCATACGCTGATGGCGTGCCGTTGCATCTACAAGTTGGTCAATTCTGGGTAGGGGAAAACAATCCATAGGGCAAGCTTTGTCCATGAAATCGACACATACTCGTCAAGTCCCATTTTTCTTCTTCACAACTACTGTATTAGAGAGTCATGTAGGGTAGGTCACCTCCCTAATTGCCCCGGTGTCAAGCAACCTGTCAACCTCCTCGACAACGGTGGCAGTGTGCTCTGCGGCTGACCGCCAGCTTTTCTGAATGATCGGCTTGCACTTAGGGTCAACATTTAAACTGTGCTGTGAAACTGACGAATCTATACCCGGCATCTCGTATGGAGTCTACGCAAAGACATCAAAGTTGCTGAAGAGGAATGAAATTAGTTGCTGTCTGTCGGCTTAATACAGAGAGGCGCCGACCATGAAGAACTTACCTGGGCTTTCGTCGATTTCAACTTGATCTAGGGCTTCCGTGGCCTTTTCACTTGGGAGCCGCCCAACATCGTCGAGGCTCTCCTAATCTGGCACCTCAATGGAATTCACTTGCAAATCTTTTGACGTCTTTCCAGCAAGGAGATAACATGCTTGTGCCGATTTCTAGGAGCCACGGATTTGCTCAATGCCACGTTAGGTCGGGAAGCGAAGCAGCTGATGATAGGTACTCGGCACGGCCCGCATGGTGTGCAACCAATTTCACCTCATGATGAGGTTATACGGTGACGACAGCTTAACGACCAAGAATTCCACTTCCACTGTTCGGGAGCCCGCTCGAACGGGTAGTGTAAATTTCCCCAATGGGTATTCTGGATTGGCGTTGAAGCTGAATAGCAAATAGGGAACCGGAGAGAGATCCGATTTGAAGAGGCCGAGTTTGGTAAATGTCTTATAATACATAACTTCCGATGTGCTCCCTGGGTCAATGAGTCGGAATCGCTATCAATGTCTTGTTGTCGGGCTCGAGGTCGTCAACCACCTGCCCTCAGCAGTCGTCCCGCCTCTAGGCGGACAGCTTGTTTGGACTTTGCCACTTCCAAGGCCAAATCTTGACGGAGATGTTCGTTCTCAGCGATCATGTTCTCCAACCTCTGTTCGTTTTGCTTAGCTTGTTCCATGATTGCTTGCATTGTCTCATGCTCTGAAGTCGAGGGTGAGGCGAAGTTCAAGGCGCGTCTTGCGGCGATAGTCTCTAGTCCAAGCATGTTTGTCGGGGTGAGGTCGTCTCTCTGTGTGGTTTCGTCAGTGACTATCGGAGGGTCTTCCGTTACGCCCGCCATGGATGTATTTGAGTATTCCCACAGACGGCGCCAATTGTGGGGAAATGGTTTGGAAATACTCTTCCGATCCTGGGAGACGCTCGTGATCCTCAAATAGACACCTGAAAAGAAATGAACACTCCGGTCGGGGGTGCCGGAATTAGCACTCCGATGGACAAGTCAGTCTCTACTCTCTTTGGGTTACTTGTATTTTAATTTAAGCATACTAGTTCTCACATACCTTTCTTCGACTGTTGTTCCTTTATTTATACTCGTTTCCCAGGCCTCGGGGCCCGGTCCACTTTTCGCTCACTATCCACTTATTTATTCGGCCCCATAGTTCAATAGTTACTTGGCCTATTTATTGTATTCGGCCTCCTGATCGTGCAGGTTAGAGCCGAATAATGTCTATCTTCTAGAGCGTACACTTCTGATTCTGCTATTTATTCGGCTCCCACAATAACTTTTCTCAAAGATTTGCTACGAAGTAGATCAAATAATTACCATGAACCAAATAAATGCTTTTAGAAATGGCAATGGAAGGGGGTCCAACATGGGCACAATCATATCCCATTAGTCTGACCGGATAAATTACGATGGCTCATAGCAGGCTAGGGAAATGAAAGGACCTAAATCATCCAATTGTTCATGTACGATTAGTGCAACATAACCTATAACATATTCTATTTAATTATATAATATATGCTTGAAACATTGAGGCTCCATTTGTTTTGATGCAAAACATTTATTTTGTAAATATTTTTCTGCAAAATTTTTACTATTCCTCTCATTTTTGCTGAGTATCTGTGAAAATTTTCCTCAAAAAAAAAATCATCATATTTGCAAATACATAATTATTTTCACCATCACCATCACAATCATGACCATCCACCATAGTCTGTGCTAAGCAATTATACTTGCATACTTCATGGACGATTCAGACTTACGTTGAGCAGTTGCAGAGGGCTTTGACCGTTAGACTCTCTCAGCCAACTCTGTATACAAAGATTCAAGCAGCTGCGACAGAATCTACCATGATGTCCAGCGCCTGTGGTCTCAAGCTGGGTTTGGTGAAGACACAGCTCTGATTGCATATTTGGGAGGCCAATGCCGACATTGGAGTTCTAGGCAAGGTTTTAAAAACTGGACTAGACCAGAGTGGCCAGTTCAACTGTTGACCTGTCGACCAGTCCAAGGTCCGGTCCGGATATACCTCAAAACCATTTTGTCTTGAAAACCGGCCTCTTTTGCAGAAATTGGATAAACCCACGATTAAACCGGTCAATCGTTTGACCCAGTACCGATTGGAGTTAACCCTGCCAGACCATGCACGCACAAAGAAGTTGGCGCAAAGCGTGGAAAGAGTGTAATGCCCTGAGAATCGAACTAGTGTATGCCCTGAAAATCGAACTATGAACCTCAAGGCTGAAGTAGATTGTTCCCACTAGGCCACAGCTCCTCCTAATTATACTGTACATATATATTATTTATTGTTTGAATATATTTACTCTCAAACACTAACATAACTAACAATTTTACAAACAATATTAATATAAAATATATATTTGATAAATATATTTATGATAATATAACAACTATGCCAACTTTGACTTTTATTTAAATTTAGCAAATATATTTTTTTTTTCACACATCATATATAATTAATATATTTTACAAACAATAAATACAAATGTATTTATGTAATTGTATATGTATATTAAAATTTAAATAAATGTATTTTAATTCTTATATTATTATTAAGTCTTATTTTTAATATATTTATAAAATAATTATGGCGTCACGGTTTCATTCCGGTTCGACCCGACGGTTGAACCGGTGACCCATCCACCCAATCCATTTCCCGGTTCACTCACCAGTCCGGTTTTTAAAACATTGGTTCTAGGTTCTGCCATCTCTCTTTAGGTTCACTCGTTTGTACAATCATGAGTGTCAGTGAACATAAATCACGACTGGAATTCGTAAAGGACTTGCCAAAATCATTTTGGTTTCCTTGTAAAATATTTTCACTATGTTATGTGCGACACAAACAGAAATGTTAGAAAATTTATTTTAGGAAAATGTTTTCAGTTGAAACAAATGGAGCCTGAATGTTTTGGTGGAAATTCAGTGCATAATTAGATACAAGGCATGGAGGACGTGGAAAATAGAGGTTGGTCAACAAGAATTCCTCTGGTGAATATTCTGGATTTTTATTGGCCTGCAGATAATCCATGATCCAGTGGGACAAGGTGTGCCAGTATCTAAAAACAATTACTATCCCATACTATAATAGATCATCCAATTATAAATCAAAGCCACCTTTAAAATGTGCAACATCCAGTCTGACCTGATCCAGTGGGACATGTTTACCTTGCCAGTACTAATTGCTGATTGGGGTTGTTTGTTCCAGGCCCTGTAGGACTCCATCTGATGGTGTATATCTCCTATAAAAAGTATATATCTCTCAGTAGCAATTTTAGAGAGGTTAATTACACAAGCACGAAAACAAGGAAAAAGGCTATTCTGTACCTTGGTGTGTTCCTTCAAATCATGCAAATATGTGTCTTGTTTCATGCTCCATATCTGTATCATGTTTCATAGGAGTTCTCAACCCAACTCAAAAGCAAATAAGAATTCTCAACCCAAGTCAAAAGCAAATAAGAACTCTAAGAAAGTGTAACAATGGGATACCCAATGTACAAGCATGATATGCTAGGAATGCATTTAAGGCACCCCTTGGATTTATGGATTTGAAATCAATAATTGGAGTAGTATTTTCCACAAAGATTCTACTTGCACAACAATCTTAACAAAATACATGTCTCATACTTCTATTCAATCCACCACCAGAGTTATCAATCTATCTTCAATAACTAATATTCTTATAATAAAATTCAACCTCAAAGCCATTAATTTGAAATCCACTCATCCAGAGGAAGTATTCCAAGCCACAACATTTTGTAAATTCAACAAATAAGGGATGCCAACAATTGAATAAGAGATCATGACAAGATTGCGCAAGGAAGAAACACTATGGCCTTATTTGGTTTGTTTTTCAAAAAAAATTTTGGAAAAAATTCTCTACAAACAAATTTTCAAGAGTAATCAAACCAAACAAATTTTTCCAAAAAAAATCTCAAAATTTTGTTTGGTTACCTACTTTCCAAAATCTCTCTCTCTTATACACATCAAATCAATCACTTTTTTTAAAACTCTCTCCCCAAAACAATTTTCCAAAACTATTTCTGAAAAAAAGCAAACCAAACAAGTTTTCGTACTTTTTATCTCAAAAACTACTCTACAAACACAAACCAAACACACCCTATATCCCCAATACATCAGCAAGTAGATTTACGGATAGTAAGTGCCTCATTGTGATGCTAGATGATACGTGTTAAAGAAATAACAATCACCTTTGCAGTAGAATCATCAGAGCAGGAAGCCAACAATGAACCTGTAGGATCCCATTTGATAGCATTAACTTCACCCTGATATAGCAAAGTTTCAATAAGGTTAAATGCAAAATCACACAGCATCATTGATTTCTTTATCAGCTTTACCAATTGCAAGATTTGGACAAAAGATTTATGAAGATTTCTCAGCAAATCTAATCATTTTCTTTCAAATTTTTAACTAAATCAAGTAATATTACAAAGAACAAGAATAGATATTAGATGTATGTTGTGATCCTTAGAATTGTTTCCAATACGATTACATCACAATTTTCTTGCGCAAGAACTATCAGGTCATCACTTAGTCCATGAATACATATAAACCAAACCAAACTAAACCTTGTGTCCCAGTCAAGTGGGGTCCGCAACATGAATCCTTCTTTACCATTCATCCCTGAAAAAGGCTATATGCTCAGTTAAATTAAAATAAATAAGTTCATAGCCTTTTCCACTACAACATCCATGTCAGGTTAGGTCTTTCCCTTCCCCTAGCATCTCCATTTATGGTTGACCATATCACTATTACTAACTGTTGCATCTGTAAGTTTTTGTTGTACATAATCAAACCATCTTAACTTGTTCTCTCTGAACTTATCTTCGAAAGGTGCTACTCTTACGATAAGAGTCTTACCATTTGACAAATATATTCATTTCTAATCCTATTTTTTCTAGTATTACTGTGAGAATATTAGTGTATATTCTGTACATATTATGAGAGATTGTGTAAATATTCTATGTAGTTAGAATTATTCGTATTTCCTATTCAGTCTTAGGGTTAGAATTGCTATATAATCAGATATACTTTTTGTATTTGAAGACAATTAAATATTTAAGTTATTTCATTCAGAAATCTTACATGGTGTCAGAGCTGTGTGCAAAACCCTAGCAGCAATCGTGAAACCCTCTCTGGTCATCATTAGCAGTCGTGGTTGAAGTCATTATGGTCCTCAGCAAATAGCGATTTGTTCTTTGGTTTGCAATCTGGTTTTTGGGTGGTTCAAGCAAGCTCTCTCTCTTGTTCATGGTCTTTGGGTGGTTATGTCACCTAAATCGCGATTGTGCCAAAATCGCAATCAACATCTATCACTGGAATCATGACCCATCTAGTTTGTTCGACCCATCGGATTTGTTCACCCTCTGGTTTGTCTTCTCTGGTTTGTTCCCTGGTTCGTTTTGTTGTTCAAAGCTCACAATCTTGTCTCACTATTTCACTGGCTTGCAATCTCTCTCTTTGTTTCATATTCTCTACATCTCTTTTTCATGACACTTTCCTCAGAGACATTGTTGACTTGGTCTCATAGGATACCTCATCATACTTATTTGTTCACTTGTATGCTCATGATGTCAGATGACAAAATTCAGGCCATTAGTTGCAAACTCACTGCGGCCAACTATGCTTATTGGTCCAGTGTTATGAGAAATTTTCTTCTTAGTTGAAAAAAATGGGAATATGTTTCTGATTTTGTTCCTTATCCGTTGGATCCAACAAAAGGAATGGTATCAGTCTGCTTATGACACTTGGGATTGTGATAACGCCTAAGTTCTAACTTTTTCATGACTATTGGAAGATGGTATTGGGACGATGTTCTCCAAGTACACTACTACTAAGGAGGTGTGGGACCATTTACTCAAAGTTTATCAACAGTCCAACTTTGGAACATGGTAAGAGTTGGAATCAGCTATTCAAAGTGCTTGTTAACGGGACAAGTCTATTTAGGATTTCTATATGGAAATGACTCGTCTCTAGGATCAGCTTGCCCTCATGAAAACACCTAGCATCAAGGAGTTAGATGATTATTTGCGGTTTCGGGAGGAAGGTCGTTTTGGTGCAGTACTTAACGACTCTTTCTTAATTTGAGGCTATATGTTGTGGCATCCCCTCGTCGTTTTCCTCTCCCTTCTGTGGATGCTATTGTTCGTAATCTCCTTTCCGAGAAACCTGTCTCAAGACAACCAGTCAAGCTCTGTCCCCGTTTGTCTTCTTGGCTACTTAGCCTCTACTATTGTTGACCCCATCTACTCATTAGCTTCGGGCCACTGCAAAGTCCAAGAAGGGGCCACTGACATCAGATGAGTATGCTTTCTGCTATCAGAGGGGTCATTGGAAGTACAACTATCCCAAGAAGGACGTTCACCTACCCTGTATTCTCAGCAGTCACAGACACAATTCCGAACTCCTACTCATAATACTTTTCTGCCTCCAGCCGCTTATACTGCATTTGCTCCAGCTTATGATCCTAACTTGGCTTACTTGAGTGCTCCAATTGCTTAGTTTCAGTTTATATTGTCAGCCACTTCCCAACCATCCTCATTTGCCTCCGCTCTTACCTCTATTCAATCAGGTTTGCTTAGGTCCTTTTCAGGTATCTCTCCTTCAATCTGGATTTTTGACTCTGGTGCCTCTCATCACATGACACCTTATCTCTCCTTACTCCAAAATTTTATTCCCCTCTTCCCCCCCCCCCCTTTTTCCTACCGTTAATGTTGCCAATGAGGCATGGTATAAATGTTTTATATATTGGAGTATAAGTTTGTCCTACCTTCTACCATGCCTGTCATTAATATTCCCTCTTGTCTTTTATGTTCCTCAATTATCTGTCAGTTTGCTATCTATAAGTCAACTTGATGTTTCGCGTCTTGATGCTATTTGTTCTTCGTTTGTTTATCATGTGCAGGATTAGATGTCCAAGCAGCAGATTGGGACCAACTGCAGAATTGGAGACCTCTATGTGGTGTAGAGCTTGCATCTGTCTCTACCTACCTCTCCGACTGCTTTTTCATCTTTTCAATTAGATTCTTTGTCGAGTCAATTTCATTTGTGGCATTCTAGCTAACGACATTTGTCTACTAACCGTTTACAGTCTGTAGCTCAATTAGGATTGTTGGGTAAAATTTCTCTTAGTCAACTTACTGAATGTCAAGGGTATAAATTTGCCAAAATGAAAGCATTACTTTTTAATAAAAGCACTTCTATTTCTATTACACTATTTTCTTTAGTGTATACTAATGTCCAGGGACCTTCTCTCTGTACTATGTGCCTTTTGTCAATGATCACACCTGCTACACTTGGGTTTATCTTGTGACTTATAAATCTAACTTCTACCAGATATACTGTACATTTCAGTCTATGATCACATAATTTGGGTCTACTATTAAATGTTGTGGTCTGACTTGGGTGGGAAATATTTTAAAACTGAGCATGTGGGTATTTTAGCCAATTTGGATAACATTCACCAATCTTCATGTTCTGATACACCCGCCCAGAATGGTAGGGTTGAACGTAAACACTGTTATCTACTTGAGACTATTCGGTCTTTTCTTATCTCTGCCAATGTTCTGGCCTTGTTTTGGGGTGAAGCAGTTCTTACTGCTACTTTTCTACTCAACCGTATGCCTATTCCTCTTCCCTCTAGTCGTTCCTCTCATAAGGCTTTGTTTTCTCAAGTTCTGAATTATTCCCTCGTTCACGTCTTTGGGTCTACCTGTTTTGTTCTTTCCCGTAAAAATAAGACCAAACTTAAAAGGCTATCGCTGTTATGACCCTATTTCTCGTCGCCTTTACATCTCCCGCCACGTTGCCTTCCTTGAACACATGGCTTACTTTCAGCTTTCCTCTATCACGTCACTATTTCCAAAGAGGATTTTGTTCACATTGATCCATTTCTTTCTAAGGTCCCTATTACATAGCTTGATATACATCAGAGCTCTTATTGATAGAGCTTAGTAGCAAAAATCGTGGAAAGGACTCACGTTTCTGAGGAAGAAACGCGATGTTGCGTTTCTAAGGAAGAATCGCGCTTCTAATGCGAGAGAAACGCGATCTTGAGCTCTCAATGATCGAGTAGCAGGAATTGTGTAACATGAAGACGCACCTGAGGAAAAATCGTGGATCTGCGCTTTTGAGGAAGAATCGCTAATCTAATGAGATAGAAACGTGAATCAGTCCAAGAATGAAACTCAATCTCTCTCAATCTATGATAACCCCGTTCTGTGTTATGCCGTTAATCTTTAATTATATTCGTGATTATGTGCTTAATATGATTTTGGATGCTAAGCATGTGATTATATGTGTTTTTGAATTTATATCTATCCCTCGTAGAGATATTTGTTCTATATGTGGCTATAATCTAAAATTGAGAGCCGTAGAGTCCAACAGAAACCAAAATTGACTGTACCATTGTGATCAACATAATTTTTAGAGTCTTCGGTGAAATTTAATTAAAAATTGATTCGGATCAAATTAATTAGATTAATTCAATTTAAGTGAGCCTAATTAGTTAGCACTAAACCTTGATTAGCCATTTTGATTAGTCAAGCATATATATATGTTCTAATTGTGATTAAGCTCGTTCTTGAGCTCAAAGATTCTAAAGTTCTACACCCTAGAGAGAGGGGGAAGTGAGAATTCAAGAGGAAGGAGAGGAGAACTTGAAGATTGGCTCAAGGGAGTGAGAGATTGTGAAGAGTAACTCAAGTTCTAGCTAGAATTGGAAGAATAGAAGGCTCCAAGTGATTAAACTCTAAATTCATGAACTTAAGTCATCTAAATGTGACTTCAAGAAGAATATGTAGTTATGTGAATTGAGCAAAGATTGTAGGAATTGTGATCAATTTGGGCATGCATGCATGAATTTCTATGAAGCACCGACACGTCCATAGGCCTCACGTACGAGTGTCGGACACGTGTCGGGCACGGACACGCGTCGGACATGCAGTAGACACGTGTCCGACACTCTCTCTAACGTATCCCCTTTTTTTTTTGAAATTTCCAGTCGGACACGCCATGGACACGCCGGGACACTCTCCAGACACGCGTGAGTGGATCGAAGAAGCCCTAACTGTTGTAGAGGAGACAGAGGAAGAGAGAAGGAGATCAATGGAGACAAAGAAAGAGAGAAACCCTAACTGTTGCAGAGGAGACAGAGAAAGAGAGAAAGAGATCAAAGGAGACAGAGAGAGAGAAAGAGGATGAGACAGAAAGAGAGAAAGAGATTGAGGGAAGAAGCCTAACACATCAATCGAAGAAGCTGAGGTGATATTCTCCTTCTTCTTCTCTTCGTCTTCCTCCCTTTCGTCTCTGCTTTTCTTCTCCTCCCTTTCATCTCTGCTTTCGACTCTCTCTCGCCTCATCTTTCTGCTCCTCTCTCTCATCCTTTTTTTTTTCTATTTTCTCTTCCCTCTTATTACCGTGTCTCTCTCCCCCTTTATTCTTTTTATTCTTTTTTTCTTTTTTATGTCTTTCTTTTGTAAATAAATAATATAAATAAATACAAATAATATATTTATTTTTTAATTTTACATATAATAAATAAAATAAATAAATAAAATTAGTATATATTTTTTAATTTTACATATAATAAATAAAATAAATAAATAAAAATAGTATATATTTTTTAATTTTACATATAATATATAAAAAATATACATATATTAAACGTGTCCCCAACATGTCGTGTCCCTTATTTTTTGAAAATTTGCGTTTTTACATGTCTATGTCGTGTCGCGTGTCCGTGTCCGTGCTACATAGATGAATTTGTTTTGATTCTTCACTTTTGATCATAAACCTTGTAAATTATGATGAATTGGACATTTTATCTTACATACATGCATGAATTACCATATTTTAGAGTCCAATTCTAAGTTTAAAAGTCTATGGATGCAAGATTTGAAAAATGGTTCACATACATGAAGTTTGTGGTTTGAATTTTGATGAAATAACGGAATTTTCAACAAAAGGTTCAAATTACCTTCAAATATATGTATTTGGGAGTGTTCTTGCATATTTGAGTGCGTCATGCATGAATTTGGAGCATTGGAGTTGTGCTTGAAGCTCAAACAGAATTCTAGAAATTCCAGAATTCGAGCAATTCGCTCCAGTGATGGAAGTGTTGCGCAAGCATACATTTCAAGCTCCCAGTACTTTTGCAGACATGGGGGGGTGGCTGGAGAGACCACCCTTTATTTTCAGTCTTGGCTCAAGCAACCAAAAGTTGGCTCGAGTGTAAAATGAGAGCATCCAATACTTTTGCAGACCAAGGGGTTCACTCGAGCAACCAATGTTGCGCTCGAGCGAAGTGCCCTGTTTCAGGAAACTTTGACAAGTTTTATGTTTCGATTCCCATTCTCTTTCGTTTCTGAGCATTCTTAGGCACACATTAAGCATTCTAAATGAAATAAAGAGTTAGAAAGAAGCCTAAGAAAGATAAATGAATTAAAGAACAGATTGAATTGTGTATTGTGACCCGATTTCCGTATGTGATATGAATTACGTAGGATCAATCGTGAGGATGAATCAACCATCTGAACACTATGAGTAATATCTTAGTAAAGATATTTTCATAAATGTTATTTTCTAAATACTACCTATATGGTAAGATTTCTGAACTCGTGAATTTGTATTATGAATGAGTATTCTACCTGTCCGATTCATAAAAGACTTGAAACGTGATTGATAAGCACGAAATTATAAGATTAGACCAAAGATCGTTTTGTATGAATACACAATGGGCCTAAGGTCGTTTGGTATGTTTGATGAGAATATGAAATGACCCCGAGGTCGTCTGGTATATTTGACAAGGACACGGAATGGGCCTAAGGCTGTTTAGCATATTGGACAAGATAGACCTACCTAAGGTCATCCCACATATCATTTTGTATGATTGTTAGATGGACCAAAAGTCATTTTGAACAAGGAATTGATTGGACCAAAGGTCGTTTTGAATGTAAATACGAATGTGAATATGATTATGCTTATAAATGCACGCATGAATATGAATTTGGAAATAATAGACCTAAGGTCGTTTCGTATATACAATGTGAAGGACCAGATGGTCGTTTGAGCATGGATCCATTAAATGTGAACATGAACTTAAATCTAAACATGCGCATGAATATGAATATGGAAACGTTGGATCCGAAGTCGTTTAGTACAAATGTTATGATTAGTTATGAAAAATGTTTGGACTCAAGGTCGTTTCGTCCCTTCGACATGTACTACGTATAATGGATTGTACCCGAGGTTGTTCCGCTATGATTTGTTTAAGTGCATTATGAACGGGAATTGTGTTCCATATGTATTAAATGCAAGTATGACTTATTTACATACGAATCTCATTCATTAACCTCTTTACTCTAATATTATTCATTGGGCGTTAGCTCACTTTTTATCTATATGTATGTAGGTGAGCAAAGGGATGTCCAGCCCCAACCCCAGTGAGCTTATGAGAGAACCAAGTTTATGGAGTCAACCAAGGTCGCCTTACACAAGAGGCTTTACTTTTAATTTGTTTATCTTTTGTTTCTTTTGTGGTCATGTTTGACCAAATAACCATGGTTTTTGTTAAGACTACTTTTGAATGATCCTGGACATGTATAAATTGCTTATGTATGCGATATGTGAGTTATTACACGTGTGAAAGAATTTTATTTTGCCATATATGCACAATTTGGACAATGCTTTACATTTTGCTTCCACTTTTGGCCTCCTACTATAAATCATGATTTGATTTTTGTCTAAGGCCGTAGGTAATCTTCGGATTACTGGCCAATTATGATCCCAACCTATAGCGGCGGGTTCGGGTCATGACACGATCTCTCGCACAAGAATCTCTCTCTCTCCCTCTCTCTCTCTCTCTCTCTGTTTTTATGCTTTATCTAATTGATCATTTATTATATAATCTTTTATCTAGAGATAATGCATTTTGAATAATATCAGTCCACTATTTTTACTCCACTATTTTTATTGGTCTAGTGTTTTACAGATTCAAGAATATAACTCCATTATTTTTATTGCTATCTGTGTTTTGAAGTTTTAATAATATCACTTCATTAATTTTTTTGTCTCCATAATTTTAAGTTTCAATGATAATGACCTATTATTTTTTTTTTATAGACACCTATTTTAATGATGGTAATAATGAGAATGAATTAAAATGTTCCTATAATAATTAAATTTAATAATTCATTTTGTTTTTATGTTTAGAATGAATTTTTACCTGCTATTCATTTTTTTTAAAATAATTTTTATGTTGTATTTAATTAATTAAATAATTTATAAAAATTTAAAATTTAAAACTCATTTATAACATATATATATGTCAATTGGAAATTTAAAAAAAAAAAAAAAATTATATCGGTAAATTAAAAATATATTTAATAAAAATAATATAAAAGCGCTTCCAAACTATGATTCCTCTAAGTGGCCACATTCCCACGGTCCCGCTCCCACTCCTGCTTCATGCAACTAAGTGATAGAGGTCTTAGGTTTAAGGCTCTCCATTAGCATTTGATATTATGTCCCCGTTTGGTTTCTTCCTCTCTGTTTAGTTGTTTACTTCTATTTGTCTCTCCACATGCATGACGGGATTGCACGTGAGGAAGGGTGTTAAATACGTTGATATACATTGTTGAGCCCATTTCTTAACAGTTTTGGTTTTCAAAAAATTAGTAACTTAACAGTCCCTTCTAATGAGTACATCTCTTCTGTCCCCCATGAATTTATTCTCGCTTCTCCATCTCCTCCTCTGTTAGTCTATTCTCGTAGCAAGGTTCTTCCCCCATCAGTTGCCTCCTGCTCAAGGTTCTGAAAAGCGGTTGCAGTCGCCGTAACGGTGGCGGTGACGCGGTTGCGATTGCGGGGTGTAAAGGCCGTAGCATAACGGTTGCAGTAACCGAAACCGTGAATTATTTTATTTTTTGCACAATTTGAAAAAAACTTACCGATACGCATATTTTTTTTCCATGATCATATTTATTGGGTTTAAAATAATATTGATCAATTTTTGTAAATTTTTAAGTATGATCTAATATATTTCATATTTTTAAATCACTATAAATTGAGTTTTTTACATTTTATTTTAATAATTAATGACTTTATATTATACAAAAATCAATCACTAACTATCATATATAAGATAAACAATGAAAAAAGTAAGAGAATAATAAAAGCCTAAATATATATATATATACATACATATTTTAATGACCACACTTATTATTATTATTATTATTATTATTTTCAAACAATATATAGATAGACACACACAAACAAAATGGTTGAGTGATAGCAGCTGAATAGAATAGTATAGGTCTTACAGCTTCAACAAATCAATAACATGTTCTTCATCTTCCCTCTTCTCTCTCTATCTCTTACTTCTCCATCTTCTCTCTTTATCTTCCCTTTTTCCCCATTTTCAACTGTTTTTTTTTTATTTTTTCGAAAAAAGCAGTTTGGAACCGTTACGTAACGGTGTGTCAGTTTTATCTTCTTGTTATGGCCTTTATTCGCCACGGCAGCCACGCCGACACACTTGTGAATCTCAATCACACTGCAAAAGCGGCCGTAACGGGTGGCAGTAACCACCACAACCGTTACATGACGGCGTTACGTAACGGTTGCGACCGCTTTTTAAAACCTTGCTCCTGCTCCTTGCTATTGATCTTCTTGTTTCTAATGACACTGATCCTATTCAACGTTTGTATCCATTTCACCATCGTACTCCTATGATAAGACTTGGTTTTTCTAATACATGTTTTTCTCCTTTATATTGTACCTTCTTGTCTACTGTTCATTTGCTTTTAGAATCCTAGTCTTACAAAGAGGCCTGTCAAGATCCTAATTGGGTTCAAGCTATGGAGAATGAGTTGTCTGCGTTGTAGAAAACTACTACTTGGGAGTTGGTTCCTTTGTCTACTAGCAAGAATCTGGTTGGTTGTAAATGGGTCTACAAAGTGAAGACTCATTCTGATGGTTCTTTTAAGCATTAAAAAGCTCGCTTAGTTGCTAATGGTTTCTTTCAAAAGTATGGTCTTGATTATGACGAGACTTTTGCCCTTATTGTCAGGATGACTACTTTTCGTACCTTAATTTATGTGGTTGTTGTCCATCATTGGCCTCTTCATTAGATTAATATTAAGCTAAGAAGTACGGACATAGACACAAACATGGACACGAACATGTGACACGACACGAACACGCGGACATGTAAATTTTCAAAAAATGCAAGACACGACATGTTGGGGACGCGTTCAAAACATATATTTTTATATTTTTATTATATGTATATTTTTAAATCTTTAATATTATTTTATGTCAAATATTTAATTTTACTAAATTTATCAACCTTAAGTACGCTATTTTAGTAAAAAAAATTAAAAATTATAATTTTTGTTTTGAAAAAACTAGTGCTCAGCGTGTCCCTAGAGTGTACCCAGCGTGTCTTCAACGTGTCCCTTGCATGTTCTCAGCGTGTCTCAACGTATCCGCAGCATATTCAAAGTGTCCCAGCATGTCTGACACGTGTCCGGCGTGTGTCCGTGTCAGACACCTACATGCGACCTCCGAAGAGGTGTCTGTGCTTCATAGATGTTAAGAATTTTTTTCTTAATGGCCATCTCACTGAAGAGGTCTACATGCGTCGTTTACCTAGTCTGTGCTTCATAGTTGTCGTCTTCATCGTGCTCCTGATGGTTTGAAAGAGTCTCCCCATGCTTGGTATGATCGCTTTAAGATGGTTGTTATTCTCAGATTGGGTTCCATCTTTGTCTATGATTCTGCTTTATCTCTCCTTCACATCTCTATTGGTTTTGTTACCGTATTGTTTTATATGGATGACATGATAATTATTGGCTCTAACTCCTCTGTTATCTCTGAGATCAAGCAACATCTCTTTTGGACATTGAAAATGAAAGATCTGGGTCCTTTGCGGTATTTTCTTGGTATTGAGATAGCCTATTCTCCCAAAGAGTATTTTCTATCTCGAGCCAAATATGCAAATGAAGTTATTCACCGTAATGGTCTTTCTAATGCAATGCTTTTTGACACCGATTGAGCTTAATGTAAAGCTTATTCCCTTTGGATGATCCCATTTTATATTGAGAACTGGTGGGTTGCTTAGTCTATTCGACTATCACTTGTCCTGATCTTGCCTATGTTAATGTGGTCAGCCAGTTCGTTTCTACTCCTCGTTCCACGCTTTAGGCTACTTCGGTTCAGATTCTCTGCTATCTCCAAGATACTATCTTTCAAGGCTGCTTGTTATCTTCTACTTCTTTGGACATAGTAGCCTATGCTGATTCTGATTAGGTTGGTCATGTCAATGATCGTAAATCCACTTCTAATTTTTGTATGTTTCTTGGCGATTCCTTGATTTCTTAGAAAAGCAAGAAACAAACCGTTGTTGCTCAGTCTACTACCGAAGCGAAGTACCATGCTATGGCTTATACAACTATTAAGATTGTCTGACTTTGTTGTCTCTTGTCTGATTTGGGAGTTCCTTAGTTCTCTCTGACCTCTCTCTACTGTGACAATTGAAGTGCTATTCAGATTGCCCATAACAATGTCTTTCATGAGTGGACAAAGCACATGGACATTGATTGTCACTTTGTCTGTCATCATTTGTAGTATGGCTCTATTTTGCTTTCTTTTGTTATTTTTGTTTTGCAGCTTGCCGACTTCTTTACCAAAACTCACATTACTACTGCTTAGTTTCGGCTTCTTCTTGACAAACTCTCAGTGTTTTCTACTAAAACACCTTGAGTTTAAGTGGAGGTGTGTGACTATTAGTGTATATTCGGTATATATTCTAAGAGATTGTGTAAATATTATGGGTATGTTTTTTTGAGTTGTTTAGAGATTTTAGAGATAAAAAAAAAAAAACATGTTTGGTTTTTTTTTTTTTTTTTTTGTTTTTTAAAAAAATTTTGAGAGAGTTTTTTGAAAAAAAATTGATTTGATTGTGTGAAAAAGAGAGATTTATTAAAAAAAACTTTTTTTTTTTTTTGTTTTTTTTTTTTTTTTGAGAAAATTTGTTTGGTTTGATTACTTTTGAAAACTTATTTGTAGAGAAAATTTCCCAAAATTTTTTCAGAAAATCAAACCAAACGAACCCTATGTGTTTTCAGAATTGTTTGTATTTCCTATTTAGTCTTAGGGTTAAAATTGCTATATAATCAGATGTGCATTTTGTATTTTAAGACTATAGATTATATAACACATCCATCTCGGCTACACTCATTTTATGTACATATTGTGTCTTAGTTACCCAACACTATCCCATAAAGTGTTGTTGGCCTTACTGTTGTTCTATGAAATTTGCCTTTTATTTTTGTTGGTATTCGTTGATCACATAATAATGCCAGGCACATTCCTACACTTGAGCAAACCTACTTTGCATCTATGAGCCACATCATCTCCAATCTCACCATCCTTATTAATAATCAAACCTAAGTAATGAAAATGTTTACTGCTTGTCACTTGGTTTTCAATCTCCACTTCTCTATTATTTCCACATCAACTACTGCTAAAGTTGCATTTCATATTCAGTTTTATTTCTGCTAATTTTAAAGCCTTTTGACTTGAGTGTTTCTCTCTAGATTTCTAATTTAGTGTTAATTCTTTCCTTAGTTTCATCTAGTAGAATAATATTATCAACAAACAACATACACCATGGGATATCTTAATTCATTCATGATTGGGGCAAGGATTTAAAGTTGATCCTTGATGCAACCCTATAGTGATTGAGAAGTTACTAGTTTCTTTCCCTTACAAGTGATCTATAAAAATCATATGTAAATTGTTTCCATAGTTAATCTACCGGGCATAAATCCAAGCTAATTCTTTGACATAGTTGTTAACCTGTTACCCTCGAGTGATGGTCAATCACTCTCTCCCACAATTTCACTATATGGCTCATGTCTATAAATTTTGAATATTTCCCTTCTTTTAATATATAGGTACTATAATACTTTTTCTCTATTCACCAACCATTTTTTGAGTCACTAGAATCTTGTTAACCAAGAGATACCGACATTACCTAAGCATTTCCAAGCCTCAATAGGAATACAATCTGGTCCTAATGCCTTAACCTTATTTCATATTCTTCGATGCAACTTCAACCTCAAACTCTCTTAATATAAGATAAAAACTATATTCTCTAGTTCTATCAATACTATTATAATCAATCTCAACATGTATTGACTAAAAATCCAAAAAGAAGCAAATTATCTATGAAGCACCGAGACTTCAAAAGTATCCGTACCGAACATACGGACACTTTGGGGACATGTATGGGACACCCTTATTTAATTAATTTATTTTCAAAGGACACGCCAAGGACATTAGGGACATGTCAAATTATCTTTTCTCCCATTTTATTTAGTGTTTTTGATAAATGTTGAATGTTATTATTTTTTTCCTAAATTTAAATACCTAATAGATCATCCATAAATATATATATATATATATATATATATAAACTGTAAGTATTACTTGAAAAAAAAAAAAAATAGAATTGGGGTTAGTTTTTGTTAATATTGATTGTTTGTGGATGTAATATTAATCTAGATAGCAAATAAAAATATATGAAAACACCACTATTTTGAAATCGCCATGTCCCATGTCCGCATCCATATTTGTGTCCGTGCTCCTTAGCAAATTACAAATGCACAACTAAAATACCTGAGGGATCAGCAAACTTACACTGATAGAACAAAAGTTACCATGCCATGTATTGCGCA
The DNA here is from genome assembly GCA_025200525.1 of Camellia lanceoleosa. Lineage (NCBI taxonomy): Eukaryota > Viridiplantae > Streptophyta > Magnoliopsida > Ericales > Theaceae > Camellia > Camellia lanceoleosa. Next base: position 54,673,038 of record CM045766.1, read on the forward strand.
CACAGCTAAAAAAACATGTAAAGAGAGCAAGCAAGAAGTAACAGCACAATTCTCATCCTTGCTGACCAAGGCATCCAAGTAGAGGACTTCTCTTCCTAATATGCAGATGACGCTCTCTTAATAAATCATTACTTGCACTAATTTGTGGCATCTATTTGAATTATTAATAATACTATGCTCTACAAAGCCAAGATCATAAGCAGGCTTAACATTCATAGGTTTTGAGATAACAGGAGGCAGCTCAGGACCAAATCAGGCTTGCCTATTTAATTTCTAATCCTGCTACCATTGAAGGCAATTCCAAGAGTAGAAGTGCAGATGTTGGAATAATATATGACATGGCATTCACCACCTCAACTTGACTAGTTTGAGAATAACTGTAACTAACAAAGCAATCACAACAAATTAATAAAACCAAAATTTGTTTCTACTTTTTAACAACTGATGTAGTAACATGAGCAGATGAAGCATTGAGAAGAAAGATTGATCAGTAACCAGATAGAACCAACCTGATGCCCTGAGAAAGTTTTGATTGGTCGATTCTCTCCAACTTTACAAACATATATCATGTGGTCGGTGGAGCATGTCGCAAATGAAACATTGTTTCGCCAATCAACATCAAGGGTAGGAGCTGAGGTATAACATAGCCAAGTTATCACTACAAGTCTACAAGAATGATCATATGAACAAAAACAGGTTTACACTGACCAATAACAAACAGTAAAATTTACCAAATACAGAAAGGGATGATTAGAAAAAAAAGGTTTAAGTGGAAAATAAAAGGACTGGGAGTCACCTGAATGAAATTCAAATTGTTGTTTCCATTCCCCCGTCTTTATGTCCCACACAATGGCAGTTTTATCCACACTCCCACTAACAATATAGTCACCCTTCTTGTTCCACTTCAAAGAAAATATTGGCCCTTTATGTTTATTTAAGGTAGTCATCAACTCTCCTGTACAACATTTCCACTAATAAATAAACCATAAACATGCAGAGTTGATTTGAGCGCAGAATGGAACCCTCATTTCACGACTTCAAATTGGATTAACAGACATAAGATCTGTAAGTTAACCAAATATAAGTAGTAGACACACTCAATACCCAATCACATCCTGACATTTTCCAAATGGCCAAAGGTGGTTAAAACAAGATGGAACCTATCTTAACAGAGTATAGTAGGGCTCCTTTAAATATTGAATTATCCTGATAGACAATCATATATATATTCTGACTGGCATTGGGGTACCGAGATCAAAGCCCAACCAATGCCCAGGGGTGCACAGGCCCTCGGCAAGAAGTTTCCCACAAGTGCACCACAATTAATTCAAGAGTTTTTCCTCAGTCCGATGCCCCAAGGAATTATTGGCATCTAAGAGGTTTTGATTCTTGAACCTTGGAGGGAGCACAACCCCAAGACCCAAGGCCTTGCCACCAAAATAAACCTTGAATTTTCAATTTTGTTTGATTTATTTTCAATCTAAACCATATGTCTATTTTTGTTAAGTAAAACCAATGGAAAAATAGTATTTTAGTTATTAAACTCAATGTAAATATACATAAAGGTCATATTTGATTCACAAGATTAATACTGAAGTATTAATAATCCTATTAAATTAGTGTGGTATTCACTATCCAATTGGATTAATATCCATTGGATTAATAATCCCACCCCTACCCCATTATTAATAATCCTACAAATTCGTTGGATTAATTATCCATTGGATTAATAATCCTAAACCAAAATGTTAAAACAAACATAGGATAATTGGGCCCACAGATTAATAATCTCAATCTCATGCTCTAATCCACCCAATCAAACATGCCCAAAATGTCTAAAATATCATTTTCATTGAGTTCAATTACTAAAATATCTATTTTTTCATAATTTTACTTAATGAAAATAGGCAAATGGTTTAGATTGAAAACAAATCAAAAGTTTAGGGTTTAAATTGACAAAATTAAAAACTTCGGATTTATTTTGTTACAAGGGTCAAACTTGGGGGCTTTTTTTTTGTAATTTCCCCTTTATAGTTTGTAATTTTTATGCTGGAAGGTACTGTTTCAGTAAGAGTTGAATTACTCTAACCGAGCACAACAAAAACATTTAGTGAGTTCATTATCTACAGTAGTCCTTAGTTATAAACTAAAAGTTGGGGATATCAAAAGAAAACTTGACTAATATACTTCATATTTATCGGTTTTGATGCATAACATAGATGTGTTACTGTGGATATTCATATACCTGAAACGTGAAGCACCAATACAAGTATTCCAGGAATTTGAATTTCATACAAGTGAGCCATGAAATTATGTATTCATGTTCTTTGCTGCTGTAACTACATCTATTCAATTAATTTACTATCTTATTTCTTTGATCTAAAAGTGTTGTCCAGATCAAATAAAGGTGCCCTGTATAGTTCCCTAATCTTCTCCATATAACCAATATTTAATTTCAAGCACAGCATGCAAACCATTTAGAAACACAACCTACCATCTCTATTCCATATTCTTGCCTGGCCATCATAAGAACCTGTCGCAAGTAGCGTCCCCTCTGCCTACAAAATGGAACAAACATTCACAAAAAGAAAAAATGATTCAACCATGGCATAGTTCCAAAATATAGCATGCATGCCACTATCAAACCTCAACATCAGGTAATATCTTGGTGGAGAATGACATCTAGCTTGTATGTGAAATATGAAGTGTCAACCACAATCATATAAAGGAAACTCACATTCCAATCAAGCGTTGTGACATCCTTGCTTTTCTCATTGATTCTACCTTTGTAATGTTTCAAGACAACAACATTTAGAGGCCCATTTGGCATACTGGAACTACAAGGTCCATCTCCAACTGTCCAAATTCTTGCGGTTGAATCTCCAGAACTAGAAATTCATGAATTGTAAATAGTGTTACGACAAGAGATGGTTTGGCTTTGGAAAAGAATAAGATTATATCTTTCAAATTGCCATCACTTTAATGGTTTCATAAAATAGCTATATCTCAATTCGAGCCACACCAAATTTTTTACATAACCAGAACATGTAATAAGTCTAACAACCAGCATTTTATGCGCTACAGTCACTATCATTCTACATTCTGTAAGATATGACATAATTTTAAATGTCACGTTAGTTATTTAAATGTGAAGATCTGCATCAAACGTACAAAGGCCCAAAAAGGTGAGCAAACCCAAAACCTTACAAAGGAATCTAAAGATCACTATACCACAATGCTCAACAGGCCCTTCAATTTGTTTTCTAGGTGGTCAAATAGGTGCCAGAGCTTTAAAATGGAATATTTGTAAACTAAAACTAAATTAACTCATGCTCAGCCATAGATAGTTATTTGACAATTGACAAGTAATGTCTTTATTAGAATCTTACGATTCACGATTCAATTCACAATTTGATTCACAATTTTTGCAAAATAGATACAAATCTATGGGTGAATCTATTTTGGAAGTAAATCTCTAGTGAATCGCACGATTCACAATCGATTCACGATTCAATTCACTTTTTACGATTTATGCAATTTTTTGAAATTATTGTATCCAACATATTTTCGACTCTTTTTTTCTCCATCTTTTGGGTGAAAATGACATGATTTTTTTTTTTTTTTTAATTTTAGTGAAAATGACATAGTACAACTTCTAATAGCATTTAGGCCCCGTTTGGGGACTTACCTTTTTAGCCAATTAGCCAAAAAGTTACTAAATTAGCCAAAAAGCCAACAACTCATACCAAAAAGTCAAAGATTCTCTTTTCTCTCTATTTTTTGCACATCTTTTCGTAATTAGCCAAAAAGTCATCCCAAACATACAAGTTTTTTTTAACTACCTTTTTAGCCAAATAGCCAAAAAGTTACTAATTAGCCTGTTCCCAAACGAGGCCTTAATACTAAAATAACCAACATATATACATGATTTGTTATTATTTTAGTAATCATGGAGCTTTTAATAGGATCCAATCACATCCAGTCAAAGCTAACATATTTTTAACGTTTCTTCTCATTTTTTTTCCCTTTAAAAAATCATAATATATCTTCTAAGATGTTTAAGATTAAAATTACACTATGAATTATCTATTGCTATTTTATTAAATTGAATATTATATGTGTGAGGCCAGTTATACTTTTTAAAATGTTTTAAGCTTTAAAATAAAATATTCTAAATGATTCTTTCTTATTATTTGCTCATGTTATTTAAAAAAGTATGTATGCTTATTGCCCAAATATCAATATCGTTGTTAATTATTGTTACTTTGAAAATTGATAGTTTGTATATTTGGTTATTATCTTTATTAAGAATGGTTGATAAGAAATATTTGAAAAAGAAAAAAGGTTATATGGTGATCTTACATAGTAACCTTTATTAATTTCTTACCTATTAAACTATGAGATTATCATTCAAAATATCATTTTCATTAATTTAAGTCTAAATATTTCATATTCATAAGATATATTTAACATCTAAATGTGTATATGTTTTTAAGTAATTTAGAAAAAGTGACCGAATCTTTACGATTCACGATTCGATTCAATTTGCGATTCGGTACGAGGCCATTTCGATTCACGATACGAATCCCAATTTGACAATTATGCAAGTAATGTTATCCACCGATGGTTAGTTGACATGTGAAACACTTGTATAGTGTTTATTCAACAATAGTTATTTGACATGTGTAACTCTTGTATAATGTTTATTTAATATTCATTTCAAATGCACAAACTCTTACACAATATTTGTGCATATAAAGTTTCATTCTATATTCATTGTAGAATTTAAAAATGAAAAATAATATTAAAATGGAGAGACTTGTTGGGTTTGGAATCACAAGAAAATGTTGTGCTAATGTTTTTGTGCTGATCCTTTAACACAGCAACACTCATGATTTTGACAAATGTGAACGAGAATCTGCTTTGAGACGTGTGATTATTCTACAATGGCTATGATAATCCCATCATGTAATACTTTATATTTAATTAATAACGGAGATTTGAATTTTATTCCCTACTATTCATATTTAATTTGGGAATTATAAAAATTATGGAGACTGATTTGTATATGATTCTATGAAAAATTTATTTGGAATTAGAAATTGAAAGCCTAATTGGCTCAAGAAAAAATATATAGTGAGTCGAATTATTTTAATTTCGAGGATCGGACCATATGAGAGTTTAATTAAATATTCGATTCAGATTTGTAAAATTGAGATTTGATTAATTGGGTCCGAATTGGAGTTAATTACGTTATGAGGAGTGGGAATTAAGATTATTGCGAATTAAATTTATTTATGAGATCTTCAATTTGAGTATGTAATTTATTACCGGAGACCTTGAGTTATGACCTGAAATTGAGGGCTTTACTGATGTAAAAAGTCACAATTGATGATGGAAATAAGCTTAATTTGATGTTTGGAGCCTTTTGGGAGTTTGATTACAAAATCTGATTCAGACTAATAAATTTAAATATAATTAATTGGGCTCTCATGAAAGTCAAATTAGATTAATAAAATTATGTGAGACTTGTGATTAGTCCCGATTCGTTTAATTATGTGGTTGTTGTGGAATTGCATGTTTAAGGATGTGAATTATAAGGATTTGACGTTATATATGTTGATTGTAGAAAAATCTGTTATAATTACAGCTTTAAACGGAAAATTGAGGACCTTAGATGTGCCAAAAAACAAAACCGATTAAATATTTATAATCAGCATGACTTTTGGAGCCTAGTATAAGTTTTGTAAAAATCTGATTCAGAATGAATTATTAAATATTATATCTTATGTTTATATATATATATAAGTATATGGGCCTTAGTTGAGATAGACTCAACAAAGAAGATATTTTGGGAGAGAGAGTTTGAGAGAGTTCTGGAGACATCAAGAGAAGGAACCAAGGGGAGAAAAGAGGAATCACATCTAAAGCTTGGAGATTTAAAGAATTGTAAGGAAATTCAAGAACGTAATTCAAGTATGTATAAATCAACTAAAACTCTGGGAATACCTCTTCAATTGTGTAAAATCAAGACTTAAATTAGAGATTTCGCACTCAAATGAGTTAGGGTTGGTAACTCATAACTTGAAATTAAACATCCATTCCTTACATATGTTAGATGTGAGAGTTAATTCTCTTATATTTGCTTATCTTGAAGTTGATTGTGAAAAGTTGAGCCTTAATCTTGAGGTTTTGTATGGTTTGAACTCATAAAATTATAAATGAAATGAAGATTTATGTGAATTTGGAAGAAGTTTTGAAAAAGTTTGAAAAAGAACTAAAACAAGGATTTTGATCTTTCTTGCTTGAAGATTCATTGTATTTTTTATATTTTGATTTAGAAAACAATCATAATCTCATGTTTTCTATTAGTTTTATATGTTTTTGAGTGATTTGAGTTGAAACCTAGCTTGAAAAATGGAAGAACAAGTGATAGAGTCAACAGATATTTTCGGCAGCAGGATTTTGCCCAGAACCGCATGTGCGGTGGGGCTTCCCGCACGTGCGGAAGTCTATTTCCAGCAACATTTTTGCTTCTGAAATAATTGCACGAGCCACCGCATGTGCCTTGGCTCTCCTGCACGTGCGGTTTTGGTGCCGCATGTGCGGAACTCTCATGTTTCAGTCCAACTTCAAATAGGCATATCTTCCTCATCCGGACTCCATTTTAAGTGATTCTTAAGCCTAAATTCAAGCCACAGAAATCTAGTTTCTAATGGTGGTGGCCTCACATCCAAATTCTCAGTACACAAATAGATATTTTTAAATTAGTGAAGGTTGTTCACTTTCTTTCTAACCGTTTCATGCTATTTCTTCTCCTAACCTAGTTTCCTTTCGTTTCTTCCTATTTTCCCAGACACAGATTTTGACTCATTGAGGACTAATAAGTTTAGAACCAACATAAATAATTGGTTAAGGAGCAAAGTAAACGATCGGTTTATTTGATTAAGAAAATATTAAGAGAAGCAAATTTAATCAAGAGAGTAATTCTATGTTTCGATATGTTGTGCTATGCGCATTGTGATTGCAAGTCAAGATTCGAGGACCGGTCAACCATTTCTGAAAATCACTGTGAGTAATAATATTGTAAAGATATGTTCACTTATATTGATTTTGATACATAAATGTCGTGATTTTGTGAAATTATGTTTTATTCGAATGAATGAGCTACAAGAAGTGTGATATGGAACATGAATATGAAATGTGAATTGTTTATGCTATGATAAGTGGGCCCAAGGAGAGATAGAGACATGTCGATGTTCCATCTACTCTATAATAAGATACGTTTGGACCTGAGGTCGTTCCAAACAGCTGTTATCACGTGATTGGGCCCAAGGCCGTTCTGTACTAAGTGTGGGCCCGAGGCCATTCTGTATCATATGTGGGCCTGAGGCCGTTCTAATAAATGATGGGCTTGAGACCGTTCTGTGGACCCAAGGTCATTCTGTGATTTAAGAAAAGTATGAATTTAGGGCGTGTTTGATTGGGGGGATAAGAGGAGGGATTATTTACTGTGCGGATTGTAATCCGCACAGTAAATCTAATCCGATGTTTGTTTTTTTTTTAGTCCGCCGGACTCCATGTCCGGCCGGACTCCTAATCCCCCATATGGGGGATACCACTGTCCCGGGAGGGGGGGGGTGTGGAATAGTATTGGTGGGATTATTTACTGTTTGGATTAGAGGGGTGAGATGACCATTTTGCCCATTTTCTTTGTGTTGCTGTTGTGTTTGATTGGACCATGAAGTGTTGGATATAAATATTGAAAAAATATATGTTTCAAACATTGAAAAAAAAACTGGTGCTAAAAAAACATATTGAAAAAATTTATTTAATTTCATTTAATTATTTATTTATTTATTTAATTTGTTGAAATAATTTTTTATGGATATTTTATTGATGTTTTATTTTAAAATTTTGTTTATGTTTTATTTAATTTCATTATTTAAATTTAATAGATGTTTTATTTAATTTCATTTTTTGATTATTATTTTTTTAAAAACAAATTTATTTAAAATCTTAATTAAAAAATAATATATATTTTTATTGATATTTTATTTATTTATTTTTAAAAAATAAATTTATTTAATTGTGTAAAAAATAAAATAAAATAATTTTTTATTTAATCTAGCTAAAAATAATTAAAATATTATAGATATGTTTAATATTGCTATTACTTAGTAAACAATTTAAAAAGGGTAAAATAGTCATTTGTTCATTTATCCTATCCAGTCCGTCCAACCAAACGTTGGATTCACTAAAAATAATCTGGGAGATTCATAGTCCGGACATCTAATCCCATGAAAAAACAAACACAGGATACATATCCAATCCAACCAAATAGTCCGGGGGATTCACAGTCCCAAGACTCAAGTCCGATGGATTCTAATCCCCCCTTTACCAGTCCGCCCAATCAAACACACCCTTATATTATTACGCTTACTATGATGTTGGGCTTGTTTTTTTAAATCTCTTTACTATATTATTACTTATTGAGCTTCGTTCACTCTTTATTTTATATGTATGTAGGTGATCTATCAAAAGACCAATCTCTTACGTCAACCTCAGGAGTCCTTTTGTGGATCTGTTATGCCAAGCTTCCAAGATGGAGCTTTTGCCCTTTTGAGATCCCTTATGTAAAGTCTGCCCTTTTGTGAAGCCATCCAAGATGCGCCTCTGTGCCGAGGCTTTAACTTTGTATTGCTAGAATTCTGTATTTTATTGAGTCTTATGTATATGTGTGTGAGATATATATAGGGTTTGCATATGAATATAAATTACTAGTGTGGCTAAATGTTTTAATTATTCTAATTATCATGTATGCACAAGCTCAATGGACATTATTATTTGATTTGCTTCCGCTTTAGGCCCCGATATGATTTGAATATTTTGAATTTTGTTTTTAAGGCTAAAGGTAATCTAAGGTTACTGGCCGGTCATCATACACTAATACAAGGGGTATACCCCAGGCTGTAACAAACTATACAAAGAGACAAACCAGCACAATGCACAAGAAGCAGCTGGGTAAGGCAACACAACCACCAGCTGACTAAAATGTAACAGCAAAGCAAAGATAATCCAGCACTATGTACATATCACACAGCCTCTAACCAAGGTTCTGAAAAGCGGTTGCGGTGGTGAACGGTGGCGATTGATGATTGATTCTTGATTCTTGCGATTCTTGATTCTTGATTTGCGGTGTGTAAAAAGCGTGGCGTAGCGGTTCTTGTAAATCAAATCGTGAATTTTTTTATTTTTCGCACAATTTGAAAAAAACTTACCAATACGCACATTTTTTTTCCATGATCATATTTATTGGGTTTTAAAATAAATATTGATCAATTTTTATAAATTTTTAAGTTTGATCCAATATATTTCATATTTTTAAATCACTATAAACTGAGTTTTTTACATTTTATTTTAATAATTAATTACTTTATATCATACAAAAAAATCAATCACTAACTATTATATATAGGATACTGTTATGGTGTGCAACTTACGCCTTACACTTACGCCTTTTCTGTTTGCAGTCCTGCTTTTGTTTTCACCTTCCACTTACACTTTTTGTGTAAGTGGCACATGGTATGCAACCCTCAAGGGTTGCACACTTAAGAAAAGTCCTTATATATAAGATAAACAATGACAAAAGTAAGAATAAATAAAAGTTACATATATTAATCAAGTCAAATAGATAATGACCACACTTATTATTATTATTATTATTTTCAAATAATATATAGATAGACACACATAAACAAAATGGTTAAGTGATAGCAACTGAATAGAATAGCATAGATCTTACAGTTTCAACAAATCAATAACTTATTCATCATCTTCCCTCTTCTCTCTCTATCTCTCTTCCCTCATTTTCAACTCTTTTTTTTTTTTTTTGGTGTTTTTTCGAAAGAAGCAATTCTGAACCGTTACGTAACAATGCGTAACAGGCTGTTACGGCCATTACAGCACCGTTATGACCGCTATAGCAGCCGCTACGGCCGATACACCTGTGAATCTCAATCACACTGCAAAAGCGGCCGTAACAAGCGGCAGTAACTACAACCGTTACGTAACGGCATTACATAACGGTTACGGCCGCTTTTTAAAACCTTGCCTCTAACGGATCATGAAGCTAACTGAACAGAAGGATAATAAAGCATTAAAAAACTAAAGAAGGTTCAAGTTGTTCATGAGCCACATACAAAGAAATGGGGACCATGAACAAAACCAAAAGCCTTGAACCTAAAAGCAAACTATCTAAGACCCTTGAACAGCCCACAAAGGTAGGCAAGACTATAAACACCAACACAAAAGACACAATTCTTGCACAACCTGCAAGAATAGGATAGAATCCTTACAAGATAGAATATAAAAACTACTACTATCAACCAATCTTATGCTTGATAAAAAGGATAAATTCTATTACTAAGGGAGAGTAATTTCTTCCAAATCTAGGAAGACTCACTAGGGGTTTTCACCTTCCAAAAACTATTACCTTTGAGGAGGTAGGACTTAACCCACTAACACCACATAGATTGCTCCCCACCAAAAAGAGGAACCGAATGTGCTTAGAAACAGCAGCTATATTCCAGATTTCCATAAATTTGAAATACAAACCCCCTTCATTTTGGTGGGAACACACATTATCCCAGGAAACCTTAGCACTATGCTTCTTCAACTCAGAACCAAACCAAAGGAAAGCTCTCAACAGACTTTCCACCTAGGAAGAATAAAAAGAGAAGCCCAGTACACTTGCAGAGAGAACAAAATGGTTTGAATAAGTTGAGCTCTCTCAGCATAGGAGAGGGATTTGTTAGTCCAATTCTTAATACTCTTGGTGATCCTGTCAACAAGTTGACTGCAGTCCATAGCTTTCAACTTAGTGGATATTAGGGGAACCCCAGGATATCTAACAGGGAGAGTACCATCAGAGAATTGCAAAATGTGCAGAATCTCATCATTCCTCTCACAGCCAGGAAAAAAACCTGACTTTTGGTAGGACTAGGAGTTAAACCAAATAGGCTTTTAAACTCAGAGAGACCCTCATTAATGGTATTAACAATGAAAGTATCCCCCTTACAAAAAATCATAAGGTCATCAGCAAAACACAAACTGACAATTTTAGTCTTGTCACATCTCCAATGGAATTTAAACTTAGGATCAAGAGTTTTCTCAGCTAGAATTCTAGCTAAAATTTCCAGCTAAAATTTCCATAACTTTCCATAACCAAGACAAAAAGGTAAGGAGACATCAGGTCACCTTCCCTAAGACCTCTAGCTAATTTAAAGTAACCATGAAGGCTGTCATTAATACTAATTGAGAAAGAGGGGCTAGTCATACAAGCTTCAATCCACACAATCATGTTAGTAGGGAATGCTGTGGCCTTAAGGATATCAAGAACAATCTAATATTATCATAAGCTTTCATGATATCAACTTTCACGGCACATTTGGGAACAGGAGAGTGCTTATGGTTTTTGGAAAGGAAAATGTTGTCAACTATCCTCCTCCCATGCTGATTGAACAGGGTCAAAAAGATCAAGGAGAACCAACTTGATTCTATTAGCAATGATCTTAGCAATACACTTATAAATAGTGTTGCAACAGGAAATTGGCCTGTAATCACCCACTTTCTAAGGGTTAGGGACTTTAGGAATGAGGGCAACAACAGTGTTATTAATCTCTTTAAGAAGAACACCATAATCAAAGAAGGATTTAATGGTGATGTCCCAAGCACTCCTAAAGAATCCAGCAGAGTACCCATCAGGGCCAGGGGCCTCGTTGGCTTTAAGAAACCAAAAGGCTTCCTTAATCTCAGCCTGTGAAACTTCCCTAGACCAGATATCACAATGGGCAGAAGAAACCTTAGATTTTACAAGAGAGGCAATCCTAATTATCCTCAAAAGGAGCATCCAAAATGTTAGTGTAAGCAGAAACAAAAACATACTGAATATCCTCATCCCTACTGATTCTGGAACCATCATCCAAAACAATATTATGAATTTTGCTTCTGTTGTTATTACCCTTAAAACAGTCCTAAAGAAGAATCTCCTATGTTCTATTAAAGACTAAAAAGCATCCATTGAAGCAATTATATAGCTCTGTTTGTTTAGAAAGAAACGGACGATGGAAAATGAAAATAGTAGAAAGTGAAGTGAAAGAAAGGAAAAAGAAATGAAAATTTATTTTCTTGCATGTATATGAATAAATGAAAAATTTGCAAGAAAATGATGGGAAGAGAATATAACTACTGTATAACAAGGTATTGTGGAGAGAAGTATGGACAAAAAGGGAAACAAAATAAACCATGTCACGATTTGTGGGAAAAATAAATTTCCCTGCATATTTTGCAAGAAATTGTTAGCCTAGCTAATAGCTAACAAGCTAATTTGAGTTGTACTTTAGTTTCCATTACTTTCTAGGACTCTTTATCTAAACACACACACACACACACACACACACAAAATTAAAAAAATCTTTTTCTTTCACTTTCCTATATTATCCATCTAACCAAACTGAGCCTATAGGTTTCCAATAATTGTTTCCTTCTTGTTTTAAAAAATTTCATTTTCTATTTCCCCATATATTTCCTGGTAGCATTTCTCGCTTTTGTTCCCCTATTGTTTCCCATTATGCTTTCTATTCCACAAACTATGGTTTAGAAAGAAAAATGACTCACATTAGCACTCCAGTTTGCTAAATTTGATTTATCCTAACATGTTCATAGAAGTGCACCATCGGATTAATGTCTATTCCCAAGTTATCACAGATCAATGGTTCATAAAGATTTCACTTGCTTCCAAAATTCACTCAAAGGAGCTCATGGACAAGAGCAAGTGTGTAAATGGGCCTAAAATGGTCCAAGCAAACGTATTTTTGAATGAACCAATTTCAAAAGAATAAAGAGTGGATTTTTGACCATGTCAAATAGTCATTTCTAAGACACAAATGTACTCACCCTGAGGCAAGAAGTGAACCAGCTGGACTCCATGCACATGCAAAAACCTGTTAACAATGGCAGAACAAGTGTTTAGTCAAACAATAAGATATTCAATTAAATCTAACAAAAATGTATAATAGAGATACACCCAAACCTCAGAGGTATGGCCTTCCAGAACCGTCACATCACGGCTAGGAATTTCAGAAGGCAAAGACGTTGAGCTTGTGCATATGTCCATTGGTTCTGGTCCTATATTGCATATCACATACAAAATAAACAAATATCCACATTCAAAGCATGGGGTAACTAACATTCAACATAAGTAACCCTGATCAATCTAGGACTCTTCCTAACTACCACCCAGAATACAAGGCCAAATTCATACAATTCATGGTCAAGTTTAGTGGTTAAAAAAGAAAATACCATATGATCCAAAGTTGCATTTTTTTAATCAAACTTTGTATCCTTGTTTGTACTCAACGACATATGGGAAGTGAACTGATAGGTGTAGATTACCTCTGCAGTATCTGTTTTCTTCATGTCTGGTGCTAACCTTATCTCAATGGATAGATTACAAGGCCACCCAAAATATAATGCCAATTTTGTGTAAGTGTAACTCACAGTTAAACTAAGATGTTGGTAAAAAGAAAATGCTATATGACCAAAATAACATATTTTAAATTGAATGTGTATCCTTATTTCTCTTCAACAACATATGGAAGTGAAACAAGATGTGCAGGTTACCTCCACCATTTCCATTTTCTTCATGTTTGGTGCTGACCTTATCTCCACCTGGTTTGGTATCAACAGAATCCTCAGTTCGCTTTTCCTCGTCTTTATCCTTTTCGCGCTCTTTATCCTTCTCTATCTTCTCCCTATCCCGTTCTCTTTCTTTCTCCTTTTGTTGTTTTTCCTTCTCTCTTTCTCGTGCATGCTCTCGTTCCTGTTCCTGATCAAATTCATTCTTATCTTTCTCCTTTTCTCTGTGTCTATCCTGTTGAAGACTTTCTTTTTTCTCTTTTATGATTTTCTGTAGTTCATAGACATCCTTTGTTATGAGATCCAAAGGTTGGATGAATGAGAAATCACCATCTATGTCTGCATCACTCTGACAAAACCTTAACAAACATCTATAAGTTGAAAATTCTCAACAGGCAAAATGTAAAAAGAAATGAGCAAAGCCAAGAAACAAATGTACTTACACAGCTCAAGTTTGCTTCCAGCTCAAGATACTGAATTCCTTTTTGCACAAATGTAACAAGAGCACCAGGTGGAACTAAATTTCCGTCAATTGTGCTTTTGTTGATCCCTGCCTCATATCCTAATGCAAAAGCTGAATGCGTAAACCCTGAAAGAAATTGTATTAGCAAATAAAGAAAAATAAAAACAATGCATACTACACAATGCATTGTAAACTGAAATTTTATTGAAAGTTAATAATGTGGCTTTTAGCCTCAATCAAAAGATAAATGCATAAACCATGAAAGAAACTCTATAAGCAAGCATATAGAAAATTCTAAATAATATATGGTGCACGATACAAGGCCAAGGGAGAGCATTGTTACAAACTATTGATTCCCTCCTCATTACCTAAAGCAAAAGATGAGATGCATAAAACTCGGTAAGAAAATGTATTATCAAATAAAAAGAATCAAAACAATCCATAGTGCACAATGCATGGTAACCTGAATTTTTAATAAAGTGACGAATAGATAAACCATGATTGAAACTCTATTAGCATATTATGAACTCTAAACAATATATGGTGCATGATACAAAGCAAAAGGAAGAGCATTGTTAAAAATTACTGATCTTTGCGTCATTTCCGTAAGTAGCACAAACATGGACACGCGACACGACACGATGATTTTAAAAAAAATGCATGACACAATACACCTAGGACATGTTACAATTTTAAATTCCTATATATTTATTACGTCAAATGAATGAATTGTTTATTCAAAAGTGATAAAAAAAAAAAGAAACATAACATCAATTAAAAAATTAAAAAACTATATACTCTAGAACTTATACACAATTGCAACCTGAAGAATGCAAAACAATTGTAAAACATTGAAATAAACATAACATATTCACTTTATAAGATGTTTCAAAACATATTTAGAGAGCGTAGATTGAATTACAAAGAATGTAAAAAAGTGTTACTATGAGGAGATTTATCACATAGGTCGTGTTTGGAGGGTTCAATAAGCAACGTTGAAGTGTCAATAAAGTATTTAATATTATGAATTTTAAATTAATATACTTTGCAGAAGAGTGTCAGACATGAAAACAATTGTAGAACAATGAAATACAGATGATGTATTCATTAATGTTGCAAAATTAATGTTGCAAAACATATCTAGAGTGCATAAGTTAACATTGCAAAGAATGCAAAACATTGTTACTATAACCAGATTTATCACATAGGTCGTGTTTAGAGAGTTGAATAAGTGATGTTGACATGTCTGCAAAGTATCTGATATTATGAATTTAAAATTTGAAATTATGACACATTGAAGAAGAGTCGGACACGCTTTTAGGAGTGTCCGCAGAGTGTCGTATCTGACACGACACGCCTCCTCCATGAAAGTGTTTGTGCTTCTTAGTTCCTAAGAAAAAGTTGAAGTGTAAAACCCTAAAACAAAATTACATCAGCAAATAGTAACTAATCAAAATGACGTGTGGTTCATTGTACATAGTAAAATAAAGAGTGCCTTTAAAAGGTTGTTTATTGTAGCCTCAAGTCCTAAAGGATAAAGCAAAAGCTATATATACACATAATCCAAACACCCCCCCCACAACCCCCTCCCCCCCCCCCAAAAAAAAAAAAAAAGAATTTAATTTAGGGTAAATCACACAAGCAGTCCTTATACTTAGATTCTTGTGCCATTTTGATTCCTAATCGTTGTAATTTTAATTGACTCAATTTTGACCCTAAATTTATGATTTTATCTCAATTTGATCCAATTGATTATACTTGTTAGCATTTTTTTATGGAAAATGTGCACAAGCGGCATGTGTTGTGCTTCTAGAGGCAAAATTATAAATTTGATCAACTCTGTGAGTAACCCCAACCAACTCAGTGATCATTTTCTGTCAAAAATCTTAATGACGTTATCAATTGAATCAAATTCATACAAAATCTAAAATTAAGGGTCAAAATTGAGACAATTGAAAATGTTGGGACCAAAATGACACAATGAGCAAAATCTAGGGACTATTGGTGTAATTTGCCCTTTAATTTAACAAAGTAAAGACCAGACTAAATACTTATGCCCACCCCAACCCCCAGCCCCATCCCCACCGCAAAAAATAAATAAATGTGCATGGCCTAAATGCATAGTAAAAAGAAGAGTGCCATAGAAAGTTGGAAGAAAAGAATTCTAGAAACAATTACCAGAGATTTGTTTTCGTTTAAGAAGAATGCGAAAAGTTCCATATATTCTACCCAAATCATTTCATCTTTCTAATAGAGTTCTCAAAATCGTGAACATCCTATCCATTATATACTAGGAGAGTGGGCAGGCAAACAAAGAGTTAAAGCAAAGTAACTATAGTTAGAAAAAAACGGTACATCTCATATATAAGATTGATTGGAAAACTACAGGTCATTGAGCATTGCGTCAAAAAGGACAAAGTAGATAGGTATAGATGTCTTATTTCCCAACAAAAGAACACCAAATGAAGTACATTAAAATAACGAACAACCTAAGCATAAAACTTTGGTATATTTCTCATAAGATACAAAAATGAAACTAAAAGCAAATAATGTGTCACCTCTTATTCAATCATAAGTTAGAGGCTAAGAAGCATGGGTATTCCAAAAAAATTGTTGTATGAGCAACCGTTACTTATCCGGTAAGGGTACGAGTACCGGGAACGGGAAATACTTTGGGTATGGCTCGAGTACAGCATAAGTATAGAACCAGTACGGCATGTGTATGCCTCAGGTATGGGATGGGTAAGTTTGGAGTACTTTTGTGAGTTACTTTGGGGCATAAATGTAATTTTTTTTTTTTAAAAAAAAATAAGGTAATCAAAATAATTATATTGTACCTGTTTTATGAACTTTAAAAACATAGTGAATTTTAGTAATTATCAAAAATATAGAAAATACTTAGGTTTTTTTTTTTTTTTACCATTACAAAAATACTTTAATTAGTTTTTACATTTGATTTTTTAATTGTTATAATTATAAAAAGGGTAAATTACACTAACCACACCTGAGATTTAGCATAATTGCAAGGACTACCCTTGAGGTTTCAATAATAACAATGACCTCCCTTACGTTTGAAACTATTACCAAGATCCCCCCTTCTGTTAGCACATTTCACAAATGCATACTCAACGCTCATTTATTTAGTTAACATTATCTTTACTGGGCCTAGTGCTCATCCCGTCGTGGAAAACCATTTTCAGATATTGACGGTGTGCCTCGGCTGAGATGATGGCCCAAGGATTGTGAGAGCAAGAAGCTCATTCTATTTTGCTTATTTTATAAAGCCTTGGGCTATATTTTTTGTATTGGGTTGAAACCCTTTCGTTGTAATAGGGCAAGGCATTTGGTATATGTAATCCCTTAGAGCATGCTCTTCTGAAAACTTAGATATTGTAGTTGGATGTAATGTCCCACATGCTCAATATTCATGTCATGTAATGCGCTTGAATATAGGATGCATGTGACACTTGTAACCCATGTATTGGATGGATTTATGTATATATTGATGGAGACTTTATCAATTGGTAATCTCATTCCTTATTTATCTTATTTTAGTAAGACAATCCTATCTCATAAGATCATTTTCATATAAATATATATTTCCCTTGTTTCAAAATACTATTTTCTTAATAGATTCGGATCCCTTAGAAATTGGAGCATTACATTTTGGTCTCCCGTCATCATTCCACTATGTCTAATTTTCAAACATCAGTTGCAACTAGCGACGTTAATGGCGTCGTCAACACCAACAAATTCACCCAAAAAAAAAAATCGTCGACACCTACATCAATCCCTCCAATGTTGTCATAACCAAACTCTACCTCGATTGTACCACCATCATCACCAACCCCTCCAATAGTCACATTGCCGCTGGCAAGTATTAGGTTTGTTGTTTTTATTTTTTATTTTTGGGGTCAAGGTTTCTAGTTTGTGATTTATTTGGGGGGTTTGAGTTTCTACATTGTTTTGGGGGATAGGGTTTCTAATTCGATTATGGGGTTAGGTCTTATGGTTTTCAAGTTGTTTGTTTGAGGCAAGACAATTAGGGACAGCCACAACCGCGGGTTTTTGGGGCTGATTTAATTGGATTTTATTTCTGAAATTGCAATAAAAGTATAGGGGACAATTAGGATTTGTTTAGACTAATAAATGGGTAAGAGTTTAAGCATGAAAAGATGGAAATTTGGCACTGTTTAGGGGCTGTGAACAGTGTTGGGGCTGTTAAAAAGTGCAGAAAATACAAGAGGGAAAGAAGGAGAAGACGATAGATCTAGGAATCACTCCTAGAATTCCTTAGGCATCACACCTAAGGTTATGATTGCATCACACAAACCCAAAGAAGCTTCAAAGCTCTCAAAATTCTTTAAAATATCAACTCTATCGAATTATAAGTATTACATGACTTTATATAGAATTAGAAGCCTTCCAAAACCAACTATAACCAAAAAAGGAAACTATTAAAATATCTTTAACTTCTAAAACTAATTTAAAACCAAATAAGAAACATAAATAAAAAGTAATTAAATAACTCGACTCATAAGACAATCCATGGGCGACCTACATAACCCATATTCATAAACTCTGCAAATTACCAAAATACTTTTTCTTTTTCTTTTTTTGATAAATCAAATTACCAAAATACTCCTAAGCTTAAAATCTTAAAAGGCTTTAATATAATTATAAAATAAGACTAATAATACTGAAAACATAATTATAGAAGATTTCTATCAGTTTCTCTATAAAATCATGCCAATGTCCAAATATCATAGCTTCTTTAAATTTAGTCTTCCTTGAGCTTTTTATACTCTCATCTTGGTTGGAAAAAAAACTCAACCTTAAGTTTTGAAGTGTTGAAGTATAAGAATCCACAAGTTTTGAAATTGCATCTATGGCTTCACATTAAAATTTTCAAGTTGCCAACATCATTTCTTCCTCATTGGAGGTAGCAATGGAAGCAATGTGATATTTTCAACTCTAAAGCAATGTGAACCCTTGAATTGATCTAAGTGTTGAATTGCCCCCTCATCCATGCCGTTCTGTTTTGGCTTTGCAATATGTTGCTTACAATCAATTTGAATGCTACTGCATGCATCAACAACCAGGGATGCAATATTCTCAACCTTTACCCTCAACCAAAATGTCGTCATGCAATTCAATTTTGCCATCCTCTTGTAAATCTGGTATATGTTGGACACTAATCATGCGTAGAGGCTCATTAGATGAATTTGTTGGCACCACATCAGAAAATTCAGGTAACAAATTAGTGACCTGTAAAGGCATATTTTGCTCAGAATCAGCGTTTGCTTGCTTTAATTTTTCAACCTCTACTGCTTGTATGGTATCCAAATATTCAATTTGATCTCTTGCCCCTTCTTCAACAATTTGAAAATTCACTTATCTCATGAATGGGAGCCTTTTTTATCCTTAATAAGCTAGTCTTCTTTTGTTTTGGGCAAAATCTGATTGTTTTCTTTCACTTTTGACTTCAATTGCACATCTTTGACAACAATCTTTGGTTTTGGTGCTACTTGTGATGCATGTCTCACAATTTTGTGGTTGTTGCAACAATCCTCCCTTTGTAATAGGCTTCAAATTGCAAATTTCTCAAATTTTACGAAAAACTCAAATTGCATAGACGTTTCAATAGCATCTTCGAGATCTTCCAAATATGTATGAGACATCTCTTCTTTAATTCCATATCTCGATCAATAGACATCCGTTCACTTTTTACCACTACTAATTTGATAAATAATTCCTTATCTTTTCTTGCATAATCAATCACACACATCACTTTGCTCAAGAGCAGTGTTTTCAAAGGCTCAAGGTGCACTAAGGCGCTAAAGGTCTCTCGGGGCCTAGGCGCAAGGCGAGGCGCGGGCTTTATTGAAGTAAGGCGCACAATCTTAGTAAAAAATAGAAAAATTAACATAGACTAATTATTCATAGTACTAAGACAATTTTTTTAAATTACACATTAGCACAGACAGTGTATTAACATAGACTAATCATTCATAGTACTAAGGCGCACAGTGTATTAATCATTCATTGTAATGGAAAATAATGTGTAATGGAAAATTACACATTAGCACAGACAGTGTATTAATTAATGGAAAATTAATTAATACAATGTAATGGAAAATAATGTAATGTAAGGTGTCAATTTAAAAAATAATTAATGTAATGTAATGTGTCAATTTAGAAAATAATGTAATGTCAAAAAAACAGAGACCAATAGCAGTGTATTAATTAATTATTTGTCAAAAAAAATTTAGTGTATTTTTTTAGTTAATCAATCAATAAGATAAGTCTTATTTTGTATTTCTATTTTTTTTTTTTTTTTAAAAACAGAGACTAAAAGGCATAATTGAAAAAAAAAAAACAAAAAACAAAAAACAAAAAAAAAAAAAAACAAATCAAAGCAGACTGAATCAGGGAAGAAGACAGAAGAAGAAGAAGAAAAAAAAAAAAGAGACAATCGAAGTCGAAGAAGAAGAGAGAGACAATCGAAGTCGAAGAAGTCAGAAAAACAAAAAAAAAAAAAACAAACACCTGGAAGTCGAAGTCGAAGAAGAAGAAGCCGAAAGAGAAAAAAATAAAAAATAAAAATAGATGACACAGATTAGGGATTCGAACACACACCTGGAAGTCGTAGCGCACCTGGAAGTCGAAGTCGAAGTCGAAGCCCAATCCAAGTCGAAGTCGAATTGAAGTCGAGACAGGAAGAGACGACACAGATTAGGAATTCCGTTTCAGTAGTATTTCGTTTCAGTCGAAGTCGTATTGTATATAAGTTGTAGTCCTCTGTGGTTAGAGCCATTCGAACACACACCACAGCCGTTAGATCAAAATTAGGGCATAAACCATCAATCGCGCCTAGGCGCGAGCCTTGCGCCTCTCTCGCCTGCTTCAAGTCGCGCCTAAGGTACGCGACTTCTTCAAAGCGCCTCGCCTGGTACCAGTGCAGGCGCACAAGCTACGCCTCGATGCGTCTTGCGCCTAGGAGCGCTTTTCACAACACTGCTCAAGAGCATGCAATTCATCAAGAAAATTATCTTTAAGATCCCTTAGGCGAATTGTTGCTCTAAAATGCTTTTTACCCTCTTCCCAAATCAATCCACTTGTATAGGATCTCCCACAATGTGAAAACATCATGGCGGAACCTTAAGCTCTTATACAAAACTGATGCAAGATGATTGTGGATAGGGCTATAAACTGACTTTCTGTGGGTTTTTATGGTTGCTTAAAGCTGAAAACCAATAGGAATTTTAGGATTTCAATTAATGAATGGACTGAACTAGGTTTAGGATTAATAAACCAGGTGAAAGATATTGAAACAGGGGCTGTTCAGGAGCTGTGAACAATAGCTCATGAACAGTAAACCAAAAAAGAAAAGAAGAAAGAAGGGAAGAAGATAGGTCTAGGCATCAGAGTTAGGATTGCATCACACAAACCCAAAGAGGCTTCAAAGCTCTCAAAATTCTTTAAAATATCAACTCTATTGAATTATAAGCATTGCGTGGCTTTATATAGAATTAGAAGACTTCCTAAACCAACTACAACCAAAAAGGAAACTATTATAATATCTTTGACTTCTAAAACTAATTTAAGACCAACTAAAAAACATAAATAGAAACTAATTAAATAACTTGACTCATAAGACAACCCATGGGCTACCCACACAACCCAGATTCAAAAACTCTGTAAATTACCAAAATACTCCTAAGCTTAAAATCCTAGAAAGCATAAATATAATTATAAAATAAGACTAATAATACTAAAAGCATAATTATAGAAGATTTCTATCAGTTTCTCTATGAAATCGTGCCAATGTCCAAATATCATCACTTTTTTAAATTTAGCCTTCCTTGAGCTTCTTATACTCTGGATCATCGTTGTTTGGATGTGAGATTTCTAAGATTTAGTGTTGCTTTGATAATTTGTTTCTTGATTTGTTTTCTATATCCTCTATATATTTGGTCCAAAACCAAAACAATGCCCTCGAAGATGATCTCTATATTTGCGGATGATTTTTGGTTTCAACAACCCAACTGCCAAACCAAATGACCCAATGTGTGCAGTTTCAAAGAATTCATTGGTCGAAATCGGGTGACCATTCCTTTATCCCAAGTTTGTAGGGTCAGGTAATGAACTGAATGTGAACGTGAACTCAACCCAGGACAGCCCTACAACTAGGGTATGGCATATTCCTAACAATTCCACATTCTTGCTGAATTCTCAAGGTTAAAAGACTGTACCAGTTCCCATGTTTTATGTTTTTTTTTTTTTTTTCTTTTAATTTTTACTATGCAACTATCAACAATGGCTTGTGTAAAATCTTAACACTAACAAATAAAATAAGGGGTAAATTATACAATAGTTCCTAAAGTATATTACTTATTTCATTTAGGTCCCTAATCTTTAATTTGAATCAATTACATCCCTAAACATTACACATTAATTCAATTATTCAATGTGATCCCTTCCGACAGAAAATGTTGAAACCATGCTTATATCAACGCTTTGAAGGGTCTATTTAAGCAAAATAGCATCGAACAATGGACAGAAGATTAGGGTTTAACGTATCACACAAAAAATTGGGATTTTGGGGGATTTAAGGATTATCTAAGCAACTTAGAAGCACAATAAACTGAAGATTAACTCCTTGTTGCAATATGGGAGAATCAGAAGACTTTGTTCCTCATTATAGTATGTATTTCAGTTTTTAAAATTAACTTGTTTGCGTATATTGAATTCATGTGTTCCTCGAATAGGGTTTTTTTTTTAAATCCAAAATCTGGGTTGTATACCACCTAATATAAGGCTAATGTAAGCATGATGTCAACATTTTTTGTCTAAAGATAATGGTAGTTATAGAAAGGGACCACAATGAATTCATGTGTAAAATTTAAGGATGTAAAAGAGCATCTCCAAGGAGTTCTTTAAAAGAGACATGTTAACTATTATAAGTTATAACTACCATTTTCATATTTTAGTCACTCCAATAGGCTAACTATCTATTTCAACAAAAAATTTTAGGGCTAGCTACATTTGAAGATCCTTGGGAGGCTCTTTAAATATAGATAGATAAAATAAAGAGTAGCATTGGAGTACATAGATAAAAATAAATAAATAAATAAATAAAAAGGCAAAATAAAAAATTACCTTTTTATATTTTAGCTAATAAAAAATAAAGAGTATGGTTGGAGTTGCTCTAACTGAAACAAAATTAAAAATTAGGGACCAAGATGAAATAAGTGGTATCCTTTAGGAACTATTTATGTAATTTATCCATAAAATAGGTATTCCTCAAAATGGCTAGCAATGCATTTTCCTTTTTTAACTTATTAATTGAGTTGGAAACAGGTACCATCGACTAAAAGAACCACCCTAAGGCCCCAGGTTGGTTTTCAAACAGGTAAATAGTGAAGGAAGAAAAGCGGCCCAAAAGTGGCAAGGACGAAAGGGGTTGAATCCCGAAACCTATTGCCACATTGTTTGTGGTTTTAAAAGCCATGCCGCTTAATTTCTGTGTGTATAATTGAAATCAAAACCCAGGATTGGATAAAGGGGGCAGAAGGAAACATTTTTCAAACCAAACTCCACCACTCCCTTTCAGATGTCATTCTCACACAATTAACCACTATAATGCGTCAACTATGGCAATTCATACTAAATTCTTCACATTTTCCCCCCTAATTCAACTTGCTGGATGTGAGTAATTTTCCAATAAGTATTCCTTTCGGCATTTATTAGTAATACAATGAGCAATTTTCTTAATGTTTTAGCCTAATTAAATAAGAAGAATAAAATCACAACATAAAAAATAATTATAATAACAATAACAGTAACAAAGATTCTAAGAATAACAAAACACCAATATCTCATTTACAAAGCATGTCTGTCGAGATCAATAGATTTGCTTTAAAGCCCAGAGTTGGCTTTAAGCTTTGGCCACTGGTCTGGTCATAGCAGTTAGTTACAAGGAGGGTCTGAAAAGAAAGTTCTAATCATCCTATCCGAGTTAAGGCCCTAATCTTTTGATGGAATAAAATACAAACCAAAAATATAAAGAGAGAATAAAGATTTTGGTATAAAAGGAAGAAAAAGAAACAAAATACTGACCTGATTCATGAAGATAACGGAAGACTATGTAGTTCAATTCGGTGGAAGTGATAGAGATCATCGTCGCCACAAGCCTGCATAGAGAGAGAGACAGAGAGAGACAGAGAGAAATCAAGGATGGAGATTCGAGTCTGGGCCGCAGGGTGGAGAATGCAATGGAGATGGGCTTCTCGCTTGAATGACGAAAATGTCCTCATAAACGGCCGTTTCAGCAGCGATAGCCTGGGTGTCAGTGTGGGCTTCGCCTCGGTTGACAAATTGATTTTAGAGTGGTTTGAGTTGGTCTAAATAAATGTACTTTTTAACTGAATATAAGTTGGGTATGGGTTGAGTTTGAAGTGATATGGTAGAGAGGTGATGTGACTTAAATAAAATGATATGACTTAAATAGAATAGTGACTTTTTGACTTTTTAACTATTTTAAAGTATCAGAAATAAGACCTTAGTCTAAAAATTGTGATAGGGATTCTTACATATACATGACCTCTACAACTTTTACTCTCATTCTAATCATTAATAATATGAGATCCACATATATATGAATGAATCTCTCACACACATACACATTAAGAGTCAAAATCAAATTACGGTCATGAAACTCTTAAAAAAAAGGTCCCAAACATTTCTTAAAAAAACTATACTGTTAACAAATTATATCAAAAGTTAAAAAAAATAATAAATAAAAAATGATAATAATTCTTTACTTTTTACACATTTTTGGTAAATATTTTAAAAAATTATTTTAAATATATTAAATTTTTTTTACCTTTATATTTTAATCAAAAAAGTTACTAAAATGATTTGTTTTCAAACGAGATTAGTTTGGGTTAATCCAAACCCATAATCAAATTGTTGCTAATTTCTTTTTTACTTCATATTTTAGAAGGTGATTGTTGATCTCTAGGTTTCACTTAGTGTTTTGATTTTCTTGTGCTGATTTGTTTCGTTCATTTGAGAGCCTTTCTCTATTCGAAGATGGATAACTTTGATTTGTCAAAAGGGGTTGGACGAGTGCAAGGATGTCTCAAAGTTGTGTCTAGTTGGAAAGATCTTAGCCCCAAAGATCCTGAATAAACTAGATGTGTCTAACATTTTACATAGAGCTTGGAAGACTAGGGCGGACGTGTCTATATCATCTTGGAATGATAATCAGTGTGTTTGGTTTGAGTTTTCTGGATTAAATTTTTTGAAAATTAAGTTTTTTGATTTTCGTATTCTTTTGTTTTTAGTGAATATTTTTTAAATTTTAAACATTTTTTTTACTTTTTTAGATGCACCTTAGTTAGAGGTATCTAAAAAGTAAAAAATTTGTGAAAAAATATTTTAAAAAATTAATAAATACATAGAAATACAAAAAAATGTACTGAATTCTTGTATATTTTTTGTATTTTTGGTATTTAGTGAATTTTTAAAAGATTTTTTTTATAATTTTTTTTTACTTTTTAGGAGTATTTATGTTAGGTGTGTTTAAAAAGCAAAAAAAATTGCTTAAAATATTAAAAAAAATCAGTAAAAACAAAAAAACACAGAAAATAAAAAAGTAAAATTTTTTGAAAAATGTTTTAGAAAACTGGTAACTAAGCACATTGAATGTGTTTCTATTTCAATATGCTGAGGTAGAGGATCGTCAGAAAGTGTTATTGGAGGCCCCTTGGTTAGTTATGGGAAAGCTTCTAGTCTTCTAACCTCTCCAGACTAGGAAAGTTGCTATAGAGATGAAATTTCGATGGTGTCTATTCTAAGCTCAAGTCCATGGTTTGCCGCTAGATAAGCTAATCAAATCATGTGGGGAAACCATCAGCAATAGGATTGGCATACTTGTACACGTGGAGGCCCATACTAAAGGGCTCCTCTTGTACATAAATTTCCTATGAATTAGGGTTGAAGTGGATGTCACAAAGTCGTTGCATCAAGGATTGTTTTTTGTACGGCCGGATTGTTTTTTGTCTAACCACAGGGTTATTGTCCACCCGTACAAATTAGGCTGTGGAAATGTAGAAAGTGATCCCTCCAACATCTTGAAATATGTCATAATGTACACCTTGGTATTTCTGGCATTATGGCATATTCTACCATCTTTTGCCTATAAAAGGACCCTCTAGAGAGAGAAGAGGTTGTGTAACGAATCGAATCAAATTCAATTTATTTATGTATTTATTTTGGTATCTATTTAGAAATCTTCTTACTATGTTTACAGGCTCAAGATTGATTGGAGTTTGATTGGTACGAGTCCCCAATCGTTTAAATGTACTATTATTATTATAGTTGTGGTGTCGTAAAGCATCCTATTTAACTTGGTGAAAACAAATTACGAATTTTTGAGTTTCAATTAGTTTTGGTTTGTACCTATTAAATTTGTATATAAATTTAATTTTTGGGATTTATTTGATTAGCTCATACTTAATTATTTTAGTGTATATTTAATTATGTAAATGGTGGGGATCACTTTTAGTCCATTTAAAATTATTTTATACTCTAGTCTTGGTGAATTATTTTAGATTATTAAATTTCATTCTTTTGGACCTAGTTAATTAAATCATGACTCGTTTATAATTACCAGTTATTATCATTACTTATTTTATTATCATGAGAGAGTTACGGATATTTATAGTGTGCATCATCAACCAAAATAAAAATTTTAGGGAAAATTATTTATAAGTCATATTAGAGAAACTTATGCTACATATGGTCCTACTAAAAAACTTATGTTCCCATAAGTCCTGTGGGAAGTTTGTTAACATATTTACCTTCAATATTAATTGTTAATATCATAAATAATAGTAAAACCATATATAGGAAATTGAATGTTACCATAAATCATATCTATATAAACGTAACGTAACGTGACACCTATCTACATAAACATAACGTAATGTGGCACCTACATAAACGTAACGTGACACCTATGATCTATGGCAACATTCAATTTCCTATATAGGAAATTGAAATTAGAGATGTTCTTAGTCAACCTACTGGTGTTATTGAATATGACAATTTAACCTATGGTGATATAATTAGCACTATTCAAAAAGAAGGATTAAAAATGTGTATTGATTTAAAACTTAGTCAAAAAGCCACTAAGGATAAACATAAAGCTAAATATGAATTAGGAAATTTCTGTGAACAATATGGTTTACCTCCTGTTGCACCTTCCCATAGGAAATCACACAAGTACTCCAAACATAAATATAAATCCAAATACTCTTCTAATAAATATCGCAAAGATTATTCACCTTCCAAATCTCATGATAAATTTTATACTAAACCCAAAAAGAAATATTATAAAAAATCACATCCCAAATCTAAATTCAAAAAAGACATTACTTGCTATAATTGCGGTCAAAAAGGACATTATTCAAATAAATGTAAAGAAAAGCAAAAATTAAAGGATAAAGTTAACCAACTTCAAATTGATGATAATTCCAAAAATCAGTTATTTGAAATCTTCCAATTAAATCAATCTGTTAGCGACTCCTCTTCTGATCATCCAAGAACTTCATCTGATTATCATTCACCTAGTGATGATTCTGACCATAATATTAATCTAGGATGTAATGATGTCTGCTGTAAACCAGTTAAACAAATAACTGTTCTTACTAAAAACACCCAAGAAGAATCTGCACTTATTGAATTAATTAGCAAATTAGATGATCCCAATTTAAAACAAAAATATATTGATAAATTAAAATCTTTATTAATACATTCTGATGATAAACCTAAGATTGATAAACCTATTATCAGTTTATCTAAGACTTTAGAAAGATTTAAAAATAAAACTAAAGAAATTACACTTCAGGATTTACAATTGGAAATCAATCAAATCAAACAAACTATTAATGAATTAAGACAAAAAGATCGAAAATTAGAAGATGAAATTATTACATTAAAACTTAATAAAAGTTTAGATAATTTCCACAATTCAGTCCATGGATCTCCTAATGAATCTGAACATAATTACCACGATTACGATCACACTAATCACGATAAATTAATATTTGACAATAGATCGAATCCCATACTCGGACGATAAAAGATTAAATCTAATCAATAAAATCTATATGCAAAAATGGTATTCACGAATTAAGATAGTTATTAATGATTTTGAATTAAACTTAATTGCTCTAATAGACTTTGGTCTTGATTTAAACTGTGTACAAGAAGGTTTGCTCCCTACTAAATACTATGAAAAATGCCATGAGAAATTAACCTCTGCTAATGGTAGTAAAATGCGTATTAAATATAAATTACCTAACGTTCATGTTTGTCAAGATAATGTATGTTTCAAAACCTCATTCGTTTTAGTAAAAAACATGACTGATAAAATCATATTAGGTACTCCATTTATACATTTACTTTATCCATTTACTACATCTGCTGAAGGGATTACCACTCATGTTTTAAGCCAACCTGTTACTTTTAAATTTTTATTTCCGCCTGAAATGTTCGAATTAAAACTGTTAAAAGATTGTTCTATTTCCCATACTATTAATCGCTTAACTAGGCAAATTAATTTTCTTAAAGAAGAAATTAATTATAAAAGAATTGATCAACAATTAACTGATCCTGTTATTATTTCTCAAATTAATGATTTTAAATTAAAACTAGAATTCACTATCTGCTCCAATTTACCTACTGCATTTTGGCATAGAAAAAAGCATGTTGTTACTTTGCCATATATTAAAAATTTTAATGAAAAACACATCCCTACTAAATCTCGACCTATTCAAATGAATTATGAATTACTTGAAATGTGTAAGAACGAAATTAATGAATTATTAAAAAACATAATCATTAGTCCAAGTAAATCACCGTGGTCTTGTCCTGCTTTTTATGTTAATAAAAATGCTGAATTAGAACGAGGTGTCCCTCGCTTAGTTATTAATTATAAACCACTCAATGCTGTTTTAGAATGGATTAGATATCCTATTCCTAATAAAAAAGATTTGATTAAAAGACTTAGTCAAGCTGTTATTTTTAGTAAATTTGATTTAAAAAGTGGGTTTTGGCAAATCCAAATTCACCCTAAAGATCGATATAAAACTACACAAGTACTCCAAACATAAATATAAATCCAAATACTCTTCTAATAAATATCGCAAAGATTATTCACCTTCCAAATCTCATGATAAATTTTATACTAAACCCAAAAAGAAATACTGCTACTTCTCAAATTAGTAAACCTGTTTATTCTACACACACACATTTATTTGAAGAAGAAACTGCTTCAAATAATTCTCCAACTCAAACTGATTTTGAAGAATTTATACCTCCAGTCAATCCTCAACTTATGACCATTAAAAAGGATTTTAAACCTGATCTTGATAAATTATTCATTGAATTTAGTTTTCATGCACTTATAATGAAAACGATAAATTAAAGCAATATTATGGGTTTTATTCATCATATTGGTAAATGAACCATGTAATTGTATATTTAATGTTAATGCATGTAAAATATTTGGATCTCGTAAACTAAGAGTAAAATCAGGAAAACAATTAAAATGTACTGGACCTTTATGAAGACCAGTTTCCATCATACCCATTAAACTATCATTGTAATTAAGAAAACGAGCATCTCTTAAACATAATAAAACAGAAGTATTTTTACTTTAAGTATTTTTGATTTTGATATTACCTATATACCTGGTTGTCAAAATTCTCTTCCTGATTTTCTTATCCGGGAATTTTTACAGGGGGGTAAGGGATGAGTGCTACTCCACATATTCCATATTTAAAAACCCAAATTACCTTTTACCAAACCCTACTCAAACAAGTTAATCGCCGTATTAACCGCCTCAAAACCGCCAAACCAACTACTAAAAGAGCCCAATACATCATTCACCAACAGATTCAAGCCCGTCGTATTTTGCGACATGATTATTACAACCATTTACATTATTTCCAGAATTATCTAGATCTCCTTTCTGGTTGTTAATCTCTGCTACTGATCATTGTTTCTTGTTTCAATAGATGTCTCGCCCAAGGTCTCCTTCTAAGGCTTTGGTTCCTTCTAGTCAACCTTTTGTTCCTCTTTCTTTTGAGTTAGTAAGACAATACCCTCAGCCCATTCAAATGATTAACCGTTACCAAATCCTTGGTAATATCCCCAGACCTAATTACTCAACTGCTTTGGCTACTGATCCTTTTGCTCCAAGCCAATCAGTCTCAGTTACTCCATTCCTTGCTAACCCAGTCAGGTCATCTTGATCTGATTATACCAAATCACACACTACTAATCTGTTCTATATAAAACCCAGTCACCCTAAAGGCCAAGTAATCCATGAAATTGCTAAATCCCATTTTGGCTCTGGATGCCATTTCATCCTCCCACATCCAGAGAAAACACTCACCTATTACAAAGATATTTTGATCCATCATCAATCAATCTTGATTAAACCCATTTATGATCGAACCTATGCCAGCAAGGTTCTGTATCATTCCATTTACATCCATAGTATTGTTTCCCAAGCTGAATGGGGTCCTCCTTATCAGCTTCGAGATTTACCTGGTCATTCCATCCAGTATAATTACCATGATTATGTTGATGCCTGGTTCAAGATTTTCCTGTACCAAAATAAAACTTTTAGTCACTCCTGGTTCATCTCCTTTGATCAAAAATTCAAATCCGAGTTTCCTACTTGGTTTCTGAGATGGTGGACTCATTATGGTGCCATTTCAGACATCCTCCCAGGTGATCTCATTGAACTAGTTAACTATTTCTCCTCTGTTTACCCATTCACCACTCATCAGAGATAATTTCCATCTTTGTTAATTTTTATATCCAAATATAAACTCCTATGGATATTTAAATGGCATTATGGAATTGATGGTAACATAATCACTCGTCAACATTCAGTCAAATGGTGGGCTAAGTACAATGTGCCCAGAATTTTTGAAATTGTTCATGAAGAATTCCCCATTGATCAATGTGCTCCAACTCCTTCTATGATCAAAGCCCAGCAGAACCCAACTGCTGCAATCAACCAAGGAAGCCAGCCCAGTCTTCCTCCAATCAATCTTAGAAGCCCCTCATCTAGTGGTTCCAAGCCCAAATCATCCAAATCCAAATCAATTCAACCTGCCCAATCAAAATCCAAGGTGAAGTCCAAAGCTCTTGCAATTCCGGACCAGCCCAAGGAACATTCACGGCCCAAATCAAAATCCAAAGCTAAGGCTAAGCCCATTTCACCTCCTGCTCAGCCCAAAGCTAAATCCAAGGTCAAGCCCAAGATGTCCAGAGATGAATTGCTCCAGTTAGCCCGTCAATTAACAGATCAAGCTAAAGAAGCTTAATCAACCAGTTCAGAACATTCAGAAGACAGTTCAGACCAGTCACAATCTTCTGAAGGATCAACTACTCAACCCATCTCATATGGCAGATCCGAGTTCCAAGATGCTCAGGACCCATATGCCTGATCAACATAGGATTCCCTATAAATATAAATTAGCTTCAATCAATACTCTTTTAAGAAAAGCTGCTAATTTGTATCTATATTGAGTCCTATATTCACATGATGAATAGTAAAAGTTACTGTTTACTTTTACTATTCACCGTCACTATTCACCCAATCAACTTTTGTTAAAGTTGCATATTCGTGCAATCACTCCACCGAAAGCAACCGACAGCATTTGCTTTGTCTTACACACTGCTAGCTGCTTTCATCAATCAAAGAAGTCACATGATTACTATATTCAAAGAAGTCACATGATTACTGTATTCAAAGAAGTCACAGGATTACTGTATTTTCCTTTTCTATATATTGTAATGTCTTCATTCAGAAAGTTTCAAGTTTTTCATTCTTCAGTCTTTAAGAGTGTCAATTACTTCTTCCCGTTTGTAACCCAATTAAGATCCTTGCAGTTGCTACACTTGTAATTGTAAGTTATTTTTTGTATTTTAAAATTATGAAGTTTTAATATTTAAATATGTTAATTATGTGCATTCCAAATCTGTTGTTCAATTTTAGTCATATTTGATTTCATAATCCATGTTCTTCATTCTACTTGCTGCTTCCGCGGTTTGGTATCAGAGCCCGGTGATGTTGTGTCATGTTTCTAACTGCTTTTGTTTCTTCTAGTTAATCTTTTCCATTGTTTATTTGATTAATCTAGTTTTCAGTACATCTTAACCACCCACAAGCTCGATCCGTGTTGTCCACCTTGTTACATTTATTCCACCTGCGTTTAAGTCACCCATTTCTTCCCAGTCCTGAGTAAGTCCTTAGGTTTAGGCGTTAATGGACTTAGGGGTCAAAAGATAGGGTATGTATGTATACAGTGCGTGAAGTTACAAGGTATGTGATAAACTGGATAAGAATAGGGTATGTATTAAGGTATCTGTAAAACTGATTAATTAAAAAGAACAATGAATCGATTATTTAGAAGTAACTCTTCAGTCAGTTCTAGGTCAACCACTTTGCCCTCAATACCTAATCAAGGATTAGTAATTAATTCAAATAATCCATGTTCTTCATTCTACTTGCTGCTTCCGCGGTTTGGTATCAAAGCCCGGTGATGTTATGTCCGACTGAAGAGTTACTTCTAAATAATCGATTCATTGTTCTTTTTAATTAATCAGTTTTACAGATACCTTAATACATACCCTATTCTTATCCAGTTTATCACATACCTTGTAACTTCACAGACCTGTGTATACATACATACCCTATCTTTTGACCCCTAAGTCCGACACTGCCTAAACCTAAGGACTTACTCAGGACTGGGAAGAAGTATAGGAAATTGAATGTTACCATAAATCATATCTACATAAATGTAATGTAACGTGACACCTACATAAACGTAATGTGACACCTATGATCTATGGCAAAGAAATTGAATGTTACCATAGATCATACTTATATGAAATGTAATTTGACACCAACATAAACTAGCAACATTTTCACATTCAATTTAAAAAAATAAAATTTATGTAGGTGTCACGTTACGTCTATGTAGATGTCACGTTACGTTACGTTTATGTAAGTGTCACATCACGTTATATTTATGTAGGATCTTGTGGAATACATTCCTATCTAAATAGGACTTGAGACTTTATAAGAAATTACACAGGACTTAGCCTACCATAAGTGTCTGAAAAAGGACTTATAAAAATTTTATGGTGAGAAAAATTATATGATTTCATCATTTATATTATAGTGTTGTTGAAATATATTTTTAATTGATATACATATATATGTTAGGAAGTAAATGGCCCGTGGAGGCTGTTATTTGGTGTATTTAAATTTTGTATTTTGATAGTAATTTTTAAAATGAGAATAATCTCCAATGAAATTGAATAGATTAAATTATTAGATATATTATAGAATTATATAGATTGTATTATAAATAATAGGAATTGTAGAAAATATAATAAATCTTATAATTTTGACATAATTATATTAAGGGCAAATTACACTAACGGTTCCTATAGTTTGGTTCTTGCGTCACTTTAGTTTTTAACTTTTCAATTGTGACACATTTGACCTTGAGTTTTGAATATTGTTCTAAATAAGGACAATTGAAAATACCATTACTCAATTTCAATGGCAAAGTAGTCAATTTGATAAAATATAAACTAATTTGACAAAAATAAATATCAAAAAAATATTTTTGAATTTTTAAAAATTATTTCTACCCACTAAAGATAAAATTATGTAAAACTAATAAATTTTTTAGACATTTTTTTTGGTACTAAATTAATTTTTATTATGTGTTTGGATGATGATCATGTAATGAGTGGTTGTTTTTATTTTCATTAAATTAGTTTCAATTTTTTCAAAATTCAAATATGGCGACAACTTTGATATCATTATTAAACCAATCCATTAAATTAAAAAATATAAAACTAAAAACATTTCATATATTAAATATATCAATTAAACATTAAAAGCCTAATAACCACCCATTACATGATTATTATCCAAACACATAATGAAAATTAATTTGGTAAAAAAATAAATAAATGTCTAAAAGATTTATCAATTTTACATAATTTTATTTTTGGTAGGTAGAAATTATTTTTAAAAATTCAAAAATATTTTTTTGATATTTATTTTTGTCAAAATAGTTTATATTTTATCAAATTGACGACTTTGCCTTTGAAATTGAACAACGGTATCTTCAATTGTCCTTATTTGAAACAAGATTCAAAATTTATGGTCAAATATGTCACAATTGAAAAGTCATGAATCAAAGTAACACAAGCTCCAAACTATAAGAACTGTTAGTGTAATTCACCTTTATATTAATTTTCTTTTCATTAAACTAAAGTGATGGAAACTAATACAAATGATATGAAGACACAAAGATAAATAAGATAAAATATATATTTTAGTATAAAAGAGATGAAAAAAAAATCATTTTTCATCCATGTGACTACCAAATTATTGATGAGAAGGGAGTTAAGTTTTATGTAAACTAAAATTTTAAGAAAATCTAATCTAGTGTGATTTATTCATTTATAATCAAAGCACCCATCATTTTCATAATTTCAAAAATATCATTGACACATTATTCATAATATATTTTTTTATATAATCCTTTTGTATGCAAATCATTTTTCATTGGATTTGTAACAACCCAAAAATATGGATACTGAACTACTCATTATATCACTCGTTAAATATGCGCAAGCTTAATTATTCTCAATCATTCCATACTAGAAATGTTACCAAACTAAATTTCATTCATAGATGTCCCTTAAGTTCTACAAAATCAGATATTACTCACAATGATTAGATTATGGACAGGGTTTCTTGGATCAACCTACACAACGTATAAACACATACATTTGAATACTTTGCTTAATTGGATTTTACTTTTCTTAATCAATTTTCTTATGTCCATTTCTTACTTATTAGGTATTGAGGCTTAATTCATGCTTAAGAATGCTCAAAAGGAAGTGAGGATGCAAACATACGCAGAATGTGACCTTTCAAAATATGCTGAAAAGGACACTTCACTTGAGTGCACAATAGGTCGGTTGAGCGAACCACATGGTTTGCAAAAGTGTTGGATGCTCAAAATCTAGGCTTGATGGTCGCTCAAGCCAAAGTGCAAAAGAAACTAAGGTCGCTTGAGCAGTCACTTGGTCGCTCGAGCCATGTACAATGCTTTGCAAAAATGCTGGAAGCCCTTACTGTGTGCTTGAGCTGTGACTTCATCGCTCAAGTGATGAGGGCGAATTATGGGTTTTCAAAACAGAGTTTTGAGCTTCAAAACTTGAGTTCTTAAGTCAAAACTTGTAAAAACTCTTGCATAGCTTAGCTTAGAGCTTGGTAACACTCAAAAATATGAACATGTAACCAATATCAAAACCTTAGCTCAAAAACTCCATGATTTCTCCCAATTGGAACTTGAACTTCACAAATTCTTTTCAGATTGAACTCAAACCTTTATGTATGTATGAACTTATTTCAAATTCTTTTCCATGATTTTCGCAAACATGAAATTGAGCTTCAAATCAACATAATTCATGGATGCATGTGTGATATAACTCCTAAATTCAACATAGGTAACAAAACTCATGATAAAAATGTTGATTCTTCATAACACACACACACACATATACATGTGCATGCATGTATGAATTAGCTTCAAATTCATCGTCCTTAACTTAATTCTTGTGTTTATCTTCCTTAACTTCTTGAATTCACATGCTTGGTGACTTAAATTCACGAATTGAGGATCAAATTCTTCCTTAGAGTCTTCAATTGCACTTGTTCTAGCAATTTCTTGAGTTTCTCTTCTCAAATCTTCAATCTTCTAGCAAATTCTTCAAGATCAAGCCTTCTCTCTATCTAGAATTACCTCTCTAGAACTTCTTCAATAGATTTTGAGCTCAAAAATGATTAATTCTCCTCTTCTTAACATATATATATACATGTGATCAGCTTAGGATGCCAATTAAGTTTTAAGCACTAATCAAGGTTTAAGTTTAATTAATTAAAACTTAATCTTTCTGAACTGAATCAAATTTTAATTAAACTTCCCAATAGGCTCTAAAAATTATGTCATCCTAATTAACCTTATCAATTTCAGTTTCTGAAATCATTAAGGCCTTCAATTTCATATTTAAAGTAGAAATCACAACAGATAATTCACTAATGAACAGATATACATACAAATACATATCAAACACATAATTAACATTCAAAATTAAATAGATAAAAGCATATTACATGATGGGGTTGTCACAGTCTCCCCCCTTAAGAAGTTTAGTCCTCCAAACTTGCATTACCTTGTGTCGGAAACAACTCAGGATACCTTTGCCTCATTTCATCTTCTTTCTTCCAAGTGGCTTCCGTGCCATAATGTTCTTTCCACTCTACCTTAACCATAGGGATTGCTCTATTCCTCAACTATTTCACTTGTCGGTCAATGATTTGCATTAGTTTCTCTTCATATTCCATGTTGTCGTCAAGAGCTATCTGATGATAATCAATAACGTGGAACGAGTCCCGAAGGTAGCCCTTTAACCTCGACACATGAAATGCAATGTGCATTTGATCCATTTCTAGCAGTAAAGAAATTTAGTACACAACTGCACTGAGTCTTTCCAAAATCTGAAATGGTCCAATATACCGAGGTGATAACTTGCCTTTTTTGCCAAATCTTGATTGACCCTTCATCGTAATTACCCTAATGAACACATGATTACCGACATCATATTCAAGAGCCCTTCTTCTTTGATCCATATAACTCTTTTGTCGGCTTTTGCGCAGTTTTGAGGCTTTGCTGAATGATCTTAATCTTCTTGGTCATTGTTTGCACAATTTTAGGGCCAAGAAAAACTTTGTTTCCAACTTCTATCCAATAGACTGGAGACCTACATTTTCTTCCATACGAGGCTTCATACAGTGCCATGCCAATGCTAGAGTGGAAACTGTTGTTGTACACAAATTCTACTAATGACAAATAGGTTTCCCAACTTCCTTGAAAATCCAAAGCACACATTCAGAGCATATCTTCCAAGGTTTGAATAGTTCTTTCAGACTGTCCATCAGTTTTGTGGATGAAAAGTGGTACTAAACCTTAGTTCCGTTCCCATTGCTCTTTAAAGGCTCTTCCAGAATCTAGACACAAATTTGGGATCCCTGTCTGTAATAATAGACACCGGAACTCCATGTAAACAAACAATCTTATCGATATAAATAATGGCAAGTCTATAAGCATCATAGAAAGTTTTCACATGTAGAAAATGTGCAGATTTACTTAACGTATCCATAATCACCCAAATAGAGTTCATACCTTTAAGTGTCCGAGGTAGACCAACGATGAAGTCCATGGTTATGTGCTCCTATTTCCATTTCGGGATAGGGAGAGGTTGTCGTAATCCTACTGGTTTCTGAAGTTCAGCTTTGACTTGCTGACATTAAAGGCATCTGGATGCATATTCTGCAATTTCCTTTTTCATGTTAGGCAACCAATGACTTTTTTTCAAATCTTGATACATTTTATTGTTGCCCTAATGCATTGCAAATTTCAATTTGTGAGCTTCTTCTAGGATTCTTCTCTTTAGTTCATAAATATTTGAGATACAAAGCCTTTCCTAAAATTTCAACACTTGGTTCTCAACACTGAATGTTGATTTTGGATTTGATTCAATTTCATCAAACACTTTCTTGAGGAATTCATCCTCTAGTTGCTTTTACTTTATCTCTTCCATAATTGCTAGTTAAGCTAAAATGATGGCTAACCTTGTTTATGAAACACCACTTCTATCTCGGATCTTCCCAGGTCTTTCAGCAACTCTTTATGTTCGGTAATCAAACATGCCAAGTTTCCCGTTAACTTTCTACGAAGAGCATCAGCTACGGTATTGGCCTTACCTAGATGATACTGAATCTGGAGATCATAGCCTTTAATCAGTTCTAACCATCTTCTCTATCGCAATATAACTCATTTTTATGTAAAGAAGTATTTCAAACTCTTGTGATTGGTGTAGACTACACATGTAGCTCCATAAAGATAATGACACCAAATTTTTAAAGTAAACACTGCAGTGGCAAGTTCCAATTCGTGAGTCGGATAGTTCTTGTCATGCAGTTTCAATTGTCGGGATGCATAAACAATCAATTTACTGTTCTGTATTAAAACAAAACCCAAACCTTTATGTGATGTATCACTATAAATTACAAAACCCTCTGTATCCGGAGGCGATGTCAAAACTGGTACTGTAGTTAGCTTGGTTTTTAGTTCTTGAAATGCGGATTCTCTTTCATCAATCTATTCAAATGGGTCTTCCTTCCGAGTAAGTTGGGTAAGCGGGGCAGCTATCTTTGAGAAGTCTTTCACAAATCTTCTGTAATACCCAACTAAACCCATAAAACTTCAGACTTCTGTCACATTTGTTGGTGTAGGCCAATTCACAATTGTCTTAATCTTTTGTGGGTCCATAGAAATTCCATCGTTATTAATCACATGTCCTAAAAACACAACCCCATCCAACCAAAATTCACATTCCTTCAGTTTTGCATATAGTTTCTTTTCTCTAAGTGTTTAGAGAATAATTCTTAAACGTTGTTCATGTTCTTCTTTACTTGTCAAATGAATTAGAATATCATCAATGAATACAACAACAAATTCATCAAGATAGGATTTGAAAATTTCGTTTATAAGGGCCATAAAAGCAGCAGGTGCATTCGTTACTCCAAATGGCATAACTAAGAATTCATAGTGACCGTATCTTGTTCGGAATGCGGTTTTCTCAATGTCTTCAGCTTTTACTTTTAACTTGTGGTATCCAGATCTCTAATCAATCTTTGAAAACATTTACGAACCTTGTAACTGATCAAATAAGTCATCAATATGGGGTAAAGGGTATTTGTTCTTGATTGTTACTTTATTCAATTCTTGGTAATCAATGCACAAGCATAGTGTTCCATCTTTCTTTTTCACAAACAAAACCGATGCACCTTACGGCAAAGTACTAGGTCAGATAAAACTCTTGTCAAGCAAGTTTTGTAACTGAATCTTCAATTCTTTCATTTCAATAGTTGACATTCTATACGGAGTCTTTGAGATAGGTTTGAGTACTGAGCAAAACTTCAATGGTGAATTCAATTTCTCGATCAACTAATTCCCCTAGCAATTCTTCTAGAAACACATCTGGGAATTATCTAACTACTGGAATCTCATCTAACATAATATCCATAGATAGAACAGTCAAAATACTACATAAATAACCCCGACATCCCTTCTTAAGTAGTTTACATGCTTTCATTACTGAAATTAAATAGGGTGGAGGTACTTCACCATTACCCTCAAACAAAAATTCATCTTGTCTCGGAGGTCTAAAGAGAAATTGTTTTTGTCACACAATCAATAGTAGCACAATATTTAGACAACCAGTCCAATCCCAAAATTACATCAAAATGTCTCATATCAACAAGTAATAAATCCACATATAATATAGCACTCCCAATAATGATTTCACAAGCACGATACACAGAAGTACACAAAACAGATTCCCTAGACCGAGTAGATACACATAACACATAAGGTAGTGATTCCATAGGTCTATTTAGTCTATGTGCTAATATAATAGAAACAAAGGAATGTGTTGATCCCTAGTTAATTAACACAAGCATTTTGATTGCAAATAGAAAGAGTACCTGAGACAATAGCCTTGGTATTTTGTGTATCACCTGGGATGAGCGCAAAAACTCTCCCTTGTCTAAGTGTGTCTCTTGTAGTAGCAAGTCTTGCGGTGTTCCTTGGCATTGAAACGGATAGAGTTGAACTAGCAACTGGTCTTCCACTTCTTTGTTCAGTTTAAGGACAATCTCTGACCATGTGCCTTGTCTTACCACATCTAAAGCACACCCTAGAAGTACAGTAGCAGACTCCCTGATGTTTGTTGCCTCATTCATTACATGTTGGTGTAGAATCTCTTATAGAATTGGAGGTACTAGATGTTCCCACATTTTGCTTCTTTGAAGATACTGATCCCTTTTTCAAATAAGAGCCATGCCTCTTTCCTTTCCATTTAAATGATTGGTTAAGTGAAGCCAAATTCAATTCAGACATCAAAGTCCTGTCTAGTACATCCACATACTTTGATAATTTCAAAACATTCACTTTTTCTTGGATTGCACCTCGAAGCCTACCTTCAAATTTCTTCGCCGTCTTATAATCTTTGCCGACCATGTGTGGTGCGAATCTGGCCAACTCGGTGAACTGAGCCTCATATATGGTTACCGTTTGGTTGCCTTGCTTCAATCTTTCAAATTCAAATACTTTTTGATCTCGGATGCATAGAGGGAAGTACTTCTCGTAGAAGATCTCAAGAAATCATGCCCAACTGATTCCCATATTTTCATTCCTAACTAGCATCCACCACCTTCGAGCTTCGCCTTTCAAAGTAGAGGTAGCCAATTGAACTTTCTGTGCATCAGTGCACAGAAATACTTTAAATAATTTGTTAACGCCAAGAACTCGAGCTTTAACTTTTAGAGGATCAACTCCTCTTCAGAACAATCGCGGTTTCATCTTTTTGAATTCTTTAGTCAAAGCAATTGTGCAGTCGTTTGCTTGATGGTCTTGTACCGAAGGTGGTATAGGCATTGGTGGAGGTGGAAGCGGTTATTGCTATTGTTGTCTTAGCGACTTAGCCATATCCTGAATCATTCTTTCCATTCTATCTAACTGGGCGGTAAAGGACTCTTCTATTTCATTAGCCATTGTTCTCACCATAATCTATATGAACTTATATTATAATAAACACAGAAATTCATACATATACACATAGGCATGACAGTTAATATTTCATAAATTCACATATTTGCATAATCTCAATGCGCACAAGCATGTACTTATTAGAAGAATGCAGTCTCAAGTCTTTTCTAGGCACCTTAATGCTCAATAGGACAAGTGTGTGAGTTATTAACTCGTGCTCTGATACCATTCTGTCATGACCTGAACCTACCCATAATGGTTTGGATCATAATCGACAAGTAATCATGAAATTACCTATGTACCCACCCAAAAAATGAAATTACCTATGGAGTGGAGACAC